>OX465530.1:11200000-12400000 GCA_950022985.1 Udea ferrugalis | reverse complement strand
TTTTTTAACCACACTTATTTTAAAAATGAAAGAAACTATGAAACAAATAACATTTTAAATGATTATTATTATTTTTAAATGCAGCCCGTATAGATGTTAGTAGATACGTTACTCCTATAAAATATAAAAATAAAAAAAATAATAAATAAATAAAATATTTTATATCATTCCATCTATGGTCGATAATATCGTTCGTCCATCCTACCAAGGTTTCAATTATTCATTACTAATTGGCATCATCATTAAGTGAAATAGTCACGCGGTCGTTTTTATTCTAGGAAATTATGTTTAAATTTAGTATTGGTGGGAAGCAAGCATATGCTTTATTATAGTAGTATTTAGTACAGCCGCTGTAATATCTGTCCAATACCTATATATTTTAAGGAATACGAAATTATGTACGCTACTTTTATAACATAAAAAATGTACTTAAACTTCTTCTTCTTTCTTAAACTTACGCCGCGTCTTAGAACATTGGAATTTAGGAATTTAGAAATTATTCATGTAAGACTATTTTAAAAATATAATCGTTGACTTGAATGGGTGTTATGTTATTCGTTTATTAATAACTTGGTAACTTTAACCTATCCATTCATAGGTACACCGGGTGTGATTACACAAATGTTTAAACTAATTTCGTTAGGAAAATACTCCTCATAGCAACACCCCTGAAACAATACGACCCAAATAGGCTCAATTATAGAACCGTGTTTGTCTGGGCAAGTGAACTTATTAGGTAGTCTAGTAGTCTCAGCTCCAAAGGCACACGTGGAATGAAGAATAGTACGACACAACTCTGAGGTTCCAACTAGTGATGATCGATGTTCGATTTTTTCGACAAACCAAACATCGATGTTGGGTAACAACGATAATGTTAGCACTGATAATTTTAAAAAAACACAATAAATACAGTGAAATCATTCGAAATTATTTTAGAAACCAAAAAAAAATATCGTATATACTTTTTGTCAACTGACTCAAGTAAAAGTAATTTTGATGAAGAAGAACCTTTCAATCTATTTCTTTGTTGATGAAGAGTAGAGCCAGCTTCGAAAAAATCTTTCAGACGGCGTTGATGTCGCGATACTACTTAAATATTTAAGCCCAAGCTTGTGAAAACGTAAGTAACATCGATGATCGATTATCGATTCCGTTAACATCGATGGTACGATATTTTTCGTGTAGCGACATCGATGTTATTCCTTTCAACATCGATGACCATCGAACATCCCTAGTTCCAACGATGTAGCTGTTCGCTTGACCAAATAAACCCAACGTTAAGGTACAATTCCAAGACGGACCTCAGATCGCTAACTGCAACCGCAAACGACACTACTGGTTTCTATGAATCTCTATGAAAGTGAGTGCAAGCGTGGCCGCACTGCAGCGCCGCGCTTGGGAACAAGAGTGTGTCCCTCGTGGTTTGCGGTTGCAGTTTGCGGTTTGCCATCTTGGAATTGCATAAATATTTAAACTAAATTGCAGATAAAAAAACAGGATAAACAACATTTTCTTTCTTTGTTTCAGATGCTCAAATACAAAAGACTGTTTAAAGGCCTCTTTATCTACACTGTTATGGTGAGTTCAAACGACAGTTCGCCATTGCGAAAATATTACAAATAAAGTGTTTTAAAACTATATGTGATTATTTCCCTTTATTTATACTCGTGTAAAATGCAGTTTGTGAAAGTGGGTGTACCCAATAAGCAACGCAAAAGCCTTTTAATTATTTCACTGTGGGCACAGCTGAATGTTTGATTGATTAAATGGTATAATGAAGGGTGTGTGAAGCTTTTGACTGCATGTTGTAAAGGCAGAGGCCAATTACGTCATAAATGTGTAGTTTATAAAATTTATTTATATTACAAAGGACCATAGACATAGAATCGTGCTATGCTCAAAATGCAACACTTAGACCATGCTGGGTTTATATCCCTTTTTATGGCAGTTTTAAATCTTATGTGGTTGGAATAGAGTACAAAACGAATGAAATTTTCAACATAGAAAGGACATTGTCACAGAGAAAGTTAAGTACCAGTCTGTGCATCACAGTTCGCAGCATTAGTGGCTGGCCTGTTGGCTGGGTCGTGGTTGCGAACCCAGTAGGGTCTGCGTACGGTGGGAGCCAATTGGCTAGAGTGCAGGGAATCTCTTTCATGACCTCATGACGAAGAATTATTCGGCTCACATAAATCACATAAAACCAACTTTTGAAAAAATGTTCGCTTTTTAAGCCAGACATTACTTATTTAAAAGTGCTGTTTAAAAAAGACCACTAAACCAATGATATTATAGGTAATACAAAGACGTAGATAGGTTAAGTACTTGTCCTAAAAACCTAAAAAAGTGGCACATGAAATAAGGACTTCGACCACCTGAGCAAAGCATTGACAGTTCGAGACAACATGCGCAACATATTGTATCTGTCTTGTTTACGCTCTCGTAAACAATCATGCTATCTTGTACACACGGTTAAATTATAGGTAACGCCAGGGGACAATTTTTGATATCGCGTCAGTACTGACATAACCTATCTACGTCTTTTTTATTGTAATATAATTGCACTTAACACCTTTTTTAGGATAAACTTAAGTAAAAGTTCAAAAAGATCCAGCACAAACATTTTAAAAGGCGAAGTTCGGATACGCCCGCGAGCACCGTGATTGATGATAATAATCCAGTTGTGATCGGATACGGCCAGTTATTTGTGTACAATGCTAATGTTTCCAGCATTCTATAGTCACAGTATAAACCATACAGTAGGCTATCTAAGGCCGCCCGCCGAGTTATTAGCCTAGCGTGCACACAGACACGCAGCACAGCCCGTCCGTACTGCCGCCTCCCTATGCCTCCCTATTTTATGCTAGCGTCTGCGTGATACCGCGACACGGCGCGCGACGCTCACGCACACATTCAAACCGAGAGTGGCACGTTTGTATTTAGATGTTCTACTGGATGGTTTATACTGTGCTATAGTTGCGGCTGACGTCAGCGCCGATCCTGCATAATTACGTAATGTGTGTGATCAAGACCGCGAGCGATGATATCAATCGTGGGCTTCAGAATGGTTTTGAGTGTGCACAACAATGATTCAAAGGTAATTATTTAACACTACATAAGTAGTTTGTCGAGTAGTGTTTTGTAGGATGGAGTTTATTTTTACATGTGGATTTTTTTTTAGTAAGGTTGTTAGTGTTGTCATAGGTCTGTAGTAAAATTATCTAGCCTATTTACTGGCTCATTCAAAAATCCTCCATTTTTGATACCAAGTTATCGCAATGACGGAAATATGTATAATTTCTGCCACGTTCCTCAACATTAAAATATTTTATTAAAATATTTTATTAGTTAATTACTTAATATTTTATTAATAAAACATACAATATGTTACTAGAGTAAGTTTAGTAGGCAACTTGTAAGATTCATTGTTATGGTCATCAAAGCCGTCTCATTTTTTTACTATAATCCCAGCATTTTCTCATGATTACTCACCTTTTATATCTTCCCTGGACCATTACAAATATTTCAAAACCAAAATTAGCCGAGTCGGTCCAGCCATTCCCGAGTTTTAGCGAGACTAACGAACAGCAATCCATTTTTATATATGGAGAAGCTTTAAGATGTAGGCATGAGTCATACGAGTTCGAATACCAGGAGTTGTTCCACCTTTGAATAATACAGCCAAAAACTAGATTTCCGAATACTTTCAAATATTTTGCGATTTCTTAGGAAATTATCCTTTATATTTACAATGATTTGAATCGCTCTAGCATGACGAATTACGTTAAAACAAGATATATGAGGTATTCATTCGCAAAAATGGTTAATTAAAGCCTAAATTAAGAAATTCATACTCCCCCGATTCCGAACAAAGATTTCCGTGAAGGCATTCCGCTAATTAAGAACGAGTGGGACCGCAGCGCGAGTAGTGGCGCAGGTACTCGATGCATGCCCTGCCTAGTACACTAATTGCGGCAAGGGGGGGCTACCCGGCATTCTAGAAATCTAGCGATCCTACGCCTAGTTGAGCTCGAGCCGGAATCAAGAGCGGCCTAGGGTCGGCATACGGAGGTATCTACATACTTGAATCCGTCTTAGATTTTGTTTATTTTGGCATTTCTTCTAAGACGCCTGAGAATTGAAACGATAACTAAAATCCTCAGTCGGAGCAAAAATAAATAATCTGGTAATTCTTCAATAATTGGGACAGCTATAAATAATAACGGAAATATGTGCAAGATAGGAAAACCAGAAAAAGACAATCGGTCTTGGCTTCAGGCGGAAATCGAACCCGGAAATTCGGCCGGTTTGTTAAAGGGTCTCGGTAGCACAATGGTTAGTGCTGACGCCCGGTTTGCGTCAGACGCGGGTTCGATTCCCGCCTGATGCCTAGTAGACCGAATGCCTTTTTCTGCTTTTCTTATCTTCAGTGAGATGATGATGCATTATCTAAAATGCTAAAATAAAAATAACCTGTGGTTCACTATTGTTGTGACACAGGTTGGGCGCCAAGCCATTTTACACTACATTGGCGCCCACCGCGGTGCAAGGGGTGCAGCTTTGTGTCAAATAATAAATTGGATCGGTCTGGGTGGTCTCGACTTTCCCGGTAGCTGTGGTACCCTTTGCATCTTTACTGAAGCAAATGTGCTTTGGCGGCTCAAAGGTACTTACGGTGCACTTTGTAACTATTTACGGTAATGGTAGATGGTCACAGGTCAAGCGTATACACTTGGTTAGGTGATATTATCTTTTCTGGCTGTGTACTTTACTTTTAACGCTTATCGTTAAAAGTAAAGTATGGGGAATGCTCCACAATTATAAAGGAATCACGATTTGACAAAAGAAAAACAACACACAAGGAGAAAAGAAACCCAGGGGACGGAAATAGAGGTTCTCTCGGACAGGATAGAAGGATAACTATTTAAAAAAAAATAGAAAATGATTAAATATCCTATCTGCAGTGCTTGTAAGAATGCAATAAATCAATCAATTTACAAATAGAACGTTACAGATCAACGCTCAGCATTCAATACGTACTCGCTGAGCGAAGCAATTACTCGTAATGCGATTTCTATGAGAGCGGTCGACAAATGATCGCGGCCCACGGGAGCGCGATGCGCGATGGGCACAAATTATTATTGTTGGCCTGGGAAATCTTCCGATGCCGGAGCGTGCGTCATGAAAACTTAATGGCTGAGTAATGACAAATTATAGTGCGCGAATTAATAAATCCGGATTCGTTCTAGCTGTGTCTGGCACGCTTGCGCATGTTTAGACGGGAGTATTTACTTTAATAAATCAATCAATTATAAAAATAATAAATAATTTAATATCGTTATTTTATTTTTTAGCATTAGGGATAATGCATTATCATCTTACTAAAGATAGGAAAACCAGAAAAAGGCATTCGGTCTTGGCATCAGGCGGGACTCGAACCCGCGTCTTTCGCAAACCGGGCAACTGCACTAACCAACTATGCTACCGAGACCATTAACAGACCGGACGAATTTCTCTGGTATATTATACCTGGCAGCCAGGTTGGTTTCACCAATGTTTAGGCATATACCTTAGGTATAATATACCAGAGAAATTCGTCCGGTCTGTTAATGGTCTCGGTAGCATAGTTGGTTAGTGCAGTTGCCCGGTTTGCGAAAGACGCGGGTTCGAGTCCCGCCTGATGCCAAGACCGAATGCCTTTTTCTGGTTTTCCTATCTTTAATTTAATATCGGTTAAGAAGTTAGGTTCGATCCCATAAAAACCATTCGCGTTTGTATGTCACTTTTTGTCAAAACATTTACAAAAAAAAAAGGATTTGAGCAAGTTTATCCGTTGTTTACTTCCAATAGTCCTAGACTCCAAGCATTGCTCAGTTTGGGGCTAGGTGGCGCTGTGTGGATTAACGTTTTATTCAGATTTATACAAAAAAAAAGGAAGAATGCCTTTTTCTGGTTTTCCTATCTTTAATTTAATATCGGTTAAGAAGTTAGGTTCGATCCCATAAAAACCATTCGTGTCTGTATGTCACTTTTTGTCAAAACATTTACAAAAAAAAAGGATTTGAGCAAGTTTATCCGTTGTTTACTTCCAATAGTCCTAGACTCCAAGCATTGCTCAGTTTGGGGCTAGGTGGCGCTGTATGGATTAACGTTTTATTCAGACCAAGAATGCCTTTTTCTGGTTTTCCTATCTTTAATTTAATATCGGTTAAAAAGTTAGGTTCGTTCCCATAAAAACCATTCGTGTCTGTATGTCACTTTTTGTCAAAACATTTACAAAAAAAAAGGATTTGAGCAAGTTTATCCGTTGTTTACTTCCAATAGTCCTAGACTCCAAGCATTGCTCAGTTTGTGGCTAGGTGGCGGTGTGTGGATTAACGTCCAAGGAAATTTATTTAATTCATTCAGACTTTCAGTTTGTTTACGTAATCTTAATCGAATTTATTTCAATTCTATTCTTATGTAGTAAATGCTAGTGTCTCACGTTTCAAAGCGATAAGTCATGACAATGTCGGATCCTGACGTGTTATTTTCCCGGCTGCAGTAGACCTACATTACGTGAATAGTAGCAGACGGCCCGTCACGTCTCCCGTCGAACCCGAATAAATGGGGTCACGTGCGTCGCGGACCTGTGACTGTGACGGACCTGACACACGCAATCCTACGCACTCTGCGCTAGCCAGAGCCACTGATGGAAAACATTTTCCTCGAAGTCTGTTCACCAGATTATTATAGTTAATATATGTCAGATGGGATATTACAATAGCTGTTGTTAAGCTTCCTGCATTTGACATGGCTTAGTTATATTTTTTATTATTTTATATGCTTCGAGATATTATTACATTTGCATGTTTAAATTTTGCTCTTGTGTGTGCCGTAACAAAGTATTTCAAGTAAGTCGACATGTATCTTGCTTTTTGGGTTTCCTACGCATGTTATTTACTTGTAAAGAAACATAAAACCTATAAACATAACACTAGTTTTTCACAGCTTTTCAAAGTAGTAGGGGGACCTCGAAATGTTACACAGGAGGACACCACTTGGTTCTAAAGCAAGGTCGTTCCTTTTTTATCGAAACTAGGTTTAGCAAACATCTGTTCGATCAATATTTATTTGCGCTGGTGCAGGGGTCAAATCCGCGTCTTAATCAAAAATTGTAACCACTGCGTTCAAAACAATGCTGCCAAACAAATTGTCATATAAATGTTATTGAGGAGAAACTGTTGTTACATAATAACGGTCGACTTATTGCATAATGTCAGTTTAGTGGAGGGCGCAGTTCGGCCGCGGACTACTAACTCTCAAGTGGTCCTACAGCAGGCATAGTTAATCTGTTAGGTGTTTATTTGCACGTTGAATTGATAGGGTTACCAAGAAAATACTGCGGGAAATTGACAAATTACATTTTAGTTTGATGTGTGCCAAACAGTAAGTTCTGTCAGGAAAAAAGTTGATTTGTTTTTTCTTCAGATAACAGTTATTTGTAGTACTAAATATTTAAAATTAAAACTCAACAATCAAACCCACTAGAACTAAATAAGTACATATCTGTTGTTGTAGTAAATAATGGCAATTGCTTTGTTTCTAAAAGAGTAACTGCTGAGGTTTTTGCCGGTTATTCTCAGTTCAGGAAAAACCTTCATTTTACTTGAGTTATTACGGATAATACCCTGTATGTTTAGGGTGAAAAAAAGCTAAATAAAATTCCAGCTATACAGATAACCATTTACACATTTTTACACATCCATAAACAGACAAACCACTGGCCCAGACCCATATTTAACGTATAGCAGCACAAGTGTTGAGGATTGTGTGAAAACGGTTAGTTTTTTGTTTAATTGATGTGTTTTTTTTCGATAGGTATTTGTGAACGGTATAGGTACGTATGTACAGCCCTAGTGAAGCGACCGCAGACAAACCTGGCGAATCTAACTCCTCGGATTCACTTCACCGTCTGTTCATTTTAATGATAATATTTATGAGTATTGTTTGTATACTAAAACTTATGAATTAGGTGCACAATTAAGTAATAGACAGAACTTCTCCGTTGTTGATAAATAAATAAATATTTGAAATTAGGAGTGGGCAAGTCGCGTATGTCGAATGCTTCGAAGCAAATGGTCTCGAACCATCACTAAGTTTTAGCTAATAACAAATTATACTGTTGCAATGCCATGACAGGGCTCATGTCATTGTATTTGTATTTTTAAGACCTTCTGTACCAACTTGAAGCAATAAAGATCTATGGCTACGTGCCAGTCTACAAACTCAAAAGTTTGAGTCATTAATGTTGGTCCTGATTGGGATTCGAAACCACGACCTTCAGCGCTATAGTCAGGAACGCGCCAGCCATATTAGTTAATGGGCACTGAACCTGGTGACTTCATTTTTGTTAGATTTTTAGAGGATAATGCAATTCGATGTGCAAGTGAAAAATGACAAGTAACCAAGTTGTATCTACAAAAGCCATTTAAAACTTCATTGGGATCTAAAGCTCCCAATAGTTTGTCGTTAAAAAGCCCGCGCCGAGTCCAATTTAACGATTGCAAGGCTGTCAAGTATTCGACGTCAAATAGCCTGAGTGCCTTCATTCGCGACACAAAAAGCATTTTAACTTGAAACCACTTATGCACTTGATACGATTAAACGAAAAGTGCAACATGAAATTCGTGAAAGAACTAAAGCCGACGTAGGTCAGGGGATAAGTAAGCTGAAGTGACAGTGGCCAGGCGGAAGGCGGATAGCGTAAAGAGTTCGTTGGTGTTGAAAAGGACTGGTTTCTGACCGTTTGCTGGCAAACCAAGCGTGTGAGGTGGATGGGTGACCTTTTAAAGATCTGCGATCTCCAGTAGGCCAGTAGGTTACCATCAACATTCAACACCAACTATTCTCTGAATGTGCAGGATGCTTTTTAAACCTCCGATTTTTTTTAACAGATACTACTTAAATTTAACGTTTGAATGATCAACACTCTTTGCTCTTAGTGCAACTTGTCACTTTATTTGGAGGAAATTATTTGCCAGTCTATCATATAATTAATTTCCGAATAAGTTTTTCATATCGTTTGTATGGCTGCGGTGTTATCTATATTATGACCTTAACTTTTTTGGAAATCCAAACAATACATAGTTTGAAAGACAATTTACATAAATGCCACTAGACTACACTTTAATTTTTATAACAACAGTTAATCCACAAAATACAGTTTCCCCAAAAATATCAATTTCAGAATAACACACGTGTACCAATGAAGCTTAACCAAAAATAGCTCAATACGTCTGCCAGCCGTTGTGAAATGATGAAACCTGCAGTGATCGATCATCGCATCGGCTTAATGGACCGGCCAGACTTGGGGCGATATTTAGGAAAGACGAGGTAACCGGTTCAAAACTGAAACTGTGTGCTGTTAGGGCCCGGATGTTGAAAGACAAGGAATTTGTCAATATTTGGTTTTCCTTTCTTTAATAAAGAGAAGCATGGGATCATTAATCGCAAATAACAGAAAACAATGAATTTGTACCTATGATTTCGTTAACATTGAAAATAAGAATGATGGCAGTTCAAATCAAAAAATCTAAAATTCACTTTCATTCCTTTCCTTCCTTTTGTAATTGTATCTGTCGACGGCTGCTCCTGCAGAAAACGCACACTACTGGAATGTGGTTGACACCAAATAAAAGGCAGCCTTAAAATGCATGTAAGCGAGACTGTGAAACAATGTTTTTATAGGCTAAAAACATTGTATAGTATACGTCAGTACTTAGGCGGCGAATCACGCATTTATCTTTGCGAAACCTTAATTTTGTCAAAGCTCAACTATGCAGATATAGTCATAGGCGATTGTCTGTTGGCTAGAACAAGAAAGCTGATTCAGCGTGTTCAAAACTCCTGCGCTAGGTTCTGCTTCCCTATACCGCGAAGAGCCCACGTTACTCCTTATTTAAATAATAGTAATCTAATCAACATGGAGTCGCGAAGAGCTTTGCATTTTGCAGGATTATTATTCCGTATCATAAGAAACCGTACTCCACTCTATCTCTTCTCAAAATTAAAATTTACACAGCGCCAATCTCGTTTGACTGACCTTTTGATATGCCCAAGTCATAAAACAGCGTCGTTCCGAGGGAGTTTCCGTTACGCTTCCACTAAGTGTTGGAATAACATCCCTCCACCCATCAGACATTCTACAAGTGTTAGGAGCTTCAAACGTAATTTCAAAGACTTTTTATTAAAGACACAAAAAAATCAATAAATAAGTATAGCAAATTTATTCTCAGAACACACCGTAAATACCACACACAAATAATGTTATCTCGCCACATAATTATTACTATAATTATAAATACATACCATGCAATATATATATATTTTTTATTTTATTTTTTAAATTTTTAACAGTATTACCTATGTTTATTTAAACTTTTATTTTAGAAAATATATATTAGGCATCCGCAGAATATCAGCGTCGTGGTGCTGCGTCACGCACGACACATGCTGAGCGGGGACCTTTTTGGTAAATTACTACTACTAAACATGTACTTACCTAAAAGATGTTTGTCATTATTTTGTATTTTACGTGTAGCTTTACCAAATAAACTTTTTCATTTTCATTTTCAAAATAAGGATAACAAGATACGATATCGTCAACGCTTTAATTTTCTTCGCTAATTTAGTAAAATATGGTATTCGTGGGGATAGAACACATAGAACTAAGAAATTATTCTGATTTTAAAGGCAACATCACAGCCCTTATTGATAACACTCTTCACAAACTAAGTAGTACTCGTAGTTACACTGGTGTTACATTGATGATTCAAGAGGAAAAAATAATTATAGATTGATTGACAGATCAGCAAAGTATTCCCACTTAGCACCGCGTGTATGATCGATCACCTACATTCAGCAAGGGCGGGGTTTGGCCTATTCATTATTTTATAGTGACAGTTTGTTTTAATGATATTACCCTTTATTTGGAGTGTGACCTCCAAATGCTGCTATAATTATGAGTAGATATGCTAATGACTTGATATAATTTATGAGAAAGTAAACAAGTTTTTGACACATGGAGGCACTGGATAATCTTTCAGAACTGAGTTTACTACGAAGGCCCAAACAGTTTCTACGCGTTTGTTTTACTTAGAATCTATATTTGCTATGTTGTATTTTGGTTTTAATAGGAGTACCTAGTAACTAAGTTTTACCTATATTCTACCAGTTTAGCTTTTGCTCGCGACTTCTCTATTAAATTCCACGCCCTAGGAATTAATGATTACATCATTATGAAACCACCTTTCCAATAAATTCATTATTCCTATTAACTAAAAGTAGACATAGGCTGTAGAGGACTTTATTCAAAACTTTTAGAAAGGGAATAATTCCGCCATACATGGGTTCTACGTAGCTTTAAGTTTGGTTTGTTTTTTTAAGCCCTAACGTAGGGAACGCAACGAAAGCTTTCAAAAGTAATATTTTTTCCCTGTTTTGCAATATTTATTTACGATGCACCGCTCCTATATTGGTAGACTGATTTAATGTAGCCTTCATCGATACATGGAGTATCCGGAAAAAAGGGTAGTAATTTAACAGACTCCTTTTAATTGGCAAAATTCGATTCTAAAAATCTAAGTTGCCTTCTAAATTTAAACTAAATTAAAATGTTGACGTTGTACACAAGACGAGTTCGTTTATTTGAGGCTATTTTATTATCCCGTAGCTTAGTTAAAATAAGAAGTTTGACCACGTGGCCCATTAAAAATTCTGTGGCTGGGTTTATTATTCCCCGAAAAAAAAAAACATCCAGACAGACAAACAATATTATTAATCCGTTTATACTTCAGAGAAACTGCTGAGACCTTTGCTCAGCAGTGGGATGATATAGGTTAGAAAAAAAAAAAAAACTTCATTGGATCGTGGGTGTTAAACCAATGGCTCCGGCTGCCAAGAATGTGTACCGTTAAGGTTTCTGAATTTGGCATCTAGGAATGGCTTACGACGGGTCTTAAATATAAGTCAAGACACTAGCCATCAAACCTTACTTATGAAATTGCCTGTTTCTAGTATATATTTACCAATCCACAAATTTTTTTTTTGGAATTTCGTCTTTACAGGGTTCATGCTAACTTAAAAACTATTTAAATGAGAGTTTCGGTTTTTCAAAAAGTAGGAACTGAAACTTACAGTTGTTTTTAGATTTTCACGTTTTGGAGTAGGAGGGGTGTATGCGCGCATAAATACAGTAAAATTACTTGCGTTAGTCATGTGCACGTGATAATAATGAGCACAAAAAAGAGTTATATCTGTGATTTATTTTTTGATTTATAATAAGTCTGGAAATGTTAAACCCACAATTAAATTGAGAACTAGCGCATACAAGAGGATTGCCGCAAGGCTCAATAGCCTGTTGAACCGCTGGCTTCGCAAATTATCGGGAAGGGCGTTTTATTTCTATCCTTTGAATCGTTAAATCCGACGAGTGGATGGTCTCCAGGGTTTATTATGATCTAGGTCTCTCTTATAGCATAGGTCACATAAATAGCATTTACGCTGTTTTGTATAATGGAACAGATACAAAGATAATGTCGTATCCTAGCTTCGATGTATTGTTTTTTTAAATAAAAGTAATTATTAAAACACATTAGGACACTTTTACACATTGCTTTTCCGTCATCATTGAACACAACATTCTTTCAGACTACAAAAACAGCCGCGCGACTTGCTTAGATTAGAGTGCATCAGAAATCGCGCGGCTGCCGCGCTGCTACCGTGCTGCTTTTTTAAGTATGGAAGTTAGCCGCCTGTGAACCACGCAACTGTCGCGCTGCTACAACCGCGCGACTGTCGTGCTGCTTGCGTCTTTACCTTATGTCTTTAATCCTAATTATTTTTGTCCTAATGTTGTTTGTCTTTGTCTTGAGCTCTCAAGGACAGGACAAGTCAATCAGTTCAATCACCCACTAACTAACACTAAACTAATGTTGCAGTAGTGCTTAAGTTTTTTTCGTCCTATACCTATTTTACGCTTTAGGGTTTACACTTCATCTATTTAAAGATAGTAACGGCCAAACACGGAATAAATACAGATGCTCGAACCAATCAATGTCCACGTGCAGACACGTGTAACTCAATTTGGATACACATCTGTTTGAATCTACAGTAAGCTGACAGAATGGTCCTGTTGACACACATCACTAGGTCCTGCCTATAGCGTCAAAGGTCAAGGTTTGAAATTTTTAACAATTTATGAAATATTCCCTTTTGTGTTTGTTCGCTATCGGTGTGTGTGTTATCTCATCTTACAAGTATTTTATGTATTTCTGTAAGATTCTTATGTTTCACTGCTTGTTCCATGATGGAACTAGTGTGAAGTTTTGTTGTACTTGTTACATCAGCAATTTAAGTAAGTAAGTAAAGTAAGTAAATATTCTTTATTGCACACTAAACAACAATAATGGTAACAGGTAAGGATAAGCAAATGTACAATTTGGGCGGTTTTATCGCTAAAAAGCGATCTCTTCCCCACAACAACCCACAGGTAGGGGAAAGTTGATAAGAAGAGTAGGTAAGTGTACAAAATAGTAGTCAGATAAGAATAAACGCAAACTATGATATAATACATACACAATAGAATACTTAAACATACAAAAGAATGCTATAATTTAATGGAACTAATTTGCAAATAAAAGTAATACTTTTAGCAGTAGTTTCATAATTATTGATGGAACTTGTGCGAAAAGAAACTAAAATGCATGTTTATCAGTTAACACCTTTAGCATAAGCTGTGCCTGGTTTGGGATCAGTTATCTCAGTGTAAGATGTCCCACATATTTATTCGAATCGTTATTTATAGCTGCCCCAATTATTGAAGAATTACCAGATTATTTATTTTTGCTTCGATTGAGGATTTTATCGCTTTACTTCTCAGGCGTCTTAGAAGAAATGAGTGCCAAAATCTAAGACGGATTCAAGTATATAGATACCTCCGTAGCCGACCCTAGGCCGCTCTTGATTCCGGCTCAAGCTCCACTAGGCGTAGGATCGCTAGATTTCTAGAATGCCGGGTAGCCCACCCTTGCCGCAATTAGTGTACTAGGCAGGCATGCATCGAGTACCTGCGCCACTACTCGCGCGCTGCGGTCCCACTCGTTCTTAATTAGCGGAATGCCTTCACGGAAATCTTTGTTTGGAATCGGGAGAGTATGAATTTCTTAATTTAGGCTTTCATTAAGCATTTTTGCGAATGAATACCTCATATTATCTTGTTTTAACGTAATTCGTCATGCTAGAGCGTTTCAAATCATTGTAAATATAAAGAACTAGCAGCCGCCCGCGACTTCGTCCGCGTGGACTTATAGCTGTTTGTGAAATAAGATTTTCCCGCTTTTCTGTTGAAATTTGCTATAAACCTCACGGAGCCCGAGACCTTTCCAACGAATGCAAAACCGTGGAAATCGGTTGGTGCGTTCTGGAGTTATAGCGTCAGGAAGGAAAACACGACTTATTTTTATATAGTAGATAATTTCCTAAGAAGTCGCAAAATATTTTACATTTGTCCTTCAACCTAACACGCCCTCCTACCAATCAAATCTTTCCTAACTAGAAAGCCAAGTCCACAGTGACCAGCTCAACGCATACTTTCTAATTAGGAACGATTCGATTGGTAAGGGGGCGTGCTGGGTCGAAGGATAAGTATGAAATCACTGCATTCTTAACGCGAACGGACTATAGTGTGAAGTTCTTTCGCACTTGTTACATCAGCACATTAATGGAACTACTTTGAAAATAAAAGTAATACTATTCGCAGTAGTTCCATAATTGTGCGAAAAAAACTTAAATGCATGTTTATCAGTCTGACATCTAAAGCACAAGCTGTGCCTGGTTTGGGGTCAGTTATCTTAATGTAGGATGTCCCAAGATCCCCCTCATGGGTTCTCGCCTCGGCGTGGCGAGGGGGCCTAGTACCGGTGATAGGGGAACCACCGGGAAGCGAAGAGAACCCAGGCGTGGCAGTGTGGTGGACTGGGAACCCACCCGCTGCGGCCCGCAAGGGCGACGTGGGGCTGCGGGGCCAGTGGGGCCTGCAGGCGCTTTGAGGCGCGTGGTTGGGGCCGCGGCGCACAACCGGTTGGTGGGGGCCAGTAATCCGAGGCTGATCCCCCCTGTGCATCGCGGCCCGGCGGGGCCGTACCGCCGGTTACGGCAGCGGAGCCGCCCTTTGGGTGGCTCGTGGTTGCGGGCCCAGTAGGGTCTGCGAACAGTGGGTGCCAGCGGGCCGGAGTGCGGGGGTGCTCTGGTTTGCATTGCACGGCGTCCACCGGGACGGCGAAAGTGCTTGCGTACTCCAGGCGCTTTCGTGGCCTCCCCCCTTCGTTGGGGGGTCGGTTGGAGGGGGCCCCATTAGGGGCTAGCACTGGCGGCGGAGCAGTGCGGCATTACTTACGGTAGGATCCAGCTTCGCCGCCAAAGTGCCACAGTCGAGTGCCGTGGGGTTTTAGTCGGTAGGAGTCCGACATAACCTCGTCGTCCCCCCGGGCAGCGAGGAATCCATGAGGATTTCCCCACGAAAAAAAAAAAAAAAAAAAAAAAAAAAGGATGTCCCAAGATGATTATGCATTATCCCTAATGCTATTATATAAAATAACCTATGCGGCTTTATATGTAGGCCGATTTAGTAGGAAGGCTGAATATGATTTACTGGACACGTGATTTAGGGACTTTTTATGCTAAAACTATTATTGTTTTCTATTCTTGCTACGAGATTGTGACTACATATAACCCCCCAATAGTGATATTTTATGTAACAAAGCTATAAATAAGTAAGACATCGTTATATTAGTTATACGACATAAATTCCTATGGGATGGCAATATCGGTATTGTCACGAAGCAAAGCCGCGGGCGACGAGCGGACAAAATGTACACAACAGAATACGATAAATCACACAAAGCGATTTCCTTATTCGAATGTTGTAAACGAAATAATCGAGCGAAAAGCGCTTTATTTATTTCGAATTACCGCCTAACGGAGTGAGGAAATTCTGTTTGCATTCAATCTTGTGGGAAAACATGATTTCGTACGTTACTTCGATTCGTTGGAGCTGGTCGCGGTCGGCTTCGGGAGAATGACGCAGGCGCAACAAGGCGTTCATTTAATAAAATTAATAAAAAAAATATGTATTAAGTCACATGGTACTGGTAATTAGAGTATTAGATACTAAATATCTCTTAAGTTTCGGTTTGCAAAAGACGCGGGTTCGATTCCCGCCTGAAGCCAAGCCCGAATGACTTTTTCTGGTTTTCAGATTTTTAGTAAAGATACTGCATGTAAAATGCTGAAAATAATCGTAACATATCTCTAAAGAAACAAATTTTGGAAAAGTCTCATCCATAGGATTAGAATGGACACGAGGTGTAGGCTGTAGACGGCCTTTCCATAAATGTAAAAGTGAAGTTATGTTCAGCAACAGTCTCATTGATACAAATAAGCTACTTATTGTGGTAACGTATAATAATGTCAAATGATATCGAACATTTACTTACTCATTTTTACAAAATACCTGTTAAAAAACATTATCAATGACTTACAAGTATTTTTTTCACAAAGACTTACTTACTTTCACGTTAAATTGAAAATAAACGGTAAATAATATAGCCTTCATGCAACCATGAAGCTCATGACGGAAGAAATTGAAAAAGTTACTCAATTAAGAAAAGCATACGGTCCATTGCGTACATACATTGCCTTCACGTTTTCTTTACGTCGGTTAATGAAGCATTGAACGTGCTTTATTTGACCTGATGGTAGCACAATTATATTTTATTCAGATCAGGAGTGCTATTCCGGACATCACTTCATCACATCTCGGTGCTTCACGCTTACTTATATCGTCCATACGCTTCACTCTGAATGAGTATTTTCTCTCATTTTGTTTGTAAATCATTAAAAAATGCTACTTGGCTTAGTTCTTTTCTCTCAAACGACCACAGTTACAAAGAAATGGAATTTTAAGGTTCACTAATCACAAGCGAAGTGAGTTTTGGCACCCGCCGGAATACCATAGCTGCTATGCTATTCCGGCGGACGCCAAAACTCCCTTCGCTCGCGTGTGTGAACTTTAAAATTCAATTTCTTTGCAACTGTTGTCGTTACAGAGAAAAGAACTAAGCCAATTTTTTTTTTATTATTGTATGTAAATGAGAGAAAATACTAATTCAAAGTAAAGCGTATTGGTGATTGAGGTAAGCGTGAATCACGAGATGTGAAGTGATGTCCGATGTGCACCGCCGGAATAGCACGGCAGATCTTTAATTTGCGAATCCTGGCTCTGGGCGGCTGAGCCTCGTCTAACCGGGAGGGCGGCGGAATAACAATCCCGCGGCGGAAGCTCCGCCCTAAACGCGTTACCCGCCGCAGCCTTGTCGCAAATCGAGTTTTGCTACTGCACAGTCGAGAAAAACAGATTTATAATTACTAACCTTATGATGAAAGACGAAAATAACACATTGCTTTAAACAACGACAGAATTATTGAACCTTGAATTCGATAGCGGTTTACGGGGATCAGAATTAGGTCACATTAAGCACATAAAAATATTCTTCCACCTGTAAGCTGTTTGTAAGATTTCCCTTTCAGCGATAAAGCCGCCATTTTCATTCTGTTATACTTGCTTGAAAATTATCGTATTTTTCATTTGGAAATAAAGAATTTATCTACCTATTTGTCTATAAAGCTTTCACATGCAAGCATTATGTGATATAAGTAGGTCAATGCAATCGTAATGTAAACTAAAGTTGTCTACGACACCATAGGCAGCACCTCGAGACACGCTAATGGACTATCCAATATTTTAGATTTTTAGTGACAAGGACTAATTAATTCAATAGTTACGTTAAACAGAAAACTATTCCGCCTAGAGCAAAACTTGCCTTCACAGATAACAGCACAGCCCTAGAGCCTTAATCGACTTACACTATCTTTGGAACGGTCGAAAAGTTGATTAAATGATAGGAATTGGCTGAGTTATCTCACGATTGCATTACTAAAGGATATAAGCGTTAGCTCAGCTTTTTACCGCAGGTTTTCATGCATGTGTGCACATATTGAAAGCTAAACTACAATGAGTTGTAGTACGCAGGCTTTATGTAGGATAGGAATGCTACAAAAACTTTTCCGTATTCTGTCAATTTACCGCACTAAAAAAGCTTTATATACCTAACTGCTCTCTCTCGTTACTGACTTAATGAACTAACGGTAATTAGCTTACTTTTCAGAGCAGTTTGCAGCTCCTGAAGGTTTTATGTCAATACACCTCATTACGACTAAGCTGATTTAGCTGTTTGACTATCTACTTTAGCTATTTCGCTAAACCATGTAGCTGTAGATTGAAACATTCAATTAAAGGAGTTATTTACTTGAAAGTTTTGTACATAATTTAACATCCACATAGTTAATACTATTAATCTGTTGGCAAGCACTGACTGAGTGCTCGACTTGATAATATCTCCAAAGTCCTCCAAATGTGACCTTTGAAGAACGTGGTGTTTGTTATGTACTATTACGAGTATATCAGTATTACGTTGTATGTGTTCGGTATAACTCCTGTAGAAGAGATAGATATCGGCATGATTAAAACGGTGTTTAAAAAAAACTATTAAAGCTAAAATTAGGCATTGTTAGCGTCATGATGTCCTGGAATTTTATGTCTTAGTACTGATTGGCGAAATCGATACAGTCTGTTACAATTATTGAACCAAAGTTGGCTAAACCGTATAGGGACATTAAAAGTTTACATTGTGTTCTAAAAGGTGGTAAAGCGGTCTTTAACTTATCGCTGTCATTTTACAACTTTATGCGACCGACTCGCGATTAGTTGGCGATCGGCGATAACTCGTTACAAAGTACTTTATAGACGAATTCACTCGATTCTTACATGTGCGGCGGATTGCGTGTGATACTACTTTACTCCTTTAATTCGATCTTTTTGGAAACAAAATTTACAAATAAGGCCCTCGTTATAGATTTTGAATCCCAAGCAAGTCTAATCCGGCAAAGTATGCAGGCACATGCCTTTAAAAAAACTTCCATAATGAATGAATAATAGAAATTTCAGGTTGCCTGTAAGTATCCGGATTTTTTAAGTACGAATTTCATTATCCAAAAAACTTTGCCACATTTTTGTTTTCCATATTTCAATTTTACCGTAAAAACGATTGACATATTTCTGATAAACCGATTTTCAAATATACTCATACTTTGCTTTACCTAACCTTTGATAAAAATAATAATGTTAGACGATCAAGTTTACAGAAAAACGTTTGCTATATTATAAAAAGACAAATATTACAGGTTCAGTTTAGCAGGCAATTCGTTTTGGGGGTTTCTAAACTACGTTAAACCGTTTCCGGAGTTTTGAAATTCGAACAAAAACGTTTCGAAAGTAAGATAGATTTACCTAAATATCAACATGCAGAGTCAAGAATTCACTTTACAGATACAAACAGATATACTAAGCCCATTTAGTTACTAACAGATCACTTGTCTAATCGAAGATAATAGCATAGAAATTCGCTGCTGCACGTTTCCTTTGACTGGCTGATTAACATACAGTTGAAACCAAATGTATTGCGAAACGTGTGCTGTGTTGCGTGACAGAGATGTGGGCGAGAGATACTAGTATCATATCGGAATATCACACAAGTATATGTAACAGGACTCAATGCATGGTATGCGTCCTCTGATTATGCTCACTGAAGTAACTGTGCTCTAGGGCTGTCTGTTGCTAGTTTCTAATGTTCGTTACGTACGAATATATTGGGTACTATAGTCCGTTCGCGTTAAGGATGCAGTGATTTCATTCTTGTCCTTCGACCTAAAACGCCCCCTAACCAAATCGAATCTTTCCTAATTAGAAAGCCAAGTTTACAGTGCCCAGTTAAACGCAGTCTTTCAAACGCAACGGTTTTGTACCTGAGTTTTTCTCCATGTAACGAAATTGAATTAATAATTACTGCATTCTCAACGCGAACATACTATAAGTATTTGCGTGATAGAGATGTGGGCGAGAGATAGTATCAACCATATCGGGATATCACACAAGTATATGTAACAAGGCTCAATGCATGGCATGCGTCTTCTGATTATGCTCACCGAAGTAACTGTGGTCAAGGGCTGTCTATCGCTAAGTTCTAATGTTCGTTACTTACGATAATCTTACTAAGTATAAAGTTGTCCGATGATGTCGGAACGTTTAACGTTATCAATAGAAATATGACTTGTTACCAAATGTTATGTGTTTTGAGAAAAGGTCCAATAGACGTCCTTGTCCTCGCATAAAAAGCGTCCATACTACAAAGCATTTACTTAAGTGAAAAAATACTTATTTAAGAATATACTTTTCAAACGCGGTCTCCTATGTTAAATAAAAGCATTTTATTTTAAATTAGCGTAATTAATTGTGCACCCCGAAAAATTAACTGTTATTTAGGTACACCGCACTGGTGACTGCGCCTGCGACCCCACGATCGCTCGCCCTCGACAGCATGGCTGCGGTTTTGTCGTGTTTGTTCGGCGCCCCTAGGCACAGAAACAACCAAGTCAAGCTCTTGACTTCCATCAAATACCTTGCAGCTTATACTCGAAGCTAGCATTGACACTTCACCGGGATCTAACGAAGCTTTCGCATTCAATAACTGACTAGTATGAACGGGTAATTAAGCAAGCTAATAGCATGAATTGGATTAATTAACAGTTGAGTTCGAGGAGTATTTGCTAGACTGAGAATTAGACGCAATAAGGATCGATTGCAGATCTTAAATTAGCCAGATTTAGTCAAGACAAATAAAGAATATCAGCTCTGTGAAATCATCGATGTAACTTTGTCTGAGCGTAACAACAAGCGCTCAGAAATACATCGAAAGTTATAAAAAACCCTTCAAAACAAACTTAAAAGCTCAAAATTATGCTTATGTTTAAGCTGCAGAGGTTCCCAAACTAGGCTAGGCATGTATCTTGGGAAACCGGATGTAACATTCTATGAATATAGCATAGCATTCATTTCACTCGCCACGCTGATTTTGGAAACATCAAAAACAAAGGTGTCTTCTAATTTCAATTATTGTATCGCCGTTTTGAAGTCTGCAGTGATTTGCCATCTTATGAAATGTGTGTCAGTTCAAAGCAAAAACTGAAAAAGACCTCAAATGAAGACTTTAAAGTCTTCTTTTTCAGTCACACACAGTCTAATAAGCCACCTCAAAACTCGAAATATGCCAAGAAGATTTGCGCTTACATTGCGCAAGATCTAAACGTTCATCGTCTCACAAAGGGTGTACCACTCAACTGGCATCCATCCATCCGTAAGGCCGCATGTTGCTCCTGTTCGGTCGGCTAAGGCTCGAAATAGATAGGAACCGCATTTACACATCGTCTCACGTGTACAAGTACTGTTGTCTCTGACTGATCAAGTTGATAACTAACTCGTTAGTTGGTCCACAACTGCTGTTTAGTCGCTGGTAGCTTTGACAGTTTTACCGGACTGTATACATGGTGAGTACTGGTGAGAGGTGACCACGCCTCAGGGCGTCCCTAGGATATGAATTGAGATATGGTTTCCAGCTGTCACCACGCACAGGTTTGACACCTAAAAATAAACATCCTGTGTATTTGTTTATAAAATGTTATGAAAGTTAGTTCCATAATGAGCAGTTTCGTCACGTTAAATTAACACTTAGTTATACGTTATTATGTTTGTTTTTTTTCCTTTTCATTCTTTTCCATTATGTAACCTAATGAAAAGGAAATGTCGAAATTTACTTTACTATACTAGCTTTACTGAAAAAGGTTGCCATTATGGAGCACACAAACTATTTTAACACAAACTGAAAAATGTAGAATGAAAACAGCGCAGAATTTTAAAAAACACAGCTAAACCACTCTCAATAAAGTCGCCTGGGGGCTAAAGAAACTAAATAAGAAAAAGTTTATTCGCTATGGAGCTATGACACCACAGAAAGAAACAACTTATACATTCCTAACATTAGTCTGTGTTGCCTCGGGAGTTAATTAATTTGAACCTTATTCCTTCTTCAAAGTGTTAACAGGTGTAATTTGTTAATGACACTGAACTTGTCCCTTAAAACACAATGCCATGCAGAAAACATTCCTAAGTAGTACCCAATTCGGTTGGTTTCAGGTACTTTAAGTTCCTAAGGAAGAAAAATTGTAATGATTATACTTCAGACGGGAAAACAAGAAATTGGCCTCTTGACCATTCTTTTGTGAGCTCCTTAAATCAACCCTTTGTTGTACGACTTTCGTCCATTATTATTTTTGTGCATTCAATGTTCAAAGTCAGTGGAGAAGCCTTTGACCAATGCTGTTCAGGGTGCTTCAAGAAATAAGGAATGGTAAATAAATCGAAGAATAAAATAAATTCGTTATAATGTTATTGTACTCGTACTCTATTAAATCTAAAGAAATGGGTTTTCTCAACTTTATAGTGTCATTTTTGGAATAAGGTGACGCCGGAATTCTTTACGTTTTACGCTTACACTTTACGCTTTCCTCGCTTATTTGCGTTAAAGATATGAATCAAGTAACAAGAATAATCTCGGCGTACTTTAGGTACTAGGTAATTAAGACACTTATGTGTAAAAATTATAGGACGATCATGTTCAAAAATGAATAATTAGATACAACAATCAAAAAAATAACACATAATGTCATGGAAATATTCAAAAGTAAAATGTCAATAGTCCATAATTTTAATTAATGTAGGTAATATTTTTATAATTGTTCCCAATTAGCCACTCACCGCCACCACTAGGGATGGTAAAAAAACTCGTTCACTTGCAATTTTTTTTCAATATTTTTTCATGATTTAAAATTTCTTATCTACCCCCGAATTCACAAATGTCAATAGAACTGAAAAAGATAGCTATACTTCGAAGGGATGCTCAATCTTGATTTGCGTTTGTGATTTCAAGGGTTAGAAATAACCAGTAAATGGTTATCGAAATCAAAAAAGCTTAATCAGTGTTTTGCTCCTGAAGCAAAAAACCACTGAGCTTTTTCTATTTGCATCACAGCGACTCACATGCTTTCCAATTATCAAACTTGTAAAGTACTTATGAAGTTTAAACGTTTCTTCACTCGTATTAAATTATTTATTTTGTATGTATGAGATCTATGATGTGATTTAAATAAAGATAGATAGATAGATAAACACTTTATTGCACACAAAATAACACATTTGTAAGGAATACATGTTCTCATAAATGAACAATTTAGGCGGTCTTATTGCTAGAAGCAATCTCTTCCAGACAACCTACAGGCAGAGGAAATATGATAGGACGGGTTCGCAAGTGCACAATTAATTCAGCATTGGAAATTGTTTACATAAGTAATAATAATAAACGAAATACATAAAAATTCTTATTTTAAGTGGTAAATGAAATACACATAATGTTTTAAATAGACAAATAAACCTAAACAATAAAATAAACAATATATATTAAAGATAATGCATTTAACTATACTAATAACATAAAGCTGAAGACTTTGTTTGTTCGTTTGAACGTGCTAATCTCAAGACCTGATTAGATTTGAAAAATATTTTTGTGTTGAAAAGTCCATTTACTGAGAAAGGCTATATGCTTTATAATATCACGTGTCCACGCGGACGAAGTTAGTTTCAAAATGAGCCAGTTTATAATAAATGAAATGAATGTCTTCCCTTCCCTGCACCCCTAGAACGAGCACGCGTTACATTTACGTTTCGCACAAAGGTCAAGGTTCATCAAAGCTTTCCAATATGCTCCGAATTACATCGGTTTCCAGCTATTTCAAAAGTGGTCGTATTTGACCAATTTACTGTTTGATTATTATGTTATCTCTTTTTGTTGATACCACATCAAAGTTGAAGTTTATTGAAGCATAAGCTTTAAATAGAGCTTAATTAAGGTGCGGCTGGGCAATTGGTGCAATAATTAGTTTTTATATTATTACGTGGGTGTGGGTATTTTAATTCAGAATAGGTAGATCAGGATCACGACCTGTGAGGCGCACTACTAACAAACCAAAAACCTTTTTTTTTTCATTTTTCATATACCGCTGTACCGCGCGTCCAGTACCAAGAACCCTGGGGGGTCCTAAGTTATGTGATCTATACGGTTTAAACTGTTTTGTTGACGAGTTCATATTTCAAATTTTTAGGTAGGGGCGTATCACAAATTCGACCACCTGTGACAAGAAGGTGCGAGGGGTCTGCATATCATGAAATACGTGTGACGTACTTACTTTATGTATGGCCCCATAGGGATTCCAGCAACTCGATGTACTCCAGAGCGTTCAGCCTCCGATTGAAGCAACTTCCGTAAAGATAACTTCGTTAATTCACTAACAAGTGGCCACCCATGTCGCAAGGAAAAGGTCAGTTAAGATGCTTCGAGTGTGTGTTGTAGGGAGCGGTCCGTTTTGAGTCAAAAGTGATAATAGCGCGGCGCGCTCACACGCGTCCAAATTGATGAATTGTATGAGCGTGAGCGACCTGAGCTCGCTATTATCACTTTCGACTCAAAACGGACCGCACTAGTAATGTGTGACTGTACCTGCGTGATTTGGACGTCGCTGCTGACGGTGTAGACTCCGGCGCAGGACACGTCCTCCGGCTTGTCCGGGCCGGGCGTCCGGCGCCAGCAGGCTGCGCACACGGCCACCAACACGCCGCATAACGTCGCGCTGTGACAAAAACATAACACATTTCACTTATAAAAATTGAACGTAGTCTATACACTGGACCCAGTAATGCAATGATTTGCTTTTGCCATTTAAACTGTTAAATTGAATAAATAATTTGTTTGTTACGTCTACACATGATCTTGGGGCTCACTAACAAAAATGTGTCACTATGTGAAGCATAAATACTTACCCCTTATTCATAAAAACGAACGCAACGCTAAAGCATAGTTTAAGCTATGTGTTCTGTCACTTACTCGCAAATGGCGGCAACAACAAGAATGAAAGTGACACCGCGATACAAAAGGTAACGTGTAATTGAAGCGCTGTTTAAGTTTTTATGGGGGTTAGTTACAAAGTTAAAAATAGTCACCGTTTACTTCCTTAATTATTTACAATAGTGATGCAAGTTAAAGAAAAAAATCTTCTTTTGCGTATATTCCGGTTTTTAAATTTAAGTTATCGTTTATAACATGAAGCACTAACATGCTATAGCTTTAGCCTTCAACTTGTAACGTAACATGCGCTCAAGGGAATATCAGTGAGTGTTTAGAAGCAAGCTGGCTGGTCTCAGTAAACAGAACAATCAAGATATCCACGCTCCTCCGAGCGTATTTGAGCCCCACGTGACAGGTGGCGAGCCTCCGCCGGTGACCTTGTTATTGGGGCTCAGTGTATTCCGACACCGGATAGGTAGATTGAACACAACGCAGTTTTGAGGCAGAATTTTGACTAATAGTTATTTAAATTTGTGCCTTCGAATACCGATTTGATCAAACAGGTACTCAATGATGAAGGTTTAATCAAAATAGAAGCAGGCAATTAACTCTGCCATTTTTATATTATATGATTTGAATGGCATCATTTGTACTGTATCATTAAAGGCAATGACATCATACAAATTAAAAATAGGTGTAGCCAAAGGAACCAAAATAATTTGTTTTATTTTGAAAAAAAAAAGCTTTGAGTCAATACTCACTATTAGTAATTAACTTATTGAAAACGGACTGCCGAAAAATGACTAGTGATCTTATCTAGTCACCGCGTGGTAGTCCGTGAGTTTTACCCAGCATCAATTCTGAATAAAGCGTAAGTACGGGCCAAGTATGCAATTTATAACTACGAAAAATCTGCGCGCTTATGGAAGAGCATTTTTAAGATTCTCGAAAGTTCGGGCGCATAAAATCTTTAATCATATCGTTACCTCGCAAGCCCCGATAAGCGAAGGAAACGATGCCTTGATGCCCAATAAAGCCCTGTGCTATATGAACCTGCGAGAACGGCACTTGGGTGTTCGCGCATACTAAAATACCTCACAGCCACTAAAAGCCTGATATATGATTTCTTGCATGCAAGTTGCAATGGAGAAGAGTGATTGCTGGAATAGGATTATTAAACAATCAGTGACGATGTTCTTCTCGTGACAGCTCGCGGTACGTGCTCTCTTGATACGTGGGTAGTTGCACTAATGTTAAAAAAAGCAAATGAGACAAGCAAAGCTACTATTGGAACTTTTTCAAAATTCTTCCTTAAGCCGTTTACGTAACCTGGGAAATCCAAAACTTTACTTCAGCGAAATAGAAGCCACCTAAAATCAATTTTGTAAAAATATTTCTACAGGGCAACGTTTTCAAAAATGACAACTCCAATATCACTTTCTTCCTAATAACTTGAAATTTACATTCCACACAAATTCTGCCCTTTTGCAAACCAATCATTCATCACAGTGCGCTAATTATCTGTCATATTCTCATTCCTGTAAACTACGTCATTTTTTGCTGAAGCACAGGATTTGTTCACAGATTACCCTTGTGTGTCATTTTAAGGCTTGGGTACCTTACGATGATTTTCAACCATAAGCATGAAACGATTGTTTATTTATTTATTACAGCCAACGAGTTTACGCAATTGCTTGTATTTTCACCAGAGGCTCAGAATTTGAATCTCTTCAAGTGAATCGGCCTTTGATCTACACGCAAAGAAAATGTGCACGAAAACTCTCTTTCTACTTTCTTCGCGATGAATATAGCTCCATCTGTTGAAATACATACGAACAAATTATAAGACACCAAGAGAATAGAGAAAGATAGAAATCAATTTTGAAATTAAAAGCAATTTTATACCATACATTTTTTAGGGGTAGAGCTTTTCATAAAATGATTTTGATGACCGTGTTGGTGTAATTGTTGAGAAGTCGGCTACTACACCAAAGGTCGCGGGTGCGATCCCCGCACAGTACAAACATTTTTGTGCATGAAATGTCTGTTTGTATTGGTCTGGGTGTTTCCTATGTAAATTAAGTATGTATTTACAAAAGAAAAAGTATTTAAGTATGTTTATCCGTTGTCTAGTATCTATCCCATAAAAACGGACTATAATTAGCTCACTTGGAGCTAGATGGCGCTGTGTGGAATAATGTCCAGGAATATTCATTTATTGATAATAAACAAGCTCTATTTTTGTAAGTTTGCAATCACAACCGACCTTGCGTAACCACTTCAACGTGCCCCTAATTGCCAATTACATCGTTTTAAAATCCAATCTTCGTAACGAAAAATGACAATTCCATTTAACCCGTTGAAAGGCTACACCGCGCATAATTAGGCGGGCGTCAAATATTTCGGCGGGGGCGAGTGGGGGGTTAACCGGAGATTACAGGACGAGATAAACGCCGCGATCGGCGCCGATTAGTTAATTAACTGCTCGCTATCTCGAGTACGTACATCACTAGTATTTATCGTTTCAGGGTTCGTAGGATTAGGGTTGGCGAAAATATTTTTTGCACCTTTTTTGAGGTGAACTAATATGCAGTAATACCTACTCAATTTTTCACTGAACAAAAGCTAACCACAGTTACAAGACTTTTAATCAGTAGAATATCTGATAAAATTTATTTTCAGTAAGCATGAATAAAATCAAAATTGTGTCCGTAAAAAAAATAAGACTTGAACATGAGAAGCTATTCCCGTTTGGTCAAAAAAGTTTAAGCGTTCCTGCTGTTCAATTTAATGAAGCCTACGAGAAGATACATTCGATATCACTACAAGCATAATCAAATTGAAGCCATACATACTTTTGAACACTCGCACACTCTCCTTGTTAGAAAACTCTAGTCAATATGAAAATCTTACATCTATCGGACTAATACGTCTTATAACTCCGTCATCCAATCAGTTTCGACCATTTCCGTGAGCTGTCAAGCGGCAACGTTACTGATTGGTTAATAACCCTATTAACTAATCAGTGACGTAGTCTCTCTGCTCAGTTCGTGGACAGACTTCATTTCATGCAAGAACTCAAACATCTGCTATGCTATTCCGGTTCCAAATCTGATCTCGGTCGTGGTGATTGGTCTTTAGTCTTTAATCTGCAACTGTGAACGTTTGAGAGGAAATAACTAAGCCAAATAACATTTTTTGATTATTTGCATACTATAAAATGAGGAAAATACGAATTCAAAATTAAGCTTATTAATTATTGAAGTAAGCGTGAAGCTCCGAGATGTGAAGTGATGTGGCTAACATCCCGGACACCGGTTAACACGCTCTCACTCTGAATTAGCATTTACCCTCTTTTTGTATGTAAATGATTAAAATAATATATTTGGCTAGTTCTTTTCTCTCAAAACGATCACAGTTGCAAAGAAATCGAATTTTGAAGATACCTCACCACGAGCGAAGTGAGTTTTGGCGCCAACCGGAATACCATAGCAGGCGTGAGGTTGTGAGTTCGATGCCTACAAACAATCATACACAAGATACTTCGCCCGGTATAGGTTAGTAGAGACGTTAAACATTTTGGTAACCCTCGAACGCGCGCGGCATGTTTTATTGAGCGGATATCAGTGAGATTTATTAGATACATTCTAGATTTTTCGCGTAACTGACAAATATGAAATCTGTCTGATAATAAATACGCTCTTGATCCTTACAAAGTTACAATGCTGTGGGATATGAATAGAGACTTGGGTGTCTCAGTTAAGTATTCAGAAGGCTAGCACAATTACTTTGTGTTTTAGTTTTTAGGATTCTGCAGTCAACGAGGAACCCAAGTAATTTCTCCGTGGCTATGTTCAGGCGCTTTTAGTATACTTTTAGTAAGCTGTCCATTTTTTTGTTTCTTTTTGACAAGCATCCAAAATGCTAGTAAAAATGCTATGATAGTGCTTGACTGTCAGGCAGGGAAAAAATTGATACAATAAAAATTTACATAATTGATAAAGAAGGACCCGCGTAGTGCTCACTATCACATATGCTTGTTCATAAAACAGATATTCGTGCTGGGTCTATCTTTTCTACCTTTGTTGCTTCTTACATCTATAAGGCTGGTTTTAGAGTCACGCGGATGAGCCGGCCGTCCGCGCGTGGTTCGGTATTCATATCCCTTTTGGTAAGGCGTCGTCGGCTTAGGCCAGAAAGGAAGCCAGCAATGCATGCTCGCACACGCACGTACGAGCCGCGGTCCGCGTGACTCTGAAACCCGCCTAACACAAGGTAACACCTTATTCTGGGGCCAGAGCAATGTATGTGATGCTGTCACATATTTATTTATTTAGACCGGAAGCAGTCAAAGCAGCAGCATTGGTCCTCATATTATGACAAATAACTGCGGAACCCTACTCCCAGGTTTAGTTAAAATACAAATCTGTATTGAACCGGGAATCGAATAGACTGTGCAATGATTATAACTAAAATGTACCAATAATTAACACGTAGATTAGGACATTTCCTCCCACGAGTTGAATTATTACCAACTAATAGCGTACTAATAGGTAGATTTAGCGGATGATTGCACCCGCTTGGGTGCGACGCGTGACGTCATCCAATTGCGATACCGTCTACTAATCCTTCCAGCCGATCAGTCAGGATTCAACGCTCATATAAAGATGTGATTAGCCAATCAACATCCAATTAGTTGCGGTAATAGGGTTAGTAGTAATTCGCGTTGTATATCTTATATATCCGTTTATACTGTTAACTGACTTAATGAGTATTTATTACGTCGGTTTCACTTGCTTCAAATCGTCTAGCTGAAACCCCAAGAGATCGAATGCAATTCTTAGGGAGCCTTTTTGACACACGATAAATATTTCTAGTCCTAAATTATTTTAGGGAAGTTTAAAAATGTGTTTTATTAACTTTACTTTTTCGTACACCATATCCTGATTATTTTAACCTACAGTCCCAAAGTTTGACACTCTGAGTTTCGGTACGATCGAAAGATCATTTTTCATTGACGGACAAATTTTTGTTAGGTAGGTTCATCCACTTTTAGTGTTATATTTTTAGTACTAGGCGAAAGAGATTTCCACCAGCCCGTAATGGCAGATTACTCGTATCTCATAGTTTTTCATCCGTCTTTACCTTTGGTGATACAATAATATCTAGGTTAAAAGTGTTTAGTATGTTATCTCAAATTATCTTAAGGCGTTTAGTGTTAAACAACATTAATTAATTTGTCCTTTAAAGTCTAGTTCGTGCCAAGGAAAGTTTCCAGCCAGAAGTTAGTAATGTCTAGCTAGATCGTATTACAAAAATTGTCGCCTAAGTAGCCTTCAGTCGAGTTTGTTGAACCTCCGCCTGCCCGCTTGACTTTAGAAGACGTGCTTAAAACCTTTAGCCAAATTAGCTTCCGGGAAAGTTCACTTTAATAACTGGGGAGTGCGCGAGCTTTTGAAGCTTGCTCTTGGTTTATGAAAGGAATGTCACTTCACCAATAACTTTACAAACTGCCACAATTAGCAATTGTTTGACACATTTGGGGTTTCTGTTACGTTTTTTATTTCATAATTGTAATTTATTGGTTTACACACAATTTAAATTCAAAAAATCTTTATTTTTTAAGATGGTTTCATTTACCCTAGATACTTGAACGGGGTGTTTACGCGCATTTAACATGACGGGAAAGTATTAATGCTTATTATCTAATAGCACTTAATACTTAAGAACACGCTTACTTCGAATGTTGTGGTCTTCGAGTCTGTTTTTTTTTGCTGACCTAGACTAATATAATTTATTCTAGTTTTTACCCACGCTCATCTTAGTCATATTAAACTTGAAAATACGAGTACAAGAAATTCGTGCACACCCGGACCTCTCATTACGTTTTAATCATAAATTGTCCATACGCAAACCTAAACAAGAGCGAAACCCTAAACCGGAATAGAATTAAATTCTGTTTATTGCATCTGTTTTGAGCTTATGTTAAAATTATCATTATCCAAACGCGGAGGTTAAACATGAAATTACTTTTATTACCGCGCGAACGGCCGTTAGCGCGATAGAAATCACGTAGGCGTGTCTGCGAGCGAACGTTTACATATACCTTTGACTGAAAAACACCCTTCATTATCCAAAACATTGATTCCACTGCTGTAAACTTAAACTTGTATCAAATCACGCTTAATTTTCCAAGTAATTTATTTCACTGCTGTCTTAAACTTGTATCTCAGAATGCTTACTTGGCCAAAATCTTTACCAAGCAGAGGTTTGACTGACGTTTTCTAACCCCCGACCCAAAAAGAGGGATAATAAGTTAAATGTGTTAACATAAACAAATGGATGAACCGATTTTGATTGATTGATTACTTTTAGTTTTAAAGCAACTTCGGCTAAACCGTTTTGATTAGTTGAGATTAATAATTTCATTATATCGGACGATTTAAGGATGAACTGAAGTTGTCAAGAAAATATAAGTAGGTAACAATCCAAACGCGGCCCTAAGTATAGTTTATGTTTAAAAACCGAAAAAGTGAATTCTTTTATAAATAAATATTGTCCTCCTAGCTCTGGGCAAAGGCCTATGTTTTTTGTCAAAACATGCAAAAAGAACGATTTAAAAAATTTAAAAAACATTTTAAAAATACAGTCGATGAAAGAGCATAGGTACACACTTTTTGTATTAATCCCAAATAATATTAATTCTTATTAGCCTTCATGTGTGTCGACACAAACACCCTGTCATTGCAAAAGTTAAGAACGTAAAAAACTGTTATTGCTACATAAACGGCTGTAAAAGAGATAAGGATCTCCGTGTGCTCAGCGCCGGAACGTTCCGCTAAGCGTTTGATGTAAACGACAACCTTTGTTTTTCAGTTAACGCCCTCATTCGGCGTAGCTCGTAGCCTTGTAGCGCGTAGTTATGCCGTTACGAAGTGTCGTACTCGTAGCAAATTCGAACGGCTTGAAATAGTTTATTTTCATTTTTATTATATGAGGTGTAATGATTTGATGTGTGTCTGTCTGTAGCAATGTAGCTCCTAAGCGAATTAACTGACTACGTAACATAACATACGCTCAAGACTACATCCCAAAAAAGTAATCACAGGCAAGTTCAACAGGGCTGGCGATTTGAAATTGGTACTTAAATGATATTTTAAGGACACGGTAGGCTTGACCTAATGCTGCCGTATTACCTAAACTATCCATTTTTTTTAAATGGTGCATTATTTAGTTTGTCCTACAGTTTATCGTAGTTCGTAGCGTCATAACGCGTAGTCTTCTTGCTACGAAAAGTGACCAGTTTGTAGCTTTCATCGTAGTCCTATGGCCGCTGTTCAAATGTATTTCAGCCATAATGTATAACTACTTGAGCTTTGTTTTGTATTAGCTGTCAATGAGAATTCCCGAGTTACCTTGAGAATAAATCACCTTGAATATAAAGTAAGTGAATTAGTTGCTTTTTCGTATTTCGATTAAAACCCTATTAAAGAAGCCGTACTATTGGAGTCAAACTAACGGACTTACAGGATTATTGACGTCACTGACTTCTGGTTAGCGCCATTTTTGTGCGAGAGCGAAAGGCAAACGTTATATTTATGTCTCATTAATATCTTTCGACCCTTACCCTGCTGTGATTTTTTATAAACTTATAATTATAGCTCTCGCTGCGTGATAACAACATAGACTGACCAGCACCGAAGAGTTGCGTTCTTCCTATACATACTGCATTTTAGGAATGGAGTTGAGTTTTTATCGTATTACCGATGAACCGAGTGCTAGTCACTTTATTTACTGTTTTTCGTTACGTTGTGACGTTAGCTTCTGAATGCTCCGTTCAACTTGACGGCAACAATCAGTGTGCCGCTAGCTACTCCGTTTGGGACATAGCTACACGGCAGGATAAACACTACAGAAACACTAATGAAACCAGAAATCGTTGCCTTATTATATTTTATCAATTATCCGCAGAAATACTGCTTGTGAATCAAGCAATACTCTAGTTCGATCCCTGACCCTTCCAACTCACTTAACTCCTTTCCGTCAAGTCTCAAAAGACTATGACGCAAGTTTCAGTTATATAACCCCCGAGTGACCTACAAATTGGTTTCACGTGTCGGATTAGCGACCAACAGCGATCACTAGAATCGAATCTAACCCAACATAGACCCGGGGCTGGGTAGCAGAAATACTCGTTACTGACGATGTCGACTCGATCAGTATGACAGTAACGACCGCCAGAGAAGGGAGAGTTAACAAATAAAATAATAAAATAAATAACCACTTTTTTTGTGTTAGCTCAGTTTAAAAAATAATGAAAGCTATGTTAGTTTCGTCTGATAAATGTGTCTTTGAAATCTATCCCGTGAAACCATTATTTCAAAAAGGTACATTTGATTAAAACTAACAGTTGCCTAACTTTTCCGGTCGTGAAGATGCGGTGCCAAAGTAACAACTGCTAACAGCCTAACAGGTTCTACTCGTATGATCCCCACCTGGCGGCTGGTACATTGGGTTTTTCTAGGCGAACTCTGGGCCCCTTGTTCTTTCGTTCTCTACGGCTAAGACACGCAATAAATGACTAGGATTTTGGATTTGACACACTTACGCCCGTATTCACAAACGTCAATCAACGCTAAGGACGCGCCCACGCTAATGCTGTCCCTTTCATGCACATGACAGCATGAGCGTGATCGCGTTCTTAGTGTTGATTGACGTTTGTGAATTCGGGGGTTAATAATACGATACTTATACCGAGCGGATACCATTTTAGTACCTATTTGTAAAGTTGGTTTAGTTATTTTTGTTTTTATTCTGTTTTGTTTCATTTCGATTTTATTTTTTCGTTTTTGTGGTACCATTAACGCATTTTTCTATGCATAAACCATATATGTAAATAATTTCCCTCTGCCAACGGCATCAAAAGGTTGCTCCTACTGAGAAGACCCAGCAAGTAACTCAGCGGTAACTCTTTAAAGTATAATGTTTTTGCAGTTTTCGTACAGTTTTGTTGACATCAAATAAAATATGAAATTTTCATGAATGAATGAATGAATCATTATGAAAATTTAATTGTGTCATGGTTTTATCTGCTATTTTATATTTTGCTTTGTATTCTACTATGATAATTAGCTTTTTGTTTGAAAGCTAGCTATTCGGATTTATTTACTGTTCTCGACCATAAACAAATAAATATTGCAAGCCAAACGAAGGGTGTAGCGAGGACTTTATCGACCGTTTCTTTAGAACCGTTTTATTTCTTTGTTGACTTCGGTTACTGTCTTATTATCATCGATCGATCATCGTTACTTTACCACCAACAGACATGTATTGATTTGAATGAAGACCTTTTTGTCTATAACTGTTATCTACGTTTCTTTGTTAAGTGAGTTGGTTTGATGAAGGCTGTTGAGCAAAGATGACACAAAAAATACCTTTATTGTTATTTTTCGAATCTTTACTGTGTCGTTTGTTGGTTTTATATCAGGCTGTTTCTGAAAGTAAAATTTAATTTCAAATTGCCAGTTGTGTTGCGAGTCAGTAATGAGCGGGGGTTGTACAACATGGCTAGTAAGAATTTAAGCATACTGAGAAATAGGATCGAAAGCAAATAATTTAGCGAAACATCCTTGGAACAAGACGTTCTTTATCACGGTTTATAATTTCACTTCTCAACTGAATTTTAACTATCAAGCCTTTTTATTAATCAACTGTAGCAAACATCCGCAACCCGGAATGGAGTTCTATTTCGGTTAGCACTTAACTCTTAGCCCTTTGCCTAACAACCAAGATATATGTAATTCTTCGGATGCGGAATGCTCTAACTTCTGACAGCTGTAATTGTTTCCCCAAAGCCTAAGCTAGGCTATTTTCACCTCGGCCTAAGACTAGACTAGACCGGTTACGGTAAAGTTAGCAGCCACCTAACCACCCATCATGCTATTTATAACGTTAGGTTAAAAATATCTTACTTCTTAGGTTTTGAAAATCGCCGCTTTAGCGAGATTTCGATTAGAACTGTACCTTTTTTAGCTGATTATTGCATCATCATTTTTTAAGAGATTACATATCGATGAGTCAAAATAGTCCGAAATCAAGCAACCGCATCCATGAGGATGTGTTTTTTTTTATTAAACCATAAAGAAGTACTTATGAACTTCTATTGCTTAGAATAATTGTTCAATGATACTCTAAAGTGAAATCTAGTTTGCAAAATATTAAGTAGAAAAATATAATATTAAGTCGACAACTAAAATACTTTTAAAACAAAACACCTATAAATAAACCATAAAGGGTAATCCGATCTCCAAGTTAATTGTGAACGAGGGTTATTGGACTCTATTTAATTATATGAAAAGCTAGTGTACCTGGTTCGCTTCGTAAATTATTTAATGCGAAAATACCCTCTTACCCTTTCACCGTTTGAGGTGCCATGTTTTAACCCCGACAATAAATTTGGTAAAGGTTCCACTAAAAAGTTCAATAAATAGAAGTAGTAAAATGTCCTGGCTGTAGTCTCGTATAAAGTGGAATAGTCTCTTGAAGATCTTCTTGTTTAAAACCCTTGAATCGGTAAAATCAACATGTCTTTAGAGTATCTACCTTTGCCAAATTACTAAGATGTAGTGAAGCGATTGTTCGTGTTCTAGTGTAACATACCGTGTTCAGAAGGATTCTAATTTAGCTATCCCAGGAGATATGAATGGCATTGTTAAATTGGAATACTAGAAGATAATTTGTGGATGCTCTACGAACCATAGCAGACCTTTGAGTCATTGATCTATGGTGAGTAGACAAATATATCGCGGAACGGGAATCCATAGAAGCAGAAATAAATCGACCGACGACGCAATCACCTTCTGGTTTATTAAACCATAAAGCACGTGTCCAAGAGACGGCTGACTTCACTGCCCATCACGGAGCATGTCTTGTTATCATCGTAAAAGGTTACGAGGTGCTTCAGGCTTTTATGCAGGTTGTATTTCAAATCACAGTTTACACGGCTGACCCTTTACGACTCCGGCCATTAGTCATTCGTGGGAGAGATAAAAATTATGGCTACTGGGAAAGGAATATGTCAAATGTCAAGGATAGTGCGGCAGGAATGCGATGATGGAATATGCTGGATACTAAACCTAAATGTGGTGGTGGTGACAGGTTCTTTTGAAACTCCGATAGCCGTTGAAACGTGGTTTTGACATCGTAGACATGGTCATTAACATAATATGCATGGAGTAGCCTGCGTGGCAATAAAAATAAGTATACGAACCTCACAAAGAATATATTGACAGTATAATGCGTCCCCTCCGACTGAACGACATTAGGCTGCGTGTGGTTGTAGTAATGTTTCGCATGAGAGACGGCAGCGACGGCCGCCAGCCGCTGCGAGCTGCCCATGGCCCAGACGAGCGGGTTGCGCTGCGCACCCACGGCACTCAGACCCCACCACAGCCACCAGTGCCAGCGAGCCACAACCGCACCAAGCGGCGCCGCCTGCGCGACTGCCGCACCAAACACTTTCTTTTTTTTCACCTTCTTTTTTAAAAACCAATTCTACCACCAACGAGGTTAGTCATCCTTTTCAGTCACAAACTCAAATAGACTTCACTATCTGCGCGCCGCACATCTGAAACAAAAACATTCTTCTGATTGCCGAATTATACATTCAGAATTCGCTAAAAGTTAAGCTTAATTGCATTGCATAAAGCATTCGGTTCCCAATAACGAATGGCGAATTGAATGAAGAGTGGTGCGTGATCTAACTGAGGAATGGGCGAGCTCGCCCTGTTTGAAAGAACAACAATAATTGTAATTAAACGGACGGGAACAAATTCCCTGCCAGCCGAACTTAGAGCCAATTTAGCGTTGTCTGTATCGTCCAAGTTTTGAAATGCCTAAATTTGATGGAACAAAAGGAAGAATAATTTATGCAGATGATTTCTGTCACTTTTAATACAGTCTTCTCGGAGATAGATGCAGTGATACTATAAAAATAACACCAAACTGAAGTTTGCAAGAGAAAAGCTTCAAAATTATCAATAAAATAACATCACCAAGAAACTGTCGGCATCGAGAATCTATTAACTCTGGTGACTAAAGACTCCTTCTTTTTGTTCCAATTATGCTATTTCTGAAACACTCAGTGGCAATGTAATTGCAGTCTTTTCATGGAGGTGTATTATTAATCCTGAACAATTGTTCGAAGACACAAACATTACAAGATGGATTTATCACATAATTAAGCGGCACCTTCGGAGACAGCTGGGTAGTTTCCTTGGTCTATTGTTTGTGTAAATCATCGCGCTTCACGTTCTCACGCATTCACGCCCAGTCAACTTAATTATTAATAGTCGCATTAACTGCTGCAAGCCAATGATGCTGATGATATTTCATTTACAGTCAAACTCAACTCAAATGGAACTCTAATTACCCTTTAACGTGTAGTATGGTAGTCCGTAGGTATAGAAATGAGAGGATTTTCCAGTTTCAAATGATCATTCATAATCTAACTGTATCTGTCATATTATTTTTGTCTTAAAATTTTGCTTGCCAAACTTCATTGGCCATCATTTTGATTGTCAATGTTAATTACTCATTCTAAAAATAAACATAGCAAATTCATAAGCACAAGTCATGTAAAATATTATCTTCTTTTAGAGTTAGTCATAAGTTTCATATTAATATGTGAAAATATTTTCTATCCTAATAGTAACAATAAGAAGGAAAGACTACATTAAAAATGTCTAAATAAGTTGGCGAAATGGTTCACTCAGCATAATATTATTATAATACTAGCGGCTGCCCGCGACTTCGTCCGCGTGGACTTAAAATGAACGGATTCGTCAAATTGTCTGACGTTAGATTGACGTTAGCGCGATAACTCAATTCGGAACGCACCCATAGTTACGCTAATGACAGCAGCCGTCTGTCATGCCATACCACGTGACTCCACGTATATTTTTATATTTACTTGATATTTTCAACAATTTACACAATATCTTCATAAATTGTAGCCTATGTGTTATTCAGATGTATAAGCAACATAATTGTAAAGTTTCATTAAAATCCATTCAGTAGTTTTTACGTGAAAGAGCAACACAGCACATCCAGACATACAAACTTTCGCCTTTATAATATTAGTAGGAAGTAGGATAAAGCAAACAGCTTTTATGCTGTTTTTGGTAACTAGTAAACTGACCAGCGTTATCACTTCTGTCAAAAGAGTTTTAGAACTAGTGGCGATTAATGTACCAAAAAATTTAAGATTTAAATTAACACATCATTAGAACAAACTTTTGGGCGAATAATATTTCTGCAACCGGCCGCTCTGTAAACCTATGGTGGGCTTATGTTCAGCAGTGGACGTCATGGGCCGTTAATGGTGATGACGATGAAATAATTTTGCGGGATGTAGGGAATATGTTAGTTTTGTCGGCCGCAAGTGTTCTAGCCGTTCTTGCCGTTGACTGTACTAATGACTGCCGTAGAAGTCTTACTGCGACAAATATGTTCCAAAACAGGTACATAATTGGCTTATTTATAGTGATTCCATTTCTAAAATACGGGTACGTGTTCACCAAAATAAAGATAGAGTTGAAAATCGAAGCAACTCTATATTATTTAAAAGTAAGAAATATTTTTCATTCGACACATATTATGGGCATACAAATATTTAAGCTTCAAAATACTAATAGGTATGTGAAACAAACATTGAACTAGTGTCATAGTGGTGTTAAATAGGAGATCATGTTATTACTCCGGCCATATAGGTAGACTGATACAGAACATAGAAAGCTCTTTCTATGTTCTGTGGATGAGAACATGGCAGTCGAATAATTTCTGGATAAACATTTTCATAGCTACGATAGGCGAAGGCTAATCCAGAAAGCTTATAGTAGAGTTATATGTACACTATGATGTAGTATGCTTGAGTACATTATTGCTTTAATAAAATGGATCTACGTCAATAAAATGTAAGATAAGTTTCAGAGGAACGGAAATTTTCATTTTCTTGTTTTCACTTGCAATGTGTTAATATTTTTGATTGCGCAATAGTAGTAAGTAAATATTGAAAAACAGTAGTTAGTAAATATTGAAAAACAATCTAATTATTTTAATTTTCAAACACAATTTTATTTCTTAATGGTCAATCGAAGAGATTAAAAAAACTTTGGAAGTTGTATTAAAGAGTTCCTATATCATCGGTCTTAATTTTGGAAAGAAATACTTAGGTCGCTAAGCCATGGGAATTAGTATGGAAGTAGTCTTAATAATTTTGAGCGCATATAACTAGAAGAAGGTTTATGAACGTCCTTATTTAATTAGCTTACATAAGGTATTTTTTTCAAATAAATTACAAGAGGGAAATCAAAATAAAGTCACTTTATTTTGATTTCCCTCTCAGCTTAAGTATATTCAATATTTTCAATTTGTATTTAAGATTGTCAAATAACACAAATCAATTTACTTTTTAGTTTTTACTTAATCAAAAAAATATTACGTACCTTAAAAACACTTTAATTTTCGTTGAAACAAATGCAAACGATAATGTCATAAAAACTCAAACCCAAAAAGTCTAATTTCGACACACAGTACGATTGCGCGGAAAAGTTTTGGGGAACACGGAACGCGTGTTTCCACCCTGGCACGCGACAACTGAGTGGCTGACGACTTCCCGCCCGCCCAAGCCAGCTCGCCGCCCAATCGGCCAACGTTCCAACCTTGCGCGGGGCGGAACTCTATACAGAAGTACGCTGAACAAAGTTAATACAGTCTTGGTTATTCTTAATCCAGTCTTTTGTCTGATGTTAAGTGCACGTTTCAAGGATATCATGTAACGGGCAACTGGGGACGTACTTCTTAAAAGGTATTTTTCAATGGCTTTCTATAGAATTGCACGCTTTGTTTGTCGCTTTCATTAATAATGGTGCCACTTACTTAATGATAAAATTGCGCACGTGTAATAACAATAAATGTTGGTGTATCTATCTATATTCATTGACCTAAAGTAGTGTATGGACCTACCGAGGGTTTTAGTTAAGATGGTACTTTCGGTTCTCCAAACCTGAATAATCCATTACTGAAGTCATGAATTTAATGCTAAAATGCTAAAATTGTTAAATTCATGAAATGGAGATTTAACTGCATTTTGCATTTTTTTTTTTGACAAGAAATTATGAATAGACACTAAACTTATAATCCTTTGCGAAATCCTCGCCGTTTAAATCGAACATTGGCCCCAACCTCGCGCCGCCTCGCGAGGTTGGCGCCCAAAGCTGGTCCTTCCCCGTCACTCCCGCCAGCGTGTTCGTCCCGTCACGCCGCAAGGTACGTGAACTATTATTGTTTAAATGTGTTACGCGATTTCACACCTTAAATTCAGGGCCATTTCCTTGTGGTTCACACGCGAGATTGCGGATGTTGTTATTATTTTACAACGCAATGTTTTTTCGTTGCTACGAACACGCCCTAATTTCTTTGGGGGTTCGCGACCTCGCACGCAAGTTTACCGATGACGTAGTTTTGTTATTTTGTTTGACGTTCGTGTGAAGGTAGTGTTTGTTTTTAGCTTGTGAAGGATGATGTAGATAAGCTTGTTTAATCGTTCGTTTGTTTTTAGATGGTTTAATTGCCGCACTCAGAGACGTCAATTGACGTTAATGGTTCATTCGATCAAAAATCCATTTTTCAAAAGAGATTTTATAACAAAAGAATAAAGAACTTTTAAGAATGTATTGTTTTGCCTCTAATGAACCATTTACGTTAATTGACGTCTCTGAGTGCGGCAATAAGTATCTTGACATCTGAATCCCATGCAGTTTAGTAAAAGTTTACCGTTTTACTGGAATCCTGTTTAATAATATTTTCCAAGATGTTTGGTGGGGGTTCTAAGTAGCGTTTTACTTATTTTACTAACATTCACAAACGTACATTTGAGGGAAAATAAAACATAAACCTCATCCCTGCAGAAAACCGGTCAAACGTTTTGGTTATCAGGCCACCGACTAATATTATTCGCACATAATGACAATCCATGTTTTTTTGCTGTTGTATGATTTTGCTACACTGCCATATTTCTTAGTCAACCGTTTTGGGCCGTTGACTACTATTACTACTACATAGATACTGGAGGTGAGTTAGTAGTATTTCGGGTACAGTGGGTTTTTGCGTATTCAGATAATTTATCAGTTATTATAAACAGTTTCGTTAAATTTATAACGAAACGTTTACCTACCTTGTTTTCCCATCAGCCGTCCGCTATAAACGCTCTCAAGAGCATAAACAAACCAGCTGAGCGCAAGTAAATAGTGTAGCAGAATTATTAATTAGTTTTGTAAATATTATCCGTCCGGGCGTTCGATCCAATGTCAGAGTTCGGCTACCGTTGAATGCACCGCAGCGCACCGGCTGAACCGAACGCGTTTGTGCCGACGCCCGGACAGTCAACAGCCAGCTTGGACTGAGCTCTCTAAAACCGGGTTTAGACGACGATATTTCGGCTCATAGATCACTTATTTCCTATAAAGAACATGAAACTTCCCCTCACATGAGCTATTAATACATGTAAGAGTCGATATTGTGTGTTAAATGTAATGACTGAGCATACATGGCTTACAAATAATATTGATATAAGCTAAACTGGCATTTGACCACGGATCTGGTGCAATGGTTAAGAAATTGGCTACTACACCAGAGGTCTATTTGATCACCGCACTGTACAAACTTTCGTGTGCATGAACATGTCTGTTTGTATCGGTCTGGGTGTTTTCTATCTATACTTAGGGTTAGTTGCACCATAGTTAAAGTTAAAGTTTTTGTCAAATTTGACAATTTGACGACCAAAAATGACGTCGAATTGTCAAATTTGACAAAAACTTTAACTTTAACCTTAACTTCTACTATGGTGCAACTTACCCTTAGTACGTATTTCCAAAAATGTATGTTATTTTTATTATTATTATTTATTATTGAAATCAACAAAAATAAAAGATTAAATTAAACTAAGATAATTAATACTAAGATTATCCGTTGTCTAGTTGTCATTGTACAAGCTTTCCTTAGTTTGGGGCTAGGTGGCGCTGTGTGGATTAATGTCCACAAGGATGCTGAAGATATGGATTTGGCAAAATCAGGAGAATTTTAAGAAAACATGTACCTCAGCTTGGTAATATTTATTTGATATTTAGTAAAGATTCTTCCATCTCATACTCTGAAAGTAGGTCATATTTGAACACGGGTGGCATTCCGGCTGACATCACTTCACATCTTGTTGCTTCACGGTTACTTCAATCATCAATATGCTTCACTCTGAATTAGTATTTTCTCTCAATTTGAAAGCAACTAATTAAAACATGTTATTTGGTTTAGGTCTTACCTCTCAAACGACCACAGGGGCAAAGAAAATGAAAAAATGGACAAAGGCAGAAACCTATATACAGACACACATTGTTTGATGTATGAAGTTTGATATAATTATTACCTTTTGAATGATTCATCATCATCATGTCAGCCGAACGACGCCCACTGCTGAGCATAGGCCTCCCCCAAGGATCTCCACAACGATCGGTCCTGCGCTGTCCGCATCCAGCGGCTTCCCGCGACCTTAACCAGATCGTCGGTCCACCTTGTGGAGGGCCTGCCCACGGAACGTCGTCCGGTACGCGGTCGCCATTCGAGAACCTTTCCGCCCCAACGGCCATCGGTTCTCCGCGCTATGTGTCCCGCCCACTGCCACTTCAACGATGCAATCCTTCGAGCGATGTCGGTTGCCTTAGTTCTCCTGCGGATCTCATCATTCCTGATTCGATCAAGCAGGGAAACACCAAGCATCGCTCTCTCCATTGCTCGCTGGGTGACTTTGAGCCTTCTTATGAGACCCATAGTGAACGACCACGTCTCACTCCCGTATGTCATCACTGGCAACACACACTGGTCAAAGACTTTCGTCTTGAGACACTGAGGTATTTCGGACGCGAAAATATGCCGGAGCTTCCCGAACGCTGCCCATCCGAGCTGGATTCGACGAGAGATCTCTTTCTCGAAGTTGGACTTACCTAACTGGACTGCCTGTCCCAGGTAAACATAGTGGTCAACAACTTCGAGTGTAATGTTCCCAACGTTAACTGGAGCGGGTGCAACATGGGCATTGAACATGATTTTCGTCTTGTCCATGTTCATCCTAAGACCCACTCTTTGAGAAGCATTACCGAGATCTTCGAGCATTATGTTCAGGTCTTCCAAGGTCTCAGCCATAAGAACTACATCATCGGCAAATCGCAGGTGTGTTAGGTACTCGCCATTGATGTTGATGCCGCGTCCTTTCCAGTCCAGAAGCTTGAAAATATCCTCCAACGCAGCTGTGAACAATTTTGGAGAGATAACGTCTCCTTGTCTCACGCCTCGCTGTAGTTGGATCGGATTAGAGCTCTGGTTCTGTAATCGGACCGACATGGTGGCGTTTTGGTATAGGTACCTAAGAACCTCGATGTACCTGTAGTCTATTTGGCACCTTCGGAGAGACTGCAACACTGCCCAGGTCTCAATCGAATCAAAGGCTTTCTCATAGTCCACGAACGCTAGGCAGAGTGGCAAGTTATACTCTTCGGTCTTCTGTATAACTTGCCGCAGCGTATGAATGTGGTCTATGGTACTATAGCCTTTTCGGAACCCGGCTTGTTCGGGAGGTTGGAAGTCGTCAAACCTGCGGGCGAGACGATTCGTATTTGAATGATTATATTATGGTAAAAAGTGAAATGATTTAACAATGTAGATTAATTTTATTCAATAAGTATTGATTGGGCATTTTCAATATCCTGACATTGCGCTATTTAAACATTTCACCCTCGAACTATTGGAAATATCTCGGGTGAAATTTGTCAATTTCAAAACTTGGTTAACAATCTACTATTCTATTCTATTTATTTTTCCTCTATAATATGGAGGTAGATTACCTGATGGAGGCCAGAAAATCTCCAAGAATACGAATGTTATGAAGCCATTACCGAAATATTGTTTCTTGGCCGCTATAAACAAAAACAAATTGTTTATTCAAGCGCCCCACTAGCGCTACTAGGGCTACCTATGCCTACCTAGGCCGGCCAAGACTTAGAGAAAATTCTACGCAAGTCAGGTTGGGAGTACACCGGTTTGCCGGTTCCTTCTCGGTAGAATCAACACTTCTGAACCGGTGGTAGTGTCACATTATTGTTATTTTTTGATTTAGTTTACATGAATAAATATTATTTTTACTTACTTTACTTAACCCCTTTAAAAACTTTCATTCGTTGGAATCTTTTTCTTCTTGACGCCTGGACCATGACGGTCTACATTCCAAATGACTCTATGGTTCGAAGGAACTCTTCAAGTTTTATAGGTACACTTAAAGCGATTTGGATATGTTTTATCAACAAAAACAAAATTTTACACCGACGTGAAATGACAGAAATAGGCTTTTGTAGAAAAATGAGTAAAAGAGAAGAATATTTTTAAAACCTTACAATATTCAGTTACCGAAATATTTATTGATATATTTCGGTTATTTGATATTCGGAATTATATTACAATTATTAATGTATGTTGTACCTATTTTATTTAAGCTAAGATTGCTCAGTTTAAATAAAATAGGTACAACATACATAAATTGTAATGCAACTTAAAGACAGTCATAAGAGAACCATTCTAATGGGTAATTTAGTTCAAAAATAGTTTAGTCTCTTGTGGTAGATAAATCATAATTGTGTTATAATAGTTTCGTAAACCTACCTGCCAACCCTACGTTGCTGGTCCGAATTATCTTAATTGGAACGAAACCCCACACTCATTACACTGACAAAAGATAGATTCGAGTCGCGGCTGAAACTGCACTTCATTCTGGACCTTACTCCATTGTGATAAAGGCACTGGTCTGACTAGACACTATATGACGCATGTCCGTAGTGAATGTTTAATGACTTTGTTCTATACCTTTGTAATAACCTGCCAAGGGATATGGTACTGTTGTTTAGATGTGTGCTGTCTGGTTACTGCTATTAAGGTACAACCTTTTAGGAGGGATGTTGAGACAGACGGGCGTTTGGGGGGCTGGCACTATTGTAAATGTTTTTCAACAATTAATTTACTATTTTATTTTTTAATTGGTTTTGGAATGGGTCAAAATACAAAGGTACTTACACTTTGAAAGTGTCGTTTTGTTTCCGAGAATCATGTTTACAGTACAAAATTGTTTTATTATAACACTCCTTTTTCATTATAGTTTTAAGCCATAGTAAGAATTTAGGTTTTTCCAGTGATGTGCACGATTAATAAGATAATACAAGTGAATTGGGAAAATCAATGCTTCGACGAGAGCTGAAACATAGAAAAAGTTTATTCAAAGAAATTAATAACAACTGCACAATTCATTAGAATTGTGCAGTTGCTGTAACCAAAAAAATCGTATCTTGAGAACAGCCATCGGTTGTTTTGTTGCGGATATTACACGCGCGCGCGCACACACACACACACAAAAACACACACACTGTCCAACTGTTCGTCTACCTTACCTGCGTTACGTTTTCTATCAAATAATCGTCATCGTCATAGCTGAACTATTCAACCTCGCCACTGCTCTTCACTTCAACATATTTAATGGACAACCAATGTGACTTCCGTTCTTCAACATGAAAGTGACAAGCCGTGATCCTCTTGTCCATTTGCCGCTGACAGGCTGCGTTATGTGTGTGACAATTGAATGTTTCGCTAGCTACAGAGGCATACAAGTACATACCCACTCACTTGAGTTGAGTAGATGCGCCATTTTTATTTCGGCGTGATTTTGAGAGGCGTTTGATTGATCACGCGGCTGATTGTCGAGGCAATGCAAGATTTATGTCGGTCCATCAACACTGCCTTTGTGTTGGACTCCAACATGTTGGGCACAACATTACCCTCGACTAGTGATGTCGCATCGTCCTTATAATGTCCTAGACCTATGACCTCTCTTGTGGATAAGAAGCAAGCTAAAACACAAACCACATCTTCTTTCTCCTACATAAGTAGGGAAAGGAAAAAATATATAAATACAATAAGTAATTTTTCCTGAGAATGTTTTGGGGATGACCTGATTTTGTGAAAAGACTATCTTGTAGACTGGTCAGAAGTTATGTGCTAAGTGTAAAATGCTAAGATAAACCGAATTCAAGTTTTTCCGCTACCATGAAATAATTACGAGTATTTATGTCAGTTAAATAAGTACTCAAAATAAGTACATCATGTCATAGCGATTTTTTGTACAACAGGATACCTAAATTTAATTTCAATCTCACGCATCAAATCTTTTTGAATTCATTCTGAATTAGCTTTTCGAGAGCGGCTTAGCCTTCGTGGAACTCAGTTATTATCGCCCTTCGTAGTGAAATCATCGGTAAAAAGCATACTAGGTCTACTCTATCTGTGAACTAAATTTCATCAAAACTTGTTCTGTAGTTTGAGCGGTAAAACGTTTCGGACACACGCACAGACAGATTTACTTTCGCATTTTTAAAAAGTGTGTCTTTAGAATTTGAGTGAGTAATAATTTCAAAATTCGTTCCGCTTGACAGCGTGTGAGGCAGCACTGTGCAACATTAGGGCGCCCCGCATGAGCGATGACACCGGTGCTTCAGATAAATGGGCCAGGTTTGATTCTTGCCTTATAATGCGTTAAATCGCTGTCCTTGATAGATAGTTACACATTTTCAGGAATGGACCTCCGAGAAGTTGGCTGATAGATAGCTGGTTCTTTGTAGATGGAGCCTGTAGGGGATGTAATCGTACTTTATGTTAGATACTCTCACGAGTTTCATATAATCTTTGAACTGACTTTTTGGCCATTCTTCTCAAGGATCTATGTCTATTCATTTGTTTATTTTTTTGGTGGAGTTGCTGCTTCAAAGTTTTTCTCTACCAGTCAACCGCAAGACTCAACAGATAATTTAGGAAGTTTGAGCTATGCAATGTGCTAGAATAGTAATGATGAGATAGACAAATACATGGTAATCTGTTTAATGAAACAACATCATCTTATTTTAGATGATCTCTGCATTACAGAACTTCTCAATACATTATTTCTGTTAAAGTATCTATGTAGAAAATAACCATTCTCGGAACACTCTTTGCAGTAGTAATAAGCTGCTTCGACTATTTTGTACAGTATAATTAAGTTAAGCCATTATAAAATAATTCCATAAAAATCAACAACTCCCAATTATAATGAATTCGAAACCATTCATTTTAATTAGTTTTGCCGCGCTCGACAGGCAGTTGATGTTTTGAATTTCGATTCACGAATATCAGTATTCGGCGGAAAACTCACGAATTGAACTCGATAGAACATAGCGGTTCGTTGATGAAATTTTCCATTTGACGAAACTTCCATACCAATTCTAATGGCTCTTTGTTTCGGACGAAAAACAGAAGAGTCCAGCCCAACTTTATTAGTAAAAAATTGAATCGGGACATCCGTATGTTGAATTTGAACGGACCATAAAATGTACGCTTAGAATCTATGCCAGGGAGCATAGAGATTTTTACTCTCAGTAAAAACTATGAATATAGGTACTAAATATAGCTTATCTCTAAACTGATTATAAATAATTTCTCTCTATCTATCTCAAAACAACTAAACGCGTAAATGCTGCGTTCAGTTGTTTTTGCTTGTTAACACCTTGCTTATATTTTTTCCAACTTTAGTTACTTATTACGACGTATCCCATGATTCATCAAATCATGTAATATCATGATTTAAGATAAAATATTTTACGAGTTAGAGGCCTATACTCCGATTTTATAAGATATATTCGCAGTTCAATTTAGCTAAAAGATTAAAAAAAACATTATATCCAACACATTTATTTTAATGTGAATACCTTTTAAAATTTGGCAGGTTCGAAAACAACATCCTGTAAATGGCGTATAGTTAATTCTAAAGTGGTTGTACACATACATTACACTTGATGAATGGCTGCGTTCAACCCGGTTGTGTTTTCTGGCATTTCTTACCCACAGGCGCAATAAATTCCCCATAGACCCGGACCCCGGGGGAATTTGAATAAGGTCCGTCTCACAGGTGAGCGGCTATTAAACGTGACAAAGGGCGGCCTCTGACCCCGGAAGCCTTGAGACGGGTTTGATTTGGATGCGAACTGTACAGTATAAACTGTACACAGCACCTTATACTGCTGACATAAAACCCATTTTGCAATCGTTTTGTTAAGGTTGATGTGACCGCGTCTGTACATACAATTCTTCGCGTTTAAACCCCTTTTTTCGTTTACGCGGTTAAACAAATGTATTGGACTTTTTCTTTAATTTTCACACAGTTGCGCAACTTGTCTATTTTTTACAAAGATATTTTGTAGCAACGTCAGGTCTGAAGAGAGTTAATAATTAAGTATTGTTGTATATAAATATCAAATAATAAATAACCCTAAAAGCCTCACTTTCGTGCTTTCCAGGAATCAACATATAGGTACTGCATCCTGACTGGATCTGACAGCACAGAACGGGATAACTAAAACGTTCAATTCGTCTTGTTGGTGACCTAATAAATCAATAAATTATTCTTTATTGTACAACTAATTCCAGTATTCCAATTTCTATGTTTAAATTTTTATTTTTTGTGCGTTATGTGTCAAATAATTTTTATTTCTTCTTCTTCTTCAATAAGGTATTCTCTACCTTAAATATAGTAGGCAGTGAATGGTCCTTTGAAAATGTTAAGGCAATCGCCACAAAGTAGCCACTCGCGTCTATCACCAGTGACCATTTCAGCCCGTAAATGATTTCCCACCCCTTCAGTCAATAAAAAAGCTGTGCAACAGAATCTCGACTCGTTCGCCATTAACTCCACCTGTGCCTAATGATACGAGTGGATAGCAAGGAGCGTAAAAACGAATGGTGATCGATTTCACTGAATAATACATGGGTCAGTCGGCTGTACGAGTAGTACGCGGTTGGGCCACGTCTGCGGGCCGTGACGCGGAGTCTCTGATTGGCTCGTCGGTCATAAGTGCGTCATTTGTTTCTTCTAATTGGTGGTTATCGATCGTTGATTGACGCGTAATTACTTTATTGACACGTTTTTGTTCAGCATGGTGTTTAAGCCCAACAACAGTGACAGGACTTTTTCTGTATATTGGAAATAGGAGTAACAAAGTACATTGCTCAAAAGTATCTAGGGATATCTCAAGCATTTTTATACAAAGTATAGCTATTTGGGAGGCTGTAAAAGTTAAAATATTGATACCAACGTAGAAATTTTTAGAACACAGAAACTGCTATATCTGCCCTTTCAGATTGTATGAAGAAATTCATTGTAGTAGCATTATTGTACAATCGTAAGGACGTTAAAAAAAGACAGATTTTTATGTTAAAATTATGTTAAATTTTAGCAAAATCAAACGTTTTTTTTTGTAATATTCTTAACCTTTATCTTATGTTATTTTCCTCGCGTTATTCTAAGATAATGCTCAACTTGTAAACAAACTCAACTTTATGAAATATTTGAAAAATGATATCCCTATGATATCCCTAGACAGTTTTGATGTGTGTACTTAATAAAAATTTCGAATACAATAGTCATTAAGTAGTTAATGTTATCTTTGTCATGCTCTGTTCTCATTGTTAAAATATCGTATCACAATAAATGACAAATCACTACTGAATTTTGACAAGTGTTACGAGAAACTGTGTTTCCAAACCAGCAGTTTTAGTGAATTGGCTTATCTGACAACTCGAGAATGAAATTAAATCTGCATTCAGTAAATCATATTCTCGTCATATTTGTCGATGTGATATGATATCAATACCTTAGAACTGGGCCCCAACACCTGACAATAGTAATTCCCAGCTCATGCATCAATAATAAACGCCACTGTCTTGAACCCTTCCGTGCTGGCGCCATGAATATATTGACTGTTCGAACAGCTGGCAGTTCCCGCGGGCCCGCGCCAGCTGCCAAACAGCCTTTGAGCTTCCTTCGGCTTATGCACTCCTGGTACTTTTCGCTTGGTGTTCGATAAAATTCATGGGAAAAAACAATCCAACAACCCGTGATGAGCCATTTCATACATCTACTTGTGAGTGTTTTCCCATAAGGAGCTATTTCTATGACTCCATTTCATTGCCTTTTCCATGTGCCTCTCAGTAATTCGGAAAAACTTACCTTGTTCACATTTTTACTTCGTGGCTGTCATGAGCACACTCACAGTGTGAGTGTGAGTCACACTGTAAATTTTGATGCAACTTACTGCGCAATAAAGTTTTGAAGTAAAGTAAAGTTTGAATTTTAGAAAAACAGATTACCTATTTATTTTTGTCATTGTAAATCTTCAGAGAACAAGTTAGAATAACTTTCTGTATTCTCTACTCACGGTTTTTTGTTTGTTCACTCAAACATATGTTTTACATGCTTTTATGTTTAAAATTAACTAGATCATCAAGATAAAAAAACAATTGCGTGATGCATGCCATACAATGCTCTTTGTACTGTAATTATTACTCTAGTAACACTCTGTTCTCTGTTGTTGAGTACCTACTCATTGGACAGTCTGTTGTTTTAGTGAAATGTGAGTTGTGCAGATTGAAAATTTGTATTAATCTGTGATTGGAGTTTATTCAGGATGGCTCTAGTAAGTCTATTACGTTAACAGTTAACGTATCCGTTTCGGTCTGCAGTAAACAAGAAACCTTTTTAAATAGTTTCACCATGTCCGTCTGCCTCTTCTTAGTAGTAGTAGAAAAAAAATGTGGCAGACAACGAATGTCTTATCGAATGTAACGCGCAGCTGATAATCTCTGGGTATTTTGATAATTGACTAGTCGTTTTATTTTTATAAAAGATTTTTCTGTATAGAGTATATATTTATTTCTGCGCTAAAATATAGTATTTACTTGACATTACAGGCTTTCTTCATTTTAAATCAATACAAACAGTTTGAAATATAGGATAAGTCTATTTCATTTTATTAACCATATTTCTATTCGAAGTACTTATCTACTGTTCACATAATTGAATTGTCAGTCCTGTGTAGAATCAGTCAATTATAGAATTGTACGTTCGCAGAATTGGTCAGTTATAGACCATGTAGTCATTCCACGAATCGGTAATTCCTAGACTAAACCTACGCAGGGTTGAACCTCAATACTGTTAACAAAATATTTTATGTTGAAAAGAGCAAGTATCGAGTTTCCGTAGCCGGATTCTTCTAATATAATCAACTTCCAAACCGGGAGTAGAGTCACATTATGTCTTTCTTACCTTTCATAATATCTCAGTGCTTATTATTAGGGCTACATGAAATAAATGCTTTGACATTGACTTTAAATATTCAATTTTCAAAGCAAACTACTTGTACAGACCTACCAACTTATCTGTGAACTGAAAGAGGACGACACCGTCGATTCAGTGTTGCTAATTAATAAAAGGTGCCTAAAATTGAGTGAGTTTTACAAGTAGGTAATTTTTCTTAAGAAATAAGTATTAAATAAAAATAATAAAATTAAGTATTGCAATTATTTATTAATTAAAAATAAAATATACATATTAATTTGTAGTTAAGTAGGTACGCTAAACAGTTGTCCTTCAGGATTATTAAATGGCTTTATTTAGAAAGTGATCCAGTGAATTGGAAATCCTGCAGATATTAAGGTTTGATATCTAAAACAGTTACTAGAGAGATAAACTAGAATCTGGAAAACTTAACAATCATACTAAATGTTTCACACTTAAAACTTTCATTCAATGTGATTCATGTACCCTCCCTGCATCAGGTACCTGGTACTATTTGCAGCATTTAGTTAAGACCGTACCTTTACCTAATGGATGTAATAAAAAAAACAATTTGCTTTACAATTATTTATTAAAAACCACATTTACAGTCATTATGATCTTTAGATGAGCCTGCACTACCGACATTATCATCGCTGTCCTGTGTAATTTATTTCTGTCTTTAAGACCTCTAGAAGGTTTTTAACAGTAGGCACCTCGTTTTTGGCAGAATCAAATTCATGTACTCTCCTCCGTATAACTCCCATGTCAAAATCATCAACGTGTATGATTCCACTTTTGCGTTTTCTATCCTTGCCTTGTGCCCGAATTTTAGTAACAGTGTCTTCTGCTGCAAGTCTTTCTTTATCTATTTTTGAAATGAGTCCTTGACTCACACCTGAAACATAGGATTTTATTTTTCATCGAAATTTAAAAACCGGCAGGTTAGTTGGCTGACCAATTTAACAGGTGACCTTTTAGATGTGCGTTACCGTTACGTTAACCTACAGTAAGAATATATACAAATATTCCGTGGACTTAAATATTTGGTTAAGTTTAAAGGTATTTATAAAAATAAAGCTGACAACACTAACCTGTTTCAGCCGAAATTCGTTGGTATATTTTGGTAAATGGAATAATCGGAGATCTCGCCCGAGCTTCTTCTTTAAAAATGGTTTCAACCTTGAGAATAATGTTTTGAGCATCACTTTTATTGGCTTTCGGCATATTCACCTTCATAAATTCCGAAATATCACAATAAAACAACCATAATACTCAAAAATTGTTGACACGGACATTCGAATGACATTTCAACATGGCGGTCGTAGTTCCAATTTTCGCCATCTCACAGATAAGTTGGTAGGCCTGTACCGTGGTACAAAAGATCCATTCTTTACGACGAAATAGGTACGGGCTTATTTTTATTTTTTAAATTTAGCCACAAGGAGGTTGGCACCAAAGTAAGCAATGTGAAAATGAACTAGAAAATTGATGCTTTATAATAATATCCGAGGAGTTTGCGTAAAACTACACTAGAGTATAAACATTCAAGCGAGATAGAGCAAGGTTTTATGTTTTTGTCATAATTATTATATCGTGCCCAGGAAGCCAAAGGAAAATATGATTTCTTACTTTGTACACTTATATTAAAATCTATTTATTTATTTTATTCATTTATTCTGCTGTTGAATGACATTAGTTAGAATCATACTCTCCGCGATAGGGCTCATGGAATGAGAGCTTGTGGCTCGTGCACCACTAAGACTTGTTCAATCGGCAAGTAGTAACAAATCATGTATTTTATGTGTCGATGTCCTAATAAAATTATTATTCAACACAACTATCCAAATGCTACACTGTTATTTGTCGCCTGTAACAATTTCCTGAATGCTAGGTATGGTAATACGTATGTTAAATTCTCAAAACATATTTTCATCGTAATTTACAACGTAAATACAAGGCGTTCCTTACGATGCAGTCAAAGATAAAGAAAATCTACTAAAAACAGTATCTGGCCATCACACACAGCACAAGACATTCGTCCCCTAGTGAATACGCGACTTTACGCTTAGGCACATTTACCATTCATTGCGTTAAACTCTGTGGAAGGCAATGCAGTATTTGCACCAACTGGGTGTGAAACACGTGGAGGAATCAGTGATTCGTAGGATTACCAACCAATATCGTGAAGGTAAAGCGACTGAAATGTGAAGTGTACATATCGCCGCACCTCAAACGAAATACCGAGATTCGTATTCTCTTCTCTGTATGCGAGCTCATAGGAAAGGCAGATCAGATTATGCCGGCAGTTATGCGCTTTAACGGATTTGGTTGACTGTACTGTATAAACTGCAGAGCCAGAGTTTGTGCGTGTTAAAGCTCGTTTCCAAATTCTATTTTTCGCTTATTTAGCCTTGAAAAAATGGTGATGATAACGGAAGACCCGTTGGGCTCAGTATTCAACATCAAGTAGCAAAATCAACATTGAGTTCTGTTAAGAAAAACGTTGACCTTAACGTTGATGAAATATGCATCAGTAGGTACAACAACAAACTATCTTTTGCCGAAACCAAATACGTAGTCAAACAAAAAAGGAACGATCAAAATAAAGTATACCTAATTATCTAAGTATTATTAATGTAAGAAAATAACTTTAGTATGTAGGTAATTTTCATGGTAAAAAGACGTAAGTAAGTACATATCTACATAAATTTTAATTTCAGGAAACTGATAAGTCATTGTCAACAATCGTCCTAAAACATCACCGAAATAATCTAGAGTATTATTACTAAAAGGGAATAATTATTTTTAATGAAAGATAGATATGTCTTATTTTTTATTGCGCTTTTGTTATTGTTAGGTGGATATAATATAAAAACCGCTACAATTTCCTTGCTCAATGGATGCTACGGCGTAAAAAGGAAATTATAATCCACTTTATAAAGTTGTGATCCGAATTGTATGGTAAACCTGTTAAATATATTATCATGCACTGCAAACACTATTTCAGTTGCGATTAAAATCCCATCAAACAAAATTGAATTGCTTTCATCAAAATGAGCTCCTCCCAGTCCTTATGCCATTGGGATAAAGTTGAATATGGCAAGCCCTGAAGTTGTTTAGCATATTTTTGGGAGCAAAGGTCAATGTATGCCCTTCTCCCATCAAATATGCAAGTGCTTTGTAACCAGTTAAACCTATTGCAAACATTGAAATAACAAAAGCGCTAACTATCGCTTGTAATAAAGCGATAGTTAGCGCTTTTGTTATTGTTTTGGTAATACAAATAAGTTAATTAACCGGTTGCTATATTTTGATAAATAGAACACAAATGTTCTGTTATTAATAACTCTTAAATACACAATATGGAAAAAAACGTAATTCATGCATATCCGTTCTTAACTTTCTTTATGTAGAATGCACAAAAAAACTTACGTTTTAAAAAACCTAAACTACGGTCGTAGTAGAATTAACACGTAATACCGTGGAATTGCTACTGATTCTATAAACTAAGAGTCTAATTTGACAAAAACTTAAAAAAATCTGTTTAAGTCACTAAAGCATCTTTATTCTACTTTTCAAACCTAAAAAGGTGAGTTCAGTGAGTTTTCAAAATTAGGAAAAAACTTTATAAAATTATTGTGAGAAAATTCAAATTATGTTCACGACCATATAGGTTAAATATATAAAGTCTTGAGGCCCTAGGAGGCCGGAGGTCGTCCTGCAAGCGGTGCATGTTTTATACCCCCTCCGAAACTCTATGCATTGTCTATGCACCCGAGCTGTGATCGCAAGAACTTTCCTTACAGGGCCTTTAAAAATTAAACTTTACCGAGGGAAACTTGCTCCAATTTCAATACCTTAAATACGATAGGGAATAGGTTAATAGTAAATGTTTTTGTCTTTTTCATATCACAGAAATGTATTTTGTGTAGATTCCGTATATGGAGAATGATTCTGTTAACTCAGAAAACTAAAAAAAATGTGTAATTTTCAGGCGCGTAAAGTTATAATCTCACTGAATCTATGATCCCTCCCGAAATCTTCCGTTATTCGAAATTAACACTCGCTATATAAATCCTCATAGGTAAATTCAAGTTCTAAATGCATTTTCAGAATAACTCTAAGCCTACTTAGTTAGTCCTTTATGTGAAAACCTAGTGAAGTATTCGGTTTTCATCGATTACGATTCTACTATAATATGTGTGACAAAAAAAACAATCGCTCCAGCTTCTGTCAGATAGTTCGGTCAAATAGAGCTCTTTAGCAGCATTCAGCAGTACATTTTTCTCGTACGGTGCGCTGTAGGTACTATGGCAAACAGTATGTCCTATTTTTTTTCAAAAATCGGGATTATCATTCGTGTGCCTTCACCTTATAACAACAAAGACTAAGGAATGAAAGTAGTTAAACAGCCCGGCTTTACCGGTGTTTCTTCGCTTGTCTCCAGGCGTCTATTTCTGCAGGGATACGAAAGCTTTTAGGTCACATCATTCAGTGCTGACACTTCGCTGCTGGCTGAGCGAGTGTCTGCATCTCGGAAGGTAATTAGGTGTCGTCATTAGCTTTGTTCTTGAATGCTCGGAGAAAACAATCTTGTTTAGCTTTGCTTCTGATTTTATAAGCAATAGACCAATGTTGTTGGTGGGAGATCTCTCCTGTACGTACGTAATGACAGTTGTGCCGTCACTTTCAGGGGGTTTTTAATATCGTACGAATCTCATCATCATCATCATCACGGGAGGAGGGGTTTACTACTACAATGCATAAGAGCCTGGAGTGGAGACAGTTAGAACATGAGCTACCTTGCCCCTCGCTGGGCTAAATTCTCACCATGTGGAGATCGCAATTAACAAAACAGATTTATAAATAGGTGGAGATGTTAGACGGTTAACTATTAAATTACAGAAAATACCTACCTAGGGCAAGATCGATCGAACTTTGGGGTCAAGTCAAATCGATGAGCGTTGATAAGAGTGAAGGGATAGTGAGTTGTTGAGTTAAATGATAAAAATAATTATTATTTGTTCAAACATACTATTTTTATCCTGACATTTACTGACTCAAACAGTCATGCGCCCTTGACCGTACCTGGAAACGTCACCGGTGGCTCTTTCTTCACACAATTAAGTCATTTATTATTACTATCGACTTTTGTAAATCAATATCATATCATGACTTCGTTGCCCAGTTACCTATTGTACAGTCCTACCACACTATCTACTAGTGGCTAGTTCTATTTCTATAAATAACTTTTAATTATTTATAGTGCCGGCACTTGTCGGAATATGGTTGTTTTAGGGTGAATATTTTATACCGTCTAAATATAGGGAAAGTAGTAAATGTTCCATAGATTAGCCGCCGCACTTATTGATATCATCAGTACCTATCCATATATTACACACTAGCGGCTGCCTGCGACTACATCCGCGTAAACTGTAGTTTTGAAAAAATATGTTATTTTTATAAATTGTAGACTATGTCTTACTCTGATGTATAAGCTGTATTATTATAGTTTCACTAAAATCGAACCAGTAGTTTTGACGTTTAAGAGCAACACACATCCATCCTTCATACAAACTTTCGAATTTTTATTAGGTATTAGTAGGTTGAACTAACAACATAAAAATTATGAATTAAACCGCACCATTTCCCTTTCAGCCATAAAATTATGCTGAATATCAGAAGATATTTTACAAAATTCGCTTTTACGACACGTTTTATTGGACTACCTGTTCATATATTCCGAGTGTCTCTCGAGTTTCCAACTTTTCTCTCTATTTTTAAGCCATTTCTCCACATTTATCGGTCTTAGACAGGAATTGACATATCGTTTTGATCCGCTTCGGCCGGAAAGTGATGATAAAACGGGAACGTGGAATTTCAGAAATACCTATGTTTTACATTACGTCATTACATGTGATGAGAAGAACTTTTTTAGCCTCGTATTCATACACAATAAATAACTTATACATCGTTTCTAAGACTATACTATTAACTAGGCTACACTGCACTGTATTTAATTTATTATCAAATGTGATTAGTCGTTCAAATTCCTGCACTAGTTTTGACAACTGCCGTGCTATTCCGGCGGTGCACATCGCACGTGCGAGCATCGATGTTGAAATGAGATTACCTCAATCATCAATACGCTTGACTTTGAATTAGTATTTTCTCTCATTTTGTATGTAAATAATCAAAAAATGTTTTTTGGATTAGTTCTTTTCTCTCAAACGACGACGGTGGCGAAGGAATGGATTTTTAAAGTTACCTCGCACAAGCGAAGTGAGTTTTGGCGACCACCGGAATAGCATAGCTGGTTATTTTTAATGGTCCTTTCAGATTATCATTTAGTCCATAGTCCTTATCATTTTGTCCCACTTGTAGCATTAAAAAAAACATAATCTTAAGATCGACACAAGGTGGTCCCTAATTCGCTATACCTATTACAATTATTATTTACTCTATTTTGCCATGAGACAAAGTGGCATAGGAAGAACATGTTGAAACCAGCGAAGACAACGAGTTATTGTTAGTTATTCAATACCTCTGCTGTGATAGTGTCTATAATGTGTCATGATAATCTAATTTAATAATGTGTAATTCCTTTGTCATATAATTTGTTAATCTCTGTTCTTTTAATTAATGTAATTGGTATGTACCGTATTAATTAAATAAATAAATACATATTTTTGGTATATCTATAGTATTATTTTGTCTTCTTTCCAGGTGCGCGTCTAACCAGCGATGAAGTCGTGGGGCGAAGCGCTGACGCGCGGCGCGTCCGCGCACTTCTCCCGCGTGGGGCGCCTGCGTCGCGCCATGCTGTTGCTGGCGGCCGCCGCTTGCACTGCGGCGGCGCTGCTGTACTGGCGGCAGCAGAGCAACGACTTGGCGCACAGACCTATGCACAATATGTACGCGTGAGTACTATCTGTTAGCAGCATCAGGGATAGCTAAGCCTGAGGCTGCATTGGCTATGTGATTGTTCGCGATGGTTCACCTCTGCTGCACACGGCACTTGGTCACTATTGGCGCGACGCAATCGTCCTACGCTGCCATGGCGGCAGCAGATCAACAATATTAAGCACAGACTTATGCACAATACATATTCAGAAATACCTATATATACACACATATATATATATACACTATATATATATATACACTCTCTTAGTAGCACTCAAAATAACAGCACGCGTACATACGCGTGCTGTTATTTTGAGTGCTACTAAGAGAGTTCTTATGCGTATCTGAAGAATCATTATCATTGACATCGAATGTGTCCTTTGCTAACTCTAGGTTATAAAGATAAGGTCTATTCACGACATCAATCAGTTGTGCAGCTCACAAATCTTTTGTTTTATTACTTCCTTTGCAGGCCCCTAAAGGGGCAAAACCCGTTCGTCGTCAGTGGACTTCACGAAACCAAACTTGTCAGCGGACACCAATTGATTGTTTCTGTGTTCTACTATTGCATAAAATGTAAGTGTCTGAATGTCTTCTTTCATTTTCAGTGATATCGACCCTCAATGGACGTGGATATGCAGGAACGATCGCTGTGAGCGGCTACCCGCGTCAGACACAACCACGCTCCAGTCGTTGCCCACTTGCAACATGCTGTGTGCGTCCACACAGCTGTGGCCGCAGCCCACTGGCCCCGTCAGCCTCGCCACCGCCGCTGTGCCCGTGCGCTCCGACGGGTTTTCCCTCAAAATCATAACCTCACTCTCTAAAGACGTCACAGAACACCTCCAAGGTGCCTTCGCCCTCATGCGGGAAGATATGCACGCCTTAGAAAAGTCCATCAGCGGTGAAGGCCGTCGCAGCGACATCGGAGCGCCTCGAAGCGTCCTCGTCCGCGTCGCAGTCAATGGCACCGGCGATCCACGTCTGCGCCTAAACACAGACGAGAGCTACAAACTGTCCTTACGCCCCACCGGCCACACATTAGTCGTAGACATAACAGCACATTCTTTTCCCGGAGCAAGACACGGGTTGGAAACACTATCCCAGCTCGTCTGGCTAGATCCTTACGCGGGATCGCTGTTGATATTAGAGGCGGCGACGGTCGACGACGCTCCGAAATTTCATTATAGAGGATTTTTACTCGACACCGCGAGAAACTACTTTGCGTTACCAGATTTGATACGAACGATAGACGCGATGGGTGCCTGTAAGCTGAACACTTTCCATTGGCACGTAAGCGACTCGCAGTCGTTTCCACTGAGACTGAATAGTGTGCCACAATTAGCGCAACATGGAGCGTATGGTCCTGGTGCAATTTACACAATGGACGATGTCCGGACAGTAGTTCATCGAGCGCGATTAAGAGGCATTCGCGTGTTACTAGAAATAGATGCACCGGCTCACGTAGGCCGAGCTTGGAGCTTCGGCCCGGCAGCTGGACTGGGTCATTTAGCATACTGCATAGAAGTAGAACCATGGGGTGCGTACTGTGGAGAGCCGCCGTGTGGTCAACTGAATCCGCGTAATCCACACGTATATAGTTTACTAGAGCGGATCTACGCGGAAATAATTCAAGTGACAGGAGTCGATGATATATTCCATTTAGGTGGAGATGAAGTGTCTGAGCGTTGTTGGACGCAGCACTTCAACGATACGGATCCGATGGAGTTATGGGTTGAGTTTACTAAGCGTGCGATGCAGGCGTTAGAGAAGGCGAATGGGGGTAAGGCTCCGGAGCTGACGTTGTTATGGTCGTCTCGTCTGACGCGCTCGCCGTACCTGGAGCGGCTGGACTCGAAGACCCTGGGCGTGCAGGTGTGGGGCGCGTCGAAGTGGCCGGAGTCGCGCGCCGTGCTGGACGCCGGCTTCCGCACCGTCGTGTCGCATGTGGACGCCTGGTATCTGGACTGCGGGTTCGGCTCGTGGCGCGACAGCTCTGAAGGGCACTGCGGGCCCTATCGCTCGTGGCAGCAGGTAATTAACAGCCGTCTATTTTTTTTGTAAGCTCCTTTTAAGTTCGTTTCGTTCGCACTTATGGTAATTTTCCAACTAATAGTATCAGTTAAAATCAAACGTGACTGAACAACTAAGGATTTTGTCTGCTAAGACAGCCTCGCCAGCATTTCCATCAGAAAAATCTAAGATAAAGATATTCAAAAAAGCTATATTAAGTTTTGCAGTTAACTCGGTGTAAATACTGTTCAAAATGACTCATATTGGGCTTCTATTTGCAGGTATACGAGCACCGTCCATGGATGGACGAGCCGCCATTGCCGTCGATGGACGACCCCGGCTGGAAAGTGGAAGGCGGCGCGGCGTGCCTCTGGACGGAGCAGCTCGGGCCGGGCGGGCTGGACGCGCGCGCCTGGCCGCGCACCGCCGCGCTGGCCGAGCGGCTGTGGTCCGACCGCGGGGAGGGCGCGGCGGCCGACGTCTACTTGCGGCTCGACACTCAGCGGTCGCGGTTAGTTACTAGAGTAGTTACGTCATGGAGGGATGACAGACAACCCCGGGTGGGTTGTGGAAGGCGGCGCGGCGTGCCTCTGGACGGAGCAGCTCGGGCCGAGCGGCTGTGGTCCGACCGCGGGGAGGGCGCGGCGGCCGACGTCTACTTGCGGCTCGACACTCAGCGGTCGCGGTTAGTGTTTTATAAAATAATAACAGACAGACACAGGTGGTAGAATACAAGTGATTGAAGAGGACTGAGCAGGGCTACTTAATAGCTTAAATGCACAAGCTCATTGCTAAAAACAATCAAGAGAAGATTTCTCCAAAAAAGGTAACTAAACAGAAAACCTGAAAACGGGCAATAGCAAAATCCCAACAGGTCGGAAGCGGTCCGAGCGCAACAGTAAAGTTTCACGTCAGAAGGTAAGGCACTTTCGTGCTGCTGACAGTGGCATTCTATACTTCTACTAGGTTCTTCTTCGACTTCAGTAGTAGGTACTAGTGAGTTCTTGCAATTTTTTGTTGTTATTAGCTAACCTGTATGACGAACCCAGCAACGCGTCGTACCAACGTAAAAGCGCTGTTTCGTTTGTTCATAAATACTAGAAGCCATTGGCTTTGATATGAGAAAAAAAAAGGATGACGCGGTACTGAATTCCGTAATTTCTTGAAGCATTATCCAGTAGAATGTTGTGTCAATTTATATTTTTTTGTAAATTTTCAGGTTAGTATCTCGTGGAATCCGAGCCGCGCCGCTGTGGCCGCGCTGGTGCTCGCACAACCCTCACCAGTGCCTCTAGCCGACGCCCCCGCCGGCGCCGCGAGATGGCGCTGATCCTAACCCCCACGCTGGGGCCCCTAGCGCTGCCGGGGATGACCCTAAAGCTTACGCTAGGGTTTCTAGTGCCATTGGCGGACACCCTCACAATCGCGCTCGGGCCCCCAGCGCCATCACTGCTGATCTTAATACTCACGCTCGGGCCCCTAGCGCCATCGGCGCTATACGCGGCTAAATGTGGAACTGCACCGCGTTAACGAGGTGTAGGTCAATCACGGCTATTGTATACTTATAAATTGATTTTTGATGATGTAGAACAGTTGTGATCAAAGTGACGTTAAATGTCTCCATTTAAGACAGAGTTAAGCCTGTTTTTCGCTAGAGCTAAACGTTTAGAATTTATTTGGAGCTGGATTTAAAAATATGGCAATCTGATTGGTAGTTTAAAATTCAGCTCCACACATTTTCTGTCGGTTAATCTGTAGTGGAAAGCGTGCCCAAAAATTAAAGACATACATCATAACTAAACAAGCAGAATATGATAGTGATTTAGGCCTATCTAGACTAATAATTCATGATTCTCCCATGCCACACTCATCCTAGTATTAAGTCCTTAGTATTTTCGTAATGAGTCCAAATCTGTTTACCTAACTATTCGGTTTTCTTACGACTATAACGTGGATCAGTAGGGTTCTGCATCGTCATTGATCATTCGCGATTTACTCATGTAAAAGAAGAACTTCTTATGAATTGTTTTGCTACGCCAATAATTCCATTTTGTACGTTTACTGTTTGATATGACTTTGATAATGGACTGAGCACGGTCATTATTACGTTTCATGTTAACTCTGAAACGATGAACAGCGCCTTTATCAGCCGAATTCACAAACGCAAATCAAAGTTGAGCATCTCTTACAACTATAGCTGTCTCTATCAGTTCCATAGACAATTTACGGGACGGCATGAGTGTGTAGGCGTGCTCAACCTTGAATGACGTTTGTGAATTCGCGGGTATTTGAAATAAACTTATGAAGTTCTGAGAGGCTAGCCAAAAGCATAGCGCAATCAATGTTTCTAATCGTCAGTAACGTATTGATATGACATAATATAATCAAATTTTCGACTTGTCGCCGCTCTGCTCTTGGCTAGCCCCCTGTTGATTATTGAAGTAAACAGCGTCGCGCACACGGGCCACAAAACGCCTCTTGTGTGGGGACGCTTACGCTTGCTCTTGATACAATTGCAAACGACAAAAAATCGTGGAAGCCCCACGTAGACATGGGTCTTATGTTTGCGTTACCTGTATGCCTAGCACGAACTGCTATCGTTTTGGTATTCGAAAAGTAAACGATACTTTTTTTACTTTTTCCTAAGTAGGTATATCTTTAAGAAACAAAAGTATCGTTTACTTTTCGATTACCAAATGTTATCGGTTCGTGCTAGGCCTACGGATTGAGTACGCCTTGCATTACCTTACGTGCGCTTTAACTAATTAATGACCGAGTGACATAATTCACAAAAAAATATTTATTCTAGTTGGGCTAATATGAATAAGGCCTAGTTAAAATGTAAAATAACAGTAATGATATATCGTGTAGCTTTCATACATTTGAAGGAATATGCTCTTTGCGGCCAAAGCTTACTCATCGCTTTCTGTAGTTATTTTTTCTAAACTGGACCAGTTGAACATTCATCCATTCTCTGAATTAAATAAATATTTGTATAACTCAGGTGTCTGAGCTCCGGTGAATAGTTAGAATTGGATATATTTCGAGTTCTTATTAAATTAATCGGATTGTTATCATCCTGATAGTCTTTATGATTAAGAAACATTTGAGCAGATGCACATTTGAAGTGCCTACCTTACAGTGGAATACTTAACTAATAGTTTAATCTCATAAGTGACAAAATATTAGGGCATAATCCCATCTCGTACATATTGGCAATCACAGCGAGATAAACGATGAGATCTATGTTTGCGGATATTTGTGCGTATGTACAACTGTACATCAGCAATGTAAGCTTATGTCAGCGATACATTGCTGACATAAGCATAATTATCATTGCTCCAAAGTTGTATACCTACAACAACAACAAAATAGAACTATGCGTGTACGGTACGAAACCCAGTTCGGTCCGATTTGCGCTACTCCTAAGCCTATTCAGTCCGGTTTCCCTCTACTTGCCGTCAATAACGCCCTAAGTCCTTGCTCCCCTTCGAGGCGCGCTTACGCAAGTTACTTAAATATTAAGAGTGGAGAGCGGTAGAGATCGTCTAAGCTAAAGTGACGCGTCGCTCCCCTGCATCTACGCATACAAGCAAGCACTCTTGAGTGCATAGCTGCGATGAAGGGGCGCATCATTTCAGCTTAGACGATCTCTAACACTTTCAAACCATCATCAATTAAACAGCAGTAGGTAGTCATTAAAATTCTGGAGCCATGGGTACGCATGAGCTGCAGTCGACTGTATGTACCTACTTCCGTTGTATATAAACAACTATATTCAGTATAATTATTGCATAGTTTTAAGAGTAGATAGACATTTGTACAGTGCTTTTTAGTAAAATACTGACTAGCTAGACCACACAAACTTAAAATGAACGTTTCTAGGCGAACGTTCATTTCCTACAAATAGTTAAATACGAATGAGAGTACCTGAGAGACATAAGTTTGCCATCATCATTATTTACACTTAAAACGCATATTGTAGTGTTTCTTGTTATTTATTTCCACATACCCAATGTTATTGTTATTATGACCCACCTTATTTAGTCATTGTGATTTTATTTCATTCCATTGAATTTATTAATAATCAAAATAATGTATGCCTTATGCTTCTCATGTACTAGAATGATTTTTTGAAATTGTAGAACAATAATAGTATAATTCTTTCATAAAGATGTTCGTTCACTGTTAAATATAAATTTGTCACACAAATTGTACTCACAAACAATGCATACATTTATTTATTTGTTTTCAACTTTAATTGTAAATTTATGTTAGTTATTAGAAGTTTAAAGTATATCCTTATAAGGGAAGGCAATTTTTCGGTAACAATGATGTTTTTACAGCTGAAATGACAGATTGAAGTTTAAGTCACAATGTAGCAATATTAATTTATATGGTTTTAGTGAATAAATATTGTTGTAGAAGTTGTTTGTTTACAATAGTGCCTTCTCGTAAAGAATATACTTTAGATGTATGTACGGCCAACGGCACATCACGCTACCCATTACCGGTCCGTCTTCCTTGCTCCATTGCAAAGAAATGTCATTTGGCTGCAGCAAGATAAAAAATGTAAATGGATACCCTGATGTGCTGTTGACTGTACGTTGTGTTTGGATTGTTAGTTCTTGTTGATAGGAAAATCAAGACACTAGTTACCGTAAATTATAGCTAAGCTGAACCTACTTAATTAAAAACGTGATAACATAACGAAGTAAATACTAAAATTAGTTAAGCTGGGTGTTCACCAAGCAACATGTTTAATGTCATGAGGCGCAATATGCTTCATCCATCAACATGTTGAGTGGTGTGCCCCAGGCTTAGCATTGAAATAAAACAAAAGATAATTTAACATTCTAATAAAACAAATGATGACATCTTAGTCATCGAAAATGAATACGAGCGAAGATAAAATATCCTCGAATTAAGTCCTAATATTGTTTTATTTCAAAGATTAGTGGACGCGTTAATATCAGAAGCCTTGACAATTGAATGTTTTACTGCCATTGATGTCACAAATGTTTTTATACGTTTGTATAGTTAGATAGGTAGATTATAGGAAGGCAACAAAACATTAGGTAGATCTGTTCATGTATATTATTTACACAACTTTTTGTAAATGTGTTAAATCATTTTAATTTATTCAGGCGCACATGATAATTTATACGTTAATGCTAAATGTAAAACTTTTGGCTATTTATTACAAGTGAACAACTGTATACTTACCTATAGTTTACGTATAAGTACCTATATTAGGTTTGAACTTATATTTTGCATCTCAGTATGTTTTTGGTGGAAAATCATAAAAATAGGACATATAACATAAATTCGGATTGCCACTGGCAAAACAATTTAATAAAATATAGAAAAACCGTAATAGTAACGAGATAGTGTTGTATTCAAGAGTGCTCAACCACTTTATGTGATGTAAACAGTTAGCTATAGGTCTGAAATCTGAATGTGTCCATTCAACCTATTTAAGAAAACAAAACCGTTGCTTTGTACAAACTCAGTAATGAGATTCTGCAATGGACTTTCCCTATCACATACCAGACTGTCTAGTGCGAGTTATTCTCACAATTCGATCACGATTATCTAAACGTGGGAAAAAGGTAAAACCGGTACGACTACCCGCCATCAGAGGCACCTCTACGAATGCCATTGCCATTGCGTTTACGCGGTCGTGATCAAATGCTGTAAAACACTCGCACTAGGCCCTCAGGTAGCCTACTATGAGTTTTCACTTGCGCAGACAGCAAAATTAGTTTGAAATTTCGATAGTTCCATCATTATTCGCTAGAAGCACTGCAAGGAACACTAAAAACGACAAATAATTCGAACGGAAGCTACTGTGTAAGCGAAAACTTTTGTAGACCCTTTGATCACTCTCGTCAATAATCATAAAGAGAGCAGAAATAGCGATGTTTCGATTGAAACATAAGTTAGAATGGACACAGGAACTTAATAAGAAAATCATGCACAAATAGTGAGAGTGAAATAATAGTACTAATAACCAACCATGTTGTATTTCCGACGCGAGATTATTTTTTACCACTTTGTTATATCTTATGATGGCAATACCGAAATTTGTACCTTATATTTTATAAATTTTATTGATCATTTAAATATATTTATTGCAGGAAGTTTTTATTTTGTAAAGTAGTTTAATTAGTGCGATGCTATTTTAGAGATTTTATTTATTTTTAATAAAAATAACGACCGATGTCACCATGGTTTTATTTTTGAGTGCAAATAGATAATTATGAACTTACTTCAATAAAATAAGGACATGTAATGTTTTGTCGCAGCATCCTTGGTTCTATTTCTTATTCTGAGGATATTTTCAACTCCTTCTCACTGGGTAACAGAAAATCCAACAAAAAAACTTAAAAACAAAGAATTTGTGTCTGCGAGGCCATCGCTTTCTTTCTTTTCATTAGAACTTGTACGAGAGATAGTTACCTTGAGTAAGGAAGACTGGGTAACAGTGAATTACTATTTTCTTTCGTCCTATTGTAAAAAATTTAGCTACAGCTAAATGATTGATGTCTTAAAAACGTTAGCGTAACACAACTCTGCATGTGTTACGCTTATGTTTTTAAGTTTAAGTATAGTGAATGAACCATTCTATCCTGTGGTTGTATGTGACCCCCATCCCGTCACCCTTGAAGATACACGTTATTAGATAAATATATACATTTTGAAGAAATTAGACTCAATTGGTCTTGTGATCCAACATACTATTTTATTTACTAAAAATTCCTGTACAGTAAGTACAGTTAGCTCTGACAAGTAACAAATTATGTAGTATTTGAAGAGTGGAGACCTCTGAAATTATAGGTACATATTGATATATAATAAAACCTCATTTGACTAAATGCTGCAAGAAAAATAGTCACAATATTTTTGAAGCTAACTTTAAGTTTTATCCATAATCTACCTACTACATGGTGATATCGGTTGGTTTGTTAGTACGACTTAAAAAGTTTATTATGAAATTATTATAGTGATCAGCGTAAGCACAATTTTGTAAATTTGTATGTGAAGTTCGGTGCTACAGTGATTGTGTGGTGTATTTCTGTAAAATATAAATAATAATTAAATTACTTTTGTCTTTTATTCACTTTCTGTTTGTAGTCAAAAAGTTGTACTGCGGATGTCGTAGTCCCTTTCTATTGGCCCAGTAGGCATGTCAATTCAAAACGCCTACCTGACGCATGTAGTGCAATGCAACTTCCCTCTGTCTAGCCTAGAAACTCAACATTTTAGCTTCACGCATTGGCATCTAGCCATACGTTGTTGGAGTCAATGCCCAATTTCATTACACAAGACCACGTCATTATTGACTCATCGACAGTAACAGAGCAATTATTAACCCCCTTATTCATAAAAACTAAAACAACGCTGCAGCATTGACGTATCTTGTCACTTACGCGCAAATGGCGGAAGCAACAAGAATGAAAGGGACAAAGCGATACAAAAGTAAACGTAATGCTATAGCGCCGTTCGAGGTTATATGAATGAGGGGTGTCTCAGATTGCCTTATGATCTGTACGATCGGTACACAGAAAAAGAAACAAATATTAAAAGAATAAATTAATTAATTTAATTAACAATTTGTTCATTCATTACAATAATAACTTTATTATTGTTCACTTTCTTCTGTTGAAAATGCTCAATCGTTTGCTGCGAGGGGTACCCTGGAAATGAAAGATATAGATATCAATAATTATTACTATGAACTAAAATATTAAGGACGACTAGTTTATATATAATAAAACATATTATTTAGTCGACTACACTAAACAGCTCTCTGCCCTTTTAATGATGGGCAGCTTGTTTCTATGACTTCATTTTACCTTCCTTATTCTATGTAGGCTGGGTTTTTTATTATTTTTACTGGAGGAACGTTTACACCTACGTTGGGGGTTTAAGTTGAAGTAAAAGTTACAATCTTTACCACCATACATTTGCCCCAAAATGTGTTTAAGTTACCTCAGTTGTGTCGTTCTTGTTGGAGCGGAAAAGCGAGCGCAGTCGGGACGGCGTGCTAGTCTTGCGCGCGGCTGGCTCGCCCTCCACGCGCATGGACTCGCGCAGCTCCGAATCCTGCGCAGAACATACAAATAAACATATAACATAACATAACACGATGGCCCGAGCCACGAGCCCATCAACCTTACAGCCACTACAATCCCACTAATCTATGAAATACATTTTGACAGCTGCCAGTGTCCAAATATGATTCATAAGCTATGGCTTGACTCTTGGGCCTGACGGAACCCTTGAACCCTCTAAGCATTGCTTATAGTTTAATTTCCAATGACACTGGCAGCTGTCAAAATGTATTTCTCAGATTAGTTTGAATATAGATGCATGATGTTTGATTACCTGAGGCGGGGGGCAACTTTACTGATTGGTCAATACGCTTATTGTCCTATCAGTGACGTTGTCGCTTGACAGCTCACGGAAACGGTAGGCACTTATTGGGCGGTAGATGCCGAATTCCGACGGATTTATCACACTTTGACCATAGATAAACTCTCGCCTTTCAAAAAGTGTCTATTTGCTATGAGGTCGATGCACCTTACTATCAGGTGTTATCAAGCCGCCCTAAAGCCTCCGACTAGGTATAACGACTAATATCTGGCGGCATCAGCCGGGATTAACTGCTTAACGTGCCTTCGGAAGCATCGAGGTGTACAAAAAATGCATCACTAAATAAAGTTCGGCATTTTCTTGCAGATAATAAAAACATGTAGTACATAATAATAATGGAACATGTATTTAGAAACCATGCAGCTGTAAAGTATGTAGTGAATCTTACCGTAGCGGAAAGTCTTCCAGCCTGCTTGCTAGGGGTGGGCGGTCCCGGTTTCTTATACGCGGTGATACCGACTTCCTTCCGTTGATTGCGACCTCCAATAGAGCTTGCGCCGCCCAAACTGAACTGTTAACAACGGGAAATATAAAAAAAAAAAATAAAAAAAAAATAATAAAAAAAAAAATGTGATTCATTTGTTTTACAGTCGAATAAATTTTCTTTCTTTCTTTCTAAATATCCTAATTTTAACATCTATTGCATATGCACCCTTATTATTTATTAGATAAGCACCTCAGGCGCTTACATAAGTCTAAATTGTTTTCTAAGGCCATTTTGTACATTTTATTTAATGGTTATAGCCCAATGAATCTTTTGATTCATTGAGATTGTTTCAGCGCATTATTAACCCCCTAATTCATTAAAAAAACCTGTCTGTCTGTACAGACAGGTTTTTAGGAGGGGTTTACAGGGAGGTTAAAAGAGGCTAAAAAACACGCATGGCTTTTAAACTGAGCATACAATATAACAGATGTCTATTTATTTATTCTTAGTTACACAACATTGAATGGTACAAAAGGCGTATTTAATGCCAAAAAGGCATTGTCTACCAGTCAACCATAAGGCAAAGCAGAAAAGTACAGTAGGCGGTGCGACAAAAACAAAATAACATTTAGGTAGGTAATAGGCATGACGAACAATTTTGAAATCTTCTTTCGTGATAAAGGTACACATGTATTGTATACTAAAAAAACTTTATTTCGGTTTCAAAGGTCAGTTTAACAAAGTTTGAGGACATTATTCTAGTATTTTATCAACAGCGCGCGAAAACGCTCGCAGGTGTCATGGCGTCCGTGTGACGTATTTGTAATGTAAATATCAAGTGTCTGTCAAACTCACTTGTATGAAATACGACAGTGACATTTGTTGATTTCCATTACAGTGACGTCATAGTGCGTGATTGACGTTTGAGTCAAAATGGCGAAATGGAGTATTTTATCCTTTTACTTTATCGAAAATCTGATTAATCTCAGATTTTAAAATCAAACTAAATGTGTCTTTTAAATCCTTTTAATATGTTTTTTCCCCTAATGTATTCAAATCGTTGATTATTTGATACTGTCGTCATGCCTATTAAGGTTTACAATCACATAAGAAATCATATAATTATGATATAATACATATAAATATTTATAATAATAAAAAGGTAAGGGGAAGGGGGTTGAGATGTGTTACCTTAAGGTCTTCTTCATCAAACGCCGGAGCAAACTGTGTCTCAGCTGGATACGAGCTCTTGAGATGTGGAGGACACAGCGAGTTCCTCCACTTCAGCTCAGACAGGCGCACGCCGGTGCCGCGGCTGGGAGTCGAAGCCGCGAGCGAGGGCCGGCCCGGCGTGGACGCGAGCTCCTTCAGCCAGCGGTTGTCGAACACCTCGCCTTCTTCGTCCGACATGTGGAGGCCGCGCCCTTCTGAAGATCATGATTATGAGTTTAAAAACAATCAAAATAAGTCTATTAAAATAAACCTGTTACAAAGTACTTTTAAATCGTCAATCTTAATTAACAAACTAAACATACTTATTATTAGACAATAATACCTTAATATTAAATGTAAACAATGAATATACGGTACTTAAATAAATGTGACGCTACCACCGGATCGGAAAGTTGTTTCTGTACTATACGGCAAGAAAGTCCAATAAAACTAAGGATTGTCAACAGTGGCGCAACTACGAGTACTGCAATACTCGGCAAAATAATATGAGCCAGTCCCAGTCCGTGAGAACTGTAAGCTGACGATAATAATGCCATTTCTGTTTATGTTAAAACTGCAACTCTGTTGAATTGTTGAAAGAAGTATTACCTCTATTTAAGAAAATACCTCTTCAAAAAAAAAGAGTAACAGCTGAGTTTCTTGCCGGGTCTTCAGTAGAAACCTCCATACGATGGTGGTAGAGTATAATGCTATATATCAGCCAATGTAGATGCCTTGCATTGATTTACCTTTATAAAATAACTAAATAATAATAACTATTAACACACCCCGCTTGTTAGTATTAGTGTTGGCGTTGTTATGGACGGGCAGGGAGCGCAGGGAGTGTGTGTCGGACGGACGTGGCGGCAACTCCTGCGGCGGCAGGAGCCCAGACTGGAAGATAAAAGTCACTCATTATTTTATTATTTATTCAATAGCAATAGTTCCTACACAAAATTAAAATTTTATCATTTAGGCTAATGCAGGTGAGCTTATTTCTATAAAATAAAAGCAGTTCATCTTCAGTTTACTATCGTTTTTTTTTTGTTTGTATTGTAGTCTTATACATAATGAACAAGTTACCAATAATATCTGAACATTCAGTATAATACGATTCAAACTTAATGGCGGCTCGGAAGTTAGCTGCGAGCGCCGAGTGCGAAAGATTGACCTCACCTCGCAACCCGCTGACACCTTAATTTGTGTTCTGCGCATCGACTCGCGCGATGTTCACAGCCGCCATTAAGCTTTGTATCGTACTATACTTAATTAATATCTTAACAGAATCAGATGCTAATGAAATGTGTATGTGTATAACTAATGACTGGCATCTGTTAGGAGATAAATGAAGTGATGAATGTTCAAATATTATTGGTAACTTGGGTGTATGAAATTTATCGACATGTGAGACTGTTCAGAAGTAATTGGCACCTTGTCTGCTACCTTTATCTAATAGCGACTGTACCAGTGCCTAAAGTGAAATGTCCGATTTAAAATTAAACATTATTTGTATAAACAAATAAAATAAAAATAGGCTGGATGTTCCGTTCACCATGACGGCAACAATCAGTGTGCCTCTGGCTAACCCATTAGGGATATGGTCGTGAGGGTAGGTAGAACTAGACTAACCGAGTGCACGTGTTGCAGCGACATGAGCGAGCCGGAGTGCTGTCTCCGCCGCAGCCACTCCACCTCGTCCTTCTTGGTCAGGAACTTCTCCCCCACGCTCCACAGCTCCGTCGTCAACCCCTTGATGTGCTCCTCATACGCCCGCGAAGACTCCGCCATCTTCTCTCGCATCAACACCAACTCGCGCTTCAACGACAATATCTCCTCCCTCTGCTTCTCTTTATACGCAGATATCTGCTCCTGATATAGTTGTTTCTGAAATCAAAGTATCACTCAAAAGACGCTCATCAAACGTGAAAAGGAAATCCGAGCACCGCATGCGTCTAACCATGCATAAACAAATAATTACCTTACTAGTTCCGAACTCGCCCTTAAGCATTACTATTCTACCACACACTAAAACAAAACTAAGAAATAAAACAAAAAAGATATTTAAAACATAATTTATTCAATAAATTAATGACTTCATAAGTCGTATATATAAAAAACAAGCAAATCAATGGTCCATTTGGAGATAGAACCACCACACAACCTGATATAGCAATATCAATGACAGTAGGGGGAGTATACTGACCATTTTAGCTTTCATTCTGTTGAGTTTGTCTTCGTATTCGGCGCGGACTTCCATAACTGTGGCAGCTTGGGCGTCTTTAGCGCCCTCTCCCTTCTGCGCTCGGACAACTTCTTCTAGAAGCTTCTGGAAAGATTTATCTAGCTCTTCCAATTGGACTTCTAAGCCAGTGTTCTGGAAAGTGGTCATACAGAACGAAGCGCGTTCTTCGTCGCCGGTAAAGGCTTGCTTGATCTTTTCAGGGGAGATCGCCCGACCGATACTTCGCTCCACCCATCTTTCCATGTTCATGACGCACTCCGCCAGGTCCTGCATGACGGCCGCATACCCTCTCTCCAGTTTGCACATAGTCGCGTCATTTATATGTCCGTCAAGATTCAGAATTTCTCGCCTCACTGTCCTCTGAACCGAAACTACCCTACTAAACTTCTGCGCGTACAAATCCTTGACAGTGCTGAACGTTTTAAAACTGACAGACAGCTCAGACAAAAATTTCTTCAGGTTTATAATCTCTGATTCGTTTATCCTGTTCACTTCGGTCAGTCTGTCTCTCTCCTTCTGCAGAGCTATCTGTTTTTCTGAACACCTTTTTATGTGTTTGTCTGTGGTCTCCAAGAAGTTCTCGAGATCTTCCATGCTGATGGTGCCCGCGTTCAAACTCCTGCGCAAGTCGTTATCTCCGTTCGCTGTGTTACCAAAGTTCGTCAACTCTTTCAATACTGTGTTTGATTTGATTTCTGCAATCCTCTTCAGGATGATCGCTTGGTATTTAGCCGAGACTTTGATGATCTGACTGACTCGGTTTTCGGTAACGCTCATTTTGGCTACTTGCTTTTTAAGTTCAGCTATCTCTTCGTTCTTTTGATGGACAATTTTCTTGAGCTGACTGGATAGTTGTTGGCAGTTCTCCTTGCTATCTTCTAGTTCTTTGTTGACGTCTAGCAATTTATTCTCAGAGTCCGCGACCAGCGACTTCAAATAAGTGATGTCACTCTGAAGGGAGGTTATCGTCCGGTTCTTGTCATAGATGATCTTTTCTAAATCTGAAATGGTCTTAATGCTCTCCATCGATGAGTGTGTAAGGTCTGATGTTGTGTTATCTACCTGGTGTAAGAATTCACGGTAATCCTTCTCGAGAGGGCCAGAGATTTTATGACTTCCTGTCTTTTCAGACGCTGCTACAGCAACTACAAAAGAAATCACAGTTATTTGGTGAACTTATTGCCTTGCGGTTATTCCAAGGTAGAGGCAACCATAAAAAAAATATCACCTTAACTAAATCATAGGTAATAGCTGAAATTGGAATGTTCCAAATTTCTCAGAATATTATTCCGTGAAGCTAGAAGAAATATATTAAATTATACTTACATGTCTCTTTTTGTCCTATAGCCTTGACCCACTCCTCGCTCCTCAACGCCCTCATAACGCCTTCATTACTGAAGCTGTCTAATTTTCTTCTCAAATCATTTACCTCGGCGTCTTTAGCTTCTAAGTCAGCCTGTTTCTTTTCTATAGTAGCCTTGGATTCGAGTAGTTCTTTAGCCATGGTATCCAAGATCCCTATGAATATGAATACAAATACAGATCAAAAAAATGTGCGTGAAAAGTGTGACTGAAATTAAAGAGTGCAAATCTCAATCATAATAATAGCAAAATATGGTTTCCTGAGTCCAAATTGAAAGACGGTGCAATGGAATTTCATGTGCAGTTGATTAAGAAACAGAACATATTCTTTAATGGGTTTTTTTATTTAAACAAATATATTGGAGCCACCATAGTAGGACTCAATGCTAAACTACTAGCCTTGACTGGAAATCGAAAATTTAAAATTGGTACAGAGAGGAGACACACAATTATGTATTTTTTGCTTACCTAATTTTATAGACATCTGTTCTTTTTCTTTTCTGAGTTCGGACTCAAGAGCTGCTTTTGCTTGCGTTTCCGATAACAGTTTCCCATTTGCATGTTCAATAATTTTATCTTTCTCTCGAAGCTCTGCTTGTAACAAATTTCTCTGATCAGAAAATTCATTTTCAATCGTTTTTATTTCTTCATTTTTACAAGCAATTTCTTCAGACATTTTCTGAATTTTATCGTTCAAGTTATCACAATCAACTTTGAGTATCGCATTGATACGTTTTTCTTCTTGTAATAACATATCCATTCTATCAATGGTATTGTCTTTGTCGTGTAAATACGTTTTTGATTCGTTAATATCTTTTTTCAGCCGTTCTACTTCTTCTAGTAATGAAGTTCTTTCATGTTTTAGGTGTGCAAGTTCATTCTGTAAGCCATTTTCGTGCTGTAGTTGGTCCTGCAGCTTCATTTGAAGTTTATTTACAATCATTTCGGAGTCTGAACTGTGGTTTTGTTTATCTTCACTGTGAATTTTAACCAAATTTTCTATATTTTTATGGAGCTCATCAATTTTGTTGTTTTTAGCTAAAACTTCATTCATCAAACATGTTTTTGTTTCTTCTAACGTCATGCAATTTTTGTTTTGCTCAGCTAAAGAACATTTGAGTTCGACAACTTCTCTGCTCAACTTTTCATTACTATTAACGTAACTATTAACTTTTTCTTCCAATTCCTCGACCTCGATACACTTGCTTTGTAACATTTTATCACTTTGAATCAGTTTAGAGCTCACTTCCTCATATTCATTCTGATATTTGGCGATAAGCTCTTCTCTAGCCTGTTTTTCCTTACTGAATTCCAAATTGATAGATTCGATCTGTTGACTGTTTTCACGTGAATTATTCTGTAACTCGACTAGTTCTTTATTTCTGCTTACGATTGTTTCATTCAATTTCACAATCTCACTCTCATAATCTTCCTTCACTTTGGCTTTCAAATTTTTCTCGGAGTCCAAATCCGATTTGAGTTCTTTAATTTCATTTTCCAACTTCGTTGTTTCATCTGTAAGACTTTGTAGCAAACATTTCTTTTCTTCTTGCAGTATTTGTAAACTTTGTTTGGTTTCTTCTATCGTGTTGTTTGTTTTGGTATGAATTTCCTGTAATTCAGATATTTTGTTAGACTTCTGCACTACGTCAACAGACATTTTTTCTATTTCGGTCTTCAATTCCGTCTCCAATGCTACTTTCTCCTGCATTTCAGAGCATAGTTTTTCATTTACTTGCTGAATAATTACGTCTTTTTCTCGGAGTTCCTTTTCTAACTCATTTTTTTCATCATCGTGTATTTTTTCAATGTCATTTATTTTTTTCGTTTTACGTTCAATCTCTTCGGACAAATGCTTAATTTTTTCGTTTGAGCTATTCAAATCTGCTACGAGTTTATCGTTGACAAACTTTTCTTTTTTCAAACATGAATTTAACTCTTCAATAGTTTTTACTTTCTCTTGAATATGCACTTGTAATTTGTTTATTTCTGCTTTAAGCACTTCTACTTCCTCTAACAATGCAGTTTTCGTATTTTTAAGGTGGGTGAGTTCATTTTGCAATTCAGTATCGTGCTGTAGGTTATCCTGATCCTTCATTTGAAGGGTATTTACAGACTGCAATGCCAATTCTAAATCATTCCTTAGTTTATTCGCTTCCATACTATGAATACGGGCCAAATTCTCCATATCTTTATAATGTTCTGCAATTATGTTGTTTTTAGCCGACAATTCTTTCAGCAAAGATGTTTTTGTTTCTTCTAAAGACATACAATGTTTGCTTTGTTCAGCTGACGAGTGTTTAAGTTCATCAACTTCTTCATACAGCTCCTTGATAGTAGCAAGGTTCAAATTAAGCTTCTCTACCATTTCGTTGAATTCGTCACACTTTTTATGTAACAAATTATTAGTCTCAATCTGTTTAGAGTTAATGTCTTTACACTCGTTCTGATATTTAGCGACAAGTTCATCTTTAGCCTGTTTTTCTTTTTCAAGTTCTGAATTGATGGTTTCAATTTGATCTTTGCTTACAAGTATATCATTTTGTAACGCAACCAGTTCTTTATTTTTGTTCGAGACTTTTTCGTCTAACAATTTGATCTCTTTTTCATAGTCTTCTTTCAATTTAGCATTAGATATTATCTCTGAATCCAAATCAGATTTAAGTTCCTTTATAACACTTTCGAATTTCGTTGTTTCATCGGCAAGACTTTTCAATAAAGATAGCTTTTCTTCTTGAAGTGATTGTAAAGACTTATTGCTTTGTTCTATAGTCTCATACATCTTGTTATTTATTTTCTGTAGTTCAGATATTTTTTTAGACTTCTGACTTAATTCCATAGACATCTTTTCAGTTTCACCTTTTAGTTCAGATTCTAAAAATGACTTTCCTTGTATTTCTGAAGACAGTTTTCCATTTACATGTTCAATATACTCATCTTTCACTCTAAGCTCTTCTTCAAACGAAGTCTTGTCGTTTAAAAGTCTACTTTCAAGCTTTTTCATTTCTTCAGTTTTGCAAAGAATTTCTTTAACCAGTTTCTTATTTTTTTCGTTTAAGTTGTCATAATCGGCATTTAGTTTTTCGTTGATACGTTTTTCATCTTTCAAAAGGGAATCTATTTCTTTGATAGTTTTTACTTTACCATCAATTTCTATTTTTGATTCGTTTAGTTCTGCTGTAAGTAACTCTACTTTCTCTAGCAATGCGGTTTCTGAATGTTTCAAAAGAACGAGTTCATTCTGCAAGACAACTTCGTGCTGTAGTTTATTCTGGAGCTCGGCTTCAAGCGTATTAACAGCAACCAAAGCCGAATCTAAATCATGGCTTACTTTATTCATCTGTTCACTATGTAAGTTAGTCAAATATTCAATTTCTTTCTGTAGCTCTTCAATTCTATTGGTTTTAGCTGATAATTCTTCCAAAATTGTCGTTTTAGCATTTTCTAAAGCAACACAATTATTATTTTGCTCGGCTAAAGAATGTTTAAGTTGCTCAACTTCTCTGGTTAACTCTTCACTAGTAATAAGGGTACAATTTAGTTTTTCTACCAAATTATTGACTTCTTCACACTTTTCTTGTAGCGTATTTTCGATTTGAGTCAGCTTAGAGTTCATTTCTTCGTATTCATTCTGACACTTTACAATTATTTCATCTTTAGCCAGTTTTGCCTTTCTGAGTTCTGAATTAATGGTTTCAATCTGATCTTTGCTCACACGTATATCATTTCGTAACGCAACCAGTTCATTGTTTTTGTTCAAGATTTTTCCGTCCAATTCTCTGATGTTATTTTCATAGTCTACTTTCAATTTAGCAGTATATTCTTTCTCAGAATCTAAATCAGATTTGAGTATTTTGACGTTATTTTCCAACTTTGTTGTTTCATTAGCAAGGTTATGCGTTAAGGTTAACTTTTCTTCTTGAAGTATTTGTAGCCACTTATCGCTATGCTTTATTGTCTTGTCCATACTGGAATTTGTTTCTTGAAGTTTAGAGATCTCTTTAGACATCTGACTCAATTCCAAAGACATCTTTTCTTTATAATTTTTAAGTTCTAACTCGAAAGCTGCCTTTGCTTGCATTTCTAATGTAAGGTTTTGAGCCAAAGCTTCCTTTTCTTCTTGAAGTAGCTGTATACACTTTTCTCTTTGTTCTATTGTCTCGTTCATTCCAATTTTTATTTCTTGAAGTTCAAAGATTTTTGCAGACATCTGATTCAATTCCAAAGACATCTTTTCTTTTTCATTATTAAGCTCTAACTCGAAAGCTGCCTTAGCTTGCATTTCTTTCGTAAGGTCTTGAGTCACGGATAACTTTTCATCTTGGAGTATTTGTATACACTTTTCTTTTTGTTCTATCGTTTCGTTCATTCCAGCATTTATTTCTTGCAGTTCAGAGATCTTTCCAGACAACTTCTCTTTTTCATTTTCAAGTTCCAACTCGAGAGCCGCTTTTGCGTGCATTTCTAATGACAGTTTTTCATTAACACGTTCAATGAACTCATCTTTCGATCTGAGATCTTTTTCGAACGACATTCTCTCATTGTTAAGTCTACTTTCCATCTCCTCTGTGGCTTTACTTTTAAAAGTAATTTCTTCAGACATTTGCTTAATTTTTGCGTTTAAATAATCACAATCCGCCTTGAGTTTCTCGTTAGTACGTTTCTCTTCCTGTAAAAATAGATCTAACCCTTCGATCGTCTTTTCTTTATCTTGTATATCAATTTTAGATTGGTTTAGTTCTGCTTTCAGTAATTCTAACTGTTCCACCACTGAAGTTTGTGCATGTTTTAACTGCGCAAGTTCAATTTGCAAGCCAACTTTGTACTGTAGTTCATCCTGCAGCTGCATTTGGAGCGTATTTACAGTAGCCAAAGCTGAATCTACGTCATGACCTAGTTTATTCATTTCTTCACTATGTACATTAGCCAAATTTTCAATATTCTTATGGAGCTCTTCAATTTTGTGGTGTCTAGCTGACAATTCGTCCAACAATGATGTTTTTGTTTCTTCCAAAGCCCTGCAATTATCGTTTTGCTGAGCTAAAGAATATTTAAGGTCATTGATTTCTCTATTCAATTCCTTATTCACATCGAAGTTATAATTTAGTCTTTCTACAAGCTCATCTACTTCTTCACACTTCCGTTGTAACATATCATCGGTTTGAATTAGTTTAGACTTAAGTTCTTCATATTCATTATGATATTTAGTAGTTAGTTCATCTTTAGCTTGTTTTTCTTTTCTGAGCTCCAAATGAATAGCTTCAACTTGTTCACCAGTTTTACATAAATTATTTTGTAACTCAACCAGCTCATTATTCCTATTCAAGATTTTTTCATTTAATTTCATAATGTGATTTTCATAATCATCTTTCATCTTTGCTCTTAAGTTTTTCTCAAAATCTAATTCGGATTTCATTTTTGTGATGTCATTTTCCAATTTTGTTGTTTCATCGGTAAGACTTTGTAGTAAGGATAACTTTTCTTCTTGAAGTGTTTGTATTTCTTGCATTTTGGTTTCAACAACCAACCTGAATTGATTATTGTTATCTTTCAACTTCTGCTCTAGTTCATTGATTTCGTTGTTCAGTTTGCTTACATCGTCACTGTATTGTACTGTCATATTATTTTTCTCTTCAATCTCCTCATTGATGCGATGTTTTAGATTAAAAATCACATTTTCGTTCTCAGATACAATTCTTTCCAAGGAAAGTTTTTCACTTTCACTTTTGTGTGATAATTCATTTAGCTGTTCCTGTAATTAGTGAATAAATAACTTCTATAATAATGGTAAAGCTTTATTTTTACACTAATTACAGCTTAGGCGCTTTGCTGACGGCGGGGCGGGCCGGTCTTTTTGATCGTGAACGATAGCGCAATGGGTATCCTATTCTACCGACGCACACGACGGACCAAAAAACCGGCGGTCTTTATTACTTCGCGGACAAAAAGACTGCCCTCCCCTGTGGTCTGCAAAGAGCCTTATGGTGCCTTGATTATTATGGCTAGAAAATTGTTAAGCATTATTTTCTTACCTGTAAACTCTGAATATGTTGTTTAAGAACAACAATTTTCGCTCTTTCTTCGCCTAGCTGAACCTCTATCACGTTGGCACAAGCTTCACTACAAATAGCTGAAAGTATAATTTTGTAAAAAATAACCTTTTTTCTCTTCAATTTATATCCATCTAAATAATTGCTTTTATTGACATGTACCCACATAAATCATAAAATACGGGATTGCTACCATGTACCTTGATTTGTTTTGAGTACATGTACGGTGGACGGCACATCACTCTACCCATTTCCGGTCAGTCCTCCATGCTCTATTGCAAGGAAATGACATTTGGCAAGAGCGAGATAAAAAACGAAAATGGGGTAACCCGCATCCCGTATTTTACGATTTATGTGTTAGTGACCATGAAAATGTAAAGAAATATATGTACTCACATGCGTTATGTGGCAATGATTGAATACTCGCGTCAGGGTCGTCGCACTCCAACTGACTGGAGTCCAGCCGGTTGAGCTGGTTGTGCTGCCTCAGTTCCGTGAGGAGGTCACGGAGGGATTGCACGTGGCGCCGCTCGGTGTCCAGCTCTTCGGATAGCTGTGTGACACGGTCGGTCTCCTGCTGACTCAATGTTAGCCACTTGTCTCGTTCTTGCTTTAACTCGTTGATCTGTGAGGTTGAATATGTTACGTTAGAAGAATATGACAGTAAAGCCTATGCATTTAAGTATGCAAGTAATTAATTTAACCCTTTGAAGTTGTGGTTTGTTTATATGTATAATTGAAAACATTTATGGTAATAATGGATTACATTTTTGGACATTTGTCATTTGTTCAGTATCATTTTAAACTTGGTTTAAGTTCAGTTAGCTACACAACAGCACAACTTATTTTCTATTGCACGTTAAACGCGTAAACGTAAATTTGTATCGCGTTTGAAGTGCCTAGTCACACGGTAAAACAAACAGCGAAATATATCTTAAGTATATTATAGTGACTATTTCAGTAGTTCAGTGGTGATTCTGCCCGAGAGTTTTAAGCCTGTTAGATTAAACATAATTTTTGTTTATGATGAGCCACAAGGTGTAAGTTAATATTAAAACGAATGCAACGCTAAATGCACAGTTCAAGCAATTGAGGTGTTTTGTTACATACTCGCAAATGGCGGCAGCACCAAGGATGAAAGAGACAAAGCGATTCAAAAGTTAATGAGTTATTGAAGCGCTGTCAAGTTTGTGTGAATAAGGTGGTAAGTATGTTACCTTAGCCTTGTACGTGTCCCGCTCGTACTGGGCGTCGTCCAGCAGCCCCTGCGTCTCCACCAGGCGCTCCTCCGTCTCCTCGAGCTGCCGCATCAGCTTGGCGGTGCCCTCGGCAGCGCTGTCTCCTGAACGAGGGTCAGACTCTTGCTCGCAGCACATGGATATCTTCGCTTTCAGGTTGACTATCTCTAGTTTGTAGCGTTCTTTGTCCTTTGCTGTTAAAAGTTCATTTGCTTTTGAATTTTGACAAGGTATTTGTTCCATGTTCGGGTGTGAGTATGTTTAAGTATTTTTATTAGTTAGCAACCATAATACAGGCACTGTTTAGTTTAGGGTCAAGAAATTTTGGCGTAAATATCCCAGATATTTGTAATTATTTAATCGGTATTTAGAACAGTCTATTTATTTATTTAAAAATGTACACTTACAGATTACAATTGATACATGGCTAAGAGAACTATGTAGTTTAACAATATTTAACACAATCATGCTTGTTTGCCAGAGATGTTTCAGATAAAACTTAAAATTATTGCTGCAAGTTTTCACATATAAGTGCAGTTACATGTTATAATTTTAATCTTCCTCATACAATACAAAATACGGGACAATAAAACTTACATAACATAACATAACCGGCCTATATACGTCCCACTGCTGGGCACAGGCCTCACCTCAACTATGAAGTGAAACGAGCCATACTCCAACACGCGGGCACAGTGCGGATTGTCGGAGGGTTGCAAGGTTAGTGAGCAACCTTAATGTCAGATGTTATCAAGCCGCTCTAAGGCCTCCGACTAGGCTTAACGACTGACATCTAACGACGTCAGCCGGGACCAACTGCTTAACGTGCCTTCCGAAGCACAGAGATGCCCGAAATACACATCACTAAATTTCGGTCGGAGTGGTCACCCATCCCATTTCCGACCCGGCGTGTGTGGCTTTACAACAGCGATCGTTTCCGATCACTGTCACAACTGCGCCACGGGCACCTCAAAACTTAATATAAACGGGAATAAAACTTACTGAGTCTCAAATTGGTCCTGGCCAATTCTTCCTGCAGGTAGTTCCGGTCAAACCGCTCTGCGTCCAGCGCCGCCTGCAGCCGCCGCACCTCGCCGTGCAGCGAGCGCAGCGCTGGCGGCGTCTCCGACACTGTGCATCGGGAACTGCTGGCTCCCGTGGGAACTGTGTCTGGACTGCAGGCTTCTGTGGATTCATTTAATATGGGAAATTTAAGGCCTCATCCTGTTATCAGGCCATCCTAGGTCAAAACTAAACAACAGCATCTTATTTTAAAATTTTATTTTAAGAGTGGCTTGCCAGCTTATTTGGGTTTTGATATTATGCTTATAAAAGCAACTCATAAGAGTTGTAGGTTTGCTCACCCAGAGGTTTATATCAATAACTAAATGCAGTACAAAAAGTCATCAAAATCAGTTACGGCAGTCTTTTCATGTAGGTACAGATGAGACTTCGAGTTTAGATTTAATTTTCATTCAATCTAACATTATTCTTTGTCGAACATTAAATAAGTCAGTATTATTGATGTTTACTTCAGACATATTTGACCACTCTATATGCACACATCATTTTGCTGCTGCTGTTGACTGTTTAAATGGTGGACTTAAGGCAAAGAGGCATTCTCTACATTAATTCAATTTATTCAAACAGGTTAAAGTAAAACATTAAACATTATTTAACATTAAACATTCAAATTAAAAATTTCAATAGAATTCAAATAGTCAGATTAAATGAACCAATCAAAAATTTTCAGACCAAACAAACATGTAAAATTTCATCAAAATTAGTCAAGCCATTTCAGGGGAGTTTGGCAACAAACACTGACAAAAGAATTTTATATATATAATAGATTATTATATACTAGCGGCCGCCCGCGACTTCATCCGCGTGGATTTGGGTTAATCAAATGTATTTCTTAATAATTTATAGCTTATGTCCTATTCCGATGCATAAGCTGTATAATTGTAAAGTTTCATAAAAATCCATCTGGTAGTTCTTACGTGAAAGAGCAACATGACACATACATCCATTCACACATACAAACTTTTGCATTAATAATATTAGTAGGATATTATTATTTGAAAGTTTCAATCTTATTAGGTTGACTGTCTACAAAATAAAACAATTGATAACCAGTTGTTGACAGAAATAGCTTCTCCCGTTTTCCCGATATTTCCCTTCACTGCTCTGCTCCTATTGATTGTAATAATGAAAATAATGAAAAGTATACTATAACCTGCCTAAGAGTAGAAAGAATTATTGTGCCAAATTTCGTTAAAATCCGTCGAGTAGTTTATGTTTCTATAACGAATATACAGCGGACAGACAGACAGACAGACCAACATTTTACTCTTCTTCTTTGCGTGTCGATGGTAACGCGATTATATTTGATGGGATTGCCAGTATTCCGCCACTTTTACAGCGTTTTCATTGGCGCTCATCAAGTCATCCCGTGTGCAGCTGGTCGGGCACATCGGGCACGATAGCAGGTGGCTCATGGTTTGGGGGGAGGTACCACACTCGCACACATTACTCGCTTCATCGATGAACCCCCATCTGCTCAAACTGTCTTTGCATCTGCCAACCTGGGTCCGCAGTCTGTTAAGGGTTTTCCAGGTCAGCCATGGCAAATTATAGCCCGGGGGGGGACTTTCTGAAGGCGCGACGAATGGTATGGTGGGTAGCCTCTCCTGCCACAGATTGAGTCGGGCTTGTGGTGAATTGCCAGTTAGTGGGCAAGTAGTCCTAAAGAAACTGCTTCGGCTCTTCAGCCTCTGGGGGACGGCTTCGTGGCCATACATAGGATGGCGGGGGTCTGCAGCCATTTTTGCTCTTTCTGTGGAGCCCGCAACGGCTCTACGGACTTCCGGCGGCGCGATTCCGGCCAGTGGATACAGCATGCTTACCGGGGTCGGCTTTAAGCAGCCCGTTATTATGCGGCACGTTTCGTTGAGTGCTGTATCCACTTGCTTTGCATGAGCTGAACGACTCCACACAGGGCAGGCATACTCGCCAGCTGAGTAGCAGAGGGCTAGGCCAGTTGTCCGTAGGACTTCCGCAGATGCTCCCCATTTTGTTGTCGTAAGCCGCCGCAGGAGGTTATTGCGAGCACTTACTTTCTGCCTAACACTCACACAATTGGCTCTGTATGTGAGTGACCTATCTAATGTAACACCCAGGTATTTTGGGCTAGAGCAATGTGCGATCGTTTCTCCTCGCCATGTTATGTTGAGGGTCCGGTTAGCCTGGTGGTTGCGTAGGTGGAAGGCACATGATTGTGTCTTGGCAGGGTTGGGTCTCAGTGCATTGTCTTCATAATACCCGTTCAGATCCCGCAGTGCCAGGGTTAGGTTTTCCTCGACCTGTTCGAATGAAGGGGATTGAGAGGCCAGGGCAAGATCGTCGGCGTATATATATCTGGTAGTGTTAGGAGCAGATGGCTGATCGTTTGTATAAATGTTAAATAACATAGGCGCAAGAACGCTTCCCTGTGGGAGGCCATTTTTTTGCGATCGCCATCTACTCTTTTCCGACAGAAGGTGGACTTGGAAGCGGCGGTTGCTCAGTAATTCCCTTAGGACCTTTACGAGGTTTGGGTCTCCAGTTATGCTGTCCACTTTTGCAAGCAACCGTCTGATATTGACAGTGTCATAGGCCGCTGACAGATCAACGAACACAACACCAGTAATTCGGCCGGACTCAAACCCGTCCTCAATATGTTGCGTAAGTCTGAGGGTCTGGTTACAGCAGGACTTACCAGGCCGGAAACCTGCCTGATCCGGTATCAATTGTGGGTCTATGACATGAGTAAGACGGTTGAGAATCATACGCTCAAACAGCTTGAAGCTATGACACAGGAGAGAAATCGGCCTATAGCTCTTAGGGTCGTCTGCTGGTTTACCCGGTTTGAGCAAGGCGACCACCTTAGACTTTCGCCAGATTTTTGGGATTTTCGCCTGGGCTAAGCAGTTATTAAAAAGCTGAAGCAACCATGAGATCGCGATTGGGCCAAGGTGTTTAATTTGCTCCACAGACACATCGTCAACCCCTGAAGCTTTTCCATTTTTGAGCGCTTGAATAGCCTTTACTATATCGGTGTAGTCAAACGGCTGGCTTGTAGACTCGTTGGACGACGTCTCTGAGGGCGTTTGGCGTTTTGCTGATTTAAGACGCCTGGGTGGTCTTCCGTTCACAAGCAATTGATGTGCTATCTGGTTGGCTGTGACCTGACTCGGTGCTGTTGCTGGCGGGGGCTCGCTAGTTAGTTGGCGAATTGTTGTCCAAGCCTTCTTGCTGTTGTGAGTCATGTTAATATTAGTCACCGTAGCCACCCATTTTTCGCGACGCCTTTCGCCAACTTCTGTTAAGAGATCTTCACCAATGTCCACAGTTTCTTCTGAGAAGGGATCTCTGCTGAACGCCTCCTCGTAGCGCTCCCACAACTTCGCTGAGTCCCGGGATAGGCCCGGGATGTAAGAAGAGCGACAGCCTCTAGGGATGCTTTTACGTGAGACGTCAGCAACAACACTCACAAAAACGTCGTAGTTCTCGGGTACTGGTGGTAGATCACGAATGTTGTCGTCAATGTTTTTAGAGTATTTCTCCCAGTTTGCTTTGGTATAGTTAAATCGGCGCCTGAAGGGTACTTTGATTGCGTTTATGGCTGGATGGATCGAACATAAAATTGGGCGGTGCTGGGTTCTTGGTATTGGGGAGCACACAGATTTAATAGCTTGTGAGCTGATGTTGGAGCTAGTGAAAATAAGATCAGGGTTGTAACCGCGCTTCCAGCGCCCGCTGTTGAAAGAGGCTGGTAGCTTGGTGTTATGAATTAGAGTCAGGTCGGAAGATTCTGCCCAGCTTTCAACCGCGTGCCCATTCGCGTCCGTCTCTCCATAGCCCCAGTTTATGCTGTGGCTATTGAAATCGCCCACAACAATTTTTGTAAGGTGATTATCAAAATTGTCTGGTTTTGAAAAGCTGAAGCCCTCATTCGGAGGCTTGTATATAGATGTAACAGTGCAATTTCCAACGTCAACTGTGATTATCTCTACAGAGTTCAGGAAGGTAGAGTGGCATGAGACAGTTTTGATCTCTGGCGAAACAAAAACGGCACTGCCATGCTTTGGATGCGGAATTTCCGCAACAAGTACAAAGCCAGGAATAAAAGGTCTGCACTGGCTAGCACTGCGGTGCGTTTCCTGGACACAAACTATATTGCATTGTTGTGAGATGCAAAGTTCCGATATGATCTCTGACTTATTTCGGGAAAAGCCTTCAATGTTTATGGACATCACTTTTAAGGCTGGATTTAAAGTAGGCCGATGGGATGTTGGGGTCGTCCTGTGGGGTGGCCCTGATAAGGGCCGATTATTGAGCCCTGAAAAGGGCTGTGGGTTTGGCCCTGACAAGGGCCTTTGTTCAGGGATTTGGGTTACCATCGTGGTGAGAGGATCAGCCAATCTGCGTTACCGACTCGCTGTCCTCGCAGATTGCCCAGGGTGCGCCGTGCGTATAGGAAATATATGATACGCCACTCGTGGAGGCTCCTCTCATGCACCCCAACATTTTACTGATTGCATTTTTGGCATCAGTAGCGATCCCTGATCACCCCTTGATAGTTATTTTCTAAATAATTTTCATGTACGGTGGCTAGCACATCACGTTACCCATTCCCGGTCAGTTCTCCTTGCTCTATTGCAAAGGAATGACATTTGGCAAGACGGAAATGGGGTAACCTGATGTGCTGTTGACTGTACAGAATTGGCCTCTCTACAGATTTATTATAAGTATAGATTACATTGATAAAACACATGAAATGTGACTCTGCCAAGGTGTTGAACAGTTGTTTTTACCAGTTGGAAAACTGATTTTAGTGCATAAGCCACATACCATTGAACATTGAGCCACACATGAGCTCATGTTTATCTTCTTATTTATTAAGAGTACATAGCAAATATTAATAGTTTCTTTGAAGTAAGTACATACCAATTATTGCCCTCTGCACATCCTTGTAAGTTATAGGACAGCATTCCATCATGCATTTACTGAAGTTCAGTATGATCTCCTGATCATCGGCGCTCAGGTTGCTGCACATAGCATTCTTTATGTCCACGTCTTTGGAGTTCACGCAGACGAAGAAAAGGAGCAGAGACGAGACAATGTATAGTTCTTCCTCACTAGTTGCCTCCACAGACCCATTCTCGAAACTGAACTCCGGGAACTTCTCCTGCACGAACTCCTCGACTGTGTGAGCCTCGAGAATCGACGACTTCGACTCATCCAAATTGAGATTCTCGCGCAAATGTGATATGATGTTCAGTAGGGATTCTAAGGTCACACACTGCTTTATTTTGTCGGTTTCGTGGAAGTAACAGTTTATCTGGAACCATCATGCGGAATTGTTACAAAACTAATTCAAACAAAGGCAACGTTTTTCAAAAGTATATCACTAGTGATTGTACTAGCTTACCCAATTTATAAGTATATCTTTCCATTTCTGTAGCATGTTGAACACCAATTTTAGGGCACAATTCAATTCATTTATCACTTACTTTAATAATCGTAAGGTTTAGGTATGAACAAATAAACAAACAATTTCATAGCAGTTGTTTTGTAAAATGTTGTTAATCGCCGTTGCAGTTTGAATTCTTGTTTTTTTATTCAGTTGACACTTTGGCATAAGAAGACAGCTGTCGTTCTATTCATTCAATTCAACAGCCACTGGCCATTGTCTGTGGAACATTCGCTCACAGCAAGGGTGCCACCATTCAGAAAACAACTCACAATTTTGTCAGCGTGTGTTGTAACTTGTAAAGCATGAAATATACGGTTGCTTACATGTCGCCGACAAACCTCATGATTTTATCCCACTGATTGATCGTTTAAATAAACGAGTTTAGCTGACTTTTCTTCTGACAGACGTCAGACACTGATGATAAGTTTTGTTGACTTTTGTTAGTTTTGTTTTGAAGTCCTCTTGCTTACTCTTGCTTGCGGCGTGCTCATTTTAATTAGATTATAAAGTTATATCATTAGGTTGTATTCTACTTTTATTTATAGTGATTATATCGAAATACAATATTCCAGTCAAGGAGCATTGTACCAAATGTCACCAACAAGAGCAGCAGGTTTAGTAATATTCAGAAATGTTAACCAAGTGGTACAATTTTTAATGCTGCAAACCTCCTACGGCGAACACCACTGGACTCCTCCAAAAGGTTAATATAAATATAGATCTGGTCTGCCCATTTCATTCTGCACGTACACGTAGGTATCTATTTATTTGCAAACGGGTACGGTGTCACCGCATATACCTATAGGTAAAACCATTATTTGCATTCCTCTTTTATTCTTGCCACAGGTCACGTAGATCCAGGGGAGTCAGATTGGGTAACTGCAGTTCGAGAAACCAGGGAAGAAGCTGGTCTAAATGAAGAGGACTTGGAAGTAAGACATTTGAGACACACATTTTATTTCAAGGATTTGTAATGTTCTTCCTTCTTTACAACTTTATTTTTTGCAACTTGAATGTTTTAATTTATTTCTTCTTACCAAGTATTCAATTAGTGAGTCTTCACTTTTCAGCTTTATAAAGATATTTCAAAGACCTTAGATTATGAAGTGAAAGGAAAACCTAAAGTTGTTGTCTACTGGCTGGCAAAACTGAGAAATCCCCACAAGGATGTCAAACTTTCTGATGAGCATCAGGACCTCAAGTGGCTGCCTTTGCATGAAGCACAGGAAATATCTGGCTATGATGATATGAAGAAACTGCTTGCTGAATTCAACGAGAAAGCTCAGAAATTATTGTAGTAATAAATATGTTAAATTAAAAGAAAATGTCTTGACGGTTAAGTTATATTGTTAAGTAAATGGCTTGAGAAAATGTTATGATTCATATTATTTTATTATTATAATTTTGATCCATGTTTTATTTACTTTTCATTTCTGGACCTCTGAGGAGTTTTCCTAATACAATGCGTTCAAAGTGAGATCACACACAATGAGATGGATTGTGTTGACCAAATAATACGCGACCAAGATCTCCCCAATCACTAGGCTGTGACTGAATCAATACGATACTACTGATCGTCGATCAAATTAATTCCTTTTTGCTCTATTGGCGGTTTATTGATTTAACCTTTTTAGTTTTTTTTCGGGGAGAATCCCTTTATGGACTTCCCATCCTCCGGTAGGGAAGGGCGGGGGTGTGTAAAGCTCACCTGCTGTGAGGCGGCAGGCACTACTCACTAAACCTGAATCCAGAGGTCCCCGTGATCTCTAGTCAAGAACTCGGTGCCGGTGGACCCCTGGCGCGCTATGCTGGCATAGCCAGCCCACCTCGAGCGGTGGTGTGAGGTCACTCTTACACCGCAGCCCTTCCTCAAAATGATATTAACCGGATTATTATCATTACCCATCTCTACTCAGGGCCAATTAGAATGGAGGCACACAGCCCCCGCCGTGTGCACTCCCAGTGACCCCGAAGGCCCCCCTTTAGTTTCCTCTTGCGACAGGCGGGGGGAACCGTGGCAGGATTCTAACGCCCCATACCACAGGGCGAGGGTATTGATTTATCCCACAAACTAGATAGGGAACAGGTTTTTTTTTTTTTGTTTTGCTTTTTGGCATTGCACGGCTTGTGCATTTTGCCAGCGTCGAGTTAAAAACGGGGAAACGTATAGTAGCAATAAATTGTTGGAATTACTTCGGTACCGTATTATTTAGGATCGAGAGGATCAGGTGAGCACAGGATGTAGGTATACAAATATAAATACATATACATACACGGTTAGACATGACAATACATACATAATGATTTACAATTTTATATTATTTGCACAGATGAAATTGGCTAAACAATGGTATACAACAAAATCATTTGTTGAAAGTAATGATGTGATACATGTCGGGAATGGGATACGGAGGGATAAGAGGTTCATTAAGAAGGAGGAACGGTCATAACGAGGACACGCAAAAAAAATGTGATCTAAGGTGCCTGTCTCTGTTTTGCACTCACATTCGGCACTTGCAATAATTCGCAGTTTAGCTAGGTGTTCTGGTGAACACACATGTCCGATTCTTAAACGAGTGATGATAGATGTTTCAGTCTTACCAAACCTTGCCTTAAAAAACCAGGGTTTGGTAGGGATGGTCGGTTGAATTTTTGCAAAATATCGGCCTTTAAGTTGAGAGCTGGCTTCCCAAACTTCTCTCCAAGAGTTTTGGAGAGAAATTTTGGGAAGCGCAGCTAGATCATGGGAATAAGTTAAATAGGGAAACATGTCACCACAGTGGATAGCTTCATTAGCGAGACGATCTGCTTTTACGTTTCCTTTGATGCCGACGTGACTGGGAATCCAAAGAAATACTATTGAGTATTCTTTCAATAAGCAGTTATAAATGGCAGTTCTTAGGTGAAAAATTATGGGATAAGTTGAGTTGGGGTGGAAAGGCGATTTTTCAAGTGCTTGGAGAGCACTCTTCGCGTCAGTGCATATAACTGCTTTTTCCAGCTTCATTAATAACACATATTCTACTGCTTTAAGTAATCCTAAGCATTCACCGGTAAAAACAGACGATTCCGGGGGGAGTTTTACTTTCTGAACAATATTGTATTGTGAATGATAAGTTCCTACACCTACACAACCAGTGGAAGTGTGTTTCGATGCATCGCTGTATAAATGGTGAAAAGCAGCGAATTCAGTGTCTAGAAAATATCTAAAATTAGAATCAGCATTTAGATCATGCTTATCAGTGTTGCTTTGATACCTAATATTTGGAGTGTGAACCAGGGAATCATAAATAGTGTTAAATATAGGTAGCTTGCTAGAGCGATGAATTGGCGAAGTAATTGCAACATATTTTCGATAACTTATTACCAGGCATGGTAGGGATTTTTGCTGAATGGAAATTTCGGACAGGTAATGAAGTTTTGGAAAGAGAGGATGGTTCGAATATTGCAAGATACGGAATAAGAATTTATCAGATAGATATTGTCGTCTTAGTTGTAATGGAGGTTCCACACACTCCACTTGGAGTGCGTTTATAGGACTCGACTTCATGGCCCCCGTAATAATTCGCAGTGCTTTGGCTTGGATACCGTCTAATTTTTTAAAAGCAGATTTGTTTCCCGGTTCCAATAAAAAGGTGCCATAATCCAAAACACTCCGGATTAAGGCATTATAAATAAGTTTGAGTGAGTATGGGTGGGAACCCCACCACACTCCTGAAAGACACCTCATCATATTTATGATAGATTCACTTTTGCCTACTATATAATCACAATGATCATTTCCTGTTAGCTTTGCATCTAAGATTAAACCCAAAAACTTGAAACTGTTTTTAACTGGTATGAGGGTGTCGTTATAAAATACTTGAACACTAGGTATTATCCTTTTTTTACTAAACAAGACTGTGGCACTTTTAGAAGTTGATAATTCAAGCCCATTTAGGTCCATCCATTCTTTTAATGAGTCTAAGGCAGAAGATACGACTGTACACGCGTTATCAACTGAATTGTTGGAATAATATATTAGGAGATCGTCCGCATACTGTAGTAGTTTAACTGGACTGTTTAATAAAGAACCATCTAGATCGTAAGTGTAAATATTATAAAGTAAAGGACTAAGGACGGATCCTTGAGGGAGACCCTTCCAAATCATTCGAGATGTCATACCATCTACGCGGAGCATGTTTATGGTTCGTCCTGATAAAATATTCATTATGAAGTCACATAATAAAGTAGGAACTTCCAAATTATACAATTTATTTTTTAGTAGCGGCAGCAGGACATTGTCATAAGCAGAGTTTATATCTAGAAAGACCGCTACCAATGATTGATTCGAAGAAAAAGCTATTCGAATATCTGAAGTTAATATACTAATGCCATCTAAGGTACTCTTGCCTTTCCTGAAGCCGTACTGGGATGCAGCCAGTAAATCATTATTCTCTAAAAACCACTCTAACCTATTTTTTATCAAACGTTCAGCGATTTTAACTACAACTGAAGATAACACTATTGGTCTGTAAGCAGAAAAATCAGATGGGTTTTTATTAGGCTTTATTATTGGCAACACTGTATGACGTTTCCAAGTTTCTGGTACTTTGCCTGTTGTCAAAACGGAGTTGATAATATTGAGATAGTAAACAAGCGCTTTTTCATCCAAATTAACAAAAAATGAGTATGGTATGCCATCTTCACCAGGGGCGGAATCTCTTGTATTGCTAATTACATATTTCAGCTCAGTTATTGAGAAGGGCAGCTCAAGACGAGAAATGGTAGTTGAAGGAACTCTTAAAAACATTGGGAGCGCTTCAGGTACCCATGGAGGTGACAATTTGTCCAAGAAGTCCTCAACTAAAACATCAGGCATCGTTGTGAAGTTAGAATTAGAGCGTGCTGATTTAAATTTTCTAATATTGCGCCAGACCAGAGTAGCAGGGGTATTGGGCGAGAGAGATGTACAAAAACTTCTCCAGCTCTCAAATTTCTTTTTTTTGAATAGTTTTCTTGTTGCAGTCATAATATTCGTAAGTATTTCAAAGTTCTCATCAGTCATACAAGATTTGTAATTCGTTTCAGCTAATTTCCTTTTTTTGATGGCTTCTGTACATTCAGCATCCCACCAGGGTGGGGATGGGATTTTCTGAGAGGTTGGATTTTTCATGGGGAACACTTCATTTGCACTTTCTATTAAAAGAGATGTGAAAGCCTCAGCACGTAGAGATTCATTGTTATTGGGGTTTTCAGGGAGGGATAAAAGTTTAATTTCAACAGTCTTTTTAAATTTTTCCCATTTTTTGTCATTTTGTTCAGGTAGTTTGTGTTTCAAGTGGGAAACATGTTTAGATCTGTTTGGTGTATTAAAAGGAAATGATATGCTAATAGGGAAGTGGTCACTTCCATGAGAGGACTGCAGAGCATCCCAAGTCATAGAATTGGCCAAAGAGGGAGAACAAATGGACAGGTCTACAGCACTGATAATTTGGTCAGGAGCAGTACGGCGAGTAGGAGAGCCATTGTTTAAAACACAAAAGTTATGATCATCTAGCATATTAATTAAAAGTTGCCCATAGTGATTAGTAATTGAACTACCCCAGGACTGGTGATGACAATTAAAATCACCCATGATTAAAAACGGCTTAGGTAGAGTGGACAGAATATTATTGAGATCTGAAAATATATTTGTATTGGGTCGGGTATAATAAATTGAAGCTAAAGTAATATTGTTAATTTTAATTCCAATTATGGATAAATTTTCATCATATTGAGGTAAAGTAATAGTAGAAAAGGGAATAGAGTCTCTTATGAGTATAGCTACACCACCATACCCATCAGATCTATCCTTTCTAATAGTGTGATAACCGCTTACTTTGAAAGTAAAATGTGGTTTGAGCCATGTCTCTGTCAAGACAAAGGCAATTGGCTCAAACTTATTTAACAAGTAAATTAAGTCATTCTTCTTATTATTTATGCTTCTACAATTCCAATAAATTATTTTGGCTTCTTGACCCATCATTAAAAAAGAACATATATTTATCTAAAACAGAGGCAACGTTGGACGGTGAACAAGGGCCTGATTGGGATAACTTACACAAATCTACAATTAACTCTGTCATGGTTGTTTGGAATGGAGATGGTGACTGGGTTTGGGCTGAGGGAGGGTTGTCCTGGCTATAGCCACAACCATTGGGTAGGTCTGGAATGGCGAATTCTTTAACCAAAAAGTTGTGTGCATTTCTATCAAAGCCTTTTGTAGGCTTTGGTGGAACACGGGGTTTCAAAAAAGTAGTTTTCTTGTAAGAAATATTATTATTTACATGATTGGTACTGTTATACTCATGCGAATTTCTAAACTGAGGAGCACTGTTATATTGAGTTAGATTGGGGACATGCTGTGCAGTCACATTTGCATATGAACGGGTCACCTGTGGTTGGAGTTTCGAAGCTTCAGCATAAGAAATGCACTTTTCTGCCATATGTGTCTTTATTAGTTTCTGCCTAGAGAATTCTGAGCAGGATCGGTTAGTTGCGTAATGGTGTCCTTTACATAAAAAGCAAGTTGCATCTTTCTCATCAAGGCTACAAGAGTCTCCAGTATGTTCCTGGCCACACTTGTAACATCTGGGCTTAGACCTGCACTTTGCCTTGGTGTGCCCATATCGACAGCAGTTATAGCATTGTATGGTGGGATAAATGTAGAGTTCAACTGGTAGAGCATTAAAGCACATATAAATGCGGCCGGGTAATTTTTGTCCATCAAATGATATAACCACTGTCTGTGAAGGCTTCCAAACTGGGGAACCGCTGACGAAGCTTTTATAATTTAGTCGCCTAACTGAAATTATTTCTCCACAGCCTGTTGGTACAGAAATGTTATCTTTGACTTCCTCTGGAGTCCATTCTGCAGGTACTCCCCGCACAAGACCCTGCCTAATAACATTGAATGTTGGGATGAATGCTTTAAGATTTCTTGTCAGGAGGCTATCATGTGAAATGAAAGAGTTCGCATCATTGTAGTTAGAAAAAGAACAAGTTACTTTGTCACGGGATATCATCTTGACACTGCCATTTATAATGTTTTTGAAATGGTTTTTTTTTAAGAACTTTCCAAATGTTACTGGGTGTAGTGTATTGTTTTTATTATCATCATTTGGTATCTTTTGCACGTGTACTACAAAAGGTGCTATGTCTGACTCGTGGTAAAGTTTTCTGCCTATTGTGGTGAGAACAGAGACAGGCGGCGCAGCTTTGCCTTCGGTGGTGTCCAAATTTGCAGATGAATTAGTAGGTGAAATTATTGGTTGTAAACGTTCATTTGGTTCAGAATCGCAACGACAGTCTGTAGTTTTATTCTCAACGCCACTATGATGTTTCCTCCGCCTTTTATTGCAATGTTTGCAAACTTGTTGCTTACGTTTCCGAGAGGAGTAGGTGGTATAAGATCCATCCGTATCCATTCCAGACTCATTCGAGGCCACCGTAACGAAATGTCCAGCCGGGGGCACTGCGTCCCCCGGGTCGGGAGGTTCATCCATAGGTAAGTATTTTAATCAAAAAAAACTTACCAAAAATGCAGCAAAAATACACTAATTCTACATATTATACGTGGAATACAATAATATAAGAACAAATATGTACTCTACTGATCACAAATAGTTAAAATTAATAATTTTTCACGAAAACCAGAAAAAACTCGCCCGCCAAGATTCACGTTTCCCGCGCTTTTTTTTTTCGGGAACAGGTTATATAACCTGATTTTTAAGTGTAGAACTCTAAGGAGGCTATATGGATTTTACGTTTGACTATACGCCTCTTTTTGCATTACTTTCTAAACAAATTAACATTTTATAAAAAAGTTTGTCGAACACCTTCAGAGCCTGCCTAACTTTTTAAAAGTGGTAAAGATCTGTGAGTGACGCACCTCAAGTCAACTTATGTAGGTACACTTATTTTGTTGTAATTAATTTGTTATTGTTTTGGCTATTTAGTTTTTAGTGGATAACGATGGTGATTGTTTATTTTTGTTTTTGATATTTTAAGATAGTTAATAGTTTTTTTTTTTATGCATGTTGTGGTTACCTTTAATTGTGAGAACAGTTAGCCGTAAGCAACCATATTTTATCATTTTGTTTGAAATGCTGTTTCTTATGTTGGTAATCCTATAATAAATAAATAAATAAACAAAAGGGATAAGGAAAATGTATATTGTGTGTGAAACGTGAGTCAAAAAGAGAAAGAGCCATTCATTCCATGGTTGATGAGCTTAGACCTAAGACAATATAGAATTTAGGGATGCCCGATCTGAATCGATCTTTTAGAAGATCGATTCACGGCAATACGATTTTCCGATTTTTTGAATCGATTCAGCAGGATGCGATTTCCATACGATTCGAATCGTATGCTCGGAAGATCGTATAAAAAAATCGTATCATCAGAAAGCAAAAATACTAACGCAACTTTAACAATATGTATGTTATGATCTTTGATAACATAAACATTTCAGCGGGACTAGGTATGTATCTACTACACAGAAAGTTAATTACTTTTTACATCTTTGTTGAAAATAATCTCTAGTTACCTATTTTATGGAGTATGAAATGAATGAAGGTAGGTATGTTTTTATTTTTGGTAAGTAATTATATACCGCCGCCGCAGCTACAACAGCAGACTCTTTTGTTCGTTGTAGTTAGTACTACGATTCGATAGGAAAAATAAATTATTTTGGTGAATTTCTTAAAGTATGGCTCCACCAGTGAATTTAAGCAAGCAGTAATACAGGTGGGCAGTGTAAAATTATGTTCACAAGCTGTGACAACGAAAGCAAATACTACCAATCTAAAAGAACATCTAAAACGACACCATAAGGACGCTTATTCCTATTCCGATTTAATTTTTGATACGATCTTTAAAGATCGAATGAGATCGATTCAATGCAATGCGATCTAGATCGTGGATCGATTCACGGGGTTACGATCCATTACGATTCAAAAGATCGATTCAAAGCAAATATTTGGGCATCCCTAATAGAATTCTTAATGCTCTAAGGCTTAGACAATATTATGATGAGACATCCTGCGTCCTTGCAGCTGGCTAAATGTACAAGTCGTGAGGCATCTATGAACAAAAAAAGTTGAGACCAAAAAAAAACTAGCTGTCAATACTTTTGACATTGACAGTTTTGACAGTCTTATCGCAGCTCGCGCGCAGTTTTGCAGCTGCTTAATTTTTACTTCATTCATTGTTTACATCGAAAATAATTTTATAAAAACGCGCGTCGTTTACTTCTGTTAAAAATAGTTTTATCATTTAAATACCACAAAATCTTGTAACTTAAGTAATTGCTTTGTTTTTGCGCTATTGATGCCGGTATGGAGTGTATGTGTTGAAGTAACAAATTTCTATTATGTTATCAAGCAAGAAGGATGGAAGAACAAGAAAGTAAAATAATATCCTGTAAATCTGCAGAAAATATTAGATCGACTATAAAATCTAAGGCCCGAGGAAAGAAAAGAAAGAGGTATGGTAATTCCACATTCAACATGTACAATTTGTCATAACATACATAACATAATCGGCCTATATACGTCCCACTGCTGGGCACAGGCCTCACCTCAACTATGAGGTGGAACAAGCCATACTCCAACACGCGGGCTCAGTGCAGGTTGTTGGAGGGGTGTAAGGTTAGTGAGCAACCTTATTGTCAGATGTTATCAAGCCGCCCTAAGGCCTCTGACTTAGGCTTAACGACTGACATCTAGCGACGTCAACCAGGACCAACTGTTTAACGTGCCTTCCGAAGCACGGAGATGCCCGAAATACACATCACTAAATTTCGGTCGGATGGTCACCCATCCCTTTTCCGATCCGACAATTTGTCATGATTACCAGAAACCTTCATACGGCGAATCTAGCTAAAATAATATAATGGGCATAATCGCTGCCCAGCATTTGGTTGAGGCTCACGATTTATACTTAAGTTATGAAAGACCGTATGCGGGCAACGCTAGTTTAGGCGCCCCCCACTTATTCATTTCGTGACCTTAAAATTTACCTTACTTCTATAAAAATAGAATTAAATACATTTGAGGCCTATTTTCCCTACTACTGGTTTCCCAAGCCTCCTTGCACCTTTTACACTGTCCACCTTTCTAAGCTAATTAAGGACCAATTTTCTAAATACGAGTCAGCTAGTCCTACCATACCATAACATACAGTAGGATGAGCCCAGCTGAGCAGGTTCATAGTAAACTCATCAATTCACAATGTTTGTTTAGGATACAATGTGACAGCGGCTCTGAATCTGACGATGGACTCCCAGAAAATGCATTAGAAGTAGAAAAAAACCTCATAGCTTCAGCAGCAAAGAATAATCTTGATGATGTGAGCGTTAAGAAGATTTTAAAGGTACATACATGGATACTAATTTTATTGCTTAAAAAAACTACTAACTAATTTAAACTGCTAACTACAAAATAAGTTAAATTTTATTAAAGAGTAGATATGAAAAACAAAATAAAAATAAAAGGTGCATTTCTATTTTTTAAATCGTTTCAATGACTTTTCCTTTTTGGGTACTTCTTTGTTTTGGTTTTTTAAATGCTAAACTGGTAGATACCATCTAAGCTCAAATGACGCGCCCCTCCACTGCAACTATGCATACAAAACAAGCCCTCTTGTATGCATAGATGCGGTGTAAGGGCACGTCATTGTAGCTTAGACAATCTCTACCATAGTATCTGCATGGTAATTATAAGTAAGATAGTATCAGACAGTAGTGAGTTGCAATTTTTGTCAGGATTAGCTGTGCTTGATTATTAAGTTAGTTTTTATGAAATAAACTATTAAATACTATCTTTGATGATGATTTGAGTTGTTGTGTAACTAAACTTTTTGGTTGTATTTCTAGAAAGTTGTGACCAATGATCATGTGCTGGCTCTGGTTAAGCTACGCGAAGAAGAAGAGTCTAGCACAGAAGAGAACAAGCTTGCACCCAAGCTGACAAGGGCTAAGGCTAAGTAAGTATCATAAACTTTTCCTAATGAGCTGTAGCGTAAAGTTATTGAGGACATCACTTGGGATCTAGCCTTAGAGCATTAAGAACTTTCTATGTATATTGTCTGAAAGTTAAGAAATGTTTATACACACCTTAGACTATGTGTATAGAAATTTCTTTCTTTCTTTGGAGTTTCGTGCCTGTAAGCTGCAGTTGCTGCTTACCAACAGAAGGGGCTACATGCTTGTAGGCCATTACTAAATAAAACAAAAATAATAAAAAAAAGCTTCAATGCTCAAAGTATATTGTTTTGTTTTATTTTATTTAATAGACAGGATACTACTTTCTTACCCGTAAAATTATAAAGAATGAATTTCCTTATACAAGCAAAATTGTAACTCAAAGAGGTTCTCCAACCACTGTATCACTTAATTTGAAACTGATATAAATATAAATAATGAAACATAAAATAACCTGAGTCAGCAGGTCATTTAAAGCCACTGCAAAAGAGTTATGAAACAGGTAGAGATCGTCTAACCTGAAATGACGCGCCCCTCCACCGCATCTACGCATACAAGTGTTTGACTCTAACCCTCGAATTCACCAACGTCAATCAATGCTAAGAACGGGCTGACGCTCATGTTGTCTCGTAAAATTTCAATAGAACTGAAAGGGACAGCTATACTTCTGAGAGATGTTCAACGTTCGTTTGCGTTTGTGAATTCGGGGGTAAGTGTAGATGCAGTGGAGGAGCGCGTAATTTCAGCTTAGGCGTACATATCTATATGTACGCCTAATCTATCGCCTAGTATCTCTACTGCTGTAACACAATGGAAAAGCTTTTAATAGGCAGAGTCCTGCAGATGAAATTGTTATTAACCAAAAGTAGCATTGTAAGTAAAAAAATACTGTCAAATAATCATTTGATTGAGATATGAATACAAAAAATCTAATACAAAATATTTATTTCAGTTTCTTACAATTAAGGCATTACAGTGATTGAGAGATTTAAGCAATAATTTTGCTTGAACACAACTAAGTACTTGTTTGCCAGGCGCCAGCCAAGTAGCCACCAGTTTACACCATTTCGAATGGAAATGTTAATGTTGTCCACGATTATTGACAGAAAAATCGAATATTTTATCTATTTCATTAGAGAGTTGAATAAGGTTTCGCCCAAAACCGGAACATGGAACCTACAGAACTTGGAGCTGACACCAATAAAGCAGTTACCTGTGAAGACCAGACCCGAGGTGAAGGCTCTAATTGCTCAGGAGTTGCCCGAAGATGAGGACGACGAGGAGTATGAGCCAACTCACGATGATATGCAAGTTAGTACATTCGTTATTCGTTCGCCTGAGCGATACGAGCGCCGAATCATAAAAGTTTAGGTCTTAGATTTTTCCACATTGAGCAAAAAGTGCCTCTTGGTACATACAAAAGCAGATCAGGTCTCTAAAAACCGTCAAATTCGAAATGAAAATCTTCCAATTGCTTTGAGGCCAATAATCAAATCTATTTAGAAAATAAATGGCAGTTTGTGGTGACTTGATTTGCTGTACAAAATCCTTGATCGAAGACACTGTAGAATTCTAAAAAATGCTAGTCTTTAAAAGACAATATAATGACTGCATGAGCACAAGCTTGCAGTTTGTATGAAGAGCTCAACCAAAGACCTCTGAAAATGAATCTTGGCTGCAGTTGTCAATCATTCACATTCACATTCACACTTCCAGAGTGATGATGACCAGTGCATGGAGTCTTGCAGTGACCTAGACTCCCAGCCGCGCACCCCTGCCACTCCTATGAGTCAACAGAAGGTGGTTCAAGATGGTCCCTTCAAAGTGCCACTAGTGTGTATAAGTATTTATATTTCATTATTGTGTTTTCAAAAATAAATCGAAAAGAATTTTATGCCATGTCTATTTAAGTATAGTCCTTATTTAGTATCGATAGTCAACTCTGCATAGAAAACAACTCCGTTTCGTGGTAGCTTTACGTAAGCGGCGACTAGATGCTAGAAAATCACTTACTCACAAGGCAGGCTTTTGCGACCGTCCGATCAGTCCGATAAGTGGTTAATAGGCCTATGTAAAAAGCAAAGTCTGTTCTCCCTTCATTGTGGCTGACGACGCGTCGTAGTGAAATCCTTTCCAGTTTGTACCAGGGACATACTCTGATGTAAATTTGTGCCGAACTGACTACGTACAAAATCGTAACTTCTTAATTCAGTCGGCAAAAAAAAAACCTGTATATTAATTTCCCCAACAGGATGTTTCAACACCAGCTCGAAGAAAACTTGAACTGGAAGAAGAGGAAGCCACCATCGCCCTCCGCACAAGATCCAAGCTGTGCCTCTCCGAGACTCCTATAGAACATATAGAGAGTTCATTCGTGCCTCCGGACGAGCTGCCCGTGCCGGCAGTGACTGATCACATCTGGAACGAGTTTCTGAACGAATGCCTCAATCCGGCCAGTGTGTCGAAGCATGAAGACGATGATGAGACCGACCCGGAGTACAACGTTGCAGCTGATACAGATGCTCGTAAGTTCTCTTGGTCTACTATTAGAAAACGAACTTCTCAACTACGCTTTCGAATAATAGGCATGACGACAGTATCAAATAATCAACGATTTGAATATCTTAGGGGAAAATACATATTAAAAGGATTTAAAAGACACATTTAGTTTTAAAATCTGAGATTAATCAGATTTTAGATAAAGTAAAAGGATAAAATACTGCAATTCGCCATTTTGACTCAAACGTCAATCATGCACTATGACGTCACTCTTACGGAAATCACCAAATGTCACTGTCGTATTTCATACAAGTGAGTTTGACAGACACGTGGCGTTTACATAAGAGTTACGTCACACGGACGCCATGACACCTGCGAGCTTTTTCGAGCGCTGTTGATTAAACACTAGAATAATGTCCTCAAACTTTGTTAAACTTACCTTTGAAACCGAAATAAAGTTTTTTTAGTATACAATACATACCTTTATCACGAAAGAAGATTTCAAAATTGTTCGTCATGCCTATTCTGTTCTTTCAATTTTAATAGTGAGGGTCTACCATGAACTTCCATACAATGCTATAGGCGCTGTACCAAATTATACGAGCTATGTCAAATTATTTTACTCAGATGCGACAACTTACCAAATGAAAAACAAGTTACCAAATACAAGAACGATTGATATTGATGACCAAAGAGGGGGTACTGTTATCTTATGTTATAATTTGATGTTTCGTTACACAGGTGATGACGACGACGAACTAGAACGTAGCATCATCAAGATTTCTAAGAAAGAGTTGAATGATCTGGTTACGGAGTTGTTTAACATCATACCAGAACAGGCAGTGGAGGATGAGCTGGCCAACATAACGGATGTTGTGCTTGATGATGCTAACAACCAGGTATGTTCTTAGGCCATACATTTTGAGTTTAAAGAGTAAAGCATCCCCTGTAGTGTCGGAGGAGCTGATTCAGCTCATCAGGAAATTGGAACAATTCCAAGCGGCAAATTTAGGCCTAGTATAATTATGTCTTTCGCGCTAAAAATTAACCATTTTGGCCATTGGCATTTTGGCATTTGGGCCATTTTGGTCCATTGGCCAAATAAATAATGACGCGCAACGATCTACCGTCATTTTAGTAAGATTCGGCGATAACGCGCCTGACAGCTCGTATGTCTCTGACACTTGAAGAAAATTATAATATAATTGTTATTTTCGTCTTATCCGGCTCAAAGGACCAAAAGCAAACAAAAAATACTAGCGGCCGCCCGCGATTTCGTCGCATAAACTAGAAATAGTTTTTATTTATAAATAATTAAAATTAACGAGGAATATTTTGAGCAGAGCACTCGCTGGGAAGGTAAACAAGAGCCGAAATCGGATGAAGAAGTTTCAGTCAAGATGGTGGACAGGATAGTGTTCGAGGGAAGGAACAGCATCACGAAGTACTCCGTTGGGAAGACCGAGCCGGCTGACGTCGTTATAGAATACGTGAACGAAGAGGACGTAGCCCCTGAGCAAGCTAGCGAGGGAAAGAGAACGAATGATATGTCATCGCAGACGCGAATTGTGGCCAAGTAAGTTACTGGTGTTTTCAATTGTATTTTTCGTAATTTTATTTTTGTCTATAGCATACGAGACCCTACTATTACTACCTATTTTCGGTTAGTGTTCAAAAAAATTTATTTGATTTTATTTTTCTCTCTTTTTTGTCTTTGTATGGTCAACGGCATGACGTGCTAACCATTTCCGTTCAGTGCTTTGTTGCAAAGAAATTTCATTTCGTAGGAGTAAGTTCAAAAACGGAAATCACCGTTGCCGAACAAATGTGCCGTTGGTAGCACACTCAACCTAACATTTAGAATTTCGTCACAATTCGCTCAATTCGGTTTGATTCTTAAGAATATTCAAACGTACGTCATTTGATTTTGATTGAAGAGAAAAACACACATCATACATTTATTATAAGTAGTTTATCCCCAACTTAAATTATCATTGAATAGCATATTATGAACTTGACAAAAGTGATGCAACTAGTAACTTTTAAAATGAGTGTTCTTTTCGGATCCCTCAGGGTACCTTCCAACGTGGTTGATATGGAACTGAAAGAGGGTGTGATACCGCGGCATCCTTCTAAAGCTGAACCGCCTGCCTCTGTGTTGCACGTCCAGGCGAAGCCCACCACGCACAACATGCAAGTGCTACTGGACAACAATACCAAGACTGTAAGTGCAACCTTTATGGCCCGTATAGTTAAATATAATAAATATCCCTTGAAATTTTTCACACCATCACATTTACTTTCTATTTTAAGATAACCATACATTTATTCGCCCGAACAAACTTTCTCGTTTATAAATATATACGTTGTTTGGATATCTTCAAAGAACAGAATATCCAGATATATTTATCTGGTGTTATGTCCGTAGATCCTTCCAGAACAAATCGAGATCTTGCAGCAGCAGCTACGCCAGCATGTCCAGCTAACGGCGTCCAATTTCCTCCAACTGTTCGTGCACCCCATCCACTGGGCGCTGGCGCCTTCCTACAGAGAGTACTTGGTGAGTAAGCATTCACAGGATAGAATAGAAAACATTTACTGACTAATTCGTCCTAGAAATGAAAGAAAATGCAAAATAAAAATTAAGATAAACAATAAATAATGAAATGCACTGCCCTGTGTCATGGATGTCATCAGTCAAAAGGGCCCAGTTTAGCATAGTATCACCATTCCTGGGGTCCCTGTCAACTTGGTCTACATATTGATGTCAGGCGGGATCAATCTACCTACATCAATCGCAACTTCTTTCTATTACGTACTAGTGGTCGCCCGCGACTTCGTCCGCTTGAACTTGGGTTAAAAAAAAAGTTAAATTATAAATTGTAGCCTATGTCCTATTCAGATGCATATTGCGTAAGCAATTTTATTGTGAGCTTCCATTTAAATCCATCCAATAGTTTTTACGTGAAGGAGCAACACGGCCCATCCACACATACAAACTTTCGCATTTAAAATATTAGTAGGATTTTCTTCTATTCTATTGTGTGTATTTCTTGCTTGAATTTAAATCTGGATGCAGAGAATTTATTATACTGAGCCTTTTTCACATTTTTTATCGTCACTTTCATCAATTTTCCCAATATCTTAAATATCAATATAGCTTTGATCAAAGTGACCGTATTTGAATTTAGATAAATTGTATTTTTTTTTTACTTTTAAGATCTTTTTACAATATCCTTATGGGTCTGATCATAGAGACCTAACATTTCCCCCAGTGCTGCAGTGGCATATCACTCTGACACTAATATCTGTGTTGTCGACCAGAGAACCCTAACGGACATAGCAGAAGCGAACCCCGAGTCAGTGGTGAACGTGTGCAACTTGCAACCAGCTCGCGAGCTCATAGACATTTGGGAGGACACCGTCTCTGAAAACACTCCAGAAAATGCTGAGATGGTCGCGTAAGTGATAAGATAAGATATACTTATTTGCACAAAGAAAACAATTTAATCAGAAGTTACCAGATATTTAAGACGTACAAATTAGGCGGCCTAGTGATATCGCTTTTCGTACTGTGGTCAAATATGTTTAAATCATTTTAGAAAATCGACCTTATTACTGCAGAATCAAAATAGTGTTTCACTTGTTTTAAATTTGAGTTACACTTCAAACGAAATACGATTTTGTCATTGTGGTATTACAATTAGCTTTTGTCAACTAATCAATACCTTTTTGACCATTCTATTATATTTCTGATAGTGATTGTATAACGTGAAATTATCCTGTCTGGTTCATTGAGGCAGAAATGGAGCATTCACAAACAAATCAACGCACAGTGCCATGTGAAAGCGACTTTTTCCACTATTGATCAGATTTTCGTCCTGCTTTGACTGAATAACATTTCTTCGCAACATAGCGAGGAGGACTTTCTGTAAATTCATTTCACACGTACAATGCACATCCATTTATACTTTTACAAAAAAAACATGATATTTTTTGATAATTTTTTTCACCTACTTCTAGATAATCCAGGATCGTCCTATATTTTATAGGCCATTTTTGGATCAGATTTACACATTGTGAGTTAACTGTGTGAATCATTGTAATTTATAATAATATCATTTGAATGATAAAATCGTTTTAATATCTTTTTACAGATTTATTCAAAAAGAAAGCGATAGATGGTAAGTAACATTATATTTTCTGCTATTATACTATTGCTTTACCGACCAAAACACCAAAATCTGGCAATTAATTTTTGGTGCAATATGAAGTGATTAAAATAATAATGTAAATCCCACAGTATGCGCCGCCTATCCCACAACAATTCGTACGTGGGCGAATTCCACGAGACGTTCCTGCGCACGGTGGCCAACAGCAGCGTGTTCCTGTACCCGTACCTGCTGGCGCCTGTACCGTACCGCGCCGTGGCTATGCGCCGGTACAGCTACCAGCGCGCCGAGGACGAGTCGGTACCCATCACTACAGTCTAACTAATCTAAGAAATACACTTTTTAAGCTGCTAGTATCATTGAATCTTGAACTTTATGCATTGCTAAAAAGGTTCAAGTGTTCTGTTAGACGCAATAAAGCCACTGCTCATGAATCGTGTTACTATTAAATTGAAGTACAATTTCCAATGCCACTGACATCTGTCAAAATATATTTCTTAGATCAGTTGGACTGTAATATATCACACAAACCGTACTTTACCTTTACTTTTACCGATAAGTTAAGTCGAGTTGACGAGTTTTTTCAAGTAATTGTTTTGTCAGGCGCTTTTTAATATTGCACTATCTACTATCTTAAAGCTTATTGGCGTTTTCTTTTGTAAATCTGACGATACTGCGCAAAGAGATTGGCGTATCAAGTTTAAAATAAATTATTTGGCAGTATTTATTATCTGTCCATCTATCACATGTAACACGCAATAAAGATTCGAATTAATTCTCCTTTAGAGGCGACATTATCAAGAGTGCTGTCTATAAATCAACATCGACTAAATGAATAGACTGTAAATTTATTCAGGTTCTATCTGGTACTATATTTTTTGTTTGTTTTAGACTAATCGCCCTCGGCATCGACCAGTTCTGGGACTATGTTGAAAGCAATCCGCAAATATACAAGAGGCCGGTTCGCCAACATTCGCGCAAACGATGGGGCCTCGCCTTCGCGGTGGAGCTCACCGTCAAGCACATGATGCCGTGGTTGTGTCCGAAGCTGTTGATGGGGCATGTGCAGAAGGTCCGCACAGGGGAAGACAAGGACAACCCGATATGGGTGAGTGAGACAGATATGCCGCCGCGTCGGCGAAGACAAGGACGACGCGCTATGGGTGAGTGGGACAGATATGCCGCCGCGTCGGCGAAGACAAAGACAACCCGATATGTGTGAGAGGGACAGAGCATCAACACAGAGTCTTACCATCAAACGATTCGGTAATTTTCTTTTAATTTTAGTTTTTTGTTGGTGTTTTCATCGCAAGCGTCCAGTTTTTTACATATCAAAGCCATGACCTTTAGTATTTAGGAACAAAAATTATGTAACACAACCACACTGAAAAAAAATTAATGAATGCACCGAATCGTGCATCATCTTTGTTGCGTCATATGTAAGTGGGACAGCTATACCTCCATCGCGGTGGAACCCACCGTCAAACACATGATGCCGTGGTTGTGTCCGAAGCTGTTGATGGGGCACGTGCAGAAGGTCCGCACCGGGGAGGACAAGGACAACCCGATATGGGTAAGTGGGATAGATATATCGCCGCGTCGGCGAAGACAAGGACGACGCGATATGGGTAAGTGAGACAGATAATGCCGCCGCGTCGGCGAAGACATGGACAACCCGATATGTGTGAGTGGGACAGAGCATCAACTCAGAGTCTTACCATCAAACGATCCGGTAATTTTCTTTTAATGTTAGTTTGTTGTTGGTGTTTTCATCGCAAGTGTCCTATTTTTGACATATCCAAAGCCTTTAGTATATAAACAAAAATTATGTAAACCAACCACACTGAAAAGAAAAAGAATTTACCGAATCGTGCACCATCTTTGTTGCGTCATGTGTGAGTGGGACAGCTAGCTATACCTCCATCGCGGTGGAACCCACCGCCAAGCACATGATGCCGTGGTTGTGTCCGAAGCTGTTGATGGGGCACGTGCAGAAGGTCCGCACCGGGGAAGACAAGGACAACCCGATATGGGTGAGTGAGACAGATATGCCGGCGCGTCGGCGAAGACAAGGACGACGCGATATGGGTGAGTGAGACAGATATACCGCCGCGTCGGCGAAGACAAGGACGACGCGATATGGGTGAGTGAGACAGATATACCGCCGCGTCGGCGAAGACAAGGACAACCCGATATGGGTGAGAGGGACAGAGCATCAACTCAGAGTCTTACCATCAAACGATTCGGTAATTTTCTTTTAATTTTAGTTTTTTATTGGTGTGTTCATCCCAAGCGTCCAATTTTTGACATATCAAAGCCTTTAGTATTTATGAACAAAAGTTATGTAAGCCATCCACCCACACCGAAAAACATTAAATGAATTCACCGAATCGTGCATCATCTTTGTTGCGTCATGTGCGAGTGGTACAGCTATACCTCCATCGCGGTGGAACCCACCGTCAAGCACATGATGCCGTGGTTGTGTTCGAAGCTGTTGATGGGGCATGTGCAGAAGGTCCGCACCGGGGATGACAAGGACAACCCGATATGGGTAAGTGGGATAGATATACCGCCGCGTCGGCGAAGACAAGGACGACGCGATATGGGTGAGTGAGACAGATATGCCGCCGCGTCGGTGACGACAAGGACAACCCGATAAGGGTGAGTGGGACAGAGCATCGACTGAGAGTCTTATCATCAAACGATTCGGTAATATTAATTTAATTTTTTGTTTTTTGTTGGTGTTTTCATCGCAAGCGTCCAATTTTTGACATATCAAAGCCATGACCTTTAGTATTTAGGAACAAAAAAAAATGTAAGCCAACCACACTGAAAAAAATTAATGAATGCACCGAATCGTGCATCATCTTTGTTGCGTCATATGTGATGGGACAGTTATACCTCCATCGCGGTGGAACCCACCGTCAAGCACATGATGCCGTGGTTGTGCCCGAAGCTGTTGATGGGGCATGTACAGAAGGTCCGCACCGGGGAAGACAAAGACAACCCGATATGGGTGAGTGAGACAGATATGCCGCCGCGTCGGCGAAGACAAGGACAACCCGATATGTGTGGGAGGGACAGAGCATCAACTCAGAGTCTTACCATCAAACGATTCGGTAATTTTCTTTTAATTTTAATTTTTTGTTGCTGTTTTCATCGGAAGCGTCCTATTTTTGACATATCCAAAGCCTTTAGTATTAAACAAAAATTATGTAAACCATCCACACTGAAAAAAAAAAGAATTTACCGAATCGTGCACCATCTTTGTTGTGTCATGTGTGAGTGGGACAGCTAGCTATACCTCCATCGCGGTGGAACCTCCGTCTAGCACATGATGCCGTGGTTGTGTCCGAAGCTGTTGATGGGGAACGTGCAGAAGGTCCGCACCGGTGAGGACAAGGACAACCCGATATGGGTAAGTGGGATAGATTTACCGCCGCGTCGACGAAGACAAGGACGACGCGATATGAGTGAGTGAGACAGATATGCCGCCGCGTCGGCGAAGACAAGGACGACCCGATATGTGTGAGAGGGACAGAGCATCGACTCTTGAGCCTTACCATCGACTGATCCAGTATTTTCTTTTAATTCATTTTTTTCGCTTGATGTTTTCATCGTAAGCGTTCCATTGTTGACACGTAGAACCCAATGTGGGCTTTACAAACAAAACAAACAAACAAAAATAACTTTATTTAAATAGGTCTGTTACTTACGAATCTTTAGTATTTTTAACAATGAATATAGACCATTCACACTAAAAAACTAAAATAATTCCCCGAATCGTTCATTGACGCGGTTCTGGATCAGTATGCATAGATCTGTGAAGGCATCAGTTGTTAATGTGTGAGCGAGACAGATATAACTGCCTTCGCGGTGGAGCTCTCCGTCAAGCACATGGTGTCGTGGTCGTGTGCGAAGCTGTTGATGGGGCACGTGCAGAAGCTCCGCACCGGGGAGGGCAAGGACAACCCGATATGGGTGAGAGGGACAAGGGACAAGAGATATTTTATTCAGGGAGGGAGGAAATATGCGTGCGGGTATGTATTTAATAAATAATTACCTAAAAAGAATCGTTTGTTCCCAGAAATTCTTCAACAACCGTGAGGTTGTGCCTGTGAGGCACAAGTTGCTGCCGTACAACCCTTCCCTCACATTATACGAGCAGCCCGAGTACGAGATGCCGCGCGTTTGGCTGCGATACCTCGCCAAGACCAGCAAGCGGTTTAAGGTGAGTTCTTACTTCTCAGCTAGAGATAACATAACAAACGGCCTATATACGTCCCACTGCTGGGCACAGGCCTCACCTCAACTATGAGCTGGAACGAGCCATACTCCACGCGGGCTCGGTGCGGATTGTTTGGAGGGGTGTAAGTGAGCAACCTTAATTTCAGATGTTTTCAAGCCGCCCTGAAACCTCTGACTAGGCTTAACGACTGGCATCTACCGACGTCAACTGGACCAACTGCTTAACGTGCTTTCCGAAGCACAGAGATGCCCGAAATACATATCACTAAATTTCGGTCGGGGTGGTCAATAATAAAAGTGAATAGTAGCCGAATTGACAAACGCAAATCAAGTTGAGTAGCTCTTACAAGTATAGCAGTAACTTTGATTTCTACTTCGTGACTTTTCAACTACCCGACAAAATTTACTAATTAAGTAAATATCGCTGGACATTATTCCATACAGCGCCATCTAGCCCCAAGATGAGCTGATTAAAGCCCGTTTTTATGGGATACTATACTAGACAACGGATAAACATACTTTTTGTTATGTAAATGGAAATACATACTTAATATACATAGAGTAAACACCCAGAACAATACAAACACACAGGTTAATGCACACAATGTTTTTACTGTGCGGGGATCGAAGCCGCGACATTTCTTGTAGTAGCTGACTTCTCAACAATTACACCAAATCGGTCGTCCAACAAACATCTAACGAACGATGTTTGAGGACGAAACCGTCCTCATTTTACCGACCTCACTTTAAAAACCGAAGCAGCTCAGATAGTAGGGATAGGCTTGGCACGTTAGGTCCAAAATTAGCTCGCCAGAAATGGGCTTCTCAACATTCCATTCACCATGATCCTGATATTATTATAAATGTGAAGGTTTGTATGTGTGAATGTGCCGCGTTGCTCTTTCTGCTCTTTCTTTTTTGAATGTGTTTGAATGAAACTTAACAATAATAATAGGCTAAAATATTAGTTTATTTACTTAAGTCCAAACAACTAAATAAAGGTTAATATTCTTTCAGAAATACTTACTAAGAAAAAAACCCTTGAACGGGCAACCACCAGCTGGCGTCGAAGTGACCATGGGGCTACCCACCGTACTGCCTCCCAAAAACCCTCTCCCAATACACTTCACCAAAAAAATAGTCGGATGCCGAGTAGATCTCGATTCACCTAAAAACCAAAAACAACCGGACAAATTCGATCTACCAATACAAAGATCTACCAACGGCACAAATATAGCACCCACACTTCTTTACCAACTTGTTGAAACCAGCACGGGATTGAATCTTATACCTCATCAAATTCAAAAAGATTCAGTTAAACCAATGACAACTAATACAACCAATAGCAATGTAGCACCTATAAGTAGTACAACTGAAGTTCCAAAAGATTTAGTTAAAAATAGAATAGGCAGAAAACCAAAAGAAATAGATGATCCAGATCATTGTAAATGTTGCATAATTTTAAGGAATATTTGTAAAACAAAGCAGAAAGTGATAACAGATTATTTCAAAAGTAGCAGAAGAAAAGACGAAAAGTGTCGTTGTAGCGCAAAAAGGAATCAAAGAGTAACAAATAGATTGAGGCTTCTGGTGGACTGGCACAAGATACGGACGGAAAATATTTATAGAGACTTGCAAATGAAGCTGGATTCGATTGGCACTTGTGAAGAAACTCAGAGAGATCAGAATGAGATTGATGAAGATAAAAGGAACGCAGATGACATAGGTAAGCATTTTTATCGGCTTAAGTAAGGAGGCATTGTATTTGTAGGCATTATCATGAACTAGTTTTGGTTTTTGTCGAATCGGCCTCGCGACTTGTTTTAGTATTTTTCATTCATATTAAATGTTTGTACTCGTACTTACGGTTTTGGCAGTTGCAAAATTCAGCATTTGTATCAATAAATTGGACAACTCGTTAGTGAAAATGAGTACCTACCTGATTTAATATTTTTTTATTACTGTCATCAATGGGTTGTCCCAAATGTCCGATTTTTTGAAGAGCGAATTATTGCTATCCGAAAACGAGACGAAGTTATTTTAAATAACAAAATCAATTCCAATAAAGATACTAAATAGTTAATGTGAATGATACTTGTTTAAAGTAGTAATGTTTGTTTTTTATTCCAGCTTTCGTAACAGCCTACCAAATAAAACTAACATTCCGATCGAGTATAGCAAAAAACTTTTACTTGAAACGAAAAATCTACAATTTATTTTCTAAATTCAACCCTGACTCCGACGACCCGATATTATTGGCGAAGGGTATCGACGATGCGTTCAAAATAGAGTTAGTGGACCTGTTTGTGGAGTTCTTGAGTTTCCTTACCCCGGAGCAAGCGGCGACCCTGGGGAAATACAGGGAATACTTCACGCTGAACTGTCTTGAGGATCTGGTGAAGAAGGTGGAAGTAAGTATTAAAATTATGTTGCAATTTGTTTTGTATTCATATGCAGAGACGGCGAAATGCGAATTCCAGGCTCTTGGAGTCGTGCAAACCTTGCAAAAGAATCCCCATTCGCAAGTGCCCAGGTCGAGTACAGTCTGTAGGAGTCCGACACAACCTCTCCCCAATTGGTGAGGTATCCGTAAGGACTTCACCACTATAATTCAAAAATAAACCCACTATCATCTTCGTAGTATCGTGTAGCTTCCTTCTGGGATTCCGATATCCTCCATTTTCGCGCGAAGATGACTTTACCAAATGTCTTTTTCTGACTTTTAGATCTTTAATAAAGATACTGCATGGAAAATGCTAAAACAATTATAAACATAGCGTCCATGTTTCTTAGAAGTACCGCGACCATTGTGAAACCCAGTTGTGCCGTATTAGAGACACTGGACACACGTAGTTACGTTTCCTGGCGAAAAAAAGCCGTATCTGTGGAAAGAGCTATGTCCAGCGTTGGACATCCCTCAACCATTCCCCCTAAGTCCTTGCTCTTCATTTCTAGGAGTACGTAAAGGACCCAGCGGTAAAGCAGTCGATCCTGACGCAGTTGAGCGAGTTGTTCGCGGGCAAGTGGTCGCCGTGCCAGATCTGCAGCGCGCTACTCCCGCGCATGGCGGCTTATCCGGAGCTCGCTGAGTACACGTTCACACTGTTCCCGCATTGGTGCCGAGATACGTGAGTTGGAACTTATTTCAAACATTAAATTTATTTATTTAATTTTTATTACATAAAATTACAAGAAAAAAAAGTTGAATCATGCTTTATTGCACAAAATTATAAGAAAAAAAAAATAGGGAATTGGCGGACTTAATGCTATTCTACCAGTCAACCACAAGGCCTAACAGACAATTTTGGAACTTTGGGCTATGCAAGTAGCTAAAACAGCAATGATGAGAGAAAATACATGATAATCTAATGAATCTAAATTGTTGTTTGTTGCTGTTGTGTGGTATTTACCATAGCATAACTAAAATCAGGTGTTTATTATTTTATTATCTTCGTTGGTGCAGACGATTCTGCAAAGACTTTTTTCTGATAGGTATAGCGTTGAAAATGTGACAACTCATAGTTTCTAGCTCTGAAACTGCCTAAAAATAACCAAGATTTGAAAAAAATACAGCTTTCATTCCACAAAGGTGGAACAGTAGAGAAGGCTCATGTGACTGCATCCAAAGTAAATACGATGCTGTCGAAAATCCTTACTAACTGCCACTTGCCACTCTTTCCATTCTAACTTCTTCAGACCTTCATAAAAAAACTGCATTCATAGTTACATTTTATAACCAGGGTTGAAGAAAAGACTCCAGACGCCGATGCAACATCTACACTCGACCCTCCAAGAGAGTCTACAGAGGAGCAAGCGGAGGCAGAGGAGACTCTAGTGAACGGGGATGAATCACAAGCGGTGGCGGATTACGAGGCTGACCATTCCTCAAGGTAGCATATTTTGTTTTATGTTATTCCTAGTCAATTCTACCTTTAATGTTGTATTTTGGCGACCCGCTTAGTGCAGACTAGAAGCGCTGGTTGGGACACAAAAGGTCGCGGGTTCAATTCCCGCACTAGGTGTTTGTGGCATTTTATAAATGAATTGAGATATTCTTGGGTTAAGCTTATCAGTTGTATAAAATTCTTGATATGAATTTCAAGCTAAGACGAGTTTAATGAAAATCTTATAAGTAGCTAATTACTCTACTTGTTCACAAGTTGTTAGTTAAGCCATTGATAAAATTAGAATAGAATAAAATGTATTTTGGTTTTACATCACACACAGTCAATTACCTATCTATTTAAACCAAACTATGATTTGCTGTTTTTAGTCAAAAAACGAAAGCATTTACGATATAGATATTGGCATAATCAAGGCTATAAATATAGCGCTATATTACTTGTTAATGTTAATATATTATTATTACCTTACTTTCAGTGGCGAAGAAGACTTCAAAGCAGGCCACGAAATTGAAGTCCCTATACTTTCTCAACCCCCCACTCCCACTATACCGGTACGTACATTATTTATATAAGTTATTATCGTGAATATTATTGAGCTTAAAAACAGATAGATCATTGGCGGCATGCTAGCTCCGAACCTTGGGTCCAACGACCTTACGCGCGGCCTCATTCTTGTAGATCAATAATTTACGGTCTAACGGCCATTATAGTAGCTGATAATACTTGTATTTTGTTAGAAGCTATTGTAGTAAATTTAAGTTAGCACACACTACGAAATTTGGGCATTTTAAGAAAAACGCTTATTGTTCTTCATCTTTTTCCTCAGCTATACACCGCTCCAGACTTCCTACCAACCACATGCAAGACTGAGCAACCAGATTACGACTCCTCCGAAATGTCCATGATGATAATGTCAGAGGATGAGCCCATCAAACCTGAGCCGCCTGAATGGAAACGCGACGAAGACAAACTGATCCTCGAAGTCCTCAAGGACAACCTGACCCCGGAAGAAAGGAAAGATAAACCTATTGCGGACATTCTAGAAGAAAAACAAGTGTTAGAAACCCTTGCTGACAATTTACATAATAAGACTATAGAGGAAGTCAAACATAGAATGCAGTATTTATTGAATGTGCTATTGTTAGGCGAAACGTAAGGAAGTGTTTTAATAAAGTTTTTTTTACAAATTTTGTTTTAACTTGATAGTCTACCTAAAAACTTGAAAGATGGAGCAGTAGCAAGGTGGTCAACATCACTCAGTTTAGCTTAGATCTGCATGCCAGCTACTAGCTAGCCGTTTGCAGTAGAGCTAATGACTAGAAGTGGGAAACTTGACATACCGTTGACCATACAGTCAACTGCTCTTTAGGCTACAGATTTCCGTTTCTTAACTAGTTGTTGCCAAATGACAATTCTTTGTAATTTAGCAAAGAGGACTGACTGGAAATAGCTAGCCTGTGCTCATCTCATACTGATCTTATCAGCAAAGTTCTGAGTAGGTGTAATAAGTGGCGAGACTAATTTCATATTTAAAACGAGCAAAAGTCAAAGCAGCGCCTACACGCCCGTGTAAGCTGCCTGTTAGCGAGAGTGAAAACTCACCATAACTAAAAGCTTTACCAAGACTTGCTTGTAAAGCTCTCTCCGTTGTGACCAAAATTAAGCACTTTCAGACAGACTTTTTTTTCTGTGAGATTTCAGAAAGTAAGTGAAACAGCCTTTAAGCATGGATATGCCAAGTTTAAGAATGTGTTACTTGAGTTTTCTAACGTTGTCATTACATTTCTGAACGGAATTCAAAACGTCAGGTTTCGTCAATCAAATAAATAGCGCTCGCACGAACTCACGGCTCACGCAGCTCGTTCGTCGTACAGTGTTTTTCGATTTTGTGGTTTATTTTAAAGGTTTTTGAAGCAATGGCGCGTAATTGTAACGAAAATGATGATGACAAAATTGACCCTGCATCAGTAACATCAAATGTAAAAAGTTCTATCAAACAAGTATGTAATTCAATTAATTAAATTTTCTTTATTATTATTTTCATTCATAGACTATTAAAGGACTGGTTTTGGTTTAATGATAGTAATTTAAATCACTTACAGCTCTCATGTTCATGACTGAACGTGAACTATAAGTCTTGACAAAAAAACTTAATAAAGTGCCTACCTACCTACCTGTTAATTTTTCAATTAAACTTACAATATACTAAAACAACAAGATACAAGAATTTTGCCATTGCAGCAAAATCGCAAAATAGCTCTAACATATAACTTATGTTAGAGCTATTTTGCGATTTTTATTTGCATTTAATTGAATTTTAGGAAATTATTAAAGAACTGCTAAATGGATCGTTTCAAGACAACAAGATGAAGTTGGGCAATGATGCACTCTCTATGGTAGTGGAGGTGGCTAAGTGCCTAGTCACAGAGACTTGTCTGCGAGCATCCAGCCAAGCACTATGTGAGTCTTGCGACAAGGTGGACCTCGAACATGTTGAGAAGTGCCTTCCTCAGCTTGTGAGTAGTTTTACCATCACTTAACAGTTCTTGTACTAAAGAGCTACCCTTTCCATGAAGTTATTTCATTCACTGATTATAAACCAGAAAATATAAAAAAAAATAACCAAAAAACTAGAGTTTATTACTATAATTCATGAAATCGTGTTTTTGCATTTTCAGATGCTGGATTTCCCATAAAATGTGCATCTTCCAACTATGCCTTCATTCGGAACAATAATTTATAACCTAGAGTGTGATCTGGGTGCTAATTATTTCTTAATAGAAGTTATAAACTTCATCATAAAATGTGTGCATTATGATATTTCATATAGAAGACATTTAAAATGCATTCAAACAATTTGAATCCAATTTAAAAACAAATTTGATTGGTAAAAAAAGGTAAATGCCATTTAGGTCTGTATGAGCCTAGTTGAGAGAAAAGTAGAATTGTATTTTATGTAATTTTAAGTCAACCATGGGCTGTCATCTAAGCCAGCTATGCACTGCTATTGACTACACAATGAAAGCTTGTATAATCCTCGCCAATTTACTAATGCGCTTCGAACCTTGTCAAACTACAAACCACGTGACCTCAAAAAACACTTACAGTGCGCAAAAAAACCAATAAAACTGACACCTATTTAATTGATTTTGAAATAAAATTAATTGAAGATTTTAAGTTGCCAAATCATGTGTTTCTTCATGGTTCAGAACAATTACTTATCACCTTATGTAAACAAGTTGGAACAATAGGTGAAATCATTAATAATTGAAAGATTAAAAAAATATATAAGCATGATAAACTTAGTAACAAATAAAACAAAACATGCGTCACAAAAATGGTGCAAGCAATTGGCGGGGAATCGGGAATTACAGGGGGATAATTGAAAAAGGGGTTGCATAAATCTTAAACAACTCTTCAACAACACGATAACTTTTGTATCGCTTTGTCACTTTCATTCTTGTTGCTGCCGCTAGTTGTGTGTAAGTGGCACAACACGTCAATTGCATAAACAATGCTTTCGCGTTGCGTTCGTTTTTAAGAATAAGGGGGTAGATCTGTGCTGTACTACACGTGCGCAATAAGTTGAGGCTTGCTAGATAGAATGCACATAGTACAGATTCTTAACGGAAGTTTCGGCATAGCTCTTTTATCATAGTACCGTACACAGTGCAAGTTTTTCAGTACTAACACGCCCCACTGTGACAGGCCTCAACTTTCGCGCACGAGTTTACAGTAGTAATGTAATATCATACCAGGCTTGGACCATTGTCTGTATAATCCTTCCCAATAATATTGTTGGTGACTGTATCTGAATTGTGTTACTGGTAGTTAAATAAAATCCGTTGGTGTTCAGTATGAAAGTATTCGTGCTAGTCCAATATTCCATTAGTGTGTCTTTGCAGTATTGTTAATGTAAGATAAGTGAACCTATTTGTGAAAGCAATAAATTATTTTTAATAATATGGCTTTGAATATTCCTTTTCGATGCTGGCACAATATGTAATTATTGTGTTGTTCGCCCCCGAATTCACAAACGGCAATCAACGATAAGCACGCGCTCACGCTCATGCTCTCCCTTTCAGTTCTATTGAGATTTTACGGGACAGCATGAGCGTGAGCGCGTGCATAGCGTTGATTGACGTTTGTGAATTCGGGGCTCAGTGTAACAAATCAGGGGTGCAGGGTAACAACGAAATTAGACTATAGTTCGTTCGCGTTAATAATGCAGTAATTTCATACTTGTCCTTCGATCTAGCACGCCCCCTAACCAATCACATCGTTCCTAATTAGAAAGTCGAGTCCACAGTGAAAAGTTGAACGCATACTTTCGAACGCAAAGGTTGTGGATCTGAGTTTTTTGGTGTGCAGAATTTATTTTAAAAATCACTGCATTCGCGAACGGACTGTAGTCAGATTTATAAACCCAGAGAACTGAGCAACTTAAAAGCAAACAATGTTAATTTTATATTCTTTTATTAATAAAGTATTTCCGAGTCTGTTTTATCATATTCAGAAATCTGTACACTCAAGTTTCACATTCTTATGTACATCTTTTGTATAAAAGACAACACTTCAATCAATTGCATACATTATTGACATTACACATTACTAACCGACAATTCCTTAATAATTAACAGTTTCATAATCTAGCCTACTTTTAACATTGAGGCTTTTACTTATCAGGTGTCAGACAACTTGTGGCCATACAATATGTGACAAATATATATTTTATATGTGTACGGTCAGCAGCACGACTGGCTACCCATTACTGGTCATTCCTCCTTGCTACATTGCAAAGAATGATCATTTGGTAAGAGCGAGATAAAACGGAAATGGGTGAGATGCCCATTGACTGTATAGTCAACGGCACATCAGGCTACCCATTCCCGTTTATCGTACATATTCACTAAGAATATTAAAGAAAACGAACTTTTAATTATTTATTTAAACACTTGCCCGTCGTAACTTCACCAAGAGTTTGGATGAGCTTCTACTATTTCTACATTATGTATACTTATTAAATTTAATATTTTATGGTGCCATGCATCTATGATTTTTTTACTGACCCCAATTCCTACAGGAATAAATTAATAAATTAAGCTAACGCTAACTTTACCAAAAACTCATAATTTATTAATAAACAACCTGTGCAGATAAAAGATATGCCTTTTGCTCATTCAATTGTTGATAACGAGAAGGGCTGGTGGCAGGCAAGAAAATCTTGGTTTGAATATTACAAAGATAAGTAAATTTTTAGGAAATGAATTCTTGGAAAATGTATCGTAGATAACCGTCACCCAAAATACTCTTCAAATACAATAGTAAGCTATTATTGTCTACTTCTACAGCTATTTTACAGCCAGATTATTCCACTCACCAACAATGGATTTTAGTTATAAAAATATTTCATAGGCGGATGAGAACACCATAATGCCCTTTATAAATATAAATTACACAGTTATGTTCATAATATTACAAGTTAATTTACATTTTGACAGATTCAGGGTTTTAAGTGATATATTTAACAGTTTTGTATCAACTGATTATGTCACATATGAAAAGATAAACCACAATTATAGTTGTAATAACATACTCCATACTTTGCATCCAATTTAGTTAGAAACTTTTGAGATCTTATTGAATAATCATGTCTACAGTACTACACATTTTAATTCTATACTTTACACATATACATGTTATACTATAAATATAAGATAGGTGAACTTGTTTTACAAACACATAATTGATGCCTAGTCGCAAAAGTAGCACAAAAAATACAGAAAAAATACTAATCTACACACTCCGTTCCCTATGTATTCATATTAAGAGTTATGACTCACTCATTCGTTTATACTAAATGTAGGCGACAGTTCTGTATACATATACACAGACGATTATACAAATTGGGGCACCTTAATTATCATGAATTATCATATTTACTGACCAACGAATTCTTGAAAGTTACTTAAAGATTAGTTAGATGATGACATACCTTAAAACTGATGCTGACCTATTATGTTAAAACTTATGAACTTCTCGACTGTAAGCGCGAGAAAATAGCAATATGTTATCAAATGTCCATTATTTTAGAAATACATGTGAACATAAAAATAACAAGTCCATAACGAGTTGTTAACATATAAACCAGAGAGGTGAAACATAATCTTTAACAGGCCTTCAGTTATCTATCATATTACGATCATGAAACCAGTCAGGCTGACATGGAAATTATTAACATGTTATACAATACCTATACGCATGGGCCATCGTGATTCGATATTTAGAACTCATCAGCTGATAAACTACTCTCGAAACTGAGGCTTTTATACAATTTTCAGTAGTAGGACAGAAGTACACTGTAATATTGGATAATAAATCGCGTATCAGCTAATTTCACCAAATTCAATCGTTATTGTAATTACAATTAGGGGAATTTATCATTAAAATTTAGATTTGTATAATATGATGAAATTGCCCCTGCCATTTGTACACTGAAATTACAAGTTAACAGCACCAGAATTTGGGCAGTAATGGTTGAGTTCTAGTAACTATTACACTCTTCGTAAGTATTATTTCGTAATAGAAGTGCAAAGGACGGCCAAGTAAGATTCGTTTGTAAGTTTCTACAATTAGGTTTAGGGCATCCCTAACTTATACTACTGATTCAATTTTAAAACGGTAATGTCACTTGATCAGCTAATAATTAGTTGCAGGTTTAGCCACAGAGTAACCAGACATTGGAGTTCATTAGACGCCATAAACAGTAACTAATTAGCATTTGTACACGCGATGAGGCTTTCATTTCATGATTCCTAAATGAACACACATGTTTTTTCCTAAATATAGTACTTTTTGGTGAAGGTTCTTCCTTCACTCGTAATGATTGCAACAAATGGCTACCATTAATCATTGTAACCGAAGAGCATCGTGAAAACGTGGCTTAAGGCATCTAAACTCTGAACGACTCTGCCTTAAAACTTTTGAGGTCAATAATTAAGTCTAGTCAAAATACCCAAATGTTTAGTTTCGAATTTAATACGAGGCAAATCGGCATATTGTGAGTCAAGTCGTGTATATCAAAGCATACAAAAACAAATCATCAATAATACTTTCACGGAATGATACAGATGATAATATCCATCAGTGTACAATATTTATTTGTTTGCCATGAAGATAAACAATCAAAAAATGTCTAAGTTACGTCTGAGTTTGCTAATCTTAATGACAAATAAGCTAATTTTAACTTGTATATAACACTTATTGACCAAATTAACTTAGGTAGGTACTTCCTGAATAAAGAAAAAGGACGAAATCTTAATGTTACTTTATTACTTTACTATTTTGGATTTTTTGATATTTTGACCAAACTGTAAATAGTGGCAATGTAACCTTCGTCTCAAGTCATTAGTTACTCATGTGGCGAGTACCGATCTTATCCCACTAGATAAATGTCGCGAGAACGTTCTTAAAAAAAGCAAAAGCATCTACCAAGTCATTTTTTCTCTTGTATTGACGATTTGAGACATAATATTCTACTTAAAACCGTATTTTTCTATGGGAACTTACAGAAACTATATGCACAAATGTCTTTTCCCTATGAATGTTATAGGCAAAACCCCCTTCTTTTGTACACTCTTGCTAACCTCCTTCCATCCATGCCCAACGGTTTAAAAAGTCTTGAACTTGTCCAAAGTATTTTCTCTTATCCATTTTTTGAAAATAATCTAAATGACTGCTTCTTGGTAAGTAAACTAAACATTCGAAAGGTAAAGAAGGACATAGGTCACTTGGACAGTCATATCATCTTAAACCAATATCCATTCCTCACGACCACTCTGATAAAGTACGAGCGGAGTCTGTCAGCGGATCAGACAAATGTGTCTTATAACGATATTCACCCCATCAGTTTCAACCACTTTCGTGAGTTGTGAAGCAGCAATGTCTTGATTCAGTAATGCAAAATAAGGACGTTGCCTCCACGACATGTGTAGTTCCGGACCTTAATAGTTCCAGGAACTATGTCCGGCACTGGAACGACATCGTTCCGATCCGAGGCGCCTTATTAAACAGGTTCATCGTTCCTCACATGTCCAAGCGAGACGGACCGACAGTTGACAGTTGTATGTACGGGTAAGGAAAAGGAACGATCGGCGGCGCCAACGAGCCGAGCGTGACCCGATCTCTACCGAGCCCTAAAGCGACAGCACATTGATACTTGTACAATGTGTCATCTTATGTTCTTGTAATAGGTGCGATTTTGTCACAAAAAATATGCGTTGACGTCTGTGTAATGGCATTGTTGTCGTGTATGTGCAAAATTAAGACAGATACATGGGCGTTGGAGTAGTGTGAGTCTGGGCTTGTGTGGGCTTCCCCCAAAAGTGGGCTATCTTAGTCCACGTCTGGGCTTATGTGGACTTCACCAGAATTGATATCAGCTAAGTTCCGCTAGTGGGATAACTTAGTCCACGCGTGGGCTTGTGTGGGCTTCACCAGAAGTGACATTAAATAAGTTCCACGTCGCGCCCGACAGTCGGCCACCTTAGTCCACGCGTGGGCTATCTTTGTCCACGCGTGGACTAGTGTGGGCTTCACCAGAAGTTACATTAGATAAGTTCCACGTCGCGTCTAACAGTCTGCTATCTTAGTCCAATCGTGGGCTTGAGTCAACTTCACCAGAAACGACGAAGTCCACGTCGCGCCCGATACTAGTTGCATTGGATCGGTCATAATATTTGCAGATTTTGTTTTGAAATGTTGGAAATCCCTCCATTCCAACATTTCAAAACACGGAACTGGAACACTGGAACTGTTTATGAACATGGTAGAACTAAGACCCTTTACCGTGCGATGTCGAGAAAAGGTGCACGCTTCGGTGGAACTAGACAGTTCCACGGACATGTTAACGGACATAGTTCCGGAGGGTAAGTTAATCGTTCCAGGTTCAATCCAGTGCCGGACATGATTTGCGCATCTCTCCACCTCAGATTGTTGACAGATTTAAAAATGTGTTAGACGGTCCCCAGCGAGCCTTTCTGCAAAGGTGATCTTGTTGGAGAGACGGTAGGTTATAACGTCGATCGGTCCGGTCATTGTGGCTACATGGTTTGCAACGAGCTCACAACAAAACTAATGCTTTTAATTTTTTTTCGAACTTTTAGGTACATTTACTGTTTTTGCAATGGTCACACTGCCGCAGGTTGCAATCCAGCGTTTATCTAGATGGGGCAACAAAATGTCTACACGTCAGAGGCTAGTTATTGACCGTCTAGCTCTTACTTAAATTTCATGCAAGAAATCAAACACCAGGTAAACTAAGAGTGATTGCGTAGTCGATGAATTAAGGCTTCAAACTTTGGTGTGGCCATGTACAGTCAACAGCACATCAGGTTACCACATTTCCGTTTTTTCTCTCGCTCTTATCAAATATCAATCCTTTGGAATAGAGCAAGGAGGACTGACCGGTAGTGGGTAGAGTGATGTGCCGTCCACCGTACCTTGATATTTCCTCAATATGATATTACAAATGCGCGAAAATGACATAAAAAGCTTTAAAACAGATCCATATCATCGTTGCACATAACCTCTAAGAAGTCGTCGTCTTCGTACGCCTGTATGTTGCGTTCTTCAGTCCGTGCAGGTAGAGTGGGGGGCAGTGGTGAAGGGGGGCGCCCGGGGGAGGGGGGGGCGTCGGGCGCGTCCGTGTCGCTGGAGCAGTCGCGGGCGTCCGTCGCGGGGGAGGGGGGAGGGTTGGAGCCGTGCTCTGATTGGACGGCCGCTTCGCCGCGGGACAGGAGCGCGGGCAGTTCCGATTCTGAAATGTATTGGGTTGTTAATAACAATTTATAAATATTTGTGTGCTTGATCATGTTTGTTGAGAACAATTCCCATCTCCTAGCTCTCTTCGAACATAATATAGTCAATTCAAAAATAAACAAGTCTGTCTGGTAAGGGTGTTTCCTATGTATATTATTAAAGAAGAATAAAGACCATGTTTATTAGTTTATTTATTTTTATTCTTTACTAGTCAACCATAATGTTAAGCAGAAAAGTACAGAAGGCTGTGCGACAAAAAAAAAAACGTTGTCTAGTACTTTTTCCATAGTGCAAGCTTTGGTAAGTTGGGGGCTTAATAATGTATGTGTATTATCTGTTGGCTGAGAAGATGTTGAAGAGTGGCATCAGGCCTCCCTCTATAGGTCTACATCCACTGATATCCTATGGCCAAGATCATACATCCACATTGCAAGCGCGCTAAGTTTGTCATATAGTTTCCAGATAAAATCCATAAAAAAAGTTATCAAGAACTAACCTGTGAGACTCTGTTTAAGTTGCTCCATAACTTTCTCCCTGGTCTTCGCTCGCGACTTCTTGATCTTGCGAGCGGTTTCCTTCCGCTCTTCTGTGAAGATCTGGTTCACCATGTCTTGGGAGATGTCGCTCTCACGCTTCAGCAGAAAGAAGTAGACGCCTCCTGGAGTGCGGCGGCGGTTACCGTTCTGGGTACATGAGACAAAATTTAACTAGGGTTTTAGACACGTTAATATCCTATGATATTATGAATGCGAATTTTCTTATGTGTGGATGTGCCGTGTTGCTCTTTCACGTTAAAACTACTGGATGGATTTTATGAACTTTAAAATAATATAGCTTATGCATCTGAACAACACATAGGCCACAATTTATAAAGATATATTACTTGTTTTTGAACCTAAGTCGAAGCCACAGGCAGCCGCTTGTAAGATATAATTTGTGTCTTAATTATCAACAATGTTTAGAAAGAGAATTAGGTTAACAAACGCTCCCAATTATATCCGAAACGGGACGTCATGGTTAATGGAACATTCGGAAGCCCACACTTGTTTTTTATCAATGTTTTTATCACCAGAGAGTAACCAGCATATTGTACAATGAACTGTTTCTTAAGCTGAACCAGTAGTCTAGTACTTCAATATAAAAAACTTGTCCAATAAAACTTGAGTGTGAAATTGGGACTTCTATAAAATGAGATTTTAACATTTGACATTAAGATATTACCATTACAAGCATGCCTCCATCTGCTTCAATCCTCTGTGTTTCTTTGTATATTTCTATAGCTTTCTGAGCCCCTGATACTTGAACAATTTTTCCTGCAAAAAATTCAAAACTTTAAAACCATGAGTACAACAACTAGATATAAGTTGATTGATTGAATGTTACACCATTATTGTAAGTGAATGCGGCCCCAGGGGTAAATTATTATCAGCAACAATTTTATTGTAATTTTCTATGTATCTCATTTCAAGTAAACTGTTTTGTTTTTATGAGAACAAACTTTTTTAAGCTGATTTAACCGTAAAAAATATTGAAAGTAGCTATGCTATGACAAATTAATAGAGTTCAGAATCGTGCTTACCTATCAATTCCTTTTTTTCTTCAGACAACTTGTCAGCTATTTCATTGGCAACAACTTCAACTGGATCCAAAGGAGTAGCCAATAAGTCAGGCAAGTACTTAGGTGTCTGCTTAACAAACTTCTGATTACTGTTTACTCTTTGGCCTAGCCTCAGCTGGATATTTGATCGGTCCATATTTTTACGTTTATTTGATGTGCGATTTTCATCTAAGTCTTTGTCATTAGTAAATACTTTCTTAGATATATAGTTATCGTCTAATCTATACTTAATTGTATAATCATAAGACTCAACACCGTAATCACTCTTTTTTGTAACATCACAGCTGACCATGTCTTCTGTTAATAGGTCCTCCTGAAACATCAAGTTGAGTTTAATTAATTTGATTGAATATTTCGAAATCATAGGCATTTCCTTGATATTGGTTAAATGGTTAACAACTCAATTATTTTATTGGGGTAAATTGCAATCTTGCATTATGAGCTGCTAGCTGTAGATAGAAAGCAGGTCAAATCAAGGTTTTATACATCATTTTCAAGGGTATTAATTAACTTACTCCTTTAAATGCAAATGTGAAAGCAGACAGCAATGCAGTTCTCAATTCTCAATTTTGATATGATAGACAACAAAGGCAAACTCTTCTTACCTGCAAAGCCTTGCACCAAACATTGTATTTATTCTTTGTATCTGCTGGCCCTTGTGGCTGTGGGCGGCGGGGTCGCAGCTTCGTGCGCTTCGGCCGTCGCCGGGGCTCGTCGTCGGAGTCGGAGCCCGTAGTCTCGTGGGAAGATGCCTCGTCGCTCTGCTCGTCTTGAATTTGCATATGCACCAAAGAAGGCGGGTTGAAAGCCTCCGGCCGTGTCAGCGGGATATAAGTACCCTCTTCTACATCTGAGTCCTCCAGCTACAATAGACACAAAATAAACTTCAGAAAAAAAATACGCCCAACGTCATGACTCGAAACTTTCGCTTAATTCGAGATAAAAAGGCCATCTACTCTTTTAAGCATTGTCCTACCGATGTTTGATCTACAAAGCACCACTGTAGTTTAGAAAAACAGTGATTTCGTACAAGAATACTGTAAAAATCACAAAGAAACAATTCATCTAAAAGTTGTGCTCTAACCTCTCCGTCTTCCCTTTCATTGGACACTTCGATATCCAGATCTATTTCTGTTGTAGACATCATTTCTAGAAGATATTATCAAAACTGAAAAGTAGAAGATCATGAAAATATTTTAGCGAAAAGCAACTATTCCGCCTTTTATCACTTTCCTAGCTGTCATTTTCTTCAACTGTCACAATTTCATAGACAAATGCAATTGACAATTATACTTTTATTTTTTCCTACCGACCAGGCTAAGATAGTTCGAAACCAGGATGCCTAGTCATCAGGTTTTTCATTCTCTCGTGAATATACGTCAGTCAACGTCAGTTTATTCGATCAGATTTCTTGTATTATATAGGACATGGTAGGACACAATTCAGAAACACTAGCAGTATCTGGCGCCAATACGGACGCACTCTAAAAGTATCTTGGCCTCTCTGTCTGGCCTTACAGCCTACCACAGCCACAAGTACTGCACTATTCCACCTAGAGCAATAAAGAATTGAATTGTTTCGCCCTTAGAGCATTAAGAATGTCTAAGGTTTCGCCCATGTTCCGCCGGTCACAGACTAAAAGAATTGTTATTTTTACGGTTGAAGAAATTGTTACGGTTCAAAGTTTTTGTTACACTGCACTGTCCTGTCACGCTGTCAGCAATAGGGTATTTTACACCATGTAAGAAAAAATATAAAAATGCATTTATGTGATAGATTTTGAACAAAATAAATAGAAAAACGTTGATATTTCGCCAAAATCTAATGTTTTAATTTAATAATTTAATTTTAAGAATCGACATTTTTAATCTGTTCTTAATATGTCAAAAACAGCAAACGCCATTTTGGAATCCGATATGACGTCACTCCGATAGTAAACAAGTAACTTTTCGTTTGTGTTCTGTGATAAATTTTAATTTTTCTCAGTTACTTGGTTGTTAGTCTACATTGTTTAGACTATTTTGGATAAATTATTAAAACTTCATCATGGAAGACGGTTTTGTAAAAGCAGATAGTACAAATCTGCCAAAAATTTATTCGTTAATGGTGGCGAACTTTTTTGTGTCCAATCTCGATTTTTGTTTTGCTGAGTTGAGAAATGTTAAATACACGACGCAATAGGCTATGTGCAGGTCAAGCGCTTTCAAAACACATGCTTGGTAAAGTGTACGGTATGCCCTGAACATAAAGTGCGCACCAAGCCATATGCAGTAACACCAGTAACAGTATTGTTAATGAAGAGGAAGAATCTGTGACTAGTGTCAAGTGCCACGATTGTGCCTCAACAGAAGGTGGTTGCAAACATAGTGTTGCATTATTTTATGGCTACACCGCTGAACCGAAACCCCGTAGTGCACTCATAGTTAATAGTTGCCATTCCTGTAGATATTAATCAAAATAAATCCATTTTACAAGAAAAAAATTATTTTATTGCTACCTTTATGCCGAAATATTATGGAGAAGTTCATAAATTATACTTTATTGTATGTTTCATACAAATAATATCAAACTAAAAAAATAAAACAATTACTATTAGTTAAATATTTATTATAACGATTAAAGTGTTTCATCCGACATACTTGAATGGATTTGTGTTCCAGAGTTGGTGCTACTCGGACTGCTTTACCATTATTCTTATTCATTTCAAGAACCATAAAATCTGAAAATAATAGAAAAGTTTAGTCAATGTTTGTAATTTCGGTCTAAGTGGCAATGTTGAATAAACAACTCAAAAGGAAATAAGTACCTTGACTACAAGAAGGTAATGAGATATCACATTCCTCATTCTTCATAGTTTCTTCAATTTCCATTATGGTAGAAAATCATTGCCTTTTGTTAAATGCAGGTCGTGGTTCACTTGGTGTTAACTTATGATTCCCTTCCACTTGGCAATCAACTCTGGATGGTACGCAGTTTGGTTTCATCCGAATGCGTTTGACAGAACCCATTAATTTATACCCTGTGTAATTTTCCAGCTAAAACATGAAATAATATTACTTAACTTATGTACGAAAACTTAACCTATAAATGCACTAGGTGCAGACAAAACCACTAAATAAGAGGTTAAGCCTCATATTTAGTTCTTTGTCTGTCCTGTTAGATTATTACTCTACTATTTATAGTTCTTATCACTTACCTCAAAGTGGTCTTCACAGAAATACAGTCTAGTTTTTGTGGATAATGATTTTGGATCTCTTCTAGCCAGTTTTAACCAAGTATTTCTCAGTTTGATTTCACTCTGCACTTGAATCCTTAGTTTTTGTGGCGTTTTAACACTTGTGTTCTTGCATTCAGTAACCAGACACCAATGATATGGACCAGAACTCATTATTTTCAGATAAAATGATTATTGTTGTACGTATTGTTTACTTGTTTACTATCCGAGTGACGTCACGCGAAGAAACATCATGGCGGCTAGCGTTTTCGCACGTCAAAGTCAAGTCCTAATTTTAAACATAAATTTAGACCATTTATCGCTATTTAAAAATTAAAATAAAATTTTTGGTAGTAAATTACGGCCCAAAGATTGATTTTAATCAGTTTTCAAAAATTGGTGTAATACCCTATTCACCCCTACATGTCAAATCTTTGATAGTTTTGTTCCTCACTTGCGAAGTAAATTGCCGCAGATACCGTTATATTTAAATATTTAACTGTTGAGTGTTGATTTATCTTTTGACGGTTAATAACTTATTTCCTCAGATATGTACGAATATTGATGAACCATAATATAACTCAGCCTTTCTTGAACATCTAGTTTATTACTTATGTGTAGTTATTTTATCAAACAGGGCCGCATTCGAAGCCGTAAGCAAATTGCACATAAAACCGGTAGACGCGCACTCACAATCTTTGCTAGATGTTAGGTCTGCAAGACTACCATCGGGGAGACTGCCCGAAGAAGACTTTGAACCAAGATTATTCAGAGAACCTAGGAATCCTATTAAGTACGTACTTATAGCATCTCTATATTGTGTAAGAGTACGTACAGCGCTAGTGTTTTATTCATATCATTAATTATGTAGTCACCTACCTAATCGTCAGAGAGGAGCACGCTCACTACAATCATCTATCCGCTTCACCTTGAATTATTATCCTCCCTCATTTATAATTTTAAAATCTTAAGCGGCTCAGTTCTTTTCATTCACAGTCGCGAAGTTATTGAATTTTACAGAAGGCCAAATCGGATGAACTGAAGTGTGCATTGAAAATTACCTACACACAGGTCAACATTTGTTAATGTGGCAGTTGCTTTTCTTTCTGGTGCTAGGCGCGCGTGGCAGTGAAACTGCCAGTGGATTGGCCCACCTACCTGAAACTACGAAGTTTTGTGGAGCTAGTGTTACTTTGTCTAGCCGAAACCCGAAACTTTAACTCATCTTATTGCATTGTAACGCTTTGTAGTGTGGTTGACCAGGTACTTATTTTTGTGTCCGCCAGCACATGGATGGCGTACTTCAACATACTGCGGTCACTCTTCGGTGCGGGAATGCTTGGAATGCCACTAGCTATCAGTCAGGCAGGGATTATTCTTGGCCCTTTGCTGGTCATATTCACTGGAAGTCTTATTATTCACATGCATCTTACTTTGGTAAGGAGTTGGACAGTTATTATTTTAACATTATTTTTATATTGGTTGAGTAAACTCCTCCGCGCTCTTCCACATACCACGATTGTAATGTCGACCTGTCCCGTGCCTAGAGTAGGTACCTACTACTATAGATTGGTACCATGTCGAACAAATGGGTATCTACGGTAGCTCGGCGGTTGCGGCAGACATCGCGAACATCGCCGGCAGTCAGCACAAACCTATTTCGATTCCGCTGCTTTTTGGCATCATCATTAGTGACTTACCTTAAGTGAATTATGCTCGAATTAAGACCAGTCTGTTGCATTACCGCAGGTGGCTTCACATGAAGTGAATTGATTTTAACCTACCGTTTTGGTTATTACATCTCCTGTATGTAGGTATTCTACTTGAGAGTTCAACCACAGTATAAGTCATATGATTTATACTGTGGTTGTTACGGGCCTGTTGAGTCCGTTGGTAGGAGCCTGATGGAAACTGAGTATACGAAAACGAACGATCTCACTAAGTTGCTGACTACCTACCTACTAATCTAAGAAAAGGTTTTACAATATTTTCAGCTAAACTGCCTTAATGAAATTAGTCGTCAATTGCACATACCCCAAGTGTCATACCGGTACGGGTTCCGAATGGCACTGCTACACGGTCCTCCGATGTTCAAGTTTATTGGGAAGCGCGGACCGTGAGTATAACACTTCAATTGATAAGGATAACCCTCACCTTATTTGCATGCTTACCTTACACAGGACGGGTACTGGTAACGCAGGATGTGCAGTACAAAGTGAGCATCGATATACAGGGTGTTTCTTTTTAGGTGTCAAGCCGGCGCCAGCTGATAGTAGGGTACCATACCTATCGATTTAACCCCCATGTATGTTCTACGATTTTTTGTAGTTATCGAGATAATAATGTTTTTGTTATTTTTTAAAATTTTGTGAGCACTTGGCTTTAAATAATTATAACTTTCTTTTTGTTTGACTTTTATTGGATATTTTCTTTTCATTATGATGTCTATTGACTGCAGTTTCATGATTAAAATAATCCCTGTCCTAACTTCACTACAAGATACAAAAATTTTGATTGATAGTGAGAAAAAACTGAATCATGCAGAACATAACGAAAATTCAATCGTAAATTAAAAAAAAACAAAAGGTGTTCCATAGCTTCTTATTAATTTCAAAAACTGCGCAGCTTCATAAGCTTCCATAATAATACAAGAAAACATGTCCTTCGTGGGGCATTATTCGCTGTAATTGATGCTTAAGTCTTGAGTAAGTATCGGAAATAGTGTAATTTTCATACTTAATAATTTTCTAGCACTTTAGCATAATTTTGTCATTTCTGAGATTGATTGTCTTTTAACGTTTAAACAAAGCTCATTTGCTCATCATTATTATCTCGATAACTACAAAAAATCGTAGAACATACATGGGGGTTTAATCGATAGGTATGGCAAGGGCGTACCCAGGATTTCAGCTAGGGGGGGGGCAGCTCATACCTGTGTGTGTGCTCATGTCGTTTTTCGTAGAGAGAGAATTACGTTTTTAATTCCCACTTGTAAGGAAAATTGACTTCTAGGGGGGGCAGCTGCCCCCCCTGCTCCTACCTGGGTACGCCCTTGAGGTATGGTACCCTACTATCAGCTGGCGCCGGCTTGACACCTTAAATGAAACACCTTGTATTTGGGCGTTTTTCAAAAAAAGTGTACATAGGTAAAAGTCAGTGTCCTACTCCTTTCTCGATCGATAAACGTTTATTGTGTTGATTTTTTATTATCAAACCTGAATTTTACAGTTAGAGTAACAACATAGCTCTTATGTGAACTAAAAATAACGAACAAAGAATTGAAAAATCTAAATATATTAAATAAAAACAATCTTACAGATCGCTGTTTCTGTGATGTCCTACACCCACCTCTACAGATAAAAGTCCATTTTTTTTAGTTTTTTTATACCTAACCCAGTATTTATTTCTACTTGTACTAATAGATAAAGATCTTAGTTTTGAGTTGAAACCCTAATATGATCCGTTTTGGAACAAAATCAATTAAATAATCCAGTTTTTATGTTGTCCGGTGAAATAGCGCATGGCGGAATTTCCCTCTACGTCACCGCATTATTGACTTCTTCTAGATGAAATATTCCCAATTTAATACTTTTTTTTAAAATGTAGCAACATTATTACAAGTATAGTGGCGGCCATGTTTAGTTTTTGTCAGCCAATTTGCCAAGAAATCGCAACAGAAGTGGTCGCTTTGGTCGGTGAAAAAAAAGTATTCCATCAACGACTCCAGATTTTTCCATTTAAGCAAACCCAAATTAATTTGGCTCTCTTTGTATTTAATTTATTGACTTATTGTTATATGAAATGTTTAGTTAAAATGAATGCAAGTTTCTTAATAGGCATGACAATTTTGAAATCTTCTTTCGTGATAAAGGTACACATGTATTGTATACTAAAAAAACTTTATTTCGGTTTCAAAGGTCAGTTTAACAAAGTTTGAGGACATTATTCTAGTATTTTATCAACAGCGCGCGAAAACGCTCGCAGGTGTCATGGCGTCCGTGTGACGTATTTGTAGTGTAAATATCAAGTGTCTGTCAAACTCACTTGTATGAAATACGACAGTGACATTTGTTGATTTCCATTACAGTGACGTCATAGTGCGTGATTGACGTTTGAGTCAAAATGGCGAATTGGAGTATTTTATCCTTTTACTTTATCGAAAATCTGATTAATCTCAGATTTTAAAATCAAACTAAATGTGTCTTTTAAATCCTTTTGATATGTATTTTCCCCTAATGTATTCAAATCGTTGATTATTTGATACTGTCGTCATGCCTATTTATTGGTAAAATAAGTTTTCAAAAATATTGACGTGGTTACGTTACTTCCATTACCGCTACAGTCTCATGAATGGATCATAAAAGTGACGTAATGGAATCCTAAAGGTCGGTTCACCAGACTTCAATTAATAATGGTCATTGAGGAGTACTATTTGAAAAAAATTATTATTTTCCGAGCATTCATTCACTTAAATATTATTGTTATCTGTTTTCGTTACAGTTTTGAATTTTAAAACGCCTACTCGTCTAGTACCTACCTACCTACTAATACCAACTCCAATATTTCAATTCATAAATCTAACTAGGAACCCTAATTATTGATAATAATATCTTGATAATAACAAAGTGTTTAAGAATTTCGGTATTGCTCGCTTCGCTCGCTCAGCACGTGCTTCGTTGTAACCTATTCTAACTCTTTGGTGGACTGGACAAATCTATTGTGTTAACGCGAGGTGAAGTTAAGTGGTTTCGTAGAGACAGTCCGTTGCAAAACTTGACTTCCATACCATATTGGAATTACGCATATTTTTCCTTCAGCTTAGGTCAAACTAGTTAATCCTAATTTGTAAACTGCTTTAACAAAAGTGTTTGTCTTAACAAACACTTTTGTTAAAGCAGTTTACCCTAAGCCCCACAGCCTAAAGCGATGAAGCTTAGGCCAAACTAGTTTATCAAATATACAAAGCAAATTCTGAAAGAGTGCTAAGTATGAAATAATGTTGCCCTTTCTGCTTAGTGACTAATTTCAGGCTAAACTTGTTGATTTGCATAATCTTCAAGTTCCTTGATTTAATCACTGTCATGTGAACGCTGGCTTAGGGTTCCTAAACGTTACCCAAGTGCTCCTATTGACGTCACTGTCCTATTATTACTGTAGTTTATTTGCTAAGATTAATTAATATATCTCAAAGAAATGGTATTTTCTTTTTATAGATTTTAGTCAATAATGAGTTAATAATTTATTATTAATAAACGTTCTAAGAAAAAAACTTATATTAATGTTTCTAAAACAGATAATATGTAGTCCAAAGTATCCAAAAGTCGCGTAAAAGAATTATTTTGATTAAAAACTTATTATTTCAATTATATGAGCGGACTTACTCATATTTTTTAGAAAACTGATTGTGTTTAAATTTCGGAAACAAAGATTTGAAGTTATTTACTTCTCTTCATTATCTTTAAAACGTTCATGAAATTAGTGACGTGAAGGAACTTCTTCCCTACAGAATTAAATTTCAATTACATTTATTTGCGAAGTCTTTTCATATTTTATTTATAAATTCGATTTTTCATGCAGTTTATATATATTTAAATTAATGTAGGCATATATTTAATCGAAATTCAAAATCTGACTAAGGTGGAATTCCTATTACATCACCGACACTTTTTTTGAAAAACGCCCATTTATCACTTTTGTGAGAAATAAGCATCTAAGCGGCTTGGGTTTAATAGTTGAGTAAACCCCCGCCCCAATCGTTTTTTAGCACCCCCAAGAGATGGTACGAGTTAAGTGAATCATTGTCATGTTAACTGATTACTCTAACAACGTAATCTCTCTATATCTCTCTATTTAGGTATTACTCTACTTGCTGACGCTTCAAGAAAAAAAATGTGGAGACCGTTTAGGGCCAACTAATTTTTAAAAATGTTACAGGACGATAATTGCGGTTTTTATGGTAATGAGTCAATTGGGAATTTGCACTGTTTTCGTCATCTTCACTTCAGACAGTTTACGTGATGTTAGTTTATATTTGTAAACAGAACAGGAGTAGGTATGTAAGATGTAAATACCTACTTATTCATTTAAATATTCTTTCATTGCAGATCATGGACTGGCAAAGCAGTAACCCAGCTTTGTTGGCGCTGTTGCTACCATACTTATTATTAGAGTTTTCCATGAAAACGTTGAAGGTCGTTAGCTATGTTTCTATGCTCGGTTAGAAATGCTTAAAACAATATCTTTGTGTTTAAATAAATATGGTAATAAATAGGTAACTCTCGATCTGGAAAATGGAACGGGTAAAAATTACAAGTTTCTAATAAAACTATACTGTTCGCTAACCAATATTTCAAAGATAATACAAGCGTGTGCAGACATTGTGGTTCCTGGAAAAAACTTGTCAAATAACCATTCGAAGTAAGTGCATTTGCGGGACCGTAGCGCTGCGCTGAGTAATGCGTCAAGTGACACGGTGGCGTTATGCAGGTCTTTGAACGACTGATGACACTTAATATCACCCCAACTCAAGAGTCAAAAGCCAGATATTAAAAAGTGGGTTTAACAAACTTTCCTGTTCATAACTATCTATGTACTTACCTACTTTGGTGTTTTAAATTACAGGTAACTTTTTGAACCTCCTAGGCTTGTTTCTGGTGTTCTACCACATATTCAAAGACCCCCATGGAGAGGTGATCAAGGCGGCTAGTGAGGCTTTGCCCGTGCTTTTCGCCTTCGGAACAGTTTTGTTCAATTTGAGTGCTGTTGGTGTGGTGAGATAATCAAATTGATCTACCTATTCGTTGTTATTAAAACTGTTTACAATGAGCTACACTACACGTTAGAATGGTAATATACCTACAATCAAATGGTAGATTATTTTGAAAAGTTGTCTAAGGCCCCGGTTATCTTATGATCAAGAGATGGGCCGTGCACTCGGTTCGGTTTCTGGAAGATGTGGGTTTTCCTACTTGGAAACAAACTTTAATCCAAAGATAGAAAAACCAGAAAAAGACATTCGGTCTTGGCATCAGGCGGGAATCGAACTCGCGTGTTTCGCAAACCAGGCGACTGAACTAACCATGGTTAGTTCAGTCGCCATGGTTAGTTAACCATGGTAGCACAATGCATTGTGCTACCTTTTTTAATCAAATTACCTACTGTTTCAATATAAACTACGTAGTTCTAAGTTATGCATGTTTGTATTTCAAGTGTTATTTTTACATCAATGCAAGGACAGTCGACAGCACATCAGGTTACCCCAGTTCCGTTTTTTCTCTCGCTCTTGCCAAATGTCATTTCTTTGCAATAGAGCAAGGAGGACTGACCGGAAATGAGTAGAGTGATGTGCCGTCCACCGTACCTTTTCATTTGTACGATTCTAAGGATCAAAGTAATATTTAATTTTCTCCATGTTAGGTGTTAACACTCGACAAGGCGTTGCCGGATCCTCGAGTTATGACGGATAGATTTGGAGTGATCACGATTGGAATATCTATTCCCACCATAGTATCTATTGTCTTCGGTGCAACTGGGTACTGGTCCTTCGGCACCATGGAAGAGAATATCTTAAGGTCTTTGCCGTTTGATGATATGTGCGTATAATCAGCTAAATACCCCATCTACTCATGTTTATGCCATTTCTTTCAAATCGTAGAATAATCTGGCCCCGTTTCATTCTGAGATTTCTCTCATCCTATAGAAACCAGATACAATGGCAGCACCACATGATTTTGGTTGGTACTTAACCAGACCTCGCGAATTTCAGTTTTGTCAATAGACATTTATGCTAGCTCGGGAATCGACCCCGCGACCCGCGGCCGTTCTCTGAAGCTTTTAACCGCTGCGATTAACATTCATACTTGACTTAAATAAAGGTGGCTGAGACGCTTTAAGTGTGAAAGAGTTTGCATACTTCGAACTCGATGCCTAAAATTAATGTTTTGTCCCCAGTATATCTTTCGTAGCAATAGGCCTGTACCTAGTGGCGGTGGGGTTGGCTTACCCTATCCAATGCTATCCGGCAATTCAAATAATCCTCGAGGTGATAAGGAACTACAGCATCCACACCACGCCGTCGGATTCAACCTTGAAGACCATCGAGTGGGTGGCAAGGCCCTTGTTTGTCTGTATGTCTTGTGAGTAGCATACCCTGGAATTCGTTGATGGTCAAACTTTTACGTGACCTACTATAACTTGTTCGGTTCGGATGTCCTCATTAGAAAAAGGTACTTCTCATACAAAATATGCCTTGAGGCTTGATGGGGCTTTAAAATACCCATGTGCCTGATACCCTGACATCGTTAACGTTGTTTTCATCTAATAGGCATCCATCGTTAAATGTTCGCCCGAAATTCAGGTCTGGAGATCGATTCTCAATGAGCCTGACTTCCACGAGGGTATTCGAAGGAAGATTTTATACCTAAAATTCTGATAAACTCAATATCTATGATAGCGCCGCCTGAGATTTTAAAATTATTTCATACAAGTAAATGAGGGAGAATAGAGCGTCCTCACCTGAGGGAAATCGAGATTAGAAATGATGTCAGCGAAAATCCCTATACCTACCTACTTACACAGAGTAAAGAAATTTCTAAGCAATTTCGATTCTGTCAAAATGCAGCTCGAGTTAGTGATCATCACTGAACAACACCGAAATCGCACATTTCAAGCGTGGTGATCAAGCTGTTATCCACTCAATAGTAATGGAGGCTTTTGCTGGTAATGAAGTTATCAAGAGAATGAATGATTGCAAATAAGGACCGCCTATTTTATTAACCCATTTCAGATCGCTCTGTGTGCTATCCCAGTAATACGATCTAAACATTATTGTTCTAAGCTATTTTATCAATTGCAGTTCTTGTGTGTTACTTGGTGCCGTACCAAGCACCGTTCGTCGCTTTCGTCGGCAACCTCTGCACTACCATTCTGGCTTTGGTCTTCCCAGCGATCATGGAGCTCAGTCTCTTGTACCCTGGCCAGTACGGGAAGTTCAAACTGTACCTCATCAAGAACGTCCTCATCATCTGCCTAGGGATGACCTCTTGGGTATTTGGTGTAGTAGTTAGTGTCTACCTCATGTACGTTCGCCTTTTGTCAAGTCAATCTCCTAACGATAATTAAATATAATAGTATTGTTCGGTCTACAAAATAATGTTTCATTTCAACACCTCTTTAAATTGATAAGTTATAATAACAAACTTATAACAAATAAAAACCTATGACAAGATTTTACACACGAAAAGATGGATATCACCGCTGATGAAGCCGTTATGACGTTATTGAGTAATCGCTTCTCAAATGCTCTTGAGTTGCAGCAGCAGCTACGGCTCGCAGAAGAACTGTGAGTGTGTCTACAGTTAGAAGAAGAATGAGAGAAAAGTAAATGATAGCGCATTTAGGTTAACTGCTGTATTCGCTGTATTATGTCTAAAAGTGACTGCAGCAGAGAATCAGCAAACAGCTTGCTTCCCGCGAGAAATTAAAAAATAACATCAATTGGGTTGCTTTTGAGTACCGTAAGATGGGGTTAATTGGTATCTGGGTCTTAATTGGGACAGGACTTTGAAGATTTTTCAAAGCTCAAGTGAAGTGCTGTATTTCTTTTATATTTGGGTGTTTTTGTTTTTGGCTGTAGTGAATATAAAAACATACAAGAAATTAACAAAAATAAAGCTTTGAAACATCTTCACAGTCCTATCCCAATTAAGACCCAGATACCAATTACCCCCATCTTACCGGTAGCCTTTTTCATTACTTATCGAGTGATACCCAAAAATGTATACAAATATGAATATGTACAAATCAAGTAGGTTTAAGTGAATATTCAAAAGGTGCGATTTTTCTGACGCCGAGTTTATTAGGTCAGTACTCCACTAAGGCCGCGATATATCCTTGTCTATGAAGCCAAAGTTCATGCCCCCTCAAAATGTATCTTGCCAACGGTTAGTTTTGGCCTTGCCATGCCACTGATGGTGACACCAGCCAGTAAAAGCTCAGTTGGTGTACCTGACGGCTTTTTAACCTGGGAGGCGGAAACTGGCGGTTTCTTAATTTTGCACCCAAGTAGGCCGCCAGAGCGGCTTACAGAAAAGTAGGTGCAGTCAGTCGCTGCATCTATCTAAGAATCTGATACGATTCTTGGGCTTTACCTTGCATGGTTATGTACCAATGATGTGCCCTAGTGCAAACGAGCCCTAACAGTTGAAGGCAAAAGGCAAAAGCCAACGGCAAAAACATTATTTGTCTGTCAGTGAGTAAGTCTGCTTTAATCATAGCTGATAGATGACTGACGGGCTGACGAGTTGTGTCATGTGTGACAATCGGTCACTGAACAGCACTTTGATTTTATTTTACTCAAATTGTTATGATTTACTTTTCATCTCATGCAAACGGTATTGATAGTCGATCTATCTTCATGGAAGTTACCCACATAGGATGAATCGATATGTTTTTTAACTCTTTATTGATCGTTTTTATAACAAACTTTAGTACAGGCGTTTTATTTGTAACGTAAGTACCTACTTTGTTTACCTGTGTTCATGAAGCCACTGAGCAGTAGGTACAGTACCTAGACCACAGCTAGAGTGTATCACCGCCAGCGTAAGCTGAGCCCTCAAGTAAGGTACAATAGACGACGTGTATTCTGAAACAACATTAAGTATAAATCTTTTTTTTTTTAACCCGGTGAAATGCCTTTACGCGCTTCCCGCTGCTTGGGGGGGGGCAGCGAGGGGGTGTGGGACTCGCCCACTCCTGCAAGGGGTGAGAATACCCACTAAAACACCGGGGCGGCCTTCTTCTGCGCGTGACCAGGGTTTACCGAGGACTCTCCCAGGGAGGCACTCTACCGGTAAAACTCTAGCGCGCTGTGCCGGTTCCGGCTCACCTCGAGGGGAGTAGTACCTCCCTTCTTACACACCCGCCGGTGTTCGACAGTGCGAGGCCACCCCACACTGCCGTCCTCCTCGGGGTCGCTTGTGCAATGAAGGCACACAGCCCCCGCCGTGTACTCTCCTAGGGACCCCGGGGGCCCCCTTTAGTCGCCTCTTACGACAGGCGGGGGTGACCTTGGCTGTATTCTTACGCCCCAGACCACAGGGCGAATTAAGTATAAATCTAAACTAAGGATAATCAAGTCTGTGATGGATTGAATAGTACAATAATGTAAATTCTTAGTAGAATTAATTATCAAGTTTGGAGAGTCTTCGCAAAATAATGGCTACAGTCCAAAGGGAGCGAGCTAACGTTGAATCTTGATTTTTGTTTCAGACGTTTACCATTATGGAGTTGGGAGTGTATTAACGAAAAGTGTGTGCCTGTATCAGCAAAAGAAAGCAGCAAGTTACAGTCGCTCGCTACGTGCAATATGTTATGCGCCTCGATGCAGATCTGGCCGCAGCCAACCGGCCAAGTCAGCTTGTCCACCGCAGCTGTTCCGATTCGCGTAGATTTGATACAGCTACAAATAATCTCGAGTACGTCTCAAATAGTACGCGACCACATACAGGACGCTTTTCAGCTCCTACGCTATGACTTAAGAGTTCAGGAGCAAAAGGAACAGGGCTTTGAAGAATGGCACAGTCTCGCGCTTCGCGTGTTCATGAATGGCAGTGTGGACCCACGAATGGTAATCGGAACAGATGAAAGTTATCGTTTAGCGTTGCGACCTAAAAGCACTACGAGCAACACTTTGGTAGCCGATATCGTCGCACAGTCATTTTGTGGTGTTCGTCATGCATTCGAGACGTTTTCTCAATTAATATGGTTGGATCGGTACAAGGGGACTTTACTCATTTTAGAAGCGGCGAAAATAGTAGACGCACCACGCTTCAGCTACCGCGGCTTACTGCTTGATACTGCGCGCAGCTACTATCCTGTGAATGATTTGTTGAGAACCATAGACGCGATGGGAGCCAGTAAGTTGAATACGTTTCATTGGCATGCAAGTGACTCTCAAGCATTTTCGTTGCGTTTAAATAGTGTACCACAGCTCTCGTCTCATGGTGCCTATGGTCCTAGCGCAGTATATACTCCAGATGACATTCGGGCTGTAGTAAGACGGGCGAGATTACGAGGAATAAGAGTCATAATCGAAATAGATACACCAGCTCATGTGGGTCGCGCATGGGGATGGGGCAAAGTCGCAGGATTCAGAACTTTAGCCCACTGTATTGAAGCGGAACCATGGAGTTCATACTGCCAAGAGCCTCCATGTGGTCAGTTGAATCCACGCAATCCTCGCGTATTCGAATTGCTAGAACGAATCTACGGTGAGATCATTCAATTGACAGGAGTTGATGACATATTTCACATCGGTGGTGATGATGTGTCCGAGAGATGCTGGAAAGAACATTTTAACGATAGCAAACCATCGAATCTCTGGTTTGAGTTTACTCGTTCTGCTTTGCAGCGTCTAGAGTTTGCTAACGGCAAGATGCCAAATTTGACCATAATGTGGTCATCTCACATGAGTGAGCGGATTAAAGGAGGATTGAAGCAATATTTTAGATATATAGGTTTGCAGCATCGGAACGTTGCGTGGGCCCATAAGCATGTAAGTGGGGTGCGGACTGTGATTTCGCACGAAGACGCATGGGATATGAATAGTGGATCGGGGGCTTGGCACGAAGAAAGCGGGGGAGTGGCATTTAATAGTTGGCAGCGGGTGTACGAGTACCGGCCGTGGTCTCGCAATTCGGGGTGGCGAGTGGAAGGTGGGGAGGTGACAGTGTGGTCATCGTCGTTGAGTGGCGGGGGTCTGGACTCGCGTGTGTGGCCGCGAGCAGCGGCGTTTGCTGAGCGAGTGTGGACGGACCGCGCGGAGGGCGCCACGCGACCGGTCCACACGCGGCTTGACGTGCAGCGCGCGCGCTTAGTCGAACGAGGCATCAAAGCTGCCCCTATTTGGTCGATGTGGTGCTCTCACAACACCTATACATGCGTTTAATACCAATAACGAATGATAGAATAGATTTTGCGTATGCAAACTATTTATTAGTTTGCCTTAGATATAATTTTACAGTTGAATTGTTTACAATAAAAATAACTTTCGCTCATATTTGTTTTTTTGCGTCTTACACAATACACAGTGAAAGCGTATCGCTGAGCGATGTCAACAAAAGATGGCCGAGAATACTGATGGTACGAAATGTTACTCCTATGCGGTGATTGACTGCACCTCTGGAAGACAAAATACTTTGTATAATTTTATTGGGATGTAAGTCGTTAACGTATGTTATGATTTTAAGAAACATCCGACTGATATTGTAATATCGACCGCCTTGAAGCAAGTCACCTCTGATGAAGTCGGGCTAACAGGTTCGAGGATTTCGATTTTTTCAATACCTAATGGCAGGTGAGTATACACGAGTTATTTCGAAGCTTAATATCTTATTGTTAGGAACCAAAATAAAATATAAAAGCAGTTCTTTTGGTAAGTTTTTCAATTGTGTAATTGTTAAAAAACAGTTAACAGTTTTCTTCTTAAAACATTAATATCACAAAGTTGGCTTAATCACATTTTTTTCAGTAAATGCGAGCCTAAGATTTAAGTAAAATAAGACATTAAAATTGCAAAAGAAGTCAATTACAATTATTTACATTGTTTAGTGAAAAAAGATTGGACTTTGTATTTTTTCTTGAGGTTCAAGGGAAATAATCACTTTACACATCCAATCTTTATGGCAGTTGAAGCTAACTCCATAAAGAAGTAAACAAAATTGCTTATTCGTCACTGACCTAACTGGGTATGAAAGGCTTTCATGCAGTTCACCACACACAACGGAACTTCACATGTTTCGCACATGTAATATGTGTACTTCTGCTTCAGTCCTTCGCGGTAGCACAGCCTACATCTTGAACGGGCGTAGCGATTACAAGCTGAGGCCGCTTCAGTTTGCGGTATGCGGATGAGCCAATGTTGTCCGCCATCAACAAGGCCTGGCTGTCGCTTTATACGCCTCGGTGCCACAACATGACCAGATGTTCTCGTTGGACAATGCGGTAAATGTTTTTCTATCAATGCATCCACTAAAGATATGCGGAATGACAAGGTACTTTCAGCGTTCACTGGTGATGACTCGCCTTTTGTTCTTCCTTCAACAAGAATGCGAGCATTATTAACAGACACATTAAGAAGATGTTTAAATAGTTTCGTTTCCCAGGGGGAAAGTCTCTCTCGCTCAACTAAATACGGCTCGAGCAAGTGGTCTTTTAGGTCGCCTCCACCCTTAAATCTTTCGTACTCCAAAACAGCAGTCGGTTTGAACCGCACACTATGATTGGTCTTCACTCTGGAGAAGGCGGTAGTCGATCCGTGGCATGTGGAAAGCATGCTAACTCGTTTCTTTTCGTCTTGCCAGGTCAAGACACAAACGTCTCCCGAGTGCCTGGCTACGAGCTGTCCTGGACGGAGCGAACAGGCCTGCACAAGTGGGGACATTTCTGGACGGAAAGCGGGTAAGGTACCGACACAGTCAGTTTGGTTATGTTTGAGCCAGCGTGCAAGGAGCGGTGTGGTGTGCTGGGTATCCATGAATATTCGATATCCCTTATTGAGTAAGGGGCGTACAATTTCAACAACTGCGGCTACACTATTTTGAGGCCTTTTTTGTTTAGCGTTTTTACTAGCCTCCACTTTATAGGACCACAAGTAGCCTGTAGTACTCTCACATAATTCGAAAGTTTTGGTTCTCCATTGTGTAGTCTTCTTCGAATATTGCTTGGAGATTTCACTTTGACTTTCATAAACGCAAATGTTTTGGGACAGAACGTAGTTTTCCTTAAATTTCTTATTAAGGTGTTCTTGGACCAAGATGATACCAGAAGGGATATTGTCCACATCATTACCGTTCATGCAACGTAACGTAGCTTTGTTGAGATTTTTGTACCGATCATAAGTAAAAGCGTTCCTAAAAAAATCTGTTTTTAAAATACGTTTCGGTGAAAAACAACTTCTGATAGTTGGCATTCGGATGATTCCCAACATCATCCAAAATGCGAACAAAACTAGAATCTCATGAATGTTGGTCGGAGTTCGCAAGGCATACTGGTTCGTTAGGTATACAATTTTTTCTAAAATACCGTCATCCCAATAACTGCGAAAGGCGCTATATGCAGTCGTATATCGCCTAACAGAGCCGCAGCGCTTCACTAAAAATGGTTCTTCTTCACCCCGAAACGAATCCATAGGAAGCCATTCAAATTGAAGATCATTATTTTCCAGTAACGATTCATCCGTTTCGTCGCTGATGGCATTTAGGAACACCTCGTTATCTTTTACGTCACAATATGGTTTTCTGAAGCCTCTAAATAAGGCCGCCAGATGAGGTGGAACATCGGCGTCGGTCGTCCATATTTCCTGAATAGGTTTACCCGTTTTCAACTTCTTTTGTCTGGGACTACTACCAGGGACACTAACTAGGCCACGCTTTTGTCCTCTTCTTTCCGTTTTATCCATCAGTCTGATACCACTTTGACTCGTGCTTGCAATGTTATGAAGAATATAAGCATCTGGTGAATGGCATTCGTCGGACGACACTGTCAGATCCACAGTGTTGAATGATCTGAAAAAGATGCAAAGCTGCTATAAGTTGAATATACAGGGTGTTTCAAAAATACCCCTAAAGGCTGAAATGACATAGAAAGTGAATGAATCTGAAATACATCGTTTCGATAAAAACGTACATCAAATGTTTACCAAAATCTCGATATTAATTCGACTTATCGATTTATAACGTAGGGGCGTGAACAAAGGAGGTCGCTCCTGGTCACTCCCTGGTCAACTTGGGTTCATGAACCCAAATTAGTGCTGGGTGTTTCTATGATCGATGTTTTTTTACGTTAATTTACTCGAAATTCAATTTAAGAGCTACGACTGTAAAAAAATTAACAAGGCTCCTTTCAGGAGATTGTATAACCCCCTTCAGTTATTTTTGTAACACCCTGTATTTTGGCATGTGTATTGTCTGAGGACTATCGTGGAGGGGGAGGTGCCAAACACATTATTATTAGAGCTCGTTTAAGTAGACGCGGGGCTTCAAGCGTTATACTGCTTATAGTGAGGCTTGCGTTGTACCACGCGCAAACTCAAACATATAGAAACATGGGCTCGTTTACGGAAACTTGGGGCGTCACGCGTCACGTGGGGCTTGTGAAACCTTTCGTTTCATTTGCAGCGTTATGCGACGCTACTATTTAAACGCTTCTCCTTGAACGGTCCAAACATCGCCGTATGTTAGTGTATCAGGCGGCACCGCACCGCTCGACGCCCCGAGTCTCTCTCCAAACGAGACCTTGCTTGTTATTATTGACGTATAATAGGTAGATTATATTTTTTACTTACTGATCATCTTTTAGTTTTGTAATAGGTGACCGCGAGCGAGCCAGAGCTGGTGACTCGCTTCTGATCTCCGACGACTCGTTTATGATGTCTGGCGACTCGTTTATGATGTCTGGCGACTCGATTCTGAACTCTGGCGACTCGCTTATGAACTCTGGCGACTCACTTATGAACTCTGGCGACTCGCTTATGAACTCTGGCGATTCGCTTATGAACTCTGGCGACTCGCTTATGAACTCTGGCGAGTCGATTCCGAACTCTGGCGTGCTTCTTATCTGTGACGACTTGCTTCTGATTTCTGGCGACTCGCTTATGATCTCTGGCGACTGGATTCTGAACTCTGGCGACTGACTCCTGATCTGTGGCGTCTTGTTTCTTATCTCTAGCGACTCGCTTATGTACTCTGGCGACTCGCTTTTGAACTCGATTCTGATCAGTGACGTCTGTGGCGACATGTTTCTGGCCTGTGGCGACTTGCTTCTGATCTGTGACGTCTGTGGCGACTTGTTTCTGGCTTGTGGCGACTGGCATCTGACCTGTGGCGACTGGCTTCTGATTTGTGACGACTGGCTTCTGATCTGTGACGTCTGTGGCGACTTGCTTCTGATCTGTGACGTCTGTGGCGACTGGCTTCTGATCTGTGACGTCTGTGGCGACAGGCTTCTGATCTGTGACGTCTGTGGCGACTTGCTTCTGATCTGTGACGTCTGTGGCGACAGGCTTCTGATCTGTGACGTCTGTGGCGACTTGCTTCTGATCTGTGGCAACTCGCTTCTGATCTGTGACGTCTGTGGCGACTTGCTTCTGATCTGTGACGTCTGTGGCGACTGGCTTCTGATCTGTGACGTCTGTGGCGACTTGCTTCTGACCTGTGGCGACTTGCTTCTGATCTGTGACGTCTGTGGCGACTTGCTTCTGATCTGTGGCAACTCGCTTCTGATCTGTGACGTCTGTGGCGACTTGCTTCTGATCTGTGACGTCTGTGGCGACTGGCTTCTGATCTGTGACGTCTGTGGCGACTTGCTTCTGACCTGTGGCGACTTGCTTCTGATCTGTGACGTCTGTGGCGACTGGCTTCTGATCTGTGACGTCGGTGGCGACTTGCTTCTGACCTGTGGCGACTTGCTTCTGAACTGTGACGTCTGTGGCGACTTGCTTCTGATCTGTGGCAACTCGCTTCTGATCTGTGACGTCTGTGGCGACTTGCTTCTGACCTGTGGCGACTGGCTTCTTATCTGTGACGTCTGTGGCGACTGGCTTCTTATTTGTGACGTCTGTGGCGACTTGCTTCTGACCTGTGGCGACTGGCTTCTTATCTGTGACGTCTGTGGCGACTGGCTTCTTATTTGTGACGTCTGTGGCGACTTGCTTCTGATCTGTGGCGACTGGCTTCTGATCTGCGACGTCTGTGGCGACTTGCTTCTGACCTGTGGCGACTTGCTTCTGAATTGTGGCGACTTGCTTATTATTTCTGGCGACCTTCCCCTATGAGGAGAATATGCTGGAGCAACAGGACTTATTATTCGATTTGCAACCTGTATACAGTGAATAAAGAAAAAAATGTTAACCTTGATTGAGAACATCATAACCAAACATACCACCAGCTTTATTAAAAATATGAAAAAAAGTGTCTTTCAGTTGCCACAATACTTACAGGTCGCGTCACGTAAAGCGCTTTGAGAGACAGTACAGAGAATGTGTTAGCGCATACGGTCGACTGAAAACCCAATGGCATTGGCATTGGCCGATAGGTGGGCCTCGCCCATCTTGGAGCGATTCACTAGTGGCATGGGTTCACCTTCGCTTCACTAGTGGCAGTGAACCCATGTCAGCATACATTTTTTATCTTTTTACTAACATAACCTAAGTAAATTTTACTAACAAAAAATATGGATCTCAGTTGGAAATAAATGTTTTTTTAAATGTCGCAAGTGGCCAAACGTGCGTCGCGTTGAATCGCCTTTTCCATCTCACTTCGTAGTTGGTACCAGCAATTACGTCTTTAGATCCTCTAGTGCGCAGAATGAGCCTCAGAGCGCTTTTTACGTGACGCAGCCTGTAACAGTTATGTGGTGGTCCTAAGGACGACAATAGGCTTACATGTTAATATAAATGTACTTTTCAAACTAGCCCACCAAAAGTAATCGAATTACTCAACTCTCAAAAATATCAACGAAGTCAGCGAGTTGTCAGCGCGCTCGCCGCTACTATACCACTCAACTCGCTGCTCGCGTCCTTCCAGCTTAAGTGCCAAATTTGAATGGCAAGATAATTGCTGGGTCGGAGCCGCGCAGTTGCCGTGCTTGCAAAGTGTGTACGAGCTCTAGAGTTGTGTGAGCCCGAGCGGCACAACCGAAGGGGGATAAATGGTGGACAAACTAACTCAAACTAGCCAGGCACTAGTTCATCAAGGAATGGAGGGTGCCAAAATCCAGCTCTTTCACCTTTGATAAGGTGTACAAAGAGTATCCTACCTCGTTGGCATACCTAAATGTACCTAAACTGTTTTGGCGGCATGTGATGAAATACGTGTCAATCGACAGAGTAAGTGATTACAAACGAAAAATGTTGGGGTGTCATAAGTCTAAGTGATACGGTTCTTGAGATATTTTAGTCCAAAAACGAAAAAATGCAGCAACAAAATATATTTTTATATCATATTATGGTGCCCTTACATTTTTTGTTTGTAATCACTCCTTCTCTCGTTTGACATGCGTTTCATGACTTGCCGCCAAAACAAGTTTTTTTTCAAAATGGCGGACAGGCAGGTATGCCAGCGCCCATACAATAATGTTGGATCCTCTTTAAGCGTTTAGTGATAATATAATTAAAATGAAAAGGTCAAAAAGAAACAAATACCTCATCATCAGTGCCCTCTTCATCCTGTTCAAGAAGAGTGACTGAACCTGCAGATATATTGAAACTATCTTCATCGGACTCATCACTACTGTCCCCGTACAATTCTTGATAAAAGTAATCATGGGCAGACTTCCCACTCTCATTTGTCATCTTCTAAATAAAATCTATAAAAAGGATAAACTGTAAATTACTTATAATTTTTTACTCCTGTTTTAATGATGATAAAACAACAGGCAAGGTAGAAAACTTAACACTTATAAGAATAAATCACCAACTAGGGCCACTTAAGATAAAAAAAAGAAAGAGACATGCCTCTTGGTCTTGGCAGAGAAATTCAGAACCTGATGACCAAACCCAAACCCAGATACCCAAATCAGTGACTGTTCCTACTGAAGAGCTTCCACAACTATGGGTGTGAATGTACTTACAGAATAAGCTTTGTTAAGACTGTTTAAGATCTGACTGACTGAGATTTTACTGCTGAGGTGTTTCAAACTGTAATAGATACCACATTGATGATGGCTCAGATTTTACTGCTGAGGTGTTTCAGTCTGTGATAGATACCACAGCGTACTTCTGTATAGCCTCACCAGAGTCAGAGGCCTTTGTAATGGGGGATGCCTGCCCTATTTAGCACATATGCTGCTTCCTCACTAAGATGTTACCGTGTCTCAGTACCCAGAGTGCTGTCCACTCTGTTATACACACCACAGTTGTTTAAAGCCTAGGCACACCTGAGGGTTAGTTCATCTTATTCTTCATTTATGGTAATATGCATGATTGTGTAGTCTCTTTTTTAATATCACTAGCACCACCACAACTACACAGAGCTCCTGCAGGTTCATGCGACGGTGAAGGCTGCTTGCTGAGGCCCTAAAAAGCGCACCGCGACAACGTTACGCCGAGCTTTTTCTCGCGCAAAAACATTCCCATCACACAAGATAACGAGCGGCAGGACCACGTCGCGGTGCGCATGTTGACCCGCCACGAAAGATTGTGACTAAACCTTCGTTCATGACAGTCACAGAACATATTAATAAGTCATGTAAGTTCTTAGCAACAACTTTTCAAGTAAATATTCGAGCTAAATAAACCAAAACTTACCTTAAAACGCAACAAAAAAGCTCACACACTTAACAACACGAGACAGACAGATGTAAATGCAAAAGGGAGAACATAACCAGCGAGAAATATATGGTTCCACAATATTTAATTTTGTATGTTTCCTTCATTAAATTAAAAGTTAATTACGGTTTAGCCAGGCAAGGCACAACAAACAATCAAACCAAACCATCGCGCGGTGCGGAAGCGGCAACAGCTGTCTGTCATGCTGTTCCGTCTCATTCTCGCACCATAGAAATCCATGTTCACTGGCGCCATCTCGCCGTCACTCGCCATTACTAATAACATTTTTATATGCGTTCAGAAAATGTTAAGCGATTCGATTTACTTAAGTCAATTGTATTTTTTTGTAAATGTTGGTAGATAAATCTCTAATTAAAACATCTATCATACAGTTAATGAAATCAAAAAACAGAAATATGACCAAGCATAACGATTCCTCCAGAATGAACGCAACTCTAAACCTTTGACATCTTAAGTTAGTCAATGTTTTCTAGTGATGTGGTAACGGTAAAATCGGGGAATCGATTGAGTGTTTTATCGAGAAAATGTTTCTTGTCACAATGACTGTCGAAATAGAAAGAACATGTTCATGGGAATATGACAGAATGCCCGACGGACTCTTGCTTTGCTAGTGTCGACATAGCTACAGCCTGGCAAAAAAGTCGTGACCTTAATGAGGGCGCCACTTTCGTTAATGTGGTCACCCCGTATACTACGACACGAACAGTTTTGATAGTTTACTAATTCAACTTATTTTTTTAGAGAGAATGGCTATCTCGTTGTCCCTATACAATCTCCCCACTACTTATTCGCCTGACGCAATCATCGCGCGAACCACAGTAAGGAAACTCTTTTATCATCAATAGGTTTGATCTCGCGTTCACTCGTACTAAGTTCGCGCGAATGCATCACGTGTCAACCACCTAATAGGACACCAAATTCTAGTTCAGTACTTTCTCATTCCTATAAGTTTCGCGTCATATTATTGAAACGCGTTAAATTTCTTTAATCCCACATTGGCCAGCAAATAATGGAATTAGTCATACAGGTAACCAGGTCAATCGGGTGAACCGTTAGGTGGCAGAAATGCAAAGGCAGTGGCACAAACACAGTCGATTCCTACCACATACAAACACATTGTCTGGACGGTTTGCTACTACCAAGTAAAAAAATAAAAGAAGAAACTAGCAAAATCATAAAAATTCAAAAATTAGAAACAACAAAGCAACAAAAGATTTGCTTATTCAAAGTTTGTCCCCATTGGTAATAACCATTTTCTATTTTAATGACGTGTTATCATGATTTTCTCCTTTCTTCGGTATATTCTCAAAAGCTGGCTCAGACGCTGCTTTGAAAATTAAATTGAAATTAAAACCAAATATCAATAAAAAAAGTATCAATTAGCTAAAGTGTGCTAACTTCCCAATTTGCTTTTTTTAAATACAGTATTGCCAGTGATAATATTTTTTAGTTCCCTTTCAAGACTTTTTTGCCAAGCTGTACTTCATTTTTGTTTTTGAAATACTGATTTAATAACTGTAGATCAAAAAGTCTAGGTAGGAATTATTTAATGATTACTTAGTATTATTTTCTTATCCGTTTATTTTTAGTTTTGTAATTAAGCCATAAAATGTATTGTACTGTAAAACGGGGTGATTCGACACTGCAGGGTGTATTTCGAGACTTGTATGGAAAACTGTTTTTTAATTAAATCGTGCTCTTCTTTTTTTTAAATAAAATTCAAATTTTCAAACTTGGTGGTGTTTTCTTCTACTCTATTCTTTTCTTCCACTCTTTTGCAAAGAAATGTCATTTGGCACGAGTAAGATGGAAAAACGGAAATGGGTAGCCTGATGTACTGTTGACTGTACCTAGTGACAAACGTCAACGAATAAAACTTATTTATTTTTAAGAGGGATGACTCACAACAAGCAACAATTAGCCAAAAAGTTGCTTTATTTCAATATGAATTCACCTGGTGTTAATAAAACCAATAGACACGATCGTAACTCGTGTAGTATTGTTTTAAATTCAATACCAATTGACAAAAATATCAACTAGTAAACTCCAAATAGTGTTTCGAGTCACCCCATCTTACAGTACATATTTGTAAACAAATCATGATACGATTTTATTCATTATATTGAAAAATGTATCGATTAACCGATAATTGAACGTCAATCTCTACAGCGAAACCGTTCCATTTAACGCACCTAGTCATTACAGTTAAATTTTAGATTCATGTTTTTTAATTTCAAGTTATAAATTTAATAACGTAAGTCTAATAGCAGCATTTAATTCGAATGTTAATCGAAATATACTCTAAGAGCGTCCATGATTTTGAGTTTATTTTCTGGATTCACAATTTTTCATTGCTTGAATACATCGTGCGTGAAATGAAATAGATAGCTTCAATTGACAGCGCGCCTTCTATCTATGCTGTCTGTCAACTGTCAATAATAAAATAATAAATCCCTGGACACTATTCCACACAGCGCCATCTAGCCCCAAGTGAGCCAATTATAGTTCGTTATTATGGGATCTAGACAACGGATAAACATACTTAAATACTTTTTCTTTTGTAAATACATACTTAATATACATAGGAAACACCCAGACCAATACAAACACACATGTTTATGCACACAAATGTTTGTATTGTGCGGGGATCGAACCCGCAACCTCTGGTGCAGTAGTCGACTTCTCAACAATTACACCAAGACGGTCGTCGAATGTCACATTTTTTTTTAAATCATTTCATGGCTTGGAGACTAGTGCAATGGCACTAATGAATGTCAGTGTGGCGGCCAGTGGCGGCCTACTAATGTCTCCAGCGATCAGTGCAGTCCGTAATGCGATTCTAGCGCTGTAAGAGCTGACAATGATTTTAGCCGTTCCGAATTGAAAATCGCGATAGGTAACAGCGCTCGCAGCGCTGTCAACGTCAAAATCAATTCGCTTCGTCGGACGACTAGCTGTAACGCCATAGTTGAAAAATATTTTTCAAACCCAATAGTGGTGGGTCCAACAAGGCGCCGTAAGTCACGTCATCCATGACGTCAAGTAGTCTGCTGTTGGCGCGCTATCATCAGTTCGGGGCGAATGTGAGCGCGCCCTTATAACTTTTGACTCAATTTGGAACACACCTAATAATTTCGCAATTTCTTTTTTACGAAATCGATCCCTTTATTCCCCTTGAGTCACACACCAATTTGTAATACTATGACACAATGGAGCATTGGTCGCAACATTACACATTGTCACTTATATTTTTCCCGTTCCCAATGATTATCCCACAAATACGAGTGTGTCTTAGACGAACTAAACGTTTGACAGTAAAATATGGTAATTATAATAGGATACATACCATCGCAGCCATATCCCTGATGGGGTTGTCAGAGGCATGCTGGATGCCTTGCCGAACGGAACATTTAGATGCCCTCATTTCACCTAGGGGATTTGAACCCAACGTGGGTAGGGGCGAGCCCACCGCCGTTATCCGGTTTACTTGGGTTTTTGGGCAAGTGTGAACCAGCAAACTTAAGATGCTCAATGCTAAGCCCATTGTGACCTGGGATTTTGCCACATGGATATATTAATGTCTTTTATATTTTTTTCGTATCTTATTTTTTAAAAGTAATAATAACCCTGTTCCCGTCGGGCCCAACATCCAGATCTTCCTGTGATAGAAGAGGCAAGATGGTTTACGATAAAACGTTAAGTTGGTAACACTGTTACTGAACGGGAAAAGAGGTGATGGAACAGCTCCATCACTTCTTTCAGTTTTCTTTTTTTTTTTCAGTCTCAACTCATCAGGATTTTTTCCCACTGTTTCACAATGTTACATAGGGTGTGACTTAACGGGAGTAAAGGCTTATGTCATCAGAAAAAAATGTCAAAATAACTGGTGTAAAATCAGGGTTGTAGTCTATTAGATACATGCGCGAATATAATTGTATTATATTAAATAAGAGTGTTTACCAATAAATATAATAACCCATAATAGCGGGGCGTACGGTGGTTGAGCGCGGGAAACGCAAGCTTGTCAGGCACTTATATCGACCGCCGCAAGAGTAAGTCGTCGGACCCTACATCGGTTGTCTTTGATTCCCCTGTAGTGCCAAGGCCATTCTTGAGCCGTTTTTGGGCTGTGTGGGGAGACGTACTAAAATGACGGTAGATCGTTGCGCGTCATTATTTGGCGCCAAAATGATATTATGGTTCATTCTTGTCTCACTCTTTACACTTTGGTTAAGGGTCCATACTAAGGTCGGCCGGAGAGAAAATCTGTCAAATTTGACAGCGATCGTGACAGCTATGGTCACACAGTGGTTGGGCCGTGCAATCCGTACATAAATGCAATGCATAAATCCGGACGACCGTCTTGGTGTAATTGTTTAGAAGTCGGCTACTACACCAAAGGTCGCGGGTTCGATCCCCGCACAGTACAAACATTTGTGTGCATGAACATGTCTCTTTGTATTGGTCTGGGTGTTTCCTATGTATAATAAATATGTATTTACAAAAGAAAAAGTATTTAAGTATGTTTATCCGTTGTCTAGTAGTTGTGTAGTAGTAGTAGTTGCAATAAGACCGCCTAAATTGTACATTTATGAGAACATGTATTCCTTACAAATGTGTTATTTTGTGTGCAATAAAGTGTTTATCTATCTATCTAGTATCCCATAAAAACGGAGTATAATTAGCTCACTTGGGGCTAGATGTCGCTGTGTGGAATTATGTCCAGGGATATTTATTTATTTATTATTATTATAAATCGCGGCATGATAATCATTTGATGCGTTCACCAAAGATATTTTTATTTCGCCACCCAATATATTTCAGGATATAGGGCAAACAAAAGAAACTAACCAAAAATTGTATTTTATTAAACATACTCACAAGCGGTTTTGCCAATTATTTTTTTACACTATTATTTGCAATCTATTCTCGTGACTTATTATATATTATATTCTCGGTACTTGACGATTCCATCGAGATTTAGTTGTAACTTGGTTTATCCGTTCGATCATCATCAACACAAAATATGTCTTACATCCAATGCATATGATATAGCAATACACGAAGCCATTTCTAGTAACATGCAGAAGAACCCACTAATAAATTGGTCTTACTTGTAATGAAAAGCTGCAAGAAGCATTAGAGGGAGCTATCTTGTTACTAACTAAAACGAGGAATTTAACAGTTGTCAACAGTTGAGACACTTTTAGTGGATAATTTATTTTAGATAATAACACTTGAGTATAATAGCTTTAGTCTCCTGTAGAGGCCATCGTATTTCAGGCTTTTTACGCTGAATTTAATACAGAATACACCGTGATCTTCATCTTACTGGAATTGATCTACGAGTAGAGCATAGTATGAAGGACCCTCCGCGTTTTTCTGTCTGTTTTTACATAAGCTTTCACTATCTTAATGATAGTTGATGCTAATTATATTTTCTAGAACGTTTGTCTGTATAGTTCATTCAAATTACTACAGGGAAAAGCTGTGTGCAAATAGCCAGTTAGAGATAAAAATGCTTGCACTGCCATTTTTCCATGGCTGACGTAAATATGATAATTCATATTCATATCAAAGTTCTATCTGATCCATTTTTTTAAATTTAAAATGGGTTTGCGTTTGACCTCAGTCTCGCCAGCCACGCTTACCCAAAAAATGCTTATTCACTCTTGCCTTGAAGACACCAAGGTTGTATGTATCCGGAAACACAGACGCAGGGAGGGCGTTCCACTCCTTAGCGGTGCGGACCAGAAAGGAAGCACCAAACCGCTTAGTTCGGACCGCTGGAAAGTCGACCACATGGAGGTGAAAGCCCTCACGGCGACTTGTGGTAGGAACCGACCGGTAGTAGAAAGTAGAGGGTGGTGTCAGGTCATGAAGTTCTTGCGCACACTCTCCGAAATACACCTTATAAAAAACCGATAGACAGGCAACTCTACGCCGATGCTCCAAACTCGAGTTTGGTTCCAACGAGCGTCTCGTCACCTATCAGTCTCCTGGCTCTTCGGTCTACTGAGTCCAGTGCATCCAGCTGATACTTGGCAGAGCCATCCCAGTGGTGGCAGAAGTACTCCATACACAATCGAATTTGTGCTTGGTACAATTGTAAAAGCTGTTCCGGTGTGAAGTGTGTTTCCATTTCGAATAACTTGTCATTATGTTCTATTGCAATAACTATTTCTGTTTCGTATAAGCAAACGCAAACTTTCATTTTTCTTTGCTCGAGATCTCCATGCTAATTGCTATGGAACGAGTGAAGTTTCTTTGACAGCCGTCTGCGCAGTCCCGCAACTCAGTCTTCCATATGACGCCGGGTGAGTGCACGTCACTGCGTGAAGAATACAAACAAGCATAAAAATACGGCGTGTGTAAGTACACGAACTCGATGCATAGTTTTCTGTTCGCATTTTTTCAAAGACTTAACTTAACGTAAGTATTAACTTTGATTTCTGCTCTATAACTTTGTATCTTTATGTTTCGTCAAATTTCTTTGTCGAACAATTTCAGTTATGATAGAGGCCTCCAAAATTAATTTAGTAAAAAATATTGTTCAAAAAAGAACCTTTAATCTATTCAGACACCTTAATCAAGCTTTCATGATCAGATGACATAGTAGCTTAGACCACACAAATAACATAGTTTTAATCAATTCGATTTGAAAGCAATCAAAGCTATTTGCGTTCTTACTTCGTTCCCTTGTTTTGCTTGAATATTTTAGGCAGATCCCGTATTGGCATTAACCGATGATGCTGCAGATTGACACCATGCTAAAAGTAAATACATAGATTGTTTTTCAAATACCAATAGGTAAAAACTTTCAGTATAAGTTACAAATAGTAAAAATTTACAAGAAAAAATAGGAAAATGAAATGGCAACTAGTACCAAATTGTCAAACCCAAAAGAGCTTTTAATCAAGTGTACTTATAAATATAAACCTGCCATATTACTCTCATGGTGAATCATGATAAAATCATACGTTTGATAAATTATGCATAATGCATATGAACAAACAGCACGGAGGAAAAAAAACAAAGTTGTACTATTTTCAACAAAAGACCCTATGTGCGCCTATTTCGTGTAAATTATCCGCGTAATTGTAAATGTCATTTTCGTCAAAAGCGACGTGCGTTCACCTTGGGGACATGGGGGGGGGGGTGAGCTGCGACGGTGCGCGGACAGCTATCAAAGAAACTTCACTCACTCCATAGTAATTTGTATGGAGATTTCAAGCGAAAAATTCGAAATGTTTGGGAATTTTTTGCACAAAACTGAAATAAAGCAATGAAAAACAACTGATTGGCAACGCTTCTTTGATATCTGATCTTTACACGTTATTTAAAACACGTAAGTTGTTAGTTTATATGATGCCTAAACTTTTGAAATACGGGAGTGCGTTTTGCACGTTTTTAGCGATATTCTGATTTTTTTCACATTAATCTAGTAAGTTGATCCATATACTGGAAGTTTGAGCTGATTGTGCAACTCTTTGACTACTATGACGATTTTTTTCGTGCCTCACACTTCATATTTTCTATATAAAACTTTAGTTTTCCCGAGAGCCGTTTTCCTGGTATCGCGCCTTAATTTTTTAGCGGGAAAGACATAATTATAGCCTAGTATCCTAGGCTAAATTTGCCGCTTGCGAACTGCGCCAGCGCCATGTCTGAGCAGAATCAGCTCATATTTCGCTCACCGACACTCAAGTGACTTGTAACGTCGGAGCTGATACAGCTCCTGCGACACACAAGATCATCTGGGCAATCTGCGAGGACAGCGAGTTGGTAACACAGATTGGCTGATACTCTCACTACTATGGTAGCCCAAGAAGACGAACAAACTTTGTAATTACCTTGAGCTAAGTACAAACAGATCAATTCAAAATTAATGGTGGCTGTGAACATAAATAAATGAATAAACATCACGCGACTAGGTGAGGTCAATCTCACGCACTCGGCGGTTGCAGTTAGCGTCCGAGTCCGAACCACCCTACAAGTTCCGTGAATTTTCGAACATTGATAAATAACCCCATCACAGCACAGTAGGAAACGGAAGTTCTAGCTTTGAGCTAAAGAACAACATTGTCAATTAGGAAATGGAAGTGACGACCTCATATGGTTTGTCTATGGGCCGTTACGTGTATGTTAGCTTTGTATCATTAATGGCAATGGAAAAAGTTATCTTCCTACCTACCATATTACCTCCTTGTTTCAAGATCACAACCACAAAACGCATTCTGTGGTTACTGATTTAAATTTTGCAAAATTTTCGTCGCCTTTTCACGCCTTTTCTAGGCAGAAGGATAGGCCGGGTAACAGTTTTCTACAGTAAAGCTCAATGGCATGCAAAAAAAAAATTAGTCTATTGCCAATGTGGCGGCCGACGGAACGTTTGTGAAGCGTCAAATGGCGTTTTGAACAAGATACTCGTAGTTTTTTTAATGTTAATAAATGTCAGTGTAATATTTAAAACTCGTTTTTAATATGAGCAGATATTACGATTACGGTAACGCTATATCATGGTAAGTTCACTCTGAAGTGCTGACAACCATATTGTTTAGAATTTTGTATGTTTAGGTTTTATTCAGAATAAAGTTTTTGCTTGTTTACTTGTATTACATCGTAAGTACACGAAGCCACAGTCGCCGCATTTATGGTCTTCATAATTATAACTAGGGCTTCGTAGTATTTCCCGGGCTTTTCGAATTATACCACCTCTGTAGATTCCCCATGGGAGAACGTGGTTAAATGCATTTAATTGCCGGAATCAGTAGATAAATGCTATTGATTTGTCATGTAGTCATTCATTTGAAGCCTTCTTTGCCCAGAAATAAAGATAAACCGTAATTATAATTTTTGTAGGTCTGTTTGGGTAATTACAGTATTGATTTTTTTAATTTGCACTGTTGTACAAGACAATGAATGGGGTGTACTAGTGGCGGAGTAGCTAGTCTAGTACCATATCTAGGTAGTTTATCATTCTGCACCTGTTACACTTTAGAGTGCTTGTAATATATTTGATAGTAATTTAGTGGTTTGTAACTAAGATACTTGTAGATCTTAATACTCTTCATGGTAGAATCTCCATTCATTTGTATTAACTGACCTAACTAATAGGCTATAACACCTGGTTCTATTTTTACTTGTTATTGGCATACTAATCAAGTTCCATTTGTTTTGATTTAGGTATCACTTTAAAGAAAATATACTTGTACTGTTGATATTTCTCAACAAAACTAAACACTCATTTATACTTGAATATTACTTTTGTTCAAACAAGAAATAGAATTTCTGATTGCCAATCCTTTTTTCTGCCCAAAACCAAGCAACCATTCCCTAATTAAAGTTGTTTACTGTTGAAGGTTATATCAATATTTTGGTGAAAGGTTTTGACCATTCCGTCCTATAGTATATAGCCATACATGGCTAACCACCAAGTATCGTAGCCAGCTAATACAGACATGCATAATTTACTTCCATTAATATTTTCTCCACTCAATTTCACTAGTAAGACAAATCAGATTGTAAGGTGGTCCACATGTTTGTTTCCCTTTATATTTGTAAGCAAGTTACTCTAAGGATTTAGACCTATTGTTAGAGAAACTTGCAAATGTTTTACAGAAAATACTGGAAAATTTCATTGACAGGACAGTCCTCTTATTTCTCTTACAATCGGCTGTTTCACAATATTTGTACTTAATTGGTAAATGAAAGCTGTTAATGAACCTTCTCTCCTTAGCAATATTACTTCACAGCTGCAGTGGAATAATTTGTCTAATCGTTAGCAATGGGACCGCCAACATTGTTCCAAAACAAAGTCATCAGTAACGGATTGTAGTGGTTTGTTCTGTTCAATCATCAGAAGCTGCAAGACATGTTTTAACCATTGACGACTAAACACGTAATTATTCAATTGCAGATGTTTTTCGGGCCCCTTTCCCTTTAATTCCAGTTTGTGGTGTAAGAGAAATAAGGAGACACGCCCTGCAAGTTTCCAACGTCGAAGAAATTTTCCAGAAAAGCTGTTCAGTCTGTATAGTTGTTTTATGATAGTTTGTCCGTTTTCGGACTCGTGAATTTCAGTTGACATGAGATGGTCGCACGTCAACAATGGTTAAAACACGATCTTCAGCGAGAGTAGGGGGCGCGGCCGCGAGTGCGCCCGCCGAAAATGGAACCAACTCTGAACTCAGAAGTCGGCTCAAAGCAACTGAGAACGGACACCGCTCCCAAAAGAGCAGTAATACTAGGCAAGTGTCTATTGTTCTCGAGTTAGCCACGCCTCTAGATGTTAGCATGACTCCATCAGTCTCAAATTCATTGGAACCATTCAATGAGTTATGAATCTTGTGATTGAATATTGCGGCAGGAGTTTTGAGAACAGTGTTGATGCATGACCCTTACAGGCTTCAGGTGGTGGGATCTTAGCTACTAAGTGTTGTAAGAGCGCTTTGCCATTATGTGATTTAACACTGCAATAGTGATCACTTTGATATTATTACGTTTCTATTGACCAATGCGACCAGACTATCACCCTCGCGTTTTAAATGTGTTATAAGTTGTGTGCCTTGACACTGCAGCTGCTATGTCACCAAATGCTAAAGCGCAAGTATACTTCTACTCAGTAGAAACAACCCTCAAAATGGGTTTCTCGATTTAAGTAACTATGAAACTTGTCGGTGTGAGTTGCTCACTGACAAGGACTACATATTGTAGTGATGAGTCTGATCACTGTTACTAAACTAGTCAGTGTCCTGAAGCAGAATAGAGTTGGTATTTTAATCAGTTGTTGGGTCTATAGGCTTATGCAAAGTTTTTGGTCTAAATTAATAAAGTTTAACTTAAACAAATGGTTCAAATTACTATCGTTTGAGGTCCCTACACAGCGTCAAAATTAGGTCATGCTTTTTCTCGCGCCAAAACCATACCAATAACACAAGATAATAATGCGTGGCAAACTTGGTCGCCGTCATTGATGTAAACGAAAAGAGGAAGATACGTACGTTACGTTCTTACTTAGCGAGTTCGGAAACTGGCACATGACATTGACGTATGATTGAAGTGCTCACAAACGAGTCACTGTCATATGGGCTTGCAAACAGGTCCATAGGACCTGTTTTAGACTGGCCACTTTTGAACAGGATTCCCTGTCTTCCTGTTTTTGTTTATATCAATGGTCGCGGTCTTAGTGCCTAAGTGCGTTGCAGAAGAGAACTTTGATGTGAAGATGATACGAGTTGAAATGTGTGCCCTAAAAGCGTTATTCTTAACAGGAACAACCAGGCGTTACCGTCCGGCGGTTCAGGGCACAGCGGCGGGCAGCAAGGCAAGGACCCCTTGGCGCCGGCTCTGACTGGTCCGCGAAACATGTACCAGCAACACCCCGCCGTCAGCGGGTACAACCCGCAAGACTCGCGGGCGCAGCAGATGCCCGTCACTGTAAGTCGCAACTGGTGAAGGTGATGTGCGACGCTTGGTGGAGGACATTGTACGGTCAGCATCAGAATCTTGTGATCTTTCAGTCTGGTTATATTGATTGTCTTTCACTTGTTTGAAATTGAGTAACGTTACTAACAACGGTATACCGTTACAATACAACATTTTAGTAGGTATTTGGCGGCATACAAGTATTTTTTTACCATACTCTCGGTATGAAATCGTTATTTTGTCAATCTAGAAATAAAGAATAACTTTTCCTGAAACAATATAATTTTTTTTGGCTTCTCTGAAAGGTCACATAATATTGAAAGATATTTAATGTCTAATCATTTCTACATGTTTCTGCCTGATGCCGACTGTACGTAAAGTGAATCTGTAAACTCATTTTTTAAAAATAATTTTGCGTTTTAAGAATGAATTCGTAATAAGTTTACAGAATCGCTTTCTGGTCATTCATAATATTGTTATCATTGGTAAATTAATAATACTTTAGGCTTTCTTCTGAGCTAGTTCATATTTTATTGATATTCCTAAATAGTATTGCCTAAAATTTTACTAAGTAAGACAATACACAATTACGCCTTAAAAGTAATTTTGTAAGTTTTGGGGTCAAAGCTTTTATGAAAAATGAATATTTTTCATCGAAATATGTAACAATAGACAGACATTGCATTCCTGTCAATATCTAAAACTTTCAATGAATTGTTTTTAAAGCGTGATTTTGAATCAACCTTGAAATATGTCATACGCTACATTTCGTAAACTAGCTTTGAAAAATTATTTCTATCATCTAATAACAAGTTGCTATCAGTGGCATAACTATAGCGTTTTAGACCCGTTGCAAATTGGAATGCACGTGATAATAAATGTGGGGAATTTATATTCTTGACTGGGCACCTTCCTGCTAGGGGCCCGTAGCATTCAGCATGTAGTTACGCCACTGGTTGCTATTCCCCAAAGAACAAACTTCATCCTAACCCCTCACCGCGTGGCTTGTACTAACCACGCCATACCCCATCCCTGCGCTGGGTAAAATGAGACAGAAGTACTATCCTAGGCGCGGCAGTCCCCGATGTACGCGGGCGGGATGTACCACGGCTACGGGCACGGCGCGGGCGGGGCCACGCTCGCCGCCATGCCTTCGCCCTCGCCCACGGCGCCTTTGCCGCCCTTCCCGGTCCATCCAGACGTTAAGTTTAAAAAGTAAGTTATTATAATTTATTTATTTATTACTTTGTGATTATGTAAGAGCGTCGTGTCCCAGTGGTTAAACAGGCTCGGAACGCACATACTTTGTGTTCATTGTACAATTTGTGGCTAACTCTCCGGTGATGAATAACACCGATATAAAACCCAAGTAACCCGGATAACGGCGGTGGGCTCGCCCCTCACCACGTTGGGGTCAAATTCCCTCGGCGAAATGTGGGCTTCTAAATGTTCCGTTCACCTTCACGGCAACAATCAGTGTGCCTCTGACTAACGCATTAGGGATATGGTCGTGAGGGTATGTTATGTGATTATGTAAGCATTTTAGAACTTTGTGACTGTACGGCACGGTGGACGGCACATCACTCTAACCATTTCCGGTCTGTCCTCCTTGCTTTATCGCAAAGAAATGACATTTGGCCAGAGCGAGAGAAAAAACGGAAATGGGGTAACCTGATGTGCTGCTGACTGTACTCAAATTTGCAGGTAAGATTATTAGTTCACATATATACGTGCCTATGCTAATGAAAGGCCACCTTTCTCTAACTGTAAGGTAGTGCAAGCCTCATACAAGGGCTCAGTACAGAATGTGTAAGGCTAGAAATAACATTATTCAGTCACCACGACACGCGTTATTTCATTCAGAAGACCTCAACTGAGAAATTGGCCACAACGATTTATCGAAACCGTTATGTTTCTTTGTACAGAATAGGCGGAAAAACTTAATCTCATTCCAAAATGTATCGGTAATGTTTCAATGTATTTATTCTGTCTGTGACCCAGAAAAAGCAGATGTATAGCACTAACCCAATACTTCGTTTCCCAATCAACCTTTACAAAAATATTGAATTCTATTTGAATAATGTCATTTTCTAAAGCCTACACCTGCCCACAGGCTGCCCTTCTACGACGTGATGGCGGAACTGATGAAGCCCTCGACCATGATGCCCATGCAGGCGGGGCGCATGCAGGAAGGCACCTACATCTTCCACCTCACGCCGCAACAGGCCACAGAGATCGCCTCGGGGAAAGATATAGTCGGGACCAGTAATAAACTAGATTATGTTATACAGGTAAGATTGTGACCCCGAATTTACAAACCTCTATCAAAGTTGAGCACGCCTTCAAGTCATGCCGTCACTTTTATTTCAATGGACACTGTACAGGACGGCGTGAGCTAGAGGGTGTGGTCATCCTGATTGACGTTTGTGTATTCGAGTGTTCGACTTGGAATGCATCTGTTCGCCCTATGGTATGGGGCGTTAGAAATCTTGCCTAGGAAAAAGATTAATATTGTTCAATTCGATCAATAACAAATTTGCTGGCAAGCAAAGCCTAGAGGTTAAAATTCTATCAGAACAGCTTAAAATGATTATGTGCAAACTAACCTGCGATTGTTTGTTTCAGGCCCAACTAAGATTTTGTCTTCTGGAAACATCATGTGAACAAGAAGACTATTTCCCACCTAGTGTTAATGTTAAAGTAAATAACAAAATGTGCCCACTACCAGTGAGTATTCTTCAACTAGCTTTACAGTTTTAACACTTTTTAGAATTAAATAGAGAAAATAATCAAGCATATAACTTTTTTCAACTTGAGTGTGTGTTGTTCGTCTAGCACTGTAAGTCATTCATAGCCATAAGCTGTCCACAAGCGGTAGTAGACGCCTGAATCTTTATCATGTCTTCAACCTTGCCCAAATTGCACTGGCCTCCATTCTAGAACTAGTCTGGACAGCTATAGAATTCCCGCCCATCCCCATTTTCACTTACGAAGCGTTCCTTCCAAAATCTCGTTAAACCTCTCATCAGTTGAGGGTACTTTTGATCTCTCTAGATAAGTCCAAGAAGATCTTAAACTTCCCACTTTAGGTTCCTGCTGCTTCACCTTTCCCTTCCCACGGTTGAGACATATTAAAAGGTTTTTATTTGTTACTAGCTTACCGCCCGCGGCTTGACCTTCGTGAAGTTCGCACATTATCGCCCTATGTAGCATACTTATTTCAACCTCTTTTCAAACGTGCAATCTATCTGTATACTGAATGTAATTAAAATATACCTGAAAATAGGTTCTTTTTAGTAGGATAGACCGTTGTCTTCTTTTTCGTACAACGGTCACACACACACACACACACACATTTTTCACCGCAGATTAGGCGTGAAATCATTACAGACACACACTTTCGCATTTATAATATTAGGATTAACATTAAGACAGCATCTAAATATCCTCACCAGAATCCAATACCAACAAACAAGCCGACACCGGAACCAAAGCGGCCCCCCAGGCCGGTCAACATCTCCTCCCTCGTGAAGTTGTCTCCAACCGTCGCTAACACGATCCACGTGACGTGGGCGGCCGACTTCACACGAGCCTACGTGCTCAGCGTGTTCATGGTCCGGAAACTCACCTCGGCCGAGTTGCTTCAGCGACTCAAGAATAAGGGCACGAAGAATCCGGATTATACGCGGTCGCTTAGTGAGTATTGTGTACTGAATTATTAGTTAGATGACCCCGTGAACATCTCCTAGCTGTCTCCAACCGTCGCTAACACGATCCACGTGACGTGGGCGGCCGACTTCACACGAGCCTACGTGCTCAGCGTGTTCATGGTCCGGAAACTCACCTCGGCCGAGTTGCTTCAGCGACTCAAGAATAAGGGCACGAAGAATCCGGATTATACGCGGTCGCTTAGTGAGTATTGTGTACTGAATTATTAGTTAGATGACCCCGTGAACATCTCCTAGCTGTCTCCAACCGTCGCTAACACGATCCACGTGACGTGGGCGGCCGACTTCACACGAGCCTACGTGCTCAGCGTGTTCATGGTCCGGAAACTCACCTCGGCCGAGTTGCTTCAGCGACTCAAGAATAAGGGCACGAAGAATCCGGATTATACGCGGTCGCTTAGTGAGTATTGTGTACTGAATTATTAGTTAGATGACCCCGTGAACATCTCCTAGCTGTCTCCAACCGTCGCTAACACGATCCACGTGACGTGGGCGGCCGACTTCACACGAGCCTACGTGCTCAGCGTGTTCATGGTCCGGAAACTCACCTCGGCCGAGTTGCTTCAGCGACTCAAGAATAAGGGCACGAAGAATCCGGATTATACGCGGTCGCTTAGTGAGTATTGTGTACTGAATTATTAGTTAGATGACCCCGTGAACATCTCCTAGCTGTCTCCAACCGTCGCTAACACGATCCACGTGACGTGGGCGGCCGACTTCACACGAGCCTACGTGCTCAGCGTGTTCATGGTCCGGAAACTCACCTCGGCAGAGCTGCTGCAGCGGCTCAAGAATAAGGGCACTAAGAATCCGGATTATACGCGGTCACTTAGTGAGTATTTTGTCCTAAAGGTTTAACCTTTTTTGAGTTAACTTGAATTTGTTTCTCCCTCCATCATTTGCTGGTAATAGTCAGATTTTTATTATGTATTGTCTTATCATTAAATCCACCTAGTAGTGTTACATTTGTACAGTTAATGGTTCTTCCAAAAACAGAATTTGCTGTGAAATCAATAAATTGGGTGGGACTATGAAAAGACAGAAGTTTATTTCTTTCAACTTATTAACCACTCAGCAGATTCTGGTGTTTTGAAAGCATTCCTTGGTTGTTGTAGAGAGAATTACTTGTTAGCTATTCAGAAGAATTACTCAGTAGAATCAAAGTGTGCGTAAGCTTTATCATTATCAAATGTTTCTTGAAGTATTTAGGAAAAAGTTACCTTAATATTACAGAATTAAATGGTCATATTACTTAGCCATTGTTTTATTGTAATTGCTTCTTTCAAAACATTCCTTTACCCTTTTGACTCTGTGTACACACATTTTGTTATACTTGTACGAGTTATTCGTTGTTCCAAATGCAACACACAAGTGTCTAAACCTGACATTTCCTTTCCAGTAAAAGAGAAACTATCAGAAGACTACGACAGCGAGATAGCGACCACATCCTTGCGAGTCTCCCTAATGTGTCCGCTCGGCAAGATGCGAATGTCGTGTCCATGCCGACCGGCCGCCTGCCCGCACCTGCAGTGCTTCGACGCCTCGCTGTTCCTCCAGATGAACGAGCGCAAGCCCACCTGGCTGTGCCCCGTGTGCGACCGCTCGGCGCCCTACGACTCGCTAGTAGTCGACGGGTGAGTGTCACACACATACAGACATGTAACAGATGAACGAGCGCAAGCCCACCTGTGGGCTGTGCCCCGTGTGCGACCGCTCGGCGCCCTACGACTCGCTAGTAGTCGACGGGTGAGTCTCACACACATACAGACATGTAACAGATGAACGAGCGCAAGCCCACCTGTGGGCTGTGCCCCGTGTGCGACCGCTCGGCGCCCTACGACTCGCTAGTAGTCGACGGGTGAGTCTCACACACATACAGACATGTAACAGATGAACGAGCGCAAGCCCACCTGTGGGCTGTGCCCCGTGTGCGACCGCTCGGCGCCCTACGACTCGCTAGTAGTCGACGGGTGAGTCTCACACACATACAGACATGTAACAGATGAACGAGCGCAAGCCCACCTGGCTGTGCCCCGTGTGCGACCGCTCGGCGCCCTACGACTCGCTAGTAGTCGACGGGTGAGTGTCACACACATACAGACATGTAACAGATGAACGAGCGCAAGCCCACCTGTGGGCTGTGCCCCGTGTGCGACCGCTCGGCGCCCTACGACTCGCTAGTAGTCGACGGGTGAGTCTCACACACATACAGACATGTAACAGATGAACGAGCGCAAGCCCACCTGTGGGCTGTGCCCCGTGTGCGACCGCTCGGCGCCCTACGACTCGCTAGTAGTCGACGGGTGAGTGTCACACACATACAGACATGTAACAGATGAACGAGCGCAAGCCCACCTGTGGGCTGTGCCCCGTGTGCGACCGCTCGGCGCCCTACGACTCGCTAGTAGTCGACGGGTGAGTCTCACACACATACAGACATGTAACAGATGAACGAGCGCAAGCCCACCTGTGGGCTGTGCCCCGTGTGCGACCGCTCGGCGCCCTACGACTCGCTAGTAGTCGACGGGTGAGTGTCACACACATACAGACATGTAACAGATGAACGAGCGCAAGCCCACCTGTGGGCTGTGCCCCGTGTGCGACCGCTCGGCGCCCTACGACTCGCTAGTAGTCGACGGGTGAGTGTCACACACATACAGACATGTAACAGATGAACGAGCGCAAGCCCACCTGTGGGCTGTGCCCCGTGTGCGACCGCTCGGCGCCCTACGACTCGCTAGTAGTCGACGGGTGAGTGTCACACACATACAGACATGTAACAGATGAACGAGCGCAAGCCCACCTGTGGGCTGTGCCCCGTGTGCGACCGCTCGGCGCCCTACGACTCGCTAGTAGTCGACGGGTGAGTCTCACACACATACAGACATGTAACAGATGAACGAGCGCAAGCCCACCTGTGGGCTGTGCCCCGTGTGCGACCGCTCGGCGCCCTACGACTCGCTAGTAGTCGACGGGTGAGTCTCACACACATACAGACATGTAACAGATGAACGAGCGCAAGCCCACCTGTGGGCTGTGCCCCGTGTGCGACCGCTCGGCGCCCTACGACTCGCTAGTAGTCGACGGGTGAGTGTCACACACATACAGACATGTAACAGATGAACGAGCGCAAGCCCACCTGTGGGCTGTGCCCCGTGTGCGACCGCTCGGCGCCCTACGACTCGCTAGTAGTCGACGGGTGAGTCTCACACACATACAGACATGTAACAGATGAACGAGCGCAAGCCCACCTGTGGGCTGTGCCCCGTGTGCGACCGCTCGGCGCCCTACGACTCGCTAGTAGTCGACGGGTGAGTCTCACACACATACAGACATGTAACAGATGAACGAGCGCAAGCCCACCTGTGGGCTGTGCCCCGTGTGCGACCGCTCGGCGCCCTACGACTCGCTAGTAGTCGACGGGTGAGTCTCACACACATACAGACATGTAACAGATGAACGAGCGCAAGCCCACCTGTGGGCTGTGCCCCGTGTGCGACCGCTCGGCGCCCTACGACTCGCTAGTAGTCGACGGGTGAGTGTCTTAGTTAGAGGCTAAATGTAGCCTCAGTTGGCGTTGGGGGTCAGTTCATGCAGAGACGCGACGTGACGACACTAGAGAAGGCCAATGTTTAAAATCGCAAGACGCATTATAAAATCGTAGAAGAGTGTCACGCACAAGTAACCGTAATAATAATAATAATAAACCCGCAGGGGCGGCTCTTATGAGCTGTTGGTGCGTTACGACACCACGGGTTAACCCGACGTTACCGCAGGGCGGCTTGTGGCGAGCTGTTGGTGTGTAGCGACACCACGGACCCGAGTTCCCCCGAGAGTCGGTCAGGCCCTCCATCTCCGCTTGCCTTCACTGGCCGGCTGGAGTGGACCCCAGTGGGGGCCGCAGGACTCTCACCTCTGGCTTGCCTTAACCGGCCGTCCGGAGTGGGGCGTTAGAGCTGAATGCTCGCAGGGTGGAAGTGAAACATGCCTAAGTCGCGAGTTGGGGAGGTGGGAAACCACCTCGTAGAAAGCGGTGCACACCTCTCGACACCCTGAGCCGCTCACGGCCATGTTGCCGCCTTTGCTGGCCTTACGCGTCAGCACGTTTGGGTGGCCCATTTAGTGAGCGGCTAGTCACCGTCTGCCAGGAGAGTAAAAATTGAGACATTTTGCATGGCAGACGTCCGTTGTCTCAGGCAATAGCCCAGTTACCGGTCCACCAAATATTCCCCTCCATAGCCTGGTTTTTATTGCCCTTTTTACTTATTTTCACAATAGTCCTTGCATTTTCCGGGTGTTGTCTTTGGGTAGATTTTCATAATTTATCAAGAGACAAAACCCGGCAGATGCACACATTTCAAATTAGAGTAAATGGTACCAAAAAGCCTCTACGTGTTGGCTTCGGCCCCACGCAAGCTTCAAAGGACCGGGTCCCCATGGACCTGTGAATTTCCACGTACCTACATAATAATAATATAATAATAATAATAACCCCCCCAGGGGACCACCTTGTCGTGGTGGGGGGGCTTACGGGGAGCATGGAACTACTACTTAACATCAAAACACCTGATTGAACGCAATAACAGCACCAAGCTGTTTCTAGCTTTAACACCACAGCTTAACGAACCCTCCCCAAACTAACGGTCCCAACCAAACCCCACATGGAGAAATGTCGAATAGAAAGTATAATTTGCGGTCGCTGCCCGGGGGTCGCCGGGGCGCATCTGGAGCCGTTGCTGGATGTCTCAGTATGCGGACCAACGGCGATGAGGAGTTGAGCAGGCGGGCTCCCATCGACAAAAATATGACAGCCGAAAACTCATCACCCCCCTCACCCATATCCTCAACCCATAGCCTTTTTCAATCACCAATTTCATCCCCTCGTTCGTTCGTTTGAAAACGCATCCCGATCATCTACAGTATCACCATTGTCAATAGATGTTGTACAGGAAGCATGTGCTACCCAACCTGTACCCACTACTGGCTCTAAACGTACGCGAAAGAAATGGAGTGACGATATGAACAAATTCATATGGCGTACATACCTCACCATCACAAATTTAGAACAAGAAAATAAACGACGATATTTAGGTCCATTACATGAAGAATTCAGCAAGAAATTCCCAACAATGGAGGCAACAAGACAACGTATAGGAGATCAGCGTAGGGCTATAGTTAACAATAAATTACTTTCACAGGAAACACTGGATGCGATCCGCTCGGAAGTACAAGAGCAATTACTACAAACAACAGCTGGAACAACACATGAAGCACCGGCGGTTAGTCAGGATAGTTACTTAAATAGCAGCGAAAGAATGTCATGGACGGAAGAAATGAACAAGACAGTAATGCGATGCTTTTAAGAAGTTACGGAAATGGAAAGAAATATGACTGTCTATAGGAAAAAACTTTACGACCAATTTGTTCAGCACTACCCACAACTATCACACTTATCTGAACAACGTATATCTGACCAGAAAAGAGTTATAATTAGAAACAGATTACTTTCACGTGAACAGATTGACCAGATCCAGAAGGAAGTTGAGAAAGACCTTTCTCGAAACACGGATAATACCACCTCTGACACTGTAACAAATAACCTCATAGACACACAATCCCAAGTTGACACTCATTTAAATGTAGATTCAAGCCGAACACACCCTAACACTCATGCAGCACACGATAAATCTCAAACACACCAACTCCACGTTGATACAGACACTATTGAAACACAATTTTACGACGCCTTACGGAAGTTCATGGACACTAACCCAACAGCAAGACCTTACATTCCAAAACAGAGATCATCAAGAAACTTGGCTGTTATTGTGGAATACCTTAATCAAATCGTTTTACCAAAACATTTGTCAGTGGAACAAGACTTTGCTACACTACAGACAGTTATATATTCTGCAGCATATACTGCAGCAATTTGCAACAATTCGAAAATTCATGAAGCAGGACAAGACCAACAAACAGCCCACAAACAGGAAAGGAAACCGAAGTGGCAAAGACGCCTAGAAAATAAAATACGACAGTTTCGGTTATACATAGCACATTTGACACAATATAGTAATGGGAACAGAAATAACAAAATTTTAAACACAGTAGAAAAAATTAAAACTAACTTCAAAACTCACGCCACTTATGAAGTCCAGAACACAGAAATAGATCACTTTTTGGACACATTAAAACAAAAACTGAACGTCGCTTCCAGCCGACTTAAAAGATATTTGGTATGTACTAGCAGAAAAACACAGAATTCGAAATTTAATAACAATGAAAAAGTATTTTACAGAAATCTTTCAGCTGACACCGCTAAACCGGACAAACACCCAAATGGAATACCTTCACCGGAAGCAGTACGTCAGTTCTGGGCCAACATATGGGAAAAACCTGTAGCGCATAACAATGATGCTGATTGGTTACATGCAGATAACGGACAGGATGATATCCCAGTTATGAAATTTGACCACGTCGATGTTGAAACTTTCATAAACGTTATAAGACGCACACATAACTGGAAATCGCCCGGTACCGATCATATACATAATTTTTGGTATAAGAAACTGACATGTGCTTATCCATACATTCATAATCATATTAATAACTTCATTCAAATGCCGACCACTTTGCCAAAATATATTACACAGGGTGTTACCTACATGATACCCAAGGATCAGGAGGACACTTCAAACCCAGCAAAATACCGACCAATAACCTGTTTGCAAACCATCTACAAAATTATCACAGCCTGTATCTCTGAGACTATATATAAGCACCTGACTGAAAATAATATACTAGCAGAAGAACAAAAAGGTTGTCGTAAATATAGTCAAGGATGTAAGGAACAATTAACTTTAGATGCAATAGTTATCAAAGAGGCATTCAAGCAAAGACAAAATATTCATACCATGTTCATAGATTATCGAAAAGCCTTTGACTCGGTCCCGCACAGCTGGCTCATTCATGTTTTACAATTATATAAGATACACCCTATAATAGTTTCATTCTTAACAACCACAATGCAAACCTGGGAAACAAGTCTAAAAATCAAGCAAGACCAAGAAGCATGTTTAATCACGGAACCAATTCGTATTCAACGAGGTATATTTCAAGGCGACGCTCTTAGCCCTTTATGGTTCTGTCTAGCACTAAACCCACTGTCTCAACTATTACATCAATCAGAAGCAGGATACAAAATTGGATCTAATAGCAGCAGTCACCATGTACTATCACATTTGATGTACATGGACGACATAAAACTCTACGCAAGTGAAAAAGATCATTTATTTAAACTAGCAGATATTACCCAGATGTTTTCAGATGACATATGCATGGAATTTGGAGTAGAAAAATGTAAAATCAACTCGGTCGAGAAAGGTAAGCTTCAAAACCACAATTACACTCTTCATACAGGAGAGGTTATTACGCCGATGGACGAACACTCATCTTATAAATACCTAGGATTCCACCAATCAAAACAAATTCATCAGAAGCAAACAAAAACAGAACTGAAAACAAAATTTAAACACAGATTGAAGCAGATTTTACGAACTCATCTCACATCTAAAAACATCATCAAAGCTATTAACACTTACGCCGTACCAATACTGACCTACTCTTTCGGAATCATAACCTGGTCCCAATCGGATTTGATTTCCCTCCAACGGATTATAAATACTCACCTGACACAACATAGAAAACACCACCCTAAATCATGTACACAACGGCTCACCCTCCCTCGAAGTGAAGGAGGAAGAGGACTCATAGACATCCAAAACTTACATAACAAGCAAATCACATCACTGAGACAGTACTTCTTCCATAAATCAGAAACATCAAACTTGCACAAATGTATTGCTGAATCCGACAGAAAGCTAACACCCCTTAACCTACATGATCACAATAAGCAAACCAGCGAAAAAATTACAAATGACGAAAAGAAGATAATTGACTGGGCCCAGAAATCTCTACATGGGAGACACAGAGCTGATCTTCGCCAAACCCACGTCGACATGGATGCGTCGAACGAATGGCTTAAGAGAGGCGAACTGTTTCCCGAAACGGAGGCGTTTATGTTGGCTATTCAAGACCAGGTGATAGCTACGCGAAACTATCGAAAATATATCACTAAGGAGTTGCAGAATGATATATGCCGCCATTGTAATAGTGCACCTGAAACAGTCCAACATATCACAGGTGCTTGCAAAACTTTGGTGCAAACCGACTACAAACATCGCCACGACCAGGTCGGGTCGATTATCCACCAACATCTTGCTTATGTAAATAAATTTGTCCCAGAAAAGCTGCCGTACTATAAATATAACCCTAGCACCATCTTTGAAAATCAGCAGTGTAAATTATATTGGGACCGTACATTAATGACAGACAGGACAGTACACTTCAATAGACCCGATATCACTCTGCACGACAGAACAAATAAGATAATATACTTAATAGACATTGCGATCCCCAACACACACAACCTTCAATCAACTATATCCGAAAAGATTTCTAAATACCACGAACTAGCAATCCAACTCAAAATTCAATGGCAGGCACAGACTGTACACATTGTCCCAATAGTTCTTTCAACCACAGGAGTTATACCGAAAAGCTTGAAGAAAAGCCTGGAAATATTGAAGATACCACCCAAAACGATATACCTACTTCAAAAAGCTGCCATCCTTAATACGTGTCGTATTACCAGAAAGTTTCTTTCCTCCGGAACCACAACCCTAAACCCTATGACGCTTGACTGAGGTCCGCGTTGTAGGAAGATGTACCCGCCTTACTAAAAGGTTGGAGAAAGATAAATCTTAAATTAAAAATAATAATAATAATAATCTTTATTTACAGGAAACACGGTACATAAAATGATGGTAACAGTTACATAAAATATGGTAGTTTCACATGTTTCGCCAAATATATGGCATGTAAAATGTTTAATAATTTTAATAACTTATTTAATAAGCTCTCTAACGCTATAAAAATTCTTATCTAGAAGCCATAAATGTAATTTTTTATAAAATAAGGGAGGGTTCAGTGATTTTAAGGTGTCTGGAATTTTGTTATAGATTTTTATACACATATTTAAGCAATTCTTCATATATAAAGTGGTTCTGGGTGCAAATTTTAGGACTAATCTATCTGGATTTCTTTTATTACGAGGATTAATGTAGATAGGTTACTACTACTTTTTTATTATAATATCATTGTTTTTGGCTTTTTCTGTGTTGCTCTGGATTAGCACACGCAATCTTCGAAGCGTGGAACTCCTTGGGCTCGGTATTCACTATGTTTGCAAACCACTTGCTCTCCGCGCTCTTGCTACCGTTCCACATAGCGGATACTTTCGCGCTCAGCGCCCCAATGAGTGGCGGTTTTTTGGCTTATCATGTTTACCGAACTTGTATCAGTACTTCCACACAAGAAGCTCAAACTAACCCACTACAATTTCCCCACAGATACTTCCAAGAAGTGCTAACATCCTCCCGCCTATCGTCCGACTGCAACGAGATCCAGCTGCACGCGGACGGCAACTGGTCGGCGCACGTGCCGCCGCCGCGCGCGCCGCAAGCGCAGCCGCAGCCCGAGCCTGCCGTCACGCTCATCGCCGACGACCTGGGTGAGACAGCAACACATCCACCGTAGCGTGCGTAGCTACGGAGCGCGCCGCAGCCCGAGCCTGCCGTCACGCTCATCGCCGACGACCTGGGTGAGACAGCAACACATCCACCGTAGCGTGCGTAGCTACGGAGCGCGCCGCAGCCCGAGCCTGCCGTCACGCTCATCGCCGACGACCTGGGTGAGACAGCAACACATCCACCGTAGCGTGCGTAGCTACGGAGCGCGCCGCAGCCCGAGCCTGCCGTCACGCTCATCGCCGACGACCTGGGTGAGACAGCAACACATCCACCGTAGCGTGCGTAGCTACGGAGCGCGCCGCAGCCCGAGCCTGCCGTCACGCTCATCGCCGACGACCTGGGTGAGACAGCAACACATCCATTTTGGGGGTTAATCTGCTTGCGTCCGTAAGGTTTTGCCCTCGATGCCTTACACGTGACCCCTGGGTGGCGCCAAATGAGCAGAAAATTTAATGTGGTAGAGCCTAGCTGCAGTTGGACTGCAGCTTATGATGGGCTGGCTCAACCGGTGCAATACCACTCTCTCGCACAATACCAGCGTGAAGCAGGGACTTATACTCTGTGTTTCGTTCAGGTTAGCGTGAGTTCCGGCAGCCTCAACCCCCCCTCCCCCCCAGTATGGAAGCGACTCTTAGTATAACAGTACCCCAGGAGGGTACCTGCCCAGCTGGTGCAGGACAATCCCTCCCTGTGCCTGACCGCACAGGCAACTGCCCGTCGTATTCTGGGGTGGGCACAAAGTCGCGAAGTACTGTCAAGAAAAGGAAGAGCAAACCTACCCAAGCACCACCTTTGCTCAATGTAGACTTCGGCAACATAAGAGGCATCCACTCTAACCTTGAAGCCGTCCACCACCACCTAGAGACGGCCAGACCTTGCTTGCTCTTCTTGACCGAGGCACAGATTTCTCCCCCTCAAGATACATCTTATCTTAACTACCCTGGTTACAAACTCGAGCACAACTTTGTGCCACATGCGGGGGTATGTGCGTATATTAGGGATGACATCTGTAGTCGACGTCTTGGCAGTCTTGAGGGCCCTGACTTGTCAACTCTGTGGGTACGCATAGAAGGTGGCGACCACCCTCGCGTCTATGTGTGTCTATATAGGTCTCACAGCGGTAACACTGAGACGGAGCGACTCATCGAACATCTACAGGTTGCAACCGACACCGTTCTTGAACAGACCCCGACTGCCGAAGTCATATTGCTGGGTGACTTTAACGCTCATCACATCGAATGGCTAGGGTCACGTAAAACTGACCATGCAGGCGGAGCCTTTCATAGTTTCGCCCTGGCATACGGTTTAACACAACTGGTCACATCGCCAACGCGAATCCCAGATGTGGAACATCATGTTCCTTCATTGTTGGACCTTCTGCTGACCTCCCACCCAGACAACTACCAGATCTCGGTCGACGCTCCTCTAGGATCGTCCGACCACTGCCTGGTGCGGAGCACAGTTCCCATCACGCGTGCCCAACGCCTGCGATCCGCAGGTAGCCGCCGTGTCTGGCACTACAGGTCAGCAGATTGGGAGGGATTGCGCACTTTTTTTGCCTCCTACCAATGGGGGCAAGTTTGCTTCATGTCTGCAGACCCCTGTGCCTGCGCAGACTCTGTTGCCGATGTTTTGCTGCAGGGTATGGAATTATTCATTCCAAACACTGCAGTGCCCATCGGGGGCAAGTCCCAGCCATGGTTCGATCGGTCTTGCAAAATTGCGCTTCGCCTTAAGCAGGACCGTTACCGAGCTTGGGCAGAGGCTCAGACAACTGGGAATAGCAGCAGCCCCACTCTTAAGAAGCTTTTTAATCTTGCCTCCAGGTCCTACAAAAGGATAATTGCCGAGGCGAAGGGTGATTACATCCGCAGCATCGGAGCAAAGCTGGCAAAGTTGCCCTCAGGCACTCGGGCCTTCTGGTCGTTGGCCAAAGCAGTTCAGGGAAACTTCTGCCGGCCGACTTTTCCACCGCTGCGCAGAATTGATGGCTCAATGGCCCATAGTTCGAAAGAGATTGCCGACAGCCTATGCTCTCTTTTTGCATCTAACTCGACCTTGGACGACAGGGGGAAGACACCACCCAGTATACCACGGTGCTCGAGCTCTATGCCCGATATCAAATTTCACCAGCGCGCCGTGCGTAGGGCTCTCCTCTCACTGGACGTCCATAAGTCGTCTGGGCCGGATGCCATCCCTGCAATTGTGCTGAAAACGTGTGCTCCCGAGTTAGCTCCTGTCTTAACGCGCTTATTCCGGCTCTCTTACACCACCAGAGTAGTCCCGGACTGTTGGAAAACAGCACTTGTGCACCCGATCCCTAAAAAAGGGGACCGCTCAGACCCAAACAACTACAGGCCAATCGCTATTACCTCCCTGCTTTCTAAAGTAATGGAAAGTATTATCAATACTCAGCTTTTGCGGTATTTAGAGAACCAACAGCTGATCAGTGACCGACAGTACGGTTTCCGAAGCGGTCGGTCTGCCGGGGATCTTTTGGTTTTTCTAGTCCACCGCTGGGCTGCTGCCATTGAAAGTAAGGGAGAGGCCTTAGCGGTCAGTTTGGACATTGCGAAAGCCTTTGATCGGGTCTGGCACAAGGCGCTCATAGCCAAACTTCCGTCATTCGGGATCCCTAACGCACTATGCACGTGGATCGCTAGTTTTCTTTCTGGGCGTAGCATCAGGGTTGTTGTTGATGGTTCCAGTTCCACGACCTTGCCTGTTAATGCTGGCGTTCCACAGGGCTGTGTGTTGTCTCCAACCCTGTTCATTCTGCATATTAATGATATGCTGCAGACGAGTAGCATTCATTGCTATGCGGATGACAGCACTGGAGACGCACTGTACTTTGGCCAACCCAATCTCCCGAGGGAAGTGGTGGATGACAGCCGGAAAGAGCTTGTGTCCAGGATTGAGGCTTTACTAGAACGGGTCTCACTGTGGGGTCAGAACAATCTGGTTACATTCAATCCCTCTAAGACACAACTCTGCGCATTCACCGCGAAAAAAGCCCCTTTTACACTTGATGCCCAATTCGAGGACACTCCTCTGAGTATCAAACCCAGTCTTGGAATTCTTGGCGTCGACATCTCGAGCGATGTGCAGTTCCGCGGTCATCTGGAAGACAAAGCGAATTTAGCTTCAAGGAAGGTTGGTGTCCTCAACAAAGCTAAGCAGTACTTCCTGCCATCACAGCGCCTTCAACTTTATAAGGCCCAAGTAAGGCCTCACATGGAGTACTGCTGCCATCTTTGGGCTGGGGCACCCCAATGTCTTCTTCTTCCTTTTGACCGTGTTCAACGCAGGGCTGCTCGAATTGTCGGCGACCCTGTTATCTCCGACTGTCTAGACCCTTTGGCGTTACGTAGGGACGTTGCGTCCCTATGTGTTCTGTACCGTATTTACAATGGGGAGTGCTCCGAAGAGTTATTCAAGATCGTACCGGCCTCTTCCTTCCATCACCGCACAACGCGTCATAAGCTGAAGTTCCATGCTCATCACCTGGACGGTTGGCGCTCTTCAACTGTGCGATTCACGCGTCACTTTTTACCACGTACAGCTAAAATATGGAACGGTCTTCCAGCGGCGGTGTTTCCGGAAAAGTATGACATCGGGGCCTTCAAGAAAAGAGCGTATTCCTTTTTGAAAGGCAAGCAACGCATCTCGTGACACCTATGGTGTTGCAGTTGTCCATGGGCAGAGGTGATTACTTTCCATCAGGTGACCCTCTAGCTCGTTTGCTCCCTATTACATAAAAAAAAAAAAAAAAAAAAAAAAAAATCCACCGTAGCGTGCGTAGCTACGGAGCGCGCCGCAGCCCGAGCCTGCCGTCACGCTCATCGCCGACGACCTGGGTGAGACAGCAACACATCCACCGTAGCGTGCGTAGCTACGGAGCGCGCCGCAGCCCGAGCCTGCCGTCACGCTCATCGCCGACGACCTGGGTGAGACAGCAACACATCCACCGTAGCGTGCGTAGCTACGGAGCGCGCCGCAGCCCGAGCCTGCCGTCACGCTCATCGCCGACGACCTGGGTGAGACAGCAACACATCCACCGTAGCGTGCGTAGCTACGGAGTGCGCCGCAGCCCGAGCCTGCCGTCACGCTCATCGCCGACGACCTGGGTGAGACAGCAACACATCCACCGTAGCGTGCGTAGCTACGGAGCGCGCCGCAGCCCGAGCCTGCCGTCACGCTCATCGCCGACGACCTGGGTGAGACAGCAACACATCCACCGTAGCGTGCGTAGCTACGGAGCGCGCCGCAGCCCGAGCCTGCCGTCACGCTCATCGCCGACGACCTGGGTGAGACAGCAACACATCCACCGTAGCGTGCGTAGCTACGGAGCGCGCCGCAGCCCGAGCCTGCCGTCACGCTCATCGCCGACGACCTGGGTGAGACAGCAACACATCCACCGTAGCGTGCGTAGCTACGGAGCGCGCCGCAGCCCGAGCCTGCCGTCACGCTCATCGCCGACGACCTGGGTGAGACAGCAACACATCCACCGTAGCGTGCGTAGCTACGGAGCGCGCCGCAGCCCGAGCCTGCCGTCACGCTCATCGCCGACGACCTGGGTGAGACAGCAATAACAATAGACGAAGTTCAGCAGTGCAGGTCCTACACTATCGGCCGTGTGCCGCTGGACGGCTGCAAGAGGGCCGCGGGCGACCCCTTCTGCCCTGAAGAGGGAGCCCGTCCGCAAGGAGGCAGGAGAGCCTGGTCCGGCTGTGGATGGCGGATCTAAGAAAGGCGGAGTCCGGTCAGCGAACAGTGGAGGCGCTCGCTCCAATGCTTGACCGGAGGAACTTCCGGCTTTTAATGTACTCATAATCACTGTTTACAGGGCAGATCGCGAGATAAGTAAATTTTTCGAATTTCTGGATAATATCATACTTAAAATCCGTTCATTAACCACAAGAAAACATGTAATTCTCGGAGGTGATTTTAATTTAGACAGAACCAACAACAAGTACAAAAATGATTACCTAAAACTAAGTAATACACTATTAGAACTAAATATGCACCAAATAGTCTCGCAATCTACTGGAGAAACCAGCAATAGCAGCACTTGTATTGACTTAATCTTCACAAATCGCAAAACCCACCGTTTAAACGTCTATGACTACGGTATTTCAGACCACAAAGCACTCATCTATGAAACTGACATAAAGCCGATCAATACTCCTGTCCAAACCCATAAACTATTCTCGTACAAAAGACAATACACTACTCAGAACATGAACAAATTCAAAGAAAGTCTAACGAAAATTCACTGGAATGACATCATAAAACAAAACCTAAATATTAACGAGAACTATACAAATTTTGCAAATAAACTCACAGAAATTCTAAACGCACACATACCAAAAAATAGGGTCTACATCAAAACCAGAGTCAACAAAACATGGCTAACGACTGGGTTGAGAAAGTCAAGTAAACATAAAAGAACCCTAAAAATACTGGTAAATAGTACGAATAATCCGATACTTAAATCACACTACAAACATTTTAATAAAATTTTGAGAAAGACCATAAAAACATCCAAAAAGATTATCTACAGTAAAAAAATGAACGCCTCAACTCATAAAAGCAAAACAATGTGGAAAATTATAAATGAAATTACAAATCCAAAAACGCCAGACAACCCGTGTACAAACAATCTTAAAATTATTACCACTGAAAATGAAGAAATAGAAAACCCATCTGAAACAGCAAATTATTTCAACAACTACTTCATATCAGTAGGATACTCGCAATACCAAGGGAAAGACGTCCTCGATCCTAAATTTTCTGGGCAGAGTCAGATTACAACCTCTAACCCCCCACTCACATCTATGTTCTTAACAGACGTTACTGAAAAAGAAGTCCACTCAATCATTATGAAAATACCAAACAAGCTAAGCTGCGGTACCGACGAAATTCCGCCAACACTACTAAAAATCTGTACTGAGCAACTCGTTACCCCTATAGCAGAACTTATAAACAGATCCTTTGACGAAGAATGTTTCCCAGACGATTTGAAAATGGCAAAAATTAAACCTATTTATAAAAAAAAAGGAAATCGAAGCGACGTTTCTCAGTATAGGCCCATTGCATTACTACCCACAGTTTCAAAAATCTTTGAAAAATGTATGTCGACACGTCTCAATAGTTATTTAGAAAAACACAATCTTTTAGACAACCACCAATACGGCTTCCGAAAGAAACGGTCTACAACCCTTGCTATATACCAGTACGTACAAGAGATTCTTAACATCATTCGTAGCAAGAAATATGCGGTATTATTAAGCAAAATCTTGAAATTGGGAGTTAGAGGTAAGCCTTATAAATGGATCAAATCGTTCCTAGAAAATAGGAAACAATTTGTCCAAATCGAACACACAAATACCAAAACAAACGAGATAGAAGTCATCAACTCTGAAACAAAGACCACAAACCGTTCTATACCCCAAGGCAGCGTGTTGGGCTGCATTCTTTTTATAGCCTACATAAATGATCTACCAAAAGTAGTTGATACCCCGTGCGTGCTGTTCGCTGATGACGTGTCTCTGTTATTTGAATACACAAACACAAATAACATTATCCAGATAGAAAATGCATACAGAGACGTTGAGCAATGGCTAGAGCAACATAATTTGATCATCAACCCAAAAAAGACTCGAATTATCCAATTTAGGCCGTATCAAAGGAAAGCTCTAGACATAAGTGTCATAGCAAATAAACTAAAGATAGAAGAGACCACCGCATCCTCTCTTTTGGGATTGACATTAGATTGCCACCTTACGTGGAAAATACATTTAGATATGCTGAAAACCAGGCTCTCTAGATTCATTTATGCCCTGTCAGTTTTAAAGCGAAATACAGACCTGAATACGGCCCTGTCTGCATATCACGCATACGCACATGCATGGCTATGCTACGGGGTGACAATGTGGGGAAACTCTACAGATGCTCCCGATATTTTTATAAAGCAAAAGAAATGTATCCGTATCTTGGCAAATATCCGCCAGAGAGAAAGCTGCAGGCCGCATTTCACTAGGTTAAATATTCTAACCTTACCATCGTTATATATATTGGAAATGTGTCTTTTTGTCTACAACAACCAAAACCTCTTTACATATTGTAGCAGCCCCCGACGTAAAAATAAGTTAGAACTTCCCAACCCTAAATTGGAAATGTATAAAAATGGACCTCACTATAGAGCTATTCTCATCTATAATAAAATTCCCGACTACATTAAATGTGAAACCAGCAAAAACCAGTTTCGGACTAAACTCAAGACCTTACTGCTCAAAAAGTGCTACTATTCGGTAACGGAATTTAAAAATGACACTCAATTATAAATCTCGCTATCTGAACCCGTACTCGTCCACACTCACGCTGGAGAAAATGGGTCAATTCTAATTTAATATAAAAAAAACCTCTGTTATTTAGACTAATTTTTCATCAATTCATGTAATTAAATTGTTTGCAATGCCCTTGCAGGGTTATGTACTGGACATAAAATTGTATAATTCATCTTAAAATTACTGTACATAAAAGCGAATAAATGAATATGAATATGAATATGAGGCTGGAGAGGCAACATGGGTCCCTCTCATACAGGACGGTGCTTTTGCTCGTACTTGCACCGCATCCGCGCGGGCGGTACGGGGGTACCGTTGCCGGCATTGCACAGGCCTCCACCACTGCCTGGTAGGGACGGCCCGACACCCTCGGCTGTCCCTACTGGCCCCCCCTCAAGGAGGGGGGGTCGCTTCCAGCCCTTCACGCAGGCGGGCTCCGTCCGGGGGAACGCAGAAGGCTTCGAGTAGTAGGGGTTTTAGTCGGTAAAGCCACAGCCAAAAAAAAAGGCTATCTCATGTGCCATATAGTAATGAATGTTTGTCTCTGTAAGATAAAAAATTGAACATTATTCCACACAGCGCCAAACTAAGCAAAGCTTGTACTACGGCATATTAGACGATGTCTGAACATACTTAAATACTTTTTTTTTTAAATGGGACGTTGTCAATTTCACTTGATTGTTACTGAAACATTTTGTACTTCTTAAAAACGTAACAAATCAATGCTATGGTGATTTAATTTATTATTTTTACAAAATAGGAGAAAGTGTGAGTAATGTTTGTTTACATGGGTGCTTGAAGCGACTTATTCATATTAGTAGAGATACATACTTACTAAGTGTCTTTTGTCTGTCCAGAGGTAATACCAGTAGAAGGCGGCAACAGCGGCGGCGGCGGCAAACGGGCGGCCGTCGGCGAGAACCGCGCGCCCAAACCTGCTGAAGCTGTAGTGGACCTGACCTCCGACTCCGAGGACGAACTGCCTCTCAAGCGCAAGGTGCCTCTGCCCAAGGACACCCCGCCCGTGCTCGAGGCCTCCATCAAGACTGACGAGGCCTTCTCCAGCTCAGGTCAGTGAGTCTCTCAAGCCGAGGCCCTCGTCAGCCTTACCGAGGACTCCGAGGACGAACTGCCTCTCAAGCGCAAGGTGCCTCTGCCCAAGGACACCCCGCCCGTGCTCGAGGCCTCCATCAAGACTGACGAGGCCTTCTCCAGCTCAGGTCAGTGAGTCTCTCAAGCCGAGGCCCTCGTCAGCCTTACCGAGGACTCCGAGGACGAACTGCCTCTCAAGCGCAAGGTGCCTCTGCCCAAGGACACCCCGCCCGTGCTCGAGGCCTCCATCAAGACTGACGAGGCCTTCTCCAGCTCAGGTCAGTGAGTCTCTCAAGCCGAGGCCCTCGTCAGCCTTACCGAGGACTCCGAGGACGAACTGCCTCTCAAGCGCAAGGTGCCTCTGCCCAAGGACACCCCGCCCGTGCTCGAGGCCTCCATCAAGACTGACGAGGCCTTCTCCAGCTCAGGTCAGTGAGTCCTTCACCGCCGAGGCCCTCGTCAGCCTTACCGAGTACTCCGAGGACGAACTGCCTCTCAAGCGCAAGGTGCCTCTGCCCAAGGACACCCCGCCCGTGCTCGAGGCCTCCATCAAGACTGACGAGGCCTTCTCCAGCTCAGGTCAGTGAGTCCTTCACCGCCGAGGCCCTCGTCAGCCTTACCGAGGACTCCGAGGACGAACTGCCTCTCAAGCGCAAGGTGCCTCTGCCCAAGGACACCCCGCCCGTGCTCGAGGCCTCCATCAAGACTGACGAGGCCTTCTCCAGCTCAGGTCAGTGAGTCTCTCAGCGCTGAGGCCCTAGTTAGCCTTACCGAGTACTCCGACGATCAAGTAAGCTATACCTGCTAAACAATCAAAATTCGGTGCAAAAAAGTTCCAAACTTGTTTGGTTGTTGGGAACTAGAGTGAGACTTCATTTACAATTTCGAATTGTTGATAAGAATCATTTTTATATGTTACATAAATGACTGACCTTGCTGTTGGAAGCGGTTGAATATGTTATGAGAGTTATAGACGTAGATGAAAAAAAGGTTAGCGTAACTTTTCTTGCGCGACTTGTTTCTAAAAATCAATAACTAAGCCACCTTTTATTTATTGAGGAGACACCTCAAGCTTCGATGTTGAGATCATTATTATTCATTTTGTATATCTGACATTACAAACACGTCCAAATAAAACCTCGAAACACTTAGTCAACGAGTCTTAATTATTGATTCAAAGCTGTTTATATTATAAAAATGTTTGTACGAGATCCATATTCATATAGTCAGTGATTAAATGAATGATTTCTATTGTGCAGCAGTGGAAGCAGTATCCTCAAGCGGCTACAGATCGCCAGTGGGCGGCGGTACAGGCGGCAGCGTGTCTGGCGCGGTGATCTCGCTGGACAGCCCGTCGCCGCCCGCGCCCGCGTCGCCGCCGCCGCCGGACCCGCTGCCCGACCACCCGCATCTCTCCATCACGCCTGTCGACCGATGTTAGTATACATCACATGCACAGCTCAAAAGTGACTAGGGATATCTCAAGCATTTTCATACAAAGTATAGCTAATTGGGAGGCTGCAAAAATAAAAATATTGATACCAACGTAGAAATTTTTAGAACACAGAAACTGCTATATCTGTCCTTTCAGATTGTATAAAGAAATTCATTGTAGTAGCATTATTGTACAATCGTAAGGACGTTAAAAAAAGACAGATTTTTCTTTTAAAAGGTGTCAAAGTTTTAGCAAAATCAAACGTTTTTTTTGTAATATTCTTAACCTTTATCTTATGCCTCTGTCCTCGCGTTATTCTAAGATAATGCTTAACATGTAAGCAAACTTAACTTTATGAAATATTTGAAAAATGATATCCCTAGACAGTTTTGATGCGTGTACATAGTATATTATTATTTGACATCATATTTCATTTATTATTTTAATTGCAATTATTCCATAACATTTGACGATCTCAATATTAATTACTTATATAGGACATTAATGTAATGTATAATGTTTTATTAATATTGAGAAATAAATGAATCTGAATCTGAATCTATTTATTACACGAAAATGGCAGACTTGACGACCGGCATTACACAAATTATTATGAAGTTGGCTACTACACCAAAGGTCGCGGGTTCGATCCCCACACAGCACAAACATTCGTGTGCTTGTTGTTGGTTTGTACTGGTCTGGGTGTTCCCTGTGCCTATATTCAGTATGTATTCACTAAAATAGTATTGAAAAGTGTTTCTATCAGTTGTCTAGTATCCCATAGCATAAGCAAGCTAACAAGCTTTGCTTTATTTGGCGCTAGATGGCGCTGTGTGGAATAATGTCCAGTGATATTAATTTATTAATCGAATGCCAAGAGACTCACGGATTAGGCAGATATCGATAGCCTTCAGATGAGCACACTTGATTGGTATTCTCCCTCATTTGGCTTGATTTGACTCATGTGACTTATTTGGTTTCACTCCCACAATTACAGTAGCGTAGTTAATTAGTTTGACAGAATGCCAAAATGAAATTTCCCTTTAAATTCGCTCAACATTCGAACCTTAGTATAAAAGTGAATGTGTTTGTCCTCAGGCACGAGCAACAACGCCGAGCGTGACGACGGCGAAGCGGCGCCGGCGCACTGGGCACCTTACGCCGACTCCGACCGGGAAAACCAGGACAACTATCGAAGGTAATGAAGCCTTTACTTATCTAAGATATACGTCCTACGCCATGAAAATAATCATAAGCAGATTTCATCAAAGTTCAGAACATAGTTCTGACCACGGAATAGAAAAAACAAGTGGAAGTGCAATGCAACCATATTAGTGAAGGAACCGCTGTCGCCAAACTCACACAAATATATTGAAAGTCATATAATGCACTACAAAGAAAAAAGCCATTTGATTGGTCGTTTCAATTCTAGTCCAAATTAGCTTAATTCACAGATCGTACATCCGGAAATCAACCTTCACACTACAGATAATATTTGTTGTGCTTTACTGCTGACAGTATTTACGACTAAGGGCCGGCGCCCACTATCGGCATCGGCATGCTTCAGGATTTTAAGGTGGCAAATAGCAATATACTTTAACATTATGGCAATAAAGTAGAAATTTCCGTGATGTGTTCTCGTAAAAACAAAAATACCGCTTCGGTATGCTTGAGGCTGCTGTTTCGGCATTTTCTACTTTATTGCCATTATGTTAGAGTATATTACTATTTGCCACCTTAAAAGCCTGAAGCGTGCCGATGCCGATAGTGGGCGCCGGCCCTTATTATAATCTAATGTCAATTTAGTTATGATTGACGAGTTAATTCCGTTGATCGACCATAGATGGCGGGATTCTCTATTGGGAGCAATTATACATTTAATTGTACAAGCATTAAGATTGAAATTTGCGTTATAGGTCGATATCTATCTGTCTATTGAAATTAACAAAATTTTATTAGAAAAAAACATAGTACCTAGCGATGGTAGTAAAGACCTACATTTTCAAGTTTTTTTATCCTACTATCATTTTTGCACTCCAAAATGGAGCATTACGGCATAACTACGGAAATATGAAGTTGTCGCGAGATGAGCAACTCGATGCGATGTTAGTAGAACACGACTGGGACCAAGTAAGGGTAGCTACTCTTAATTGTGGCACGCGTGCCACGCCCACTTCGCACTTCCACTGTTTTTTCTGTTCCGTGGTTCTGACCGCATAACCAAAACAGATGCAAAAATCAATGAGTGTAAATTCTTTGATAAAGTTATTGATTTCGAAATGCTACTAGGTACTACTCTGTAAGAATAACTCGATGTTCAATTTTAAATGTCTTCATATTTTTGTGCCTGTCGAGGTGCATGTGAATGATAGAAACTACCTATTTTTTTATTTTTAAGTCTCATGTAATAATTAACTGAACTGAATAAATTAACAATTTCTAGCTTACACTTTGACTTTGAAAATAAGATTTTCTGACCATTCGAAAGCACTATGTTCTAGGCTAGCCCTTTCTTCAAGAAAGAAAGGCCTAGGTTCATAATATAAAAATTAATTGATAATTTGAAACTGTATTTTTTAGCTAAACATACAGTATTGTGCATGCCAATTAACAGTATAATAAAATAAAGATTTCCATTTTACCAGATACTGACTGAGGGAGAAGAGTGGCCGCCCTTCGTACGCTAGCGGCCACTCTTCTGAAGAGGAGCAAGAACCTTCCTACCCCGAGGTGCCTCTGCTGCCGCCCTAAGCGTACCCCCTATTTGACACGAATCCTCTATACAATTTGGCTAAGAACAGACGACTATTTTCTCCTGTAAAGAAACTATTTTAACTGTATAAATAATTAGTCTTCAAGGTCGTTCACAGTTGCCCCGTTTTACGTCCGGTAAAAATTTGGTAGTCCTCGTTTTGGACATTGTACTTTTAAATAGTGTTTGGAATTAAAAAAAGAATTATGCATGCTAAGTGTTGGCTTTGTACATTTTCCATGAAATAATAAGGAATACACAAGAAATCCGCTGCGGGTTTCAGCCGCACAAACTTTACGTTTGTAAATAACATTATATTTAATTTCAAATACAGGCCATAATCTCTGATCATAAGTTCTTAGCCATAAAATTGCATTTTCCTTACAAGTCGTGCGTGGCATTACCTACTATATCTTGCACGTCGATTCAAAATCTCAGTGTTGTAAACTTAACATGGCTCCGTTGAATAGACTGGGGCTAGTGAATTAAAATATTAGGTGTATGAGTACCTACGAGAATGGACTAAGTGAAGTAAGTTAGTATGAAAAAGAAAAGACTTGTAATTTTTCAATGATTTTTTGGTTTAAAGTTATGCTGCAGAGGACGATGTGACTAAGTTTTTCTACATTTCGATAACAGGTCAAAATCTTCATTATAAATTATGGTTTATTATAATGAGATAATTATTATAATATTTTATATGTGGTTAAGAAGAAACACCATATTTGTATCAATTTGAATAATTCAAACAGTGATGAATGGCATGTATGTCTCGATCCAAATGAATAGTTGTAGATTAATATTATTATTGTCGATTAGAACTGAATGTTCATTGAAATCTATGCAGAGATACAAACTACAGTTGAAAGGTGAAGTGTGCTAAGTACGAATAAGCTGAGCTCTCACTGCGAGGTCCCCGGGTTAAGGAAAAAAAAAGCATTAATTTTGAGGTCGGTAGCACAAAACAAAATAGTAGATGGGAAAGTCAACAAAATGCAGCAGAAAAAGTACCAATAAGCGGTGTAACGATTTCTAAAGACCTCACTGAGTTATTGTGGACTTTACTATTTTGTTGTAGTGTTTTTTGCATAAGAGTTATCCTGCATATTTTTTCAATGTCTAAGGAGTACAGGAGATCCCAACAGGAATGTATGTTGTAGTCTTACCCATGTCTGCATAGAATTTAAGTGATGCACGCGAAGCGAGTATGACTTTACATGTGCATCTATTGACAAAAATAATTAACATTTACTGTAATAGTCTTAATTTTGCTTTCACCGAGGATGTTCTAATTTATTTATTAGTAAAGCGTAGCATTATTTGAGTATTGTTCCATACTGAGTGTGGCTAGCGGCCTTCACTTGACACAATCACACCTCCAACAAGATGTATGTTGCGTTAAGATTAAGGTAATATGGTAAGAAACAATAGAATAAAATAAATGTACATACTATGCTCCTTCTGTGTTTTATTTTACATGATAGAGACAGAGGTCTACTCCGGTGTAACATTCATGAAGGTTCCTGAAATAATATTCTATGCGAGTATTTAAATGCTAGCACGAAACGCTAAGGTTTTGGTAGCTAATCGAAAAGTGAACGTCACTTTTTTTTAAAAGACAGGAATAATAAATATAGTTTACTTTTCGATTATCAAAACGACAGCGGTTCGTGCTAGACCTACTGAATTTGAATTTACCAATAGATGTCTTACTCAATGTTGATCATGGCATAGCGCTCTGGTACAGACGTCGCAGTAAATTATATTCAGTCGCCTCTTATTTGCACCCTTTTTGTGCTAATTTTTAGGCTGTGATTTTTGAAGCTGTTCACCGAATAACCGCTGACCAAGCGACGGGGATTGATAAAAAAAAAGTACAGGGTATCTGGCAAAAAAAAAACAAACGTGTACGGTCCAGAAGCTAAGTGGTTATTAGGCCTCCCGGCCCTGGCCGCACAGAGAAGGAATAGAACGGAACTAACTCCATAGACAGCTTAGCCCCTTTGCGCTAAGTCACTAGAGTTTTGATACTTACTTACATAAATAGATGGTAAAGAGGAGGGGAGCTTGCTCCCGGGGTCTCCGGAGTGCAAGTGGGCAGAGTTAGAACAGCAGGTTGGAGCCTCATGCAATGTTCAGCTAGCGTCAAAATGAAGAGTGGTCAAAAATATATTTACTGTTTGACAAAACCAATTTTAAAACTACGAGTACACAGCGATGTCGCTTTTCTCTAAAACTTCAGGTTAGAGTTTGGACCACTCTGTATGAAAGCCTTATTTTGAACCCGACTGCTGATCATGATTTGGCTAAGGTAGCTTTGCCGTAGCAGTGTGGAAATAGGAAGTCAACGCGGTTGAATAAATCTGGTACATTATTAAATTTATTTATTTCTATTCATAATTATGTTCATGTTAGTGTTACATTAGTGGTCCCGGGTTCGATCCCCGCGCAGTACAAACATTTATGTGCATGAACATGTCTGTTTGTATTGGTCTTGGTGGGTGGAAGGAAACATCTTAAGAATAAGAAAAAAAACTTATTAGTTCGACGATTGAACTAGTGGCACTGTTAGCACTGAATAGATAATAATCTTAGGAAGATGTGTTTTTTTCAAATGTTACAAATAAGGCAAAACTAACACAAATGTTCATCACTTTCACGAATGTAAATCAATAAATTAAATTCATAATAGTACAGGTGGGCATCGAACCCACTAAGCAGGCAGGATCACTAACGACCGAGCTACTGAGGCTTTCACATTTCGGACGTTTGCAGTCAGGTGGCATTTCTTCAAAAACAAAAGAGAAGTTCACAAAAGAACACAGAAATTAACTAAATACAAAAACATTGTTCGTTAATCCCTCGTACTCCCTTCAAAATACACCCTTATTTCCTAACAGTTAAAGTGAAAATTCGCAAAATCAAATTGCGTGAAAGTTAGCTACAGGAGGCGGTAGTCACTTGCACAATACTTTACTTTAGAAGTTTGCTACCTAACCAGCAACACGAGTCGAGTAGAAACACCTTTTATAAAACAAAAACTTATCTTTTACGGGTATGTATGGTATTAGATCACTTAAGCTTCACAGTCACACGCGATAATTTTGGAACTTTCCCTCTTCCATAAGAAGTTCAGATTGTTGAATAAGTAGGTAATTTAAGGATTAACACACAATTATTATCTGTGTGTAGGTACCTACATTTAGTGTCCAACGTCTGCCAACGTCTAGTCGAAACATATAACATGACATGAACCCTGGAAAACTAAATATGAGCTACCTATTTAGCTTTCTAGGTCTTATTGTTCAAAGGCTTTCACAGATACCAATTTGATTTTGAGAAAAATAAGTAAGTTAGTAGATTTATTCGGCATTTATTTTGAGTGTGGTTTTGTATGTTGTATGCACAGAAAAATAAGTCTGCCTCAACACTATCATATTGTGTACCTAATACGTTACCTATGTTGAAGCTTTCAAAGAAAACGTTAACAAGCTGATTCGATAAGCTCTACTAATGTGTTAATTCCATATAAGTTGCTGACCGTACGGAAATGTGATAAGAATAAGATTAACAAGATGATAATTTCTGCTATCATTAGTCAGATTACGATTAAGATATGCTACAGCCGACCAAACTTGAATGAATAATTATTAAAGTTATGCCATAAAAGCCGTCAAGCGTAACGTAGCCAAACGGCAACGACCTCCGGCTCGACGCTTAATTGTCGGACAATTATTTTAATGAATGAGTTGCCGCGGTCATACCGATGCAGCAACAAACGCTTCGACAATCATTATCTATTCACTCCATGGATCAATCCAAGATAGCTGTGGCCACGCCGATTGTACCCTCTGTACAAGAGCCCTTCTCGCATTTTATGCCTCCCGTTTCGTAGTAGGTCGTCCTTTTCCCACGTGGCTCACGTCGTCGCCGCGTCTCGCTTCCTCCCGCCTTACGAGCCGGGGGGACACGTAGCGTTCCTCGCTCAAGTTCCGCGGTCGTCCGCCGACTCGAATCGGCGCTGACGTGCGTTACGTTGTTACTGGTTGTTACGCTAGTATTTCTACTGTGAAATCACCAGTGTTATTTGTTTATAGTTACTAACATAGTGTAAGGATTAGACCGCATCGAACACAGGATGGAATATTGACAGTGGCGTGTACTGTACGTGTTTGTGAGGTGACTACGGATACTGTTGTTAAACGGGTCGGCCGTGTACGTTTATGTGCTGAATGGTGATTAAAAGTAATTTGCTTTTACGGTGTTGAGGGTCGGCCTGTGCGTATCGATCGCGCTGAGAGACAAAGCCGGATTGTTGTGGCGGCATGCTGAGGGCCGGTGCATCGTGAGGTGAGTGATCTGTTGTGATATGTGTGGAACAATTCGTTGGTCGATCGAACGGCCGAGTGTGGCTCGACGTCCAGGCGAGGAGAACGTCAGGCGCGCGGGGAGGCGTCCATAGAATAAGGAACGTGCAGGACAGGTAGGCATTTAGCTGTTGATCAACCTGCAACCCTGACAGAAAATGTTGTCATTGTCTTCGGCACTTCGTGGTCTACTAAATATTGAGATACCGGAAGATGTTGAGGCTTCTTTTTATTCATGAAACGGTAAGTGATAAGATAAGATAACAAAGAGTAGCAGTTTAGGTGTTTAAATGAATAAATGTAGTATTTTATATATTGGGGTATTGTTTTTGAGCTTCCTAAGACCAACTAGGTAGGTATGCCAGGCCGAGGTCCCAACCGCCTTCACACAAACGGCCTATTTACGTCCCACTGCTGGGCCTGTACCTCCCCTCAACTAGGAGTGTATGAGGTGGAGCGAGCCATTCTCCGACACGCGGGCTCAGTGCGGATTGTTGGAGGGGTGTAAGGTTAGTGAGCAACCTTAATGTCAGATGTTATTAAGCCGCCTTAAGGCCTCTGACTAGGCTTATCGACTGACATCTAGCGACGTCAACCGGGACCAACTGCTTAACGTGCCTTCCGAAGCACGGAGATGTTCCATAAATACCTACATCACTAAGGTTGGGTTGCACCATCTGACTTTAACAATAAGAAACATCCAAAATTTCAGGTAAAGTACAGGTTAGGCCCAAAACTGACGTCAAAATTGTCAAATTTGACAAAAACTTTAACTCTAACTTCTACTATGGTGCAACTTACCCTAAATTTCGGTCGGGAGTGGTGGTGGTTTCGGAAGTTTACTTGCTGAAAAAGAGACAATAGCAATCCGTCAAGGTGACAGCTCAGTCTCTCACTCGGTTTCACTTAGACCCATTTTGGATAGGGTTTGTCTTATTTACACCATTACATCACTATTTGGACAAGTCCGTCTTCAAGGGCACCTAAAAAAACCTCTCTTCTCAAGTAGTTAGGTACCTACCAAGCTAGCATAGACACTCACTACTTACCTCTACCTACCTACCCATTCATCCTAGCTAGATAATGCTATTATTAATTAAAACCTTTCCTCGTGAAATAAGTTGGATAACTTTACCATAAACTTGGATTCTTTGCTCACTTTTAAACTTTTTCCGTTCATACAACTCAGTGTCAAAACTTTTTCTCTTAGCTCTTGGTAACTTTAAAAAAAATTGGCGTCGACTTGGTACCTACCTACGTTTCGTTTCTCCCAATTTGTCGAAGAACGGCTGTAGTGAAATAAGTAGAATAAGTTATAGTTGACACGTGATTCTGAACTCAATAGCTCTAAATATTGCTCATATCGAGCTAACTGACATACCTACCTACGCAAAGCGAGAAATTTATCTCGCCCTCTTTCTCGTGCTTAAACCATTCAAAACGCACGTCATTACGCATGACAAGATTTTGCGCATCTTAGATCGTCAGGACATCCTACAACAACTCAGTAACGCTACACTACGACAAATTAATATCAAGTACAAAATCTAATACCAATAGATCGAGGTAGGTACTTAATTTCTCAACTGCCATATTTTTAAAACCTAATTCATCAGAGAGCATAAGACTTCCAGTATAAGCTGAACCCTCAATACTTATAACTCGCATAGTACACGCAGACCAGTCTTACACAAATAAACATAAACTGCAAATAATTTATACAAACTCCAATTATGAGGAATTTTGACAGTTGCTGGTAATCTGCTGACCTCTCTGTACAAGGTTACCGAACGAGTTGTGTTTGAGAGACTGTTCATTATAACATTAGCAAATTAATGAACAATGTACCTATGTGTGAACCATTTTATGATCTGTACCTGATTGTTTCCTTGAGCAATGTATGTCTTGATAATACTGAGACAAGCCTCTTGGCTACTTACTTTTGTGTTAGTTTGAACTACAAGCATGTTCCTCATCATGCATTTTTTCCGGTTTGAGAAATGTATGGATCAAAGTTTGAACACAAGTTTTAGTCCTAAACTTACCTCCTCATTACGTCATTATTTTTTATGACTAACGAAGTTATCGCAACGACCTTAAAGCAAATCGGATTATACATAGCGTTCACAATACATTCATTGCCAAAAAGCGACGAGGTACCCAAACTTAGCATCCATAGTTTAGACTTTAGGGTATCGCACGGCTGGGTTTACTTACCGCGTGATATCCATAGACGCCATTCAAAATTATCGAAGAAAACTAACTTTTAAAAGCTACTTTTCAATCAAAAGTAAGTGTGTAGTTGCGATCGTTTCTTTGGCCACTTAATTCCTTCCTGCATAACTCATATTCTGCATATAATATGCTCATTCTTGCGAAGCAATGAACCTCAATCATAAAAATCATATTATCGCTTCACCAACAGATTATCATGTTAGTTCAGCACGATAAGGCTTCCTAAAGGCAGGTTGTTGTTCATAAATCCGGAATGAGTTCCGAAAAATGCGAGACGTTCTTGAGATTTGAACCTAAGACCTTGATTCTAATCGTTAACAACCACAGCTGGAGCTGTGACATTGCAAACGCTATCATTATTGCGTGTGTTTATTCGTTACAGGCTACAGCATCGCATCGGTTTGTTTCCTCGAGGTAGGTAGGCCGGCCATGCCACCTCGTACGTGCGGTGAACATCGCCTAATAGCCTCACATTCTGTGAGTAATGCCCTGCCTTAATGGGATAATGGCACGCCGCGCTCGGCTCGAAATATTTATAAAGCGGTCGAATCGTGGCCGTCAACAGACCGCTGCCGAGTGCCAACTTCAGCTTTATCTGATCTACGTGTGCTAATTTCGATCTATCTATTATTTCATAAATTCATTTACCACATTGACTATCCGAATAAACAGTTACAGGTTTATTTCGTATTAGAGAACCATGAGGTTTTTGACAACGTTAATCAACGGTTGGTGAATTAATTATCTTGCGAGTAACAGTTAGGTGTATTATTTTTTTAAGTCTCCGTTTGCAATTTACTGTTTGCTGTGTGTGTGTGTTTTTTGGTGCTTGCTGTTTGATATGATGCCACTTTCTACCAACGCATCGCCCGCCATATCGTTAGGGTTTTCATCCACATATTCTGGAGCCGCCATGGTCTCGTACAGTCTGATTCCTGAGATGTTTCCTTCCCAGCAAGACATTTAAATTGCGGAACGTACGCCCTGCCGAGATTTTCCCGATGAGCTATAGCATGGAGTTCTTCAAGAGTGCTTTGAAAAGGTTCCAGCACTCTTAAGAAAACGGAATTTCTGAAATATGTCATGGCATCGCTGTATTCGTTGCCCATCCACTTAATCATTTCAATCACACAATAAACTCCGATTCAATATATCTAATAATATCTACAGGCTGACTATATTTCAGAGGATACCGATCAGCGAAACCTTATTATTTTTCATCAAAACTTATTAGCTCAAAACCTGTAAAACACTAAATAATTTCATATTAGCGGATCTATGGAGTAATTATCTAATACTTTCTCAACAATCTATTTTTTAAAGAAAGAAATAGTGGGTCAAACATGATGAATAGCTTGCAGTTGTGTTTTGCTGAGCTGCAAGTAATTATTTAACACTAATCAACTGTGTCACTTTAGTTGAAAACAGCACATCTGTCTGAAGTTCAATAATTAACAGTAAAATTAACTGAGTGAAAGACATAGTTATCTGCCAAATATCTTGACAGACTGCAAGAGTTGCTACAAAATTATTATATTTGGCAACGTTTCGGGCACACACTTTTTACGCGTCTAATTCGTGTAAGTCGCATGTTTTGCTTCATTTTACTTGCTTTTGTTTATTTAGTACCAACATTGTTATGGGCATTCAAAGACAGTGTTGACTGCGTGAATAACACTGCGATGCAGAAAAATGTTATTGGAAATCGGTGACTACAAAAAACATGCATTACTATTATTACAATTACAAGCCTCGAGCTTGCAGAAATCGATGCAAAAGGTTTCTGTGCGAACTCTTGCTTGTAGTTCTTCTTTATGTTTTTCAATTAAATTCTTGGGTTAGTTAAAATCCATGACGCCTCGCTGCCATGTGGCGGCGTCACTGCCGGTATGGCCGGCTAACCACTCTGCTCGGAGTGTTTGCCGACGCATTTAGACGAGCGGCGGGCTGTGGACGAAGGGAGCCGATAAGGCGTTCCCCCGTGAGAGGTTCTGTCCGACTTTGTGACATGAGATTTTTACTTCAAAATTCTTAAATTGAAATAATTTTGAATAACATTCTGGTTTGGATAAATGAGGGATATTTCATATTGTTTTACTAAATTCGTCCGGTTAAATTACAACAAATCGAGAATATTTTTTTAAGACTTCTAGTTACTAACGAGCACCTAAGCTCGTTATATGTCGTAAAATGAAATTATTTTACAATTTGGCTCATATTCTTTTATTCACCATTGATAATCCAGATTCCGTAGTGTATGAAAATTTCTGCAAATTTAATTTTATTTGCTTTTCTTGTTGTTAAGGGTTTCTTGTGGTCCAACTTCCTAATCAATACCTCCAATGAATACTACGCCAGCCAACTATTAAATAAGTACTTTTTTTGTTCTTATCGAGGATTTTTATTTTTACAGTGATTTCAACTACGAATACCTACTAGCATAGTTCCGCACTTTATTGTATCTTATTTTTTTACACGATATTTAATATAATAATAAATCTGTTAATAGTGGCACGAACATCATCGAAAAAGATTATTCATATGCGCAATAGGTATGATCCAAATATTTTTTAAATTTAAAAACATCATGCTCATGCAGCATGATGTTTTTAAATTTAAAAAAATATTAATATTAATTTTGTGACATGTCACAAAATGGGGCACATTCTCCCACTGTGCGACAGCTAACACACGCAACACACACAGTGACACACACACACACGCATACGACACGAATACGAACGGTCCCTTAGCGCACGCCGAACGACGCTGTAAAAACTTAATTCGAAGGAGGTGCGGAAACGTGAGGAATGTTTTTGGCTGTAACCTAAAAAGGTTACGTTGTAGACTTCGTAATTTCAGCCAGTAAACCTGAATAGCTTAAATTGATATAGTACTTCACGGTTGTAAGTCACAATAAGTGTTTATTTTGGTTCGTAGGTGGGTAATAATAATCTTATAAATATGTTTGCCGTCCATGTTAATGAACTAGTTACTTTATATTTCTTTGTGCACTTGCTTACCCTTCGTTTGGAAGTTGGTAGTTAAAACAAAGCCATTTTTTTTTAAATTATTTACAACATACTTATCTACAAAATAAGAGAAAATACTAATTCAAAGTGAAGCATATTGATGATTGAAGTAAGCGTGAAACACCTAGAAGTGAAGTGAAGTCCGCCGGAATGCCACCTCAGGTCTCTACTTATTGCGCACGTGTTGTAACTACACAGAAAAAAAGGATTTCTCCAAACAAGATAAATAGTTTTCTTGAAATATTTAGTAATTCTAAAGAAAATTGTCTTAAAACAAATAATGTTAATTTTTTTCTAGATAATGGAAGTCTCAAAACAAAAACTATATTTTCTTGTTGCAATTTTTAAAATCAAGAAAAAATATTTTAAATGAATAATTAGTAAAGTAAATCTAAGAACTTCCGATTTTATTGCTTTAATACAATGAATTACTTGTTTCAAACTGAAAGTTTATTTATCACGATGATACAATATTTTCAATGAAGATAAAATCATCTTGAATCCTAACCTAAGCAAATTCAAAAATTATATTTCTTGAACTAATGACATCCAGTCTTGTTGTGAATAAACATCCTGGTTTTGCTACAAAATGTTATAGTGAGTTGTTTCAATTATAAAAATGCTTTAATTCAATATCCAGTATCTTTACTTAAGAAAGATTTTTTTAGTAAGTCAACCCACGCTATCCTTCAAAAAAAAAGACAGGAGATTGTCTTTTGTCTAGTCAGTGTGTGTGCGCGCGCCATGCTAAGCTAAGCATGTTTTTAACTTATTATTTTCGTTTGAGCTGTTTGTTTTATGTTTTGGAAGTAAGTGGTGAGTAGTAGTGTTATAGTAGTCTGCAGTTATCAAAATACGTCTTGTGGTGCCGTGCTTGTGTTCTGATTTTAGGAAGTGCGACATCAGCAACAACAAAATGGGCGACGAAACTAACAATTTAGTTATTTTTCATTGCAAAACGGCTCTCATGTCAGCTTACGGTTCCCATGTAAAGGTTCATGAGAACGTTAAAATATTGTGATCAGTATTGTTGTCTTATTATATGTGTCAATAAATGTTTATATGAACAACGTCTTTTTATTTTGTTAAAGAAAACCCAATTTCATATGTTTTTCTTTTGGTTCCTTGTTTGTTTTTTGACTTTCCTTCTAGAAAACGACATAAGAACTTCCATTGGGACTATTGGGAGTTCCTGTTTTGTATCCAATTAGTTTTTAGTTACAAACATTCCTGAAGGAATTTTTGTTAACTAAAAACGAATACTGACATGGAAACGCTTCGAACAAGCATTTAAGACTCTATTTGCAAGGAACTAAATTATTAAACCAAGAAGTCTTTTTCACGAAACAAGAAAGGTTCATCTTTTTTAAAGGCTGCATAAATTGAAATAATAATATTAGTTATTGGTCTGAGGACATAGCTTTCTCATTTTAAAATAAACACCTTTGAATCAAGTAAAATTAATGTTCAAGCTAGATTTATTATTGTTGAAAGAACACTTTGTCTATTAAAATTAAGCATATATTGTTCACAGTGAAGCGATTTCTTTTTGAATCGAAATCAATATTTTCTTGAAGTAAAAACACATCCTTGACTTGCATCAAGAGAATTTATCATCTTAAATTAAGAATGCTAATCATTCTTGGTTGAAGATGTATTATCTTCAATCAATAGTGAATTGTTTTAATTCAAGATTATATCAACTATAAGTTTAAGTATTTTTGTTTCTCAATGTGAGAAAATATTAGTTTCAATATATATGATGCAACCATAATCTTAGTTCAATGCAACTTAGTTTCATGCAAGATTATTTCACTAAATCGGAGAATACCGTTTTTTCTGTGTACTTACATTGTTTTTTATGAATTAAACCTACTACAAGAAGCACTGTTGTCCATTTAAGGCTTCCAACAGGAAACGTCACTACGTCGTCACACGTGCTGTTATGGAAATTTTATTGCTATTGTAGCACTAACATTGACAGACAATACATCTTTGTATTAAATAGTAAGGAATTGAAGGTACTTCAGTATCGGAAGTGTTATGGATATACAATAGTAATAGACTACGACAAATAGTTGTAATGCAGATTTGTTCACATTTTGTGAAACTACCGATTTCACGCCTACAGTCATACTTAGTACTCACTAAAACAATCCGCTCTGGCTTCGCATGGCTTTTCTATTTATTGTAAATAGGAGATGAATTTTATTACACTTACATCTAAAGCATCTAGAGGTAATTTCCTGAAAGATAGTGAAAATCGCGACACGAAGAGCGACTTTATTTTATGCTGTGCAGAGATTCGGAAAAGATTGGACCCTTTATTCATGGCTAAAAGGAAATTATATGCATATAAATCAACAATATTTATATCGTTTATGTAAGTAACATACACGACGTTACACAAACGAAACCGCTGTGTAGGAAAGTGTTTCATATTAATCAAATATTCATACTTAATTGTGAGCTTAAGTAAACAGTAAAATATGAGCCTACAATTCCCACGCTCATGAACTGTCACTAGCATTATTTTACGCATTTACGCAACTACTTAGATACTACCCACAATGTTCTAGAAAATAATGGTATTTTGTTTAAAAAACAACTTCGTGGTACATCCTTGAACTCAGATATTCGAACGTCTAAGAACTAAAGAAAATTAAACTGTCAAGTAAAGTACTATTTACGTTTTGTTTAACATGAAAAGCATCTTATTTGCATTATTTAATTCATTGTCTGCCTTTCTGCGACGAAGCCCTTTTCAATTATAACAAAGTGATATCATCTGTCTGTCTGTAAACAAACAAACAAATTGGCCCATGCCACCGCATAAAATCCTCATGAACATAAAGGCTCAAAGCTGTGGAGTGGTTCAAGAGCCTTAAACTGCGCCGTCGAGCTGATGGCACTCGACAATGATAAGTAAACACCTACCTATCCTTCTCGACTGCTCGAGGCTATACAAAACAGCCATGTAAACAAAGACGTTTCGGCTTCCCACTCGACTCGTAACAAGTTATCGGATGGGGACACTGCAGGGAGAACGTTCTCGGTCAGATTTGTGGTGAAATGACTAACGGTGCTAGAGCGAAATCTGCCCTTAGTCAAATGAAAACACTGACAATACATTCTTTCTTTCTTTATACTGGTTTTATTGTGCAATTACCGCCCTAGGTCCTTAGCCTTTTGGTATTTTTGAACGTGCATAACAAATCCTGTGTTTTACGATGAAACAGCAAGTTCTTGTGTTGTTGTTTGAAATCTTCAATATTGCAGAACCTATAATTTACAAGTAATGTTTGTTCGTTTGTTTACTATCGTTTTATGCTAAGTATCATTAGAAATCTAGCCTAGAAACCGAGTCTACGCACGCAAAGCAAAGCTAAAAATGTTAACAACTGTCGTTCGCATTGTATCGAAGTATCTTTTTAATCTTTTAAAAGCGTACCAAGTCCTACATAGAGTCTTAACATTATGTAGTATTTTGGGTTTGCGAAGCATCATTTGTTTCGTCCAAAATACAATACACCAAACATACTTTTTATTGATCTTTCAAAGCTTTACGAAGCTCCGCAAATATTGCACAGGTGTTGTAGACTTCTAGTTTAAGCCTTAAAAGTTCTTGGCGTCACATTCGACGGTTGTTCAGTACAACGGAACAGAACTATAAATAGGGACCTTTATTTTAAGGCATCACGTAGGCTAGGTACACACTAAAATATTAAAACATGCCGTGTTAATTGAACATTACTCATTTTGTACAAACTTACAACATTTGCCCGACCATCTGAATAAGTTAAAACTGTCTCAAAATTCGTAATGGTCAAATAAGAAATCAAGCTAGAACTATTACCTAGACAATGACGCACTTTTTTCATTAAAAGTGCGTCTTTATTGACTGTTATTTTCTTTAAGAATAATGAAGTACAGATGCGCACACATCAACCTTTACAAAACCATTGCAAAATGTCAAGGTTGATGTGAACGCCTCTTTACTTATTCAAAAAGTAAAGAATCAAAATCAAAAAGTAAAAGAGTTAACTCATATTGCGCAATTGTGGCGATATTCTAAAACATACAAGTACTTGTTCCCTAGACACTCGATGTGTCTAGCTTACAGAAACTTCTTTGAAAAGTAACCTGCAATGAATTGGAACAAATCTATTTACAACACACGAGGAGGTGCATAATCAGCCGCTCTGTATGCTGATGGGCGCTCACGCCGGCCTGTGCACTCACTCATGGAGACTCGTCACGAATTTCTACTGCTGATTGCTTTGTTTTACGAGGAAGATAAGGTATTGACTTGGGAGTATCATGGCAATATGTCTGGTTGACGAACTGTGTTTAATGATTCGGACGATAGCGACGAGAAGCGTCTCTATTTGGGTAAAGACAGCCAAAAGGGCTAGCCAAGAGGAATACGCCAGTGAAAAGCGCCCAAAATGTATGGGACGACAGGTGCCACGTTGGCACGGCCGATTTTCTTCCTTTTAAAAATAATAGCATTAAGGTTAAGCTTGTCTATGGATGCTTTTATAGAAAAATGGCAGCTTCCCCTCCTCCCGCGGATGATGAGGTTTCTAGTCTAAGGATTGTCTTTGGTTTATAACCTAGGTTACGCTTTTGTTGATTGTCATTTGTGTCAAGTATTGTCAGGTTGGTTTTTATTTCATTGTGTCAACAATTATATTTTTTTCAGAAAATATAAATGCTTAAAAGAAAATAAACTTACCTACCCATCAGAAAATGCGGTAAGATTGTTTGGATACATAATTGTAGAAGACAATCAAGTTTTGGAAAATAGCCCACATCAACAGGGTTTAATAAAAGAGTTGAAACATCAAATTCAGTCCAAGCATTCATCAACATTCATATGATTATTTGGGTTGTAAGCAACACAAAAGTGTAGTTGCGAAAAGCTGTTTTGATTTAACTCTGCGATTAACTGTGTTCAATTCGTGCAACATTATAAACAAAAATATCAAGGTACGGATGTTTGTAGATTGGAAAAGACGATTTTGCCCTGTATGCAGCGTAAAGCATTTACTAAATATTAAACAAAATTAAGAAATAAAAGGCATACTAAGTGAAAATTGTTTAATTTATACCCAATTTATATTTCCAAAGAAAACAAGCAGAATTTAGGTAGGTACCTACCTATAATATACCGTACCGTTATAAATCAACAAATATATACAAAAAGGTTTTTTTTTGTTAAACCTTTTTGTATATATTTGTGGATTTATAACGTTAACATCGTTGCCGCATTATGAAGAAACAATTAAAACAAAAAAAGCTGTCAAAATCTTTACATGCGGAAATCTCTATGGATCCTAAGGCGAGTTTTTTGCTACGGAAGTTACCCGTCTGAACCTGTTCCCTATCTAGTTTGTGCACGTTGGCGAGAAATCAGAATGTCATTTAACTTTTTAAAAATCGTTTTGGCGCTGGCTAGTCCTCCAATTTTTTTGGGTCTACAGTCTACCATGAGTTTTCCCACCTAGTCACTGGCGTCTTGGACATACCACGCACTTACGGCAGACCGTTCCTAAATCTACAAACCAAAAAACAAACCAGTACGCCCAAACGTTTCCTTAACTTTTTGGTGAGCCTCGATATCTGACACACTCAATGGTTAATCTTCTCTTTTGAAACACAGACCGTATTGATTGTATGGGTACTTGAGTGGGAATTTTTAAGTCGCTTCAGTGTACTAAAAGTGCAAATGTTTTACAACTCCAACAATTTCGTCATAAACCATTCTAGAGCTCTTTGTCAAACATTCGTTCACCACCAAGCAAATTGTATGACAAAATGTCTGTCATACAAAACGTGACTTCTCGCTCGTTGCTATAAATTAGCTACATTGCTTATTCAATCATGCTGATCAGACTTTTAATACCTACCTGACAAGTTATTTCTGTAATGCCGTATTAACATTTACCCAACAATAAAATGTTGAAACGTTTATTGCAAAACGTTAAGATTAGGCATTAAAATTATTGCTGCTCTATTTGTCTAGTGATTTGCATGTTGTGGAAACTGATTTGACGTTGTTGTTTATTATACAAATACACCAGTAACTGAGAACCATGGACTATATTTACGCATAGAATAGTTTTTTCAACGTGTTGAAGTCATTCAATTCAAGAAGACGGCGAAATTTCACTCGACTCTTCTTGACTGACTGAAAGTTCTTGAAAGGGTAACTTGTGCTAACTAGGAACGACCTTATTTTGAGAGTAGAATTAAAACAGATCTCTAATTAATTAACAAAAATCGCCAAAGTACTTTCAATGCAGGGCCCTCTGCCCTTCATCATCAATACTTACTTTAGGATAGCCATTATATTGTGCGGCAAATACATAAACATGTCCGTAACATCCTTTGCCTCTTCTGGAAAAAAGGTGTACAATGTCAATCTGATCAAACTAGAATCATGGTCTTTTGCTCAACTCAACTACGCCTCGTTTAGTGTATGCTTTATGCAGCGTCTAATAAAAACCGACGTATCATGAATAGCAAGCAATGAGCCCGTATTATGACACGATACGACGCATGATTGCGCTGTCAATAAAGCAATAAGAAACGGTTGTACCTGTTTCGATGTCGTAGACTTGAAACACGAGAGAATGTTTTAAACATTGAGTCGTTCGTTAGCGGCGGCCGCCTCCGATTTGTAACTTTTTTCGGGTCTGCGCTCGCAGCGCCGCGGGAGCCCAGCGGGCGGCCCGCGAAACACTACACTTTGTACCAACCTTCGCTATTCCCTTTCATGGAATCGCATTGTGCGCGGCGCTTATTGCCTCGCTCTTTGTACCTTACATTCCTGCTCATGTTGTTTAAGAATACAATCGGGTCCGCCGGAGGCTTTTCAATCATATCTTTATTGTTCCTGTGGTGTTCGATACGTTTTTAACGAGTTGTTTGTAACCGGTCACTCTATCAAAATCTGGTTCATTTGTTATTGAGATTTATCAAGTGAAGTCCACAGCGCTGCTTAGTCAGTGATTCCAATCTTTAACGGTGTCCAGTTCGATATAATCTTGTCAAATTGAATGAGTTTCTATTACTCCGATAGGAATACCGTTACCTGTTTCATTGTGAGGGTTCAGCCGGAGTGCGAGCGTTTCCTCGTATAACGTTTTCTCTAATAAAATCACAGCTATTAGCCTGAGAGCGGTTTAATTGAACGCGAGCTCGCAGTCGCACGCCGCTTCGCAAACGTTTTCTTTTTTCCTTTCATCATTCCGTCCGATTCCTTTTCGAATTTTTTCCTTTGTCCCTTTTGTTGGAGTTTTCATATCCTTCTGTTTTCCGGATGGATTAATTTTAATTTGGATTCAAAAGACTTCAATTTTGCGAGTTTTTCTTTTCGGTGAGTTTATCGAGTGTTTCGTTGGACATTAATTTCTGTCGGTGCCGATAGATGGAATATTTATCAGTTGCGAGGGGTCGCGGGATCAGCGGCCGCCCACTGGCCCTCGCCGCCCGAGGCCCGCCGGCCCAGGACGTGTTTTTAAACTAAACGCTATGCTAATGTAATTGAGCTCCATTTGATCGCAGCCCACGGCCAATCTCCAATTTTCAATGAGACGTTTGTGGCAGCAACTTTATTAGATGATTTGTTCGCTGGTTAAAGTAATCGGGTAGCTGCTATGATAGAAGTGGATCACGTTTTACACGAGCGAAGTGTCTTCGCAAATTTGCAAATACACTCGTACCTATAACCTTCTTGTACTGCTCAAAGCATTGAAGGTACAATTACTGGAGTATTGTAATCCCTATTTGACTACTTTTTCACTAACTTCAGCGCTCAGACAGCGAGGACAGTTTCTGGGTTTTAGCCAAATATGTAATTCAAGTTTATGAAATATCGATATCGATGGGTAGCTGTGTCGCTCAAAAAAATCTTCCTACGTTTTTCTTGGTTTTTGTCATAATGTACCTATCTATAAAGATAGTAACTTGTGTTTTTTTTTCTTAAAGCAAGGCAACTACAGCCCAAATGACCTTTTTGATTTGAACTGATAACTAATGCGTTTTCGTTATTCTTGTAAAACCACCACATGGTTTAATGTCGTTTTTATCTCCTCAGTTTTTGGGCCGGACATCATGAGTCAACGTTGTCATCGCGCCGCTTTATCCTTCTACCGGTCGCCGATACCTGCCTACTCCACAAATCGTTTTCCAAGAATAACTATTAGTAACAAAATCCTATCGGAAACTAAAATAATTGCTGAATCGTGGTTATCGTAAACCGAAATTGCTCTCCGAACTCCGAGCAACAAACTCTCGGCGGCTCTCGGTAAATATTTGTTCACACTAATTCGCTTTGTGGGTTGAAAGGTTTTTGTTGTCCGAAGTGATTCATCGTCAAACAGCTTGATAGCTATCCTCACAGCGACACTGGTCGACAAATCATGTTTGCGTTTGAGAATTTATGCAACTTCTCAGTCATGTTTAACGCTCAATTCACGTGTGTTTCCCAACCAGGTTATGTCTTTTCGCTTGGCAAAACCGGTATGCGCGCCGGAGTGGGTCCGCAACTTCGCATGTGTGGAGTGCGGAGTAGGTAGCCGGCCGTAAATCACGTGGCGGGGCGGTAATGCGTAGATAAGAGCTCTCTCATTTGTTTTCCCATTTCCCGGGAGAAATTTCTTAGCGACATTACCGCGGTGTGTGACGTAACGGCCAATTACGACGACCTCGTTCGGAATCTAACATATCTGAGCCAGGTCTAAGTAATAGAATGATACGGTTAATCCTGTAATGTGCTGCTGAATTGATTAATGCTTGCGGTTTAATTAATTTTGGGCGCGTTTAATAAGAGTTCGAATTGAGAGCGTCCCACGCCCTTTGAGAACTGTGATTAAGGGAACGGAGATAGGTTGGGGTGTTAATAGAATTTCGTTAGGATTGGGGCAGCGATCAGACGGGTATCTATATTATGTAGATGATGTTATTAGATCGGAAGGGCTTTATGACAATGGTTGGTTAGCAATTTGAAACAGAAAGCAAATTGTGTGGAATTTTGCCTTATTTCAAAAGTATGATTATTCAAACGATATATGTATGAAATATTACGTCTTCTCTTATTTTACCATCATTTTAGAAAGTTCTCAAATCAACAATCTCTGGGTCAATAAAACATACTTCCTCCTCAATTATATATGGACCTATAAATTGTTAGAAAGACATAATAAAAAGTCTTAGAAGGGTTTAAATTTTTTATCACCTTTGGAATTTGACCTCTATTTCGTAATCTCGCCAAGTTATACTCTGAATGAAGGACCTATCTACAATGCCATATTTTTTATTTTAAATATACAAAATGGAATGTTAACAGGTATGTTACAAAGTGCTTTTGTATAAGCCATAAAAGCCGTTGTTATTCTCCGTTCATTGTGTGCTATGGAAGTGTGTACCTGATGTATTATTTACAATAGATAATTGCATTTGACGGTGAGATCTGGTGTAATTAGCGAATAATTCGCGCAATCAGCGCACAAGCGGCGGCAGGCCAGCACACAGCCTGCCACTGCTTGATTAGCACGATAATTAGCATTATAATTTACGCGGTCGCTTTGAAAGCGATTCACAGTTCGCAAATTACTCTGCCGTATAGGTTACTAAAATACCTTAATTTAAGTCTGAATACTAGATTTTTCTGGTATTTTGATCAGACCGCATTTAGAGTCGTCCAAAAGACAGTTCGTTCGTGTCAAAATTTTACATTCTGAAAAGTTTTTTATTTAATTAATTTAAAGTTTCTTTCGCAGTATTTTGGGACTAATGAATCATTAACTCGAATTGGTTGTCTTTGTTAAGTCAGCAATATTGCATAGATATTTTAGGCAAATACTTCCAACACTCGAGGGCAATATTAATTCTCTGTGGTAGGTCATGCGATAGATGCTGACTTGAATCTCAGCTGTCACCCAGACCAACTTGTTATTTTCTCTAGTATTTTTATAAGAACACAGCATTGTGAATGTAATAGTTCTCATCCGGCAATATCGTGCACTCATTCGTATGTTACGAACAGTGACAGACACCTTGCCGGTCGGCGTTCCATGTCCCACGCTGCGCTTGTCAACCACACTTGCATGGGTTTTCACATCCATACTAAGAAAAACTCTTGTATTTATTTATTCATTATTCATCCAAGCTTACATCTATCACTGCAGGCGAGCCCAATGCCATAGAAGAGCTACACAAACATCTTTCGCCCTTCATTAAAAATAAAGTTTCGTAGGTTACACAAAACGTATACCGTTATCCTTATGAATTCAACCCAGTAAGCATAACAGTTTTAATTTGTGAGTACTTAGATGTGAACCTCAAACCTAAACTCAAAGGTATTTATTTAAAGTAAATTTTTACAGTGTTTATGAAAAATCACTCAAACAATGTTAGAAACAGTTGATGCTACTCTACCACTGGTTCGAATGTTGTTTCTATCGAGAAGAATCCGACAAGAAACTCTTTTCAACATAGTTTGTTAACAATGATTGAAGTCACAAGAGTATAAAGTCATCTAGTCCTAATAGTAGTTGGTCGTAGATGAGAATCGATCTAAGAATTCAAGAATCATCTGCGCATAGACACCAGCTAACGCGCTCATCGACACGCTCATATTTTAAATATCGTATCAGCTACGTAAGTAATTAAATGGATAAAATCTCCGCTGCTATCGCCGGTCCGATCTCCTCTTTAGACGCCTTCATTACCATCAAACCCATGGCGTTTGTCTGCCAGCTGCCATGTTGGAAAGCCGGGGTGAAGCGTCGCGGCCATGATTTCAACAGCGGCAAATTACTATTGTCAACGACGAAGAAAATTAGCTTTGTTTTGTGATGTTGTGAGAAATTTACATTTCCTTCAATGTTGGGTTTGAGGTATTAAATGAAAGCCGCGGGGTTTTCTCGGCTACGAGTGTGGGAACTAAGATTTGGTCATGCGGAAACTAATTTTGAATTTACCTCACAAAATCAAACACAAATCTAAGTCAATTTTGTCCTAGTTTGCGTGGAGATCAAGTTTATGACCATAATGATGTTAACTGCAGCATTTATAAAATTATCAAAACAGTTGGATTTCAGCTAGGTTTGTGCTGCTGTATGGGGTTAGCTATCCATTCAAACTTCATTTAAATATGTTAGTGTATTATTTTATCCTATCCAACTTAAAATTACTATATTTGGTCAGGTAGCATTAACTGACTCTTATAAAAGGGATCACAGCTTGAAACTTTTACTCAAAGTGAACGGGTAGCGACATAAGAAGGGAAAATATGGGTAGGTAATTCAGTAGCTCGTGTATTCTCTGGGAGCAGCCATAGAAATACTGTGCTGTTGGCACCGGAGGATTAGACCAGATTTAAAACTCGCCTAGACATGTGAGCAGCAAAGGGATAATTCAATAGATAAAGACGAAATGACTTTTATTTGATCGTAGAATAAAGCAATGCTATCTTTGCTGTACGTCTCGTCTTCTCCGTACGGACGAACGTACTTTTAACATACTTGTAGGCTAGTTTTGCTAATCGAAAAGTAAACGATACTATAGGGAAAAAAGTATCGTTTACTTTTCGATTACTAAAACGTTAGCGGTTCCTGCTAGGCCCACTGACTTGTGTGGCTTGGAAGTAGCGAATGAAGGAAACAAACACAGGAAGGAAACAATTCAACCATTAGGCCAGTAAGGGAGTACCAGAATATTACGTTAATCTGTTAAGGATTACAACTTGATAGGTGAAGATTATCGTACTAATCACATACATTCTGTGGGTATATAAAGCTTAAAACTCTCTTTCAGAATACACTATTCGTTTTATTCCAATATGAAATAGATCGAAACGAAAAATTAGAAATACATTAATAAATGAAATTAGATTTTACACAGATTTTTTCAATCACAAAACATGACGTCATGTTTCTTCCTTGGTGGAATTATGAAAATTTATAGATGTAGATATCTATTTATAAACTTAAAAAGTTTAAACATGACCTATATTTTAGTAGACAGGTAAGTAATTAAAGCAAGTTAAAAATGAGATCGCGAAAAATCTGATCTAATAAAAAAAACCTTCAATGGTCAGCAGCAATAGCTTCAGAAGATAGGCACAAAAGATAAAAAGGTTACGTAAGTTAAGCTCCAAACAAGGGTTCTTTTCAAGAACTTACCTACTGATAAGGCTACGTCGCCCGTACAAATTGACTAGTTTAGATCCGTTACTACAATCTTCATGTATGCTAGTATGCTATTCTACTACTTGATAGAATAACACTTACTTATTTATAGAACCAATATCTCTTTTGCGTCAGTTTTTATCTCAGCTGATTTCTATTAAATTGAAAAATCTCCTGATGTACAGATAAGACAACATTTATCCGATCAAAATGTAAAAACGATAACCATGTTTGGAGAATACAGATAACATCGAATATTTTGCATTTTAATGAGGCATTGGGATTAGTTTTATTTTGCAATCGGCGAACAATAAATAAAATTCTGCACCTCCCACGGGTTTCTGCTAATGTTGTCTTTCATTACTTCTGTCGTTCGTTAGTTATCCTTTTTAGGTTTCTCCGAAACATTATCCATGTCTAGCTCATCGCTAAAGCAGTTTACGCTATTGGTGTCATACACCTCACATTCAAATCGCTGGTCAAACCCGACTTACATAGACTAACCTAAAATAATAACCTCCAAAACATACCAACTATAAATGTTCGTCATACATAAAAGAAGCTTGGTCTTAATCGAAGGAAGACCCAGTTTGTTACAACGTTAGAGATAATTACGTAACTGATATTGCTGTCCGCTCAAAATCGGTTGTGTTCTTTTAAACTGTTAAGGTACAATACAAATTGTTGTGCCAACTTCGTAAGAAAAACACTTCTACGTAAACCTGAACGCAAGAAAAACAACAATCGTATATAAATCGTTAATTAATTCCGATCAAACGATCGCGTTCGAATCGAAATGTAATCGAGTGTGTCCATCGGAGTACCAGGGCTGCATGAGTGCGCAGGAGCGAGACGGTATCTGTGGCCGGCGTGGAAGGTCGGCAGAACCTGTTTGGCGGGACGCGCAAGGTGCCGCAGGCCAGGTTAAGTGCAAGTATTAGCATCATCGCCCGCCCTTTCATGTCTGCTTATCTCCAGTCTAGGCAATTTAAATGAGCCTATTGAATTGTGCCGAGGGCCCGCAGCGCAAGTAAAACACGATATTGCATGCAAGTTGCACAAGGACATGGCATTCATTACAGTCAGACTGTTTTCTCTCCCAAGACGTCTTTGTTAGTCGTTTCAGCCTACTGAATAGTTCCTAACCTATCACACAAACTTTTGATCACTTTCACTGGAAGTTCCTAAACTTACGCAAAGTTATTCTGTTACTTGACACGATGTTGTTGGACAAAATAGACCCTTTTCAATGTTTCACAAATCATTATGTTGAAACATACATTTTTTACAATATTTTTTCTGTTCTGTTTTTTCGACATACAAAAAGGTTACAGCGTTCAATTTAGTTGTATTGTCCGTCAGTATACATATCACATTAAACCTCTGTAATAAAGGCAATCTTCCAAGTGCTACGTTGACACTTATCGCGTGGTTTATTACTGTAGGTACCTATACTACAATAAAAAAGTTGACTGCTAAAAGAGATGATGATCTCGCCGAAACGACTGTGTCCATAAAACTTTAGATGAGTAAATCCGAAAACAAGTTTGCGTCGCTATAAATTGCTAAGTTGGAATATCCGAACGTGCTTGTTCAAATTACATTTGTTGTTACAACTGTTAATGTAATGTAATCCAATGTAGATGTAACTAATAGCTACAGTTGATTTCGTAATTTTTGTATCTGGCTATCGCAACCGTGTAGGTTACGTTTTAACGAAATTGTCATGGAACTTTTCAACATGACGACTGCGTAATTGAAGGGACGGAGCCGCTCACGGCCTGAGTTAGAATTACCTATTTGTTAATCTCTGCAATCAGCATTTGTCTTTTGTTTCTTTGTTAATTTATATTTTAACACTTCTGGAATTGTTGACATATTTACATTTGTCAGGAACCATTAATGTAAACCGCTGATTTGCTTACAATGTATGTTTATGCACTAACATAAAGTTAATATACCTAGTTCTGATGATGAATTTGGACATTTAATACATATTGTACTGAATAGCAATTGTGAACTTGTGATTAAAATAATGTTTCTCCTTGTTAATGGTTATGTTAATTAGTTAACACAGACACACCGACAGCTGTTGATATTAAATGAATCACCGCCGTATCTTTGAGTACAATACTTAAAGAAAGCAGAAATTAAATGAACCCTTTAGACACGCTATATTACAAAAAGTTCACTAGAAATGTAACATTATACCTACATGACGTAATAATGTTGCCATTCAAAATAATACTTACCCATATTATTAGTTATTGTAGATAATCAAGACAATCCATTTACAGATGCACTTGTAGCATGAATTATATTGAATCGTGATCTAATCGTTCAAGTACCACTTAATTGGCATCAACATTACAATTAACCTCTTTACTAATGTGAGAAACTATTAAGTACTGTGATAACTCTAGCCCTTTTATTGCCAGTGGTTAACGGCCCATTTATAGTAATTCAAGCAATAAGTCAAAATTGCTAACTCCATTAGCCAGTAATTAAGAAAGTAAAAGTAGGTACCTAAAATTAGGTAAAACATACCTACTGCTCGTTAAATCCTTTGTGAACTAAACCATACACTAACGTTCTGATAATTATGTGGCTCTGTCGTTTTTCGAAGCTACACTGAAGATCTCATTACAAATGTATCAGGTACGCAAGTTGAAAAAAAGTTTGGAGCTAAAAAGTCCACAAACAATTAACGTTTTCGTTTCCGACCGTCCATCGAACTAATGAGGTTTTTCTTTGTCTCACATTCTGTGCCACAGATAAAATAACTCCCGATATCCGGGCTCCGTTGGGCTGCGGAATTGGACAATATCGCAAACAAAACTGCTTAAACAACTTATGGAACTAGTAGCGTACTCATGTTACCTAATAATAACTATGATATATTCAATTCAAACCATGTTTTGTAAGGAGCTCATATATCATTCAAATATTTACATAAAGCTTACGTTTTATTACATCAAATACGGCCTTTGTTCATACAAGCGTGAATACGTTATCATTTCCATAAATGATGACAAAGGTACAAACTTAATTACCACGTGTTTATGATCAATTATTAAACAAAACCCGCGCGTTATCCGTTAAACCCATTGCAATACCCAGAAACACCTGAAAATAATATCAGCGATTCTCTTTGTTTAATTTAGTGGGACAGCGACAAAATCTGGAGGCGCGAGGGTAGCTTTGGTTTCCATAACAACACGCTGGCGGTTGTTCCCCTCCCCGCGCGCTATCGATCCTGGCTCCCCCCTCCGCCTCTCCAAATCAAATTACAGGAGTGCGCGGGCCCGGTACTGTAGCCCGGTGTTGCTAGTGCACGGTTTGAGGTTACCTCGTTTAGACATGCGAAACCAATTTTACACAGTCGAATTAACACAAAATTTGAAAAACTATGTGTGAACGTCAGCTATACACACAAAAAATAACTGTAGGAGGACGGGGACATCATATCTTTATGTTGAAACCCTTTACAAGATAGGCTCTTGTGAAATATTTTAACTTTATGTATAATTCTCAAGTAAGCATTTCCTTTTTAAATACTTGATTCCGTTTTTGCCATACAATATACAATGTTCAACGAACGAGTCACCCTAACTAAGGTAAGGGTGAAAGTTCATCTACGCTGGCAATCTTCAGATACCTACCAACTCCCGCCATTTGTACCGACTACGCGACTCAATCAACTTTGTATTGGCGTAATAGTATTTTAATTCCGTTGGCGCGCTTTTGTCTGCGAACCGTACTTTAATGGCTTGTTTTCAACTCGTAGCCACGCCAGATTCGGTTTGACCGATTTTTAGGGGCATTGAATCCTAAGAAGTTAATTACAATTTAGATCGATGAGGCTTAAAAGCTTTATTAGTTTGAGTGGGTTATGAAGGGCTATTTGCTAACTATGAATTGCTAACTATGTAGGTATGATATAGTAATTGTTACATACATACATACATACATAATCGGCCTATAAACGTCCCACTGCTGGGCACAGGCCTCACCTCAACTATGAGGTGGAACAAGCCATACTCCAACACGCGGGCTCAGTGCGGGTTGTTGGAGGGTAATTGTTACATTGACTTGAAATAACAAACACATCTAATAGACATTGAGAGGTTCTGTCCTATCAGTAACTTATCTTTCAAATTCGTGTGTTTAATTATGAGTCTGATGCACACGTTTTTTTTTTATTAGATGTAACGGAATAACGATGCTATTTAACCGAGTATCTAAATATAAGTACCTATGTGAGACTTTGCTGTTTAACGGTTACAAGGATGTAAGCTTTTAAGAACAAGAATAAATCTAATTACTATGTATTATTACTGTGTATTGCAGGAATAAGATGTTTGGTACGTTTTCGAAGTTTGTTTCACTTAGGAATTAATTAACTTTTTCAAGTATCTAATTTCGTTTACTTTTGCTTTAGAATTTCAATTATCGGAAGCCCTACTGCGCTACCGTATAAGTTCAATCGTTGTCATAATTTAGTTAGTTTAGGCCAAGTAGCTCTCTTCATCGAAATACAATCAGCATCTCCTTTTACACTTAAGTGCTTATGTCTCTACTGTAGTTTCTACGAGTTCTGGGCACTAAGAATAAAAAAATCAAATCAGTTCGTTATTTAATTACTAATTTTAGGTACAAAAAGACATTGTTATTCATTTCTACCTTTAAAACTTACAATCGTATGCAGCAATAAAATGATTGCCTACAAAATCAAATGAAAATATGAATTGTAGCATAACGTACAGCGCTCCATTTATTTTGAGGCATTATTGTTAATTGACATGCAATTATTTCACGATTGTGTTGAATTATACGTTAATTGGGATCTTGTTGTAGAAGAAACATAAACTGGTAGCGTCGGTATATAATTGTATTGTAAAAATACGTTTATTTCCTGAGTTTTTACGCGAGCTATCGCGTTCCGCTTCACACAACAATTGAATGCCAATTGCCGATGCCGACTTCTCTAGTGCCTTTTATGCCTTTATTTCTGAGTGTCTGAGTATTGCCAGCTTCCCTCGAACCGCTATTCTCCCCGTTGCAATACAATTAATAAACTTGTCGATAAAACTTACTGGCTGCTGCAATGCTCGCTGATTGATTCGCAATGTGCACGGTGTGACAGAAGTAAAACAAACTAAATGCGCTTATCGCCGATTTTATAGCGATCGGCAGTAAAATCGATTATCGCATCGAATCGGCCGCTACGACCGAGGGGCCGACAGCCGCTTGGGGACATTTTAATGAGAGAATGCCGTGATGCCGACTGGAGTAAACCGACGGGACATTTGTCTCCCTCCGAATAATGGAAAAGCGCTGAAAGGATATTTATCAAAACTGCCGGAGCTCCTTGTTGGCTTATTTTATTTGCGATATTTCTTCAATCGTTAAACGAGGGACGATAAAAAATTGTGAAGCGCGAAAAGCTTTGCCTATCGAACGGATACGATAACAGCCGCGGAAGCGGAACCGCTTTACGGTATTCACAGAACTATATCATTTGATAAATGTAGGTGTTCGCTAGTCGCTACAGGAATGCGCTTCGGCACGGTACATTTGTTAAACGATGTCTTGTGTGATTGTGATGAGCGGCTCGCTGGGGCGGTGCCAATAACGCCACTCGCTCCACCAAACATTTCCTGCGAAACGTTTTTATTGCCGACGACGTCACTTGTTCCTGTTTCATTTATCACATTATACGATACGTTTGTCAAACAAACCTCGTCCACCCTTATTTATGCACTAGTTAGGCAAATAAAATACGAATTCCTAACCGCAAAACTTGGAATAACTCTTTAAATTGCTCATGCAGTATACTAAATCAGAATTGTAAATGACGTTGGATTTCCGCCAATGTTACTTTGTTTCCAACTATCCGAGTATTCATAACTGCCTACCTAATCGAAATGCGGCTTTGTTGTCATTGCCGCTAACGGTTCGGGTATGCACAGTGTTCGGTTCGTGTAAATAATTAGGTCGTAGCCGTAAGGGCGATGTGAGCACGTGTAGGAGTCGAGAATTGGAGATTAGTGAAGTGTTATCGAGTGACCGAGGGTCGAGTCGAAGGCGAGTGGACGGCTGGGAGCTCGCTCGACCGCTAACTACGGACGTGTAGGTATTAACATAACTAGAGAGCGCTAATAAACACCTACGACGCCTCCCACGTACGGACACTTCGTGCAGACACAAATTGGTTTTGTTCTCCAGCGGACGTGCTGTGATGGAATGGAACAGACGGAACTCGTGGAAACTCTGGAATTATGCTGCCGACTCACAATGATCTCTCGGCACTTAATTAGCTCCTTAAAACTTTTACCTTTTCTAATGGACGGCGTTATGCAAAGCCGGAGATCGTTAGAGACGTGCTTTTGTAAGTAACTTAACCGTTAGAAAACTTGTTTCGAATGAAATAACTTTTGTTTAATGCAAAATGCCAAAAGGCAAACGTCCGTCAAAGAAAACATCCATTTTGTCTTCAATAATGGATGAGCTCTGAACGGTGAATAATCGTTTTGTTTGTGTGGGTTTAAAAGATAATATTCTGATTGTTGTTGTGGTTATATTTAGAGAGCAAGGCGATTATACCTCACCAAAAATAATTTATTAATGACCAAATACAAAATCCATGGAATAGATGTTTTCACGATAATAATGAAAAAAATATAAACTCGTAGATACAATGAATGAAGTGAACTGACGAGGAAAAATGAGCACCTACTCTCCTATTTCTATTTTTCTTTTCTAAAATGCCGGTATTTCTTGAAATAATAATAAAAAAAAATGAGTAGATTACTGATTTACTGCGTCTTACGTAATGTATGTAACCACTCTCCAATAGTCTTGTGAACTACATAATTTTGATAGGAATTTCAACCCGCGGCATTATGACAGTTATTTAAAGAGAGAGGTATTGTTTCTAAACAAATAAAAATAAAATAGACAATTTTACAGATAAACGCAATGATTACCAACTATAATCTTTTATTACTTGCTATAAACATATAATAGAAGATAAAACGACTATCCATTTGAAAGTGATATCTTATCTCGTTGAAATAGAGACGAGGTTAAACACCATGAAATATGCGGGGCCTTTTCTTGTCTATTTCATGTCTAACCCCTTCACCCTGTCTTATTCTCCATCCCCCATCCCCTATTCCCCATCTAATCCAAAAGAAAACAATTAGTCCTGCAAAAAAGTTCTAACTAATCTACTGTTTTGTTAATTAATGAGTTTATTGCGAAAACACAAAACGATCCCGAAATTCTTACACTTAAAGAGATTAAGCCAAAAAACAATTATTACCTAATGTCTATATTTAGGCTGCTCACCCGCGAATTTACTAATGCAAATCAAAGTTAAGCAGCGCTTATTGTAAGTTTACCTGTCTTTTACTGCTCCAAATACACTTTAGGGTATGGCATGAGTTTGACGGTGCTTAACTTTGTGAATTCGGGGTTAAGTATCACGAAGATACCATAAGATGACCATACGAGCCCATTGAAAACTAAAAAAGCAATTTGAAATCAATAATATCGTCTGGTGTTTCAACAACCTTGCGTTCACTGTCCCTTACTGTTCCGAAGACACTTTAGGGTATGCAGAATGGCATGAGTGCTTAACTATGTGAATTCGGGGTTAAGTATCACAAAGATAGATGACCATAAGAGCGCATTGAAAACAAAAAAGCAAATTGAAATCAATAATATCGTCTGGTGTTTCAACAACCCTGCGTAGCGCGTGTAAAGTACAACTTAATGTTGAGAGATCAGTCAATATCGGGTTTCGTTTCAGCTGTATCGTAGATTGCTCGAGAAACGGTTACGAGTAGTAAAGATTGATTACGTAATTATTATTATATTTTACAATTCTATAATTTGTTTACTAACTATTTTTTTTGTAACATTCACTTGAAATTGCGAATCAGCCTCTTTAAGCGATTTTTCAAACGTAGATCTTTTTTTTGTAAGCACTGTTTTATCGTATTAAACCCATAACTTCGTCGTTTTTTCTGACCAAATTATGCTCTGCTTATGTATCTATCTACTAAGTCATTTTCCATCTACCTCACTTCACGTCAAACGTAACATACATTTGACATTGCCTTCGTAAAGTTAGATAAGTAAGTTGTTAAATGACTCTACGATAATAGAGCTGGAACTCTAAACAAATCACTTAACTAGATATTAATGAAACAAACGGAGACTGAACTCCGTGTCTCGGGCCGAATATTTTGCTGGTACAGGCAACCATCGTTCAATCGTCTAGACTTCGTACCGTCCGCGTTCAGTATAAGAGCTCATAGCAATAAGACCTCTTCTGCTAGGTTTTATGTGTTGAGATATGCCTGACTGTACAGAGGCGCACACATCAACCTTTACAAAACCGTTGCAAAATGGGCCTTATGTCATTGGCATAAGGTGCCCCTATGTAAAGGTTGATGTGAGCACCTCTGTACATACAAAGAACTAAAGAAAGTACTCCTCGCTACATTATTGTTGCATGCTGAAAGGAGCACTGGTAAATGTGCTTGTAACAGACAGACTATCTTGTTAATTGATAAATTATGCTTGTTTATTGGTCCACTTTTGACAACCACGATTTATCTCTACACTGATTATAATTTATAGTTCAATTTTAGTACACGGAATGCGTCTTGCTACTTAATAAGACAGATTGGCTACTTACAAAGTAATCGTGCGGCGAGTGGCAGGAACCAGTAACTCGAGTTATTTCGCCTTATATTTGACATACTTATCCCATTTAATTTAAAGCTATTGTAAGTATCTTCGAAAAAAAACGCGTTGTGGGCGGTGAAATTTTAAAGCACAAATTTGCTTATTGACAATTTTAATTTAATGGAGAAGAGTAGGATTAAGTGGAACATAAGGCGAAGAATAGGGTTTGGGCCAAAAGGTTCTTGAATGGAAACCATTTGAAGTATTTTGAAGCCAAGTCCAGTGTGAGACGCCCGCAAGCAAGGTAGACAAAAGACCAGACAAATATAACAGGATTTCGGTATACGCAGCGTGTAGGCGACAAACGGTCTCTGGAACTGTATTGATGATGATGATAAATGTTTATTCATCTATATAACCTACTTATCTATGTCAAGTTAGGTATCACATTCCACAAGTAGTTACAAGTTTATCCAAGTTGAGGACGGTGATAGTGTATAGAACGAGGTTTAAGTTTAGACTCAGGTTTGAAGGATAAGACACGAACTGCTTTGGAAGTGGGACACGTTATTGGGACTTTGAAGATACTTACTTCAGTTATTCCTTTAATATCCGCTTTGGTACTGCTTTTGCTAGCATATTAATATACAAAACTTTATTTTAAGTTTATCCTCGAGACGCTGCTAGTGATAGACGGATATGAATATTATGATACTATGATTTGGATAGGCTGAAAATCTAATTATTCGATTGTGAGGATTTGTTTGAATTATTCGAAACGGTGGTTTTGACACTTTGAAAAAGGGATGTAAAAAGGTCAACAATAAAAAGCTAGCAATCGCGTTAGTACAATTATTATTTTAAAACATTTTTCTGATGTTCTATTATTCCTGTCTGTGAATGTAGATACTTAAAATAGACGCGAAACATCCGACCCGAGCACAAAGGGCTGTAAATAATAACATTTTCACCACAATTTAACCTTTAAATAACAATGGAGCCGAAATACTTTCATAAAAACTTGAAGCACTCACGTAAATAAAATTGGATTAAGGTGGAGCAGAATCTAATGGAATCAGTGGTTGCGCTGGGAAGGGTGGTTGGGTTCATAGCCCAGAGGGTGCTCTTACGCATCGTGTGTATCACACACAACATTTATTAATTGTTCAATATTATTCATTTAATTTCTTGCGATTACTCTAAGGCGCCTTTATTTTTTTTTATTTTATTGTATTTAATTGCACTACATGTGACTTAGCATCTAAAAAAGGTACTGCAATTCACATGCACCTTGACAGGTACAGCAAAGTGGAAGATAGGGGCAGACAGACATTTATAATTTATCATCAAAATATTCCTTCACCGAATAATAACATTTCGAAATGATTGTTCCTGCTTTTAAATATTCTTGTAGTATAATATACATTTTTATTGACATAAGGTGTGGGCCGGAACTATGTAAAGATAGCTTTGATAAAATCTGCTTAAGATTATTTTTATTCTTAGACTAGCATAAGTGCAATATAACACAAACTAAGAAGAAAGAGTACAAGAACATATGAACTTGATTGTGAATAACAGGATGCACAAGTCATTGTGTGGTGGTACAGATGCATTTGACAGTTTGTGATAATTTATTTCTGTACAGTCGGCATGAGAATGATGATTAAATAATAAATAAATAAATATCCCTGGACATTATTCCACACAGCGCCATCTAGCCCCAAGTGAGCTAATTGTAGTTCGTTATTATGGGATCTAGACAACGGATAAACATACTTAAATACTTTTTCTTTTGTAAATACATACTTATTATACATAGGAAACACCCAGACCAATACAAACAGTATCTATCTACTGTAAAATTGTAGCTACGACGTCGATCTATAAGTACCTAATATAATTATTATTTTTGCACATGTTTGAGGCCAGCACCCAGATAAGGCAAGTTCGCATCATTATGGATTTCAGGTTCTTAAATACATACTTATTTGAATACTAACAGATAACACCCAAAGGGTATTCATCATATCTGTATAATTATGCGTCGTTATTAGTAGAAAATCGAAGTCACGGCCTTCAGCGATGATGGCAAGATCTCGACACAATCACAATATTGGTAATAACATTATCATAAACCTTCACTAGGTAATTTATTTGCAAATGAAACCAAAGTAGTTGCAAGTTACAAAAGAGCTTGCAGAGTAATTTACTTCCCTTTTAAAAGCTGTAACAGTCCTCTTGAAAGTTTTCAAACACTTAGCTAGTGGGAGCAAAGACAAAAAATCCCGCATCCCTATCCGCGCACCCTTGCGATCTTGCGAGAGGCATAAAGGATCTAACACTCACCCCGTATTTCATTTCACACAAAATGGATTCCGACTCGTAGCAAAAAATATTTATGTTGTATCAAAAGGAAGATCAAAAGTGCTCGCGAAGACGAGCCACCGCGAGACGCGAGGTAGGGTAGCCACCTCTGAGTCAATCCTGTGATAAATTTAATAAGTTACGTCAGAGTTTAATTTTTCTATATAAAAAGACAATATAGGTTAAGGCCCCTATAGTCGAAAGTGGCGTCCACATTGCATAAAAAAATAAAACATAGAAAAGAGCTAATAGTAGATTATGCCACAAGGGCTTAAAGAAGTGTATTATGTCCCGGGCGTCATATTGAACTGGTTCAAGACCGCCCAAGACAAATACACTTTTAAGCCCGCGATGCATACTCTACTTTTTATACTTTCTGCGAGGCAATCGAAATTAATGGCTGAAAAAAATAAGTGCTTAAGTATTTATTTCAAGTGAAAATAGGTAGGTAATTAAATATGAGAAATTAGTATTTATCAAAAATTAAAAGTGATGTTAGAAACATAAGACAGTTGTGCGAAGACATTGGAAAGATGAATTACAATCTTTGGTACGTTCATTTTATCAGCACAGGACTCAGGAGCTATTTGAGCCGTTGGCACCTTTTTTCTTTCTTTGGCATCTATTTTGTTAGTGGCCAGTACGACATTCGAACTCAGGATAAAATCTCATTGCACCTAAACATTTTCGACTACACGGTTGCATTCCAAATTCAAATCACTTTAATCCCTAGGGATATAATGAAATTCAGTACAATATTATGTCCCGGCTAGACCGTAGGGCTATAATGACCTACTTTAGGACAGGTTTACATGACACATAATGTCCCATTGACGAGCAGGTAGTATAAAAAAGATTATAGAACCCAATGTGTAGTTTGTTAGAAAGAGGAATAAAATGTTTTGGTTTTTATTGTAGGTAGGTAGTAAGCAAAAGTATAAGTAAAACCGATAACAGCTGATTTAAGTTAACATTTTATCTAGATAGGAACAGTATTCAGTGCTCAAGCCAACAAGCCCTTCTATATTAGAAACATCATCACGTGTTATTATTGAGCGTATCACACCACCTGCAATAATAACACGTGAATTTCTCTGTATTTTGACCTATTCTAAATGAATGGCTACCCTTTCAGATAGTTTCGAATTAAATAATTTCACGGTTAAAGTTTTGAATTTGTCAAATACACTTCTTCTTTCTAAAAGAAGTGGAATCTCTAGAAGTTTTACCACAGTTATAATACCTATGTGGTAGATTATTAACAGAAAATCAGTTATTTCCTTAAAAAAATGTTCAGTCAAATTACCTATCAACATCTTACCACACCATAATAAGAGTCCGAAGAATGAAATGATTAGAGCTCTTGTGTCAAACAGCTCTCGAGAAAGTGTCACGAGTGCGTGACAGCTAAACAAAGAACACTTTATTTTTACCTCTTTAAAATTCCGTGCGCATTTTGATTAGATCCGGATATTATCAGAAGTGGCTGAGGCGGCAATGTCCGGAGAACTGCCGAAGTGGTGAGCCCTTAGTAGGGATCCACAGGGATTTTTTCCCTTCATGTCTCACGGCTACATTTTGAGTTATGCCGATTTAAAGCGAAGGAATATACATACTGTGATATTACCTGATGAATATAGTAACACGTTCGTAACTTCATAGATAAAAAAATGGTACTTACGTTGAAACTTTTAAAGCAAAATCACTTACACAAAACACTTATGCCTCTGTTATGTAGGTATTAGTAATGAAAACAATTGGAAGACGTTTACGCCGCTTAGGTAATTAAACAAGATAAAGTTATGCCAAACACGTTAAAGGCAAGTCATGTAATGAAGCTAAACATAATTGTTTTTTTATGTTTTTTACTTTGTATTTTATTTATTGTTTTTTTTTTTTTTTTTTATAGTGGTCTTCAAGATGACCTCACTCCACCTGATGGGAAGCAGTCGTGAGGTCCAGATATGGGGTTGACAAGCACAGTAATTGAAAACTATTATTATATTATTATTTTATTTTATGATACCTATTTTCTATTCTTAGATTAGAGTAAGTAATAAATAAGCATGTAAGTATAGTATTTAAAGAATATCCTTCATAAAACGCACAATTGGAATTAAAATGAAATGGTCTACAGTTTTGACACGAAACCATTAGTAGCTTAAACAATATAATCGTGTTACAATTACAACCTATTTAAAGGGCATAACAAAAAACTGCTTAAACTAAATGTACAATTCACCAGTTTGTAAGTATCATTCATACTTTGTCCTATAAAAATATGCCAACTTTTAACTTTATTTGTTCAACGCACAGCTGAACTAAAATAAACATTTTGTCATTTTGTTTAGCTCAGGGAATTTGACCACAAGGAAAATAAATGTATTGAGTGCTAAGAACGTTTGCGGGGAGCGATGATGGAGGGTCGGGCTCGGCAGAAAGCTGTTCGCTGTATTGTCCAAATTGTTTGGGGCGTTCATAATTCGTCACACGCCTCGCTTCGTCGCTAACAGTTATTTTCGTGCGGAACAATTTTATTCCTAACATTGGACGTGTAATTTAGAGTAAAGTAAGCACCAAAACCAATTTTATTAACCGAATACACACAATGCTCATAACAAATTTTACTGTTATCTTTAAAATACATTAAAATAAGACATAAATTTGATCAGATCAGTCTCCTTTGTTTATTGAAACGCTTATCCCACGCGCGTATTATTTCTTGCAATATATTTATCTGAACTTGAATCGCGGTTCATAAATATTAATGAGGTGTAGACTTAGCAGATTAAAATATAAAAGTTGATGAATCGAATTACCATACATTAAACAGCGTCTGAAGCGATTAAAACTTAAACGAGTCAAAGTGGAGTAAATTTATTATAATAAATAACAAAGACAAAGCCATTAAAGTCAAAGTTTCAGCGTTTCGCTGTGAACAAAAGAATGAAGAAGAGCTACTAATTCGCGCGGCGAGAGCGTACGTTTCTGTCGGCTGTAGAGTGTGGCAGCAAGTTTATCTGAATGTAAATTTATTCAGCAATCTCATTGGGATCGGGGTGTCAGTGATAACGCGGAATTGACACCGCGCCATCAATCACTTTGGAGCGAGTGGGCCGATCGAGCGCGGTGTCACAGTATAAACCATACAGTAGGCTATCTAAAGCCGCCCGCCGAGTTATTAGCCTAGCGTGCACACAGACACGCGGCACAGCCCGTCCGTACTGCCGCCTCCCTATGCCTCCCTATTTTATGCTAGCGTGTGCGTGATATCGCGACACGGCGTGCGACGCGCACGCACACATTCAAACCGAGAGTGGCACGTTTGTATTCAGATGTTCTACTGTATGGTTTATACTGTGGCGGTGTCGCGTTGCAGTTGCGGTTATCGGCTACAAATTGCTGTCGCTCCGATGATTTACGTCCTCGCGACCAAAATAACTACCAAAAACACTACAAAGGCACGAACGGTCCGCATCGAAATAGAATCAGCTTAAATAAACAATCATACGTTCCGATGAACAACGCCGACGTAACGCATTGAGCTGTAATATAATACCAGCCGTCAGCGTAACAATAGTTAAAGGTATTTCGAAACGCAAGGTAAGCTATTAATGTTGAAACACAGTGCGAGATTTAAATTCAGTTGCGATTGCGATCAAAGGGGTTGACGTTGACAGAGACAGTTTTATGCGATTTGAGGTAAAGGATGTGACAATACGTAAGCGTTTCAAAAGTGAGCCTATGTCGATTATAGTTTCCGGTATCTCTTACGCTCCATTGTGTGTATTGTTCGTGTGTGAAGGCAAGGCTCCATCCGGTGTTCATAAGGTTGTTTCTCGGAAAGCCAGCTGTCGTTCCGAACTCCCTGCGCGACTCCCCGTCTCGCCGACGCTTCAGATTACAATGTCAATAGACTTTTTGGCCGATGAATCGGTTGTGTGTTTGGAAGCTTGAGTCTTTTTCCACACATGTTTTTTTTTCCTTAATACTTTCAATTATATGTCTTCGCTTTGATAAATTACCCAAATGGCTTTTGATAAACACATATCGTATCGATGAAAATTCAGATAAACGCTTAAATCTTTGCGTTGGCTTTTAATCATCATAATTTATGTTGTAACTTAGTTGTTAACGTTTGTTCCAAGTTCAAAAGCGTATTTAACTTAAAAGAAATGGTCTAGTTTTCTTATTGCACTGCCTCCGTCCTCCGTATATCTCAAGCAACAAAGAGCGAACCTGACAAAGGAATATGAGAAATATCTGCGCTCCTACAATCCGGATCAAATCAGTACTGGTTTACGTTGGAAATATTTTCTCTCTTCGGCTGTTTGAATGTTAAAAATATAGGAAATACGGGAAAGGAAGCATTTTAGATATTGGGGCTTACGATCAGCTTATAGGATTGAATGTTTGCTCGCACTCTATATGATTCTCTCTCATGGACGCGGTTACCGCATATCTTATATCTTATCTATCAGTCTGCCGTGAGTCAGTGTGAAACAGAGGCCATTCATAATGTAAGTCACAGATGCCCTGTTTAAATTTCTTCCGCTCCGGAGGTCTCTTTGTCATTTGCAACACAAAAGCAGTCGTCTTTAGCAGGATATTCATTTTAAAGGCATTTTCTCTAACCATTTTAAGATTCTTTGATAAAGTGCTTTTTCTAATTTAAGACCCGATAAAGTTAATGACTTAAGAAATTGAACGTGGAATATTAAATTAAAAGTTCCGGCCTTGTAATGTTTGTACTAAAATATGAAAAGAACTTACTCTTTTAATTATTGGAAGGTTTAAGGGAAACCTTACGATAATTTATTTAATTCCAACAAGCTCTGTAGCAGAGCAATAAAACGCTTCGTAATTATCCGTTTGTTTAAAGAATGTATTACACAAATAAACTTTACGAGTCCAACGTTCAAACATAACTTTTTATTATCTCACATGTTTCTTCAACGCACGCACACATTGCTTGGAAATTGGTTTTATCACCGCCTGCCGCGCTCACGAGCGCTCGGCCTCATTATAATGTATTCAATAATTTGTCAATTAAATCTGTCCGCGTCAGATGATAATCCATCATTATAAATATAAAAATATGAATAAATCCTCAATCAGCCTGGAATAACAGCAGTACCATTTTGTTATCCCTTCATGCATAAATGTTTGTGTAATATTTTGGAAGCCATATTCCTGCCGGGTCCCTTTCCCCTTACCACGCGCGCCTGCTCGCGTTCGCCACGTTGCATCGCCCAACCGTGTTTCTCTTTCTAACTTTAGTACCGTGGATACGGCGTTGAGTGACGCCCGGTTCATTGCGTATTGGGAAAACTTTAAGCCGACATCTCGCGATCGGTGCGAGTATCGACAACCGCTATTGTGAAGTGATTTGTGATCGAGATAAATGAAATAACAAGTTTCCCGTCTCGCCTTCGTGTGCGAGTACAAAACGTCCCTGTCAACTGGATTTGTGTATGTTGCTTATTTGCGTATAATTTTACACTTTACTATTCCACTTAGTGGAGCGTGAAATGATTTCTGCTGAGCGTAGAACATCACGATTTGAATTCCGCACCGTGCGAGTCGGTAACCGCTCGCTCGTAGTTCGCTCGACTCGATTCAGTATTCGAGCGGCGTGCACTTGTGTCGCGCGTATATTTGTTGTACTCAGCGCGCGATCGCCTGACGCTTCACTTGCTCACGGTATAGCGTATATCCAGTGACTATAAAATTAATGTTTTGGTGTGCAGTGTATGCTGATTGCTCCCTTTGTCTCTCCGTAGGTGTGGAACGACGGAGCGCCCGAGCCGAGCGAGGATTGCCAGCGGAATGCCAGTGTGTCTAGTGATGGTGCATTGAGGTCGTGCCAGTACCTATTGAATAGTGTTAGTGTTAACTATAGTGCCCTATAAAGTGCTGAATGGATTGTGTTCCTCTTGGATTGCCACAGCGAGTCATCGAACGATCTAGCTGGGAACGGTAAGACACATTTTCAATTATCTCAATCGAATTACTTATTTGTAAATTAGTTTATGACATAGAACAAGTAATAGAAAAACTTCACATGTGTTATGAATTGTCATTCCATGAGATATTTGTCAAGCAAGATCATCTGTAAAGATAAAAGATAGAGCCAACAATTCTCACTACCTACTTTACTTTGTTTCTGGTGTGTGTACATGTGTATGTATGCGTGATATACGGTAGGTACCTATACATGACATAACTCATGCCTACCTATTCTATTTTAAGCATTTGTTAAATTCGTTAGTTAGAAATGATTGATAAAGGTTCCTATCTCTAATTTAAGACTCTTAAATCACCACGAATGTATCTTCTTAGACCACAACCTTTGATTAAAACATAAAAAGGAAAGATACGCAATCACAATCTGAAGTTGACCCTACACAATCATGTCCAATGGACCTGTTTTAAGCAAATATGACAGCGACTCATTCACGTGCACGTCATTCACACCACACTGACCTAGGTAGGCTTGATGTCCCAGTTTTTGAATTGGAGAAGTCCTATGAACTTTACACCTCCGTTACCTACGTAGAAAGAAATCTTTAACTTCCTCCTTTTCTTTTATAACAAAATAGGTACCTACTACAACCCATTATCGTTACAATTATGTACAATATTGTCGAATAACCCATAAAGTCAGGGTAAAATTAATCCTTAAGAGGCTTACAGGGTAAAAGTCAGTTAGAGTTATTATGGTCACAGTATGGTGGCGTTATGTCACTCACTAGGTTGGGCTACCTAGGTAATGTTCTAACAGGCACATAGAATAATGTGTAACATAAAAAATCATGTTAGTCATGTTCCATAGCAAATAGCTATCAAAATGTTTATCAGAAACTATTGGGATTATCAACTCTCATATCCTGTTAAATAAACCTACGTTTTTCCGTATGAATTGTCCAAATAAGCTTGTTTTATAGAAAAAACACGACTTTGTAGTAAATTGCGTGAATAGTTGCTCACGCAATTTGACTAATGACATAGAATGGAATGAAATAAACGCATAGCTTCGGTTAGACATCTATTCAAGGTTTTTTGGACAACACACATCACACGTCACTGGTTGTCTCGTGTGATTTTATTTTGTTTACTGCAAGATTAAGTCAACGTTTGTGAATTCGGACAAACGTTGAGCATCCCTCAGAAGTATAGCTGTCTCTTTCAGTTCTATTGAGATTTTACGGGACAGCATGAGCGTGAGCGCGTACTCAGAGTTGATTGACGTTTGTGATTCGGGGTTAAGGGTACTTATTACATTTCTAAAAAACAATCTCAATCACTAGACAGGTCTGGTGGCTGGCTGTCGTTTTAGATAAAACCTTTCATTTACTTAATGTAATAAAGAAAAATAAGAACGTAAATTAATCAAATATACAACGAATAAGGATTCAATAAAATATTTGAGTAGGTGCCTACTAAGGTACTTAAAGTAAATTATTATCGTCTACGAAGTTTTCTACAAGTAAATTCGAGTTACGAAGACAAAATAATGTCAACAGAACTTCAGCGTGATATTAATGGGTTTTACGAAATAACTGGTTGTGTTTGTAAAGATTCCCAGCCGGTTTGTCGTCCAGCGAGGGTCGGTAATAACACAGTATAAACATACAGTAGAACATCTACATACAAACGTGCCGCTCTCGGTTTGAATGTCTTTAGCAAAGTCTGCTTTATACATCTTTCAAAGTAGAAATTTATCATTATTTGAGCCATTCAGTATTATTATTTTTTTATTGTTTTAGATTTAGTATGTAAAATTGCTGTCCTCGCATGTTTGCAATACCTTAGCGGTAGCTAAGTTTTAAGTACTATCCTGTTATTATACATCTTAGTGTAACACTTGGTATGCAATAAAGAATTGAATTGAATGTGTGCGTGCGCGTCGCGCGCTTTGTCGCGATTTTACGCACACGCTAGCATAAAATAGGGAGGCATAGGGAGGCGGCCAGTACGGACGGGCTGTGCCGCGTGTCTGTGTGCACGCTAGGCTAATAACTCGGCGGGCGGCCTAAGATAACCTACTGTATGTTTATACTGTGGCGAGGGTCGGTAATAAGTGCCTTCTTTAAAAGCTTCTGTGAGCGTGGGCCGGGAGGCGAGCGGGGCAATTAAAACCGAATTACCGCGCGCCCCGCAAATGACAAAGGACAAACTAAAAATATTTCACTGCCTTTGTTTTTCTAGCATTTAGTTTTGTTAAACTTGTTCGTATTTTAAATGGGCTTTGGAGTTTTTTACGATTATGTAAATAATCTTTTTGGATACTATTAATGAGATGTAGGTTGACAAGATACACTCTACAAATTATATTCTCTTTTAAGAATAAATAAGCATTTTGGGTATCGATTTAGAAATGAAATTATCAAATAAATTAATAAATGGGCACAACAACATGTTAGCTGGAACAGAAATAGGTAACATAATAGGTATTATGGCACTTGCTTACAAGCCACAGCTCAAGTGTTACTGCCTACTTCATTCCTAATACTACACTACACTACTATACGTGTACTACGGTATACTAGTGTAGTAAAGAAGATCATATGTGTTCATTAGTAGGTATCTGTGGTTTCTTTGTAGGTACGGTTTGAGCTTGACCTGTAACTTTCTATGCTGTCGCAAATAACAAGAACATAATTACATGCATGACTCAGTGGTTTTGTGTAAAAAGAATATTGAAATGCACTAAATTTAAATAGTTGAAAAGTTAATAGGTATATCGTTTGTTAATGAATATAGGTACCTAATTAGCACATTTCATAAAATCCCTCGAGCATTGACACATAAACCGTGAATTATTTCACGTCATTAATAAATATATCTCAAGACACGCAACACCAGAACCCACCCATGTAAGAGTAGATATATTTATCGCACTTACGTTTTTCCACTGCGATCCACTCGCCTTTGTGTCGTCTTAATAGATGACATCTAAATCACAATAGGACATTTGTCCCGAGCAGCCCCATCTGACGGTTGCCAACCGCCACAATTATGTGGGACGAGACCACAGTATAAACCATACAGTAGAACATCTACATACAAACGTGCCACCCTCGGTTCGAATGTGTGCGTGCGCGTCGCGCGCCGTTACGCGATTTCACGCACACGCTAGCATAAAATAGGGAGGCATAGGGAGGCGGCAGTACGGACACCGTATGATTTATACTGTGGTACGGACGGGCTGTGCCGCGTGTCTGTGTGCACGCTAGATAACCTACTGTATGGTTTATATTGTGACGAGACCGTAGAATGGAAGCGATGACGTTTAATTTTTGAATTATTGCCCCATTCTCTTGTCATACGATGATTATTGGACGTCGTCTGCTAACTTCAATTTATTGAACTGTTTGTGGTAGGCATGATCACGTTTTAGCATTGCTAGAAACATCACTGCTTAGATAACAGTACCATATTTTTTTTTATAAATTGTTCTTACGGTTTCGGTGTCAACCATACAGCCAAATCTTCAGGCGCATCATCTTCATCACAGCTATTGTCATTTTATGGTCTCAATGTTTTTTTTAAACGAAATCTGCAGCACAGCTCATACAGCAGCATACAGCAATTATAGGGTTTTCTTTAAGTACCTAGGTGACCTGACAAAGAAAGTTTGTGTGCTTCTGAAACAAGTCACTTGACATTTTGTCGTATGTAGGTTTTAATTGACGTTTTAACCATCCTTACAACCCAACTGCCATAAAATTAAAATCATCTTAGAAGAAGAAAAAGCTATGTTGTACTAACTGCGTTCTTAATAGAGTTGACTGTTGTTTCACTAGCAATCATTAAGGAATCATATAAACTTAAAAATAAAAAATAGCTATTCGTAGAGGAGAATTTGTGGAACAAATCTATAAAGTTAATTACGACTTTTGTACTTGCAGAAATAACTAAGTAATTCTAGTCAGCATTAACTACAGTCATAAAGGACTTGATCAAAAAAAAACCTAGAATCGCCAGAAATGCCATATATGCTATTTCAACGAGCATAACGTGTAGATCAAAAATATATAAAAATCTACTGCAAGAGCTACGCGGTATACTAGATATTGATGATTAATGAAATCAATATTTGTATTTTTTAGGTTCTGAAAAATCTATTGTAGCCGTGATCTATGAACTCTTTTGGGTCGGTATGATAAGAAAAGTTGTTATTTTGAATTTGAAGTTTCATAACATATTCTATGAAAATATTATACAGGATGAGTTTTTCAAGTGGACGCGGTAGGCCAAATCCTAAACCATGAGGGATTCAGAAAAAATGTCGAGGGAGTCTTTAGCCCGATTTGGACAAAAACTAAAACTTTCGCTTCTAAGGGTCAAAAAATGAGAAGTAACATTATGTCAAACTGAACCAAAGGTCTCATTTTTAATAAAATATTTATTTTCATTACATTCACTTTGACCATTTTTCTGGATTCCTAATAGTTTAGGATTTCGCCTACCATGCTCATTTATGTCAATGTTCATCATCCTATTTGTCATTGCCATTCCATTCTATGTTCTTTATATATTCGGAAACTGGCACATGACATTGGCGTATGAATGACGTGCGATGCAAACAAGTCACTGCCATATTGACTTGCAAATAGGTCCATTGGACCTGTTTTTATGTGGTCATTTTTGGTACGTGGATGCCGTATCTTCCTCTTTTTGTTTATATTAATGAAGTTATACAGTACAATAACTTCTATACTGTATGGTTTAGGAGGCTAATTTTTCGAATACGTAATAGGGTTACTTTAGTGAACCCATTTTTATACATTTCGTTGCTGGCGATTCTAGGTTTTTTGTCTATGAAATGTTGATCAAGTCCTTTACATCAATAAATATGTTTTATTGCCTATTTATTCAGATATATAAACGTGTATGTAATGTTTTGCTTACATTTGATATTCGCCTCATAAACTTTGCGGTTTTACTTAAAACTTTCGGTAAATACCTACGTATAGCTGTTGTGTTGCTATTTGAAATCAGTTTTGCCATACTTGCTATATTTCGTTCCAACTGCTTACTTTTTCATTGGGGAATGCCAGAAATAATTTATCAGATATTTGTTAAAATACTGATTTCTGGGATTAGATTATCGGGGTTGTTAATAGTTGATATAATCTACATTTTCCGATATCACACATGGCGGTTTATCGTGCTAATTCTGTGATATGATAAAAAAAATACTAGAGCATTTGTCGTGTAGGTATTATTAAATAATTAAGTATAATTATGAACGATAAGAAAAAATACACGTGGCCTTACTAACCGTGAGAAAACAGCGTCTTAGTTTAGATGTAGTTAGTAGTTGAATAGTATAATAGTAGTGCGATAAGACCAGGCGTCCATAAATGAGTAGGAGTTTCGAAAGAAGGAATTCTTTTCATGTCCATAGACGTCTGGCGGGAGATGATCGCAGCCGATATTGCTCCGCTCCGGGCTCTTACGCTTAACTTGTTATTAGTATCTACGGGATGACGAGACCGAATATCCATCCGAATCAATTTACTTTCACCTCCTTTACAAAGAAAATATTGCCTCCAGGGAGCCCCCTCGCTCGTTTCATCTCCAGTCTTCACATTGGAGTTAACACGGCTCGTTTATCCTTTTTACTTATCCGAAAACAGTTTCATGAAAGACAAGGACGGGCATAAAACACATTTTTTATGTTAGATAGAATACGTAGGAGGCCTGAAGCTCACTAAGAGGGTACACCAGTATGCTCACTAGATTACGCAGCCATCATTCACTTTGTAATCTGAGCATGTCATTCGTTATATTTTACGTAACGTGAGTATTTGGTAAGGTATTAAGCAGTATTTTTATAAGATAATGGGAACACACAAAGCCTACAAACGTTAAGATAAAACTCTTTGATAAGGCTTTTAACATTCAACTTTACATTCCATTAAAGTCGACATTCTTTTACTAATGGGTAATATTCATTTAATCTTTGTGTTAAACTTTAAAGTTGTGTGAAATTTTCGATAAGATAAGGTAATAAATAAGTCGGAACATTATACCTCTACTCCATTGTATTAACACAATGGCTATCCAAGACGTATTCATTCGGGTACAGCCAAGTGATCCAATATCCAATATCTGACTCATTGTACAAATATTTTAACAGAGTAAATATTTTCGACTGAATCCATTTTATACAAAGAGATTTCGTAAGCTAGTATTTTCAGTCGACATTAATGTAATCGGATTATTTTATTATCTTAAAAAGCTTTCATTTAATGTGAGAGCTTACGCTAACGATAACAGTCGCGGTTTGTTTCTCGTTTCCCATTGTAGGATGAATGACAATGATTAACCCCCCAATGGCAAAGCGAGCCGAACGCAGCAACGGACACGATTTGGTAATAAAGTAGCTGTAACAATTTATCATATCGAGTTACGGGCCCCACTCCATCAGCGTGCTGTCGTGTGCTGTCGAATGGCTGGGATATGCGAGCCACGCGAGCACCGGCAGACATTGTTTAATAATATCATTACCGCACAAAATGTTTAACACGATAATGCACAGCGCTATTACCCCGGCTCATTATTGCTTCGTATAAAGTGCCGCAATTTGCCGGCGAAACAACAATTCCGTTCTAGCGGAATACTTACGTCATTACGGCGAACGTGAGATTATATCGGTGGATTGTTATCGCGCTCGCATCGTGACAGATTAACTTGTAGACGGATTTTGTTGTAGTGTCAACTCAACACGGTAGCAGCGCACCGGTTACGTTGCGTCTTTTGTTAGGCGTCGGATAATGAGCACAATTCCTCTGACTTACTGCCGACTGCTGAGATAACTAGCTATTGTTATCTTGATAAACACTAGATTTAAATTTATGTTGCTTGTTTATTATGATTATTTATAACTAATTCCTTGAAATTTTCCTGACATTATTTAGCAATAGTGAAGGAATTTATTTTTGTCACATACCTTAGATCATTATCCTAATTCGTTCAAGTGTGTTTTTTGTCGATTTATCGAGTAAGGCCATAGCTACGACCAATTAGATGCATGCAATTAGATAAATGTAAGATTTTCAAAAACGGGTATACATGTTATTTTCAAGAGTTTCCAATACGTTACTTGCGCAGAAAACATGTAGGTATGAGAGCTGTTTTAAGTATAGTATAATATGTACGCGGAAAAAGTCGCGGGCAAAAGCTAGTAATCCAATAAAGACGAATTCATCACCTCCAAAAATATAACGCATCCCACCCACATCAGTTTTATTGCGCCGAATCGCGTTTCTGGTACATTGCATCTGACAAATCGATGTTTAGCCCAATAAAGTTTTGCAGATTTGCGCTCGCCCAAGCTAATATCGGTATTGCGAACATATTTCTGCGGTACAAGCAATTTTTCTCTTGTAAAGTGCACCTCTGGTCCGGGTTCGATGCTCGGGCAGAGCGCCAAGTAGCGCGGCCGGTCTGTAAATCACTGGCAGGCAACAGTGCTGTTAGAAGTTGGTTTGTTCTTATTTCTATGGTAATAAAGTAGTGATTTGGGTGGTAAATGTGGGTTGACGTGGAGCGGAGTACCAGGCTGGCAGCGCGCGGAGGAGGTCCCAATCAGGCGGGCTATTGACAAACATACGGCGCGGGTATAATGGAATACGAGTACGTAGCGATTTATCTGCGCCTTTTCGTTCCTTTTCGCGCGGATGCATTCAGTCGCTCGGAATGAGCTCGGCATTATGGATTTATTGCCCGCGTTTTAGAGCTTAGAGTCGGTTTGATTGAAGACAGCACAATGGGGCGCGCAACTGTGGATTCGCAGCGTTTGTGGGACAACCTATTTAATAACATCTATCAATCTTTACGTTTCATTATTAATTACTATCCTTCTTCGTTTTAACGTTTATATCTTTCTATAGAATTGTTGTTGCTTAACGATGTTATTCTGCTTTAGATAGCGAGGAGGGGAAAGTTTATTTATCCGACCTAAGTGTAACGTGTTTTATAGCAAAAGGTTACATTAACTTCATTTCTACTTAAAGAAGCAAAAAACACGTGTAAAAGGTCCCCCTACCTAATTATTTTATTTAAGAAATCTTGGCCTTTTTAATACATAATTCATTTCATAATCAAGTGCATTGCTTCCGAAATAACGCCAGTCATGTCTTATCATCAACTTGCTAAAAATAATTTCTATAAGTAGGTATATGATGATAAGATAAAAATATCCAAGAGAACAACGAAACCAAACAAAAGAAAGAAATTGTGTTTGAAAAGTAAAAGAGATAATTTATATTTATTTGGTTCACGTAAGAACAAAATAAACATTAAAATAAAAGAAACACATGAAGTGAGAGAAACCTGTTGAACTTTGGATTTATTTTGTGTGGGTATTTTAAGAACCTTGTGATGTATTCTTTTGTAACAATTACACTCAATTTCTATCAGTTATCCATGAACATAAAAGTTATTACTATATATTGTGAGCTAGAAAGTAAAATGCTATGGTTTGAATTATTAAAAAATAATTAGAAGCAACCCAACCTAATAATAAGACCTTCTTTGCTGAACAGATTTTTTTCCACTTTTATTAGTAAACAGAATTTTTAAGTGGTTTATTTGTCATTGTTTGAAGTCATGTGCGTGTTTTGCATTTCTTGGCTGACTCAGGACGTACATTTCGCGTTATTTTAATTTCGCAATATCGAGTTCTGCTTTCAAAATACAACGAGTGCGTTGCATTTGGCTCAAAATAACTTACATTAAGGGCCGTATTCTATATCATCATTCGGCGAAAATCTGTAATTTTTAACTGGCCTAAGATTTTTTCTTAATAGGTTGACACCTAGTAGATAGTGTAGTTGACACTACACTCATAAAAACGTCTACTGTAACGATTGAGCATTATTGATTTTGAAATGGGTTGTACGAATGACGAATGAGTTAAATTATTAGGGGAGGCCTACGTCCAGCAGTGGACCGACATAGGCTGATGATGATGATGATGATGAAATAATCCGAAAGCTTTGCCAGCCTTAGATATGCTATAGTTCCAAACAATTCGCACTGGGAATCGTCGCTGACATCGGCTGTTCTCAGGTTTGGACTCTTCTATTCTGAATTGTTTCACATACAATACAAGTCCTCCTAACAGATTGTCATTCTTCACGATAGCATATAATATGCTGTTGTACCAGGTCAGTATTTAATATAGTGGGCGTTTTTGTTGTAAACTTTTGTTATTAAATAAATAAGAAGTTTACAACAAAATCTCTGCCGCTCTACCTCCGTCTGTGCACGAAGTTCTCCGTAACAACTGAAGGGATTTTAATTTAATTTTTCTCTAATGAAATAGTGTTTCTAAAGGTAGTTTACCGTCTTTTTATAACTTTAAACACACGTGGAACCGTGGATGACGTTTGAGGCTTCTTTTAGGGTCGGCAATTTTTTTTTACTTTAACGCGTGATTAACTTTTGGGTTCACGGGTTTGTTAGGATTTTTAGGCGCGGAGTAACGAATCATTTATCACGAATTCGTATCGTTACTCGTATCGTATTTGCCTTATGTCAGACAGATTCCTTGAACGCTTGAACGAAAATAGCAGGTTTTCTTCATGTACGGTTTGTGTACTTGACTACTCGTTGATACGAATCAACGAGTAGTCAAAATCAAATAAACGCTCGCGCGTAGGCACGCGAAAGGTACCGTGCGCGACGCTTCTCCATACTATACATACGTCGCCCTGGTACTTGATTTTATCGAGACATCGAGTTACTAGTGTTACTACTAGTTGGTAGGTGACAGATTTTCACGTTACATTTTAAAACTCTCTGATGATTGTCAATCAGCGAGCTAGAAATAATATTACCCGTACTTTTAGTAAGTAAGTTGTAAAAAAGACCCTACTCAATTTGTTGGCGGCTCGATATTTGGATTAGCCGTCGAAACAGGGGTTGCCGGGGGTTGTAGCCGTTTGACGTTATTCGTAGGGGCCTGAATAAATACTTTTTATTTTCATGTGAGTTTGTTTATCACAGTTAACGTTAACAATAATATGTTTTGTTATTTTTGTTAAATACTCGTGCCGATCTTAAATAACCATTCCGCCGAAACTACATGATTTCTGCGTATCTTGAACCGTTTACGTAGGAAAGGAATGTTTTTTCATTCGTTTTTCATTGATGCTCCGCTCCCAATTGCCTTCCGCGGAAAACGAACCAGTAGTTCCTAACAAAGAAACACATCAGCGTTATAATATTGGTATAGATATATTTATACTACCTAGTTAACGATAAAAATGTTTTATATTGTAAAGTTAATGCAACAAGAAACTTTGAAAAGCTATTGACGCCACGCGTTCACAACACAAATATTCAGAAGGTCGAAAAAGGGTCCAGTGGAGAATAATATGACATCGACAACCAATTTGACAAATATCGGGCTCAGCTCCGGCGCCTAGATTGATCGCTGTCTGGATGTGGAAAATGCTCGATGGATGGCTTAAACTGACAGCAACGCCGCCGGTCACTTCTGTAGCGGCCGCTTATCTTTTGTTTTTATTGGCGATTTTATCCTGCTATTAACACGTTTGGATAGTACTCGGCGTTTATAGTTAGTAAACTATTTAATACTATCTCAGCTTAATGTTGTTGAAGTGGCTTTTAGTAAAAGATTCTGTCTGGTGGATTCAGGTCGTGTAATTCCTTTGCTATTTCTGGAATGCATTAAGAGCATGGTCAGAAAAGCTATGTTCCGAATGGCCATACTTTATTAAAATATTCATTCATTTGAGTGTTTACTAGTAAAGCAGTAAGTTAATGTACTATAACCACCTGCTAGTCGAAGGCCTTCTTCATGACCATAATTCATAGGTTGACATAGACGTTATGACTTTGCTTGCTAAATGAACTTGTAAGATAATAAACCTTTAATGCGGTAACTATACGAGTATAGTACATTATGGTACAAGTGTGTAATGTTGGTGATTACCGCTGAGGCGCTATTGAGACCCGAGCCGTAGGCGAGGGTCTTAAGAGAGCCGAGGACGGTAATCATCAATACACACGTGTATCATACGACGTTTTTCAACACAATTGTGAATAAAATAATGTTAGAAACTCATTTTATTTAGTAAATAAAAGCCGGGACATAATGTTGTAAGTCTTGGAATTTCATTATGCCCTAAGGCATAAAGTGATTTGAATTTGGAATGCAAGGCCGTGTAGTCAAAAATGTTTAGGTGCAATGAGATTTTATTGATATTCTGAGGTAGGCTGTATGTTATCGTTTTCTTTGCATATTAAAAAAAAAACATGAAAGCTTTTCACCAAAGACGATTCATTCGAATGTCGAACTGGCCACTAATAAAATAGACTTGGAGCATTCTTGTAATATTGTCTTAGAAAATAAACGACAGTAAAATAAAAAAGGCGCCAACCGCTCAAATAGCTATGCTGATAAATTTAATGTACCAAAGAATGTAATTTACCTTTGCACATACTTAATGTTTCCCTTAATCATTCTTATAATTTGAAATAAATATTTTTATTTGTATTATTAAGCACGAGCTTTTTTGTATCGAAACTTTTTTTAAGAACAAAGCAATTGAACCAATAAAAAAAAACTCTATAACTCACTAGTGAGTAATAGTAATGAAAAAGTCACAGTTTGATTATAGGTGTCATTATGTGCCTAATTGCAGTGAAATAAGAGCCACTTTATGAGCAAGTGTGTTGAAAAATATATTTCAAACTACTAATCCATTGAAAGTTTATTTTTCCACTGCAAAGTATGTAAACTAATGATGGTAATAATAATCATACGGTGACGCAGTACCAGGCTGGCATAAGCACGCGCGTCATAAAAAAGTTACGAGGAGTTATCAAAGGGCGCACTAAAGCCGGCTGTGCTATAAAATGCCCGCTCGAACTGCTGGAAGTAATCTCACTCCTCATAGCTCTGTCTCCGTAGTACATATCTATGAGTAGAGGTATACGTAGCTTAGGAAAAAGTGAAGTAATACCTGTCTGGTAATGTCCGATTATTGTTTGGTGACCATGATTCATGCATAATTCAAAAACCAAGAGCATACCTTAAACTTAACAGAGTACCTCTTCCTAGATAAGAGGTACCAAACCGAGAAAGTTTGTACAAACTTTAAACCCCTATTTTACCCTGTTAGTTGTTAGAACTTCAGAATTATTTCCTTGTGCTTACGATACTTCGCTTACGACTATCCCTGGTGAGTGGTGAGGTAGTCAGAGGCACATTGATTGTGGCCGTCATGGTGAACGAAACATCCAGAACCATCCAAATGTATAATGTTTGCTAACTCATTTAAACATAATCTTAGTCCAGTGCTAAACAAACCCATATAAAATATCGAATATTTTTTATTGGTTTTATTGACTATGAAAACCGCGCTGAAGCATCAAATTAACTTTTGTGTCGCTTTGTCCCTTTCTTTCTTGTTACTGCCGCCATTTGCTAGTAAGTGACAAGACACGCCAAACCCTAACTCAACTCGCGTTAGTTTTTATGAATAAGGGGCGTTATGCCAGCATTGACAACCAGCATGGTATAAAATATAAGTTGCTTATTTTTATGAGCCGACTAGTTCCAAAAAGTGTTGCCTGTTTACTATTCTTAATAGTTAGGCGCTAAACCTACCTACATTATTTAGAAAACAATAGGGAATATCCACTTGGAACAGATGAGGATCATATTATTTTATTGAGTACTATTTTGAATTCTCGTTACGTCTCTATCAATATTTCCTAATTTTATTTCTTTGTCAATGTAAAAATAATTATTGAAAAATGCAAAAAAATGTGGGAAATTCAAAGCAGTTGAAAACAGTCACGTGTGAGTGTGACGTCCAAGTTCACGCGTATGTCACTGTCAAAAGCGCGACAAGAAGAAGAATTCAATAGTTTGTAGGTTATATTTGTGTTGTCATAAGATTGTGTGACGTCAGAGTTCATGACAACCGAGCGCGCCATAATGGCGGCGTTTGAAACGCATGAAAAAGTTCGAAGTTTTTAACAATTTATGAATTAATACATTTCGCATTTTTGGTGCTGAATATTATTGATCAGTCATAAAACGATTTATGCTATCATAAAAAAATATGAAAAACAACAGTGCATATTCCCTATTCAGTTTACCACATGACGAGTTAACCTCAAGATCATTGATTTTACATAGCATACCTACTAATAACATTAATGACGTCATTTGCGTGACATATTATGTCTCATGTGTGATCTTGTATTTATGAATGTAGTAACAATCCAGTCAATGTCAAAGATAATAGTAATTATCCTCTATTTTATACCTACCACCTACTCATAATAGTGCACAACCCATTGGCCTAATCTCGTAGAATGCTCAAGTAGGGAAAGTCAATTTTTTCAATTAGTCTTTATTGAAATTATAATATAGCTACATTTCGTACTAAAAGACTCTATAATATAGGTGGAAAAGAAAAGAGCCATTCATTGTTTTGTAGTTGTCTTCTTTGTTCCATAAAATGATTATAATTGTCTTATTATCTGAAAAATATCAGCCTAAACAAGTGCTAGTTCTACTAAGAGATTGTTGTCGGACCTAAAACCTTTGAAAGTGGCTATGTATCTAATAATACAAGCTAAAAGCGGGTGACCCACCCCAGGGTGGCGTTTTGCATTAGCATCTGACTTCACTACGAAGTGAGATTGGGATTTGGCGTTTTGTAGAACTCAATAACTACGTGAATGTGATCATTTGAGTGAAAAGAACTAAGCCAAATAACATTTTAAAATTATTTCTATACAAATTAGGGAGGAATGAGGACACCAATTCAAGGTGAAGCCAATAGACAATTTGAGTTGACTTTTTTTCTGATCACGATCGAATTGAGATTTGGTGTTAGCGAGAATAGCACAGCAGTTGCAAAAAAAACAGAAACATGGTTTGTCTATAACAATTTAACAATGTTTCGCGAGAGTAAAGATAGTAAATAGAAAACTTGATAAATAGAAATGGAAAGTCTATATAATAAATGAACCCGCTCGCTCTACCTAGATTAAACAAATAAATGAAAATAATAAATGTGATGATAACCCACGCTAAAATTTAAAGGCGGTATTTGATATTTGTCATCGGATTACATTCTTCACACATTCCCACACCTTTCTAAATACATTAATAAAATCTTGGCAACACTGTGACTGAAATGAGTTTCTTATAAAATTATGAGCTAGAAGAATGGCTAACATTAATTTCAACGTCAAAATATGGCAGAAATTAACAACCAACAATTATTCTGTTAACTAGTTAATAACACAAAACATCTGATAACTGCCAACTTCAAAAAACTTTGAGCACTAAAAACACAAAAATAATTGAAATGTCAGTTTTGTACTCAAATAATTTAAGGTCGGTCAGTGTCAGCTAACCAAGCCGTGATACCTACTCACTCTATTGCATAGGTAATATTCTAGAAATATTCTTAAAGCTCATTTACACTCTCATGGGAGGGCGAGGTGAGGCGGTACAATAGACGAGAGTGTAAGTTACTTTACTACCTTCACGCCTCGCGTTGTCCCTCGCTTGTCAGCTTGCGAGCTGCGAAGCCAGGAGTGTAAATGTCGCAGTATGATACGTAAATGAAAACACACTCGTAAATGACAACAAACTCGTCTAACGGATTCCCTGACATTGACGTTGGATCTCTAGTTCTGCTGATAGAGATTTCAGAGATAGATCGTAGACCAGTTCCGATAGAACCACAGAATTGATTGAATTGAATTGACCTTTGGATCAACACTCTAGTCTTATACGGGCTAGGTACCAGCTTAGCAAAGGAACTATCACAGTTTTTGGTACATGTCTGCGTTAATTCCTAGACAGATTTTGATATTTACGTCAAACAAAAGGCTGTGAGGCCACACCACACCACAGACTATCGATAGAATAGAAATTGAAGTTAAAGATTGTGCTGGGGTTGGGGTTTACTCTCTTTAATGCTGGTTGACAGAACATGATTATTGAGACCTTCCTTGAACCACATTACCATGCTCAAACCCTGCTAAAGGATCAAGACAATGTATGTGATGTCCCATTTTTCCTTTTTATCTCTGTTTCTTCCACAGTGTTAAATAAACTTTCTATCGTTTGTTCGCTAAGTTACAAAATGTAGGTACGTTTCCAATTCAACGAAACTTAGTGCGTTTCCGTGTCTACTTTGTCAGTATATTAAGTTTATAAATCTAAATAAGCACAAGCTAAAGAGTTAAAGACCAGCCCAGCAGCTCGAGTTTATGCTTCGTTTTGTGAGAAACCGAGCTTATCTGAACGTTTTATGACTGTTTTACGATTATTGCCCCTTTGAATCGGTTATGAGTCTGAATGATATGAAATTCCTATAAAGGAATAATTCTGAATAGACGTGTTCATTCGAACACCCGAGTGGTAAGCTATGGCTGTCATTTCTGACATTGATTGGCAAACAATACAGTTTAATTTCGATAGCAAAGCCAAAATCAGGTTAAGAAAATTCATATTTTATTTTACAAAACAACTTATTTCACGTTTTTCATTCAACTGGAAGGAGTCTTTGGACGTCTTCTCACTTGAACACACATACCTACATAGTACATACCATCACGCCACTGACCTTTCCACTGTCCCTGAAATACATGAGAACATTTTACATACGCTTGAATACACTAAAATTCATTTAAAAAGGCTAAACGACAAACAACGCCAAATAAGATGCCTATCTTATTACCCTTACTAGATGACCATGGTTTGCATGTAACAGTGAAATTTCCAACCCAGAAGGGGGTAATGACACGATGTACAGCCCACCCAGTAAACGATAGTTAACTTTAGTGTAACTTTATTTCGCGAAGAGTGAATAGGTTTCTTCTAGACAAGCATGCTCCATCGTAGACCGCATCGTCGCTTTCCATCAGGTGAGATCGCGGTCAAATGCTGGTCTATACAGAATCAGAATCAGAAATATCTTTATTAAAATAGACCTGTTACAAGTGGTTACCTATCATAAGACCGAATTTTCTTTTCCCGAATTTCATTTTCCCGAAAACGTTTCGTTTTTTTTCGTTCGGCATTTTTTCATTTTCCCGAAATGACGTTTGCCACTGTATCAGTTGACCAATTATCAACTTAATTTTTCTCGTTTGCCAGACGTTTCATTAGGCCACAAAACGTTTTACCGAAGTGATGATTGGCCGTAATAACAATTGTCCGAAGTATGGTTTTCGAGAACAATCATTAGACCACTGTTTTGATTGCCGTATTTTTAGTTTACCAAACGATCATAAAAAAGTTACGGGTTTAATGCAAGCAGCATCAAAGCAGTCAAGGATTTTTTGAATTTAAAATAAAAAAGGCAAACGGCATGCCTTCTTCTTCAACATGCAAGTTTAAGGAAAACACAAAAATTCTGTCACGGCTTCGGCATTACGGGGCTCCGGCGGTTCCTCGCGTGCTAATCGTCGCAGAAGGCTTTCGCTCAGCACCACAGCTTCGGCTTGTTGGCCGGCTTCGCCGGCCAGCCTCAGCCGCGGCACCTCGCTCATAGCCACCTGCTCCTCAGCCCGGGCCGCCTCGCCCCTTCATGCCTACGCGCTTTTAAATAACACTCTTGGGGTAGGGCAAAACAAGTACCACGTGGTGTCGGGGTTGACGGAGTCGGATTCGCCCTGATGTTGAAATTACTGAAAATCAACATTAACGAGACGTTGAACGTTATCATACAGTAGTTGTGGCCTAGCAATATTCGGTAAAATGTTATTTAGGCAAAGTGATCATATGCCAAATAAGTCATCTGGTAAATGAAAAAAGTTGGAAAAAGACTTCGGGCAATAGTAAAAAGTTTATTCTGAAATTTGGTTTAACGTAGTTCGGTATAACGACACTTATGTCAAAAGATACTTCGACGAGTTAAAAATATGTCAAACAATACATCTGGCAAATGAAATGTTGGTCAATAGTTTTCAGTCAAATGAAATTCGGAGTAGTAAATTTCGGACAAGTGACGGGTTCCCGTTACAAGTGCTTTCAAATCGTCAAAAACTTAATCAAACAAACAAAAATACACTTAATAAGTATATTACTTAAATACTATAATAGAAATAATAAATAAATACCCACTATACAGACATAATGTGACTCAACCACCGGTGTCGGAAAGTTGTTTCTGTACTGACAAGAACCGGCAAGAAACTCAGCAGTTACTCTTTTCAATATGTTCTGTACAAATTACAAAAAAGAAAAAAAGTGCTTATTACAATCCACAGATCTCTTCTATTCTTGTTGTCGTGTCTGGGCCTTGATCCTCACTTAAAATCGCATTAGATTAATATCGCGGGAAGTGTCACCTACGTTCATACGTTATTATTTTCGTATTGTCACGTCTAATACACAGATGCGTAAAAAACATCGATTTTAACTTCTTTAAGAACTCACTATTTTACAGTCAGTCATAGAAAATTTGCAGTATGTTGTTAAGGACTACCTACTCTTGTTTGACAGTTTTTGTGATATAAAACTTAAGTGATGCTACTATTCGAGAGTCAGTCCCTCAGCCAGGACATCAAACGCCGAGCTAGGGTGACCATGGCTACAAATAATAAGTAAGAAGTAGTCAGAGGACTGCTTCTACGAGAGAGCTCGACTCTATAAACTTGCAATACCTAATTCTGTAAACAGTGCTTCATTCACGAGCATCCGATAAAATATCACACAGTACTTATGAAGAAAGAAGAACGTGTCTACTGATTAAAGCAACTTCGTCAATTCATCATGTTAAATGAAATATCACATGCATGAGAATTTTTTTCACAGTTTTAATAATTGGTTTGTAGTTAAAAATAGATAAGTAATTCGATTTATTTTGATGCAGAATCAGTAATTTTCTTTTAAATAATCTTTATTTTCACATATCCATGAATTAACATAAGCAACATTAATCTACTTCGAACAAAACGTGCAATATATAAAACTTTTCTTTTGGACTTAAATTATGAGTAATTTATTGAAAATTACTCAGCCGATAATAACAGCAGTTGTTTTTTATCTAGTTATTATAATTTATAATTATTGATCACGATCGCGAAGTATTTTTATCGCTATACAACCTCCCGTTTTTACTTGCGGCAGTTTATTAATTAAAAGAAAGTTTAGTTTATTAATAAACGTCTCGATAGTTAATTATTGTTGAGATGCTTATCAATGATTTTATCGTTGCGAGCCTATCTGCAGCTTGCGCGGAGCAATTTCTTTTGCATCAGATGCGAATGCGCGACTGGAGCTGTAGTTGGATGTCTTGTAGGTTAATAAAGCTACATGGTACAAACAAACTATTGAGTGGTGAAGTAAATCAGTGTATTAAATAATAATATACAACTACGTACAAGACATGCAATCACCAAGACACACACATGACAATCAACTTCTTCATAAACAGAGTAAGTGTCAATGGTTACCGTAGAGGTTCAATACCTCAACACCCTCCCATAACCAAGACATCTTACAAGACTCCAAGATCCTCTGTGAAGTAGTCATGTTTCACACGCCCGCAGGGCTACGTGAAAACATCCGCTACCATTTGACCGGTCAGCAGATATAACAGCTCAACGTGAGGACTATTTCTCTAAATGCTAAAACTTTGTGACAAGTACACATAAGACAATACCATAGTGCACGTTGAGCTTAATTTAAGGATTGTACAGTATAGCAACGATTGAACTGGCTCATGATATGACACAGAAAAATAAAATATCAGGTCGAGTGGTAACACACAAATACATAAAACTACCTAAGTTTTACCTCAACATTATTCTCAATAGTAGAACTACCTAAAGAATTACTAATGTTAGTAATCATAGGAGAGTTGACTGACTTGCAATCGCGTTCACTTTTATCCCCAACATATTTCTTACCAGGCTTAAGTTCTTAACTTTGAAATATTTAAATTAAAAATAAAACCTCAAAGTTATTGCTAAAAACTGTCATGTAATCATACACACTCCGCCTCAACTGGAGTATCTGACGAACGACACGATACGAACAGGTGATAGCTCCGCCTCATTCAGCATGACTTCTAGATCGTCGTTATCAGTACCTCCTATGGCCTCCAGGAGACATGGTCGGCAACGGCCCACAGACATCTTTATAAATCAGGTCCAGCCGCGCCTTAGCTACCTGCTTACTGGGTTTACCCACAAAATGAGCTCGGGTTTGTTCACCTTTAAGGCAAACATCACAAACTTCTTTCTTAGAATCAACCTGAAAATCAATGTGTTTAGCAACACGTTTTAAAGGCTTTAAGCTTTTAACGTTAAGATGTCTTAACCTCTGATGCCTGATTTTCATATCGTCTGAACCTGACTGAATTAAGTTGGCCCTACCGACGGTTGCAAGTCTGTAAACCCTCCCAGATCGCCTAGCTCTTAAGACTATTACACCAGTCTTAGAAATATTACATTCTGTCTTAGAAAACACAACATTGTAGCCTTTTTGCGTCAAACTATGAACAGAACACAAGTTAACAGCAAGTTTCGGTACGAACATCACATCAGTTAAAGTAATATTGACAATTTTACCGTTAAACTCCACTGAAAATTGAACATCACCGATACCACTCACATCTAACTTCTTGCCGTTAGCAACACGCACCTCCTTCGTCGTAGACGGTTTCAGTGTATCAAACCACTCACGACATCCTGTCATATGGTTAGTTGCACCACTGTCAATAAACCAAGAACCGTTGTCATTACTTGTACTGAGCGCCGATAAGACCAGATTACTCAATATATTCTTCTGAGTACAATCTTTCTTCAAGTGACCCCTTGACCGACACTTCCAGCACCACAACTTCTTTGTCTTATTCGGCGAATCGGTTCGTTTCGTTTCTGTGCTAGGATTGTTGCTATCGCACATGCTGCGCTTGTTCTCAACACGCTGTCGTGTAAACAAACAGTCCTTGCCAACATCTTCGCTACTTTTCCACCGCTTGTCTTGCAATAGCTTCAGTTTGACCATATCCGTCGAGATCACTATACCAGAGTGCTCTAATGCCATAATCATCGGCTCATATTCTTGCGGTAAACCTTGGAGCATAATGACAGCCAGGAATTCATCATCAAGTGATTTATCCATACCTCGCAGTTGACTTGCTACTGATAAAACTTTATTGACGTACGACTCCATGCAGTCGTAATCAACCAGCTTGATCATACACAAATGACGAAGTAACTTTAACCTTATGTTCAATCCCCTGTCATCAAAAGCCTTTTGTAAGGACTCCCATACTTCTCGTGCAGTTTTCGCATGAATTATATGAGAATAACATGATTTGTCTACAGACAGACAAAGCATAGACCGAGCTCTCTCCTCTCTACGAGTAGCCTGCCTTACAGTCTCTCCTTGGACAACCTCTCCGGTCACACTGCTACACAAATTCTCAAATACCAACAGATTTTTCACCTGAAAACTCCAGTCTCTGTAGTTGGACGCGCCATTCAGTTTTTCAGTCAAAACAATTGCGCCGCCGCTAACCATATTTGAATTTGTAAGGAACGTATGAAAAATTAAACCTTATTATTGCCGCGTCCTGGGCCCATAACCTCTTGTAGGTTAATAAAGCTACATGGTACAAACAAACTATTGAGTGGTGAAGTAAATCAGTGTATTAAATAATAATATACAACTACGTACAAGACATGCAATCACCAAGACACACACATGACAATCAACTTCTTCATAAACAGAGTAAGTGTCAATGGTTACCGTAGAGGTTCAATACCTCAACAGGATGAAGCTAGGGTTACCATACATTTATAGGGCTTTTTAGGGACATGTCGGTTTTGCCACAGTTTAATTTTTTCTGTGTATTGTAGATAGGTATGAATGCAATTAGCATTTAGATTCATATCAGAAGTTGCCTTCACAAATATTCCACAAAATTCCATTTGATTTTAATCTTCTCTTCTGCTGGTGATCTTGCTCTACAGATGATCTTTGCCCAGTGGGTGATGGTTAGGTAATTTAGTATATGGTAGTTTGTCAGCTAGACACCTGGTTGAATTTGTGTGGTTGTTGCAGGGCTACAATGGTGTGTGTGTGTGCGGGGCAGCGGGGGGCGGGCGCGGCGAGACGGCGCGCATGGCGGCGCCAATGAGGGAGGGCGCGCCGGCCGGCGGAGCTCGCCCCGCGCCCCACGCGCACCCCGCCAACTTCGAGTACGATGACAACGAGTGGGACATCGGCATCGGCGACTTAATCATTGACCTCGATGCCGACATAGAGAAGACCGACGAGGCGGGCGGCATGGCGGCGCGCGCCGAACCGGACGCGCAGCGCACCGCGCTCAAGATGAAGATCAAGCGCACGAAGCCCGGCACGAAGAGCTCCGAGGCGAAGCACGAGATCGTAAAGTCGAACGAAATGAACGGCGAGCCGAAGCCGCCGCCGCCCGCGACCGCCGCGCCGCCCGCCGCCGCTAAACGCGGTTCAGGCGGTCACAGGCGAGACAAGGCGCGAGACAAGCATCATCACCCTCATCCTCCTCATGACGTGAACGGCGTGGCGAGAGTGCCGCCGCCGCCGAACGCGCCGGGTCCGCCCACGGCGCAGTCGCCGGGTCCGCTCGCGCCGGCGGCTGCGTCGGCGCCGGCGACGCCGAAGCCCGAGTCGCGGCCGTCGCCCGCGCCGCGCCTGGACGCCAAGCCGCCCGCGCCCGCGTCGCAGCCGCCGGCGGCCCCGACGCCCGCGGCGACGTCCGCATCCTCGACCGCGCCCCCCGCGCACCCCACGCACCCCGCGCACGCGGCGCACGCGCCCGCTCCCGCGCCCGCGCCCGCGCCCGCCGTTAAGCCCGAGCCGGATGACTCGCGGCAGGACTCCTCACAACCACCGACAAAGAAACAAAAAACTGAACCTAAGGTAGGTACTCACACTTATTTCCACTTTTCAAACCATTTACGCTCAAATATCAATGTATTGAAGATTAAAGTAAAGGTGATTTTTAGAACAGGTGATTCTGTTGAATATGTGGAATTTCGCTTACAGTAAAAAAGGGGTGTGCCAAAGTTCACCTAAAATTCTAACTCCTAAAATCGGAACTCCAAAAATTTTCTTCCTAAAATTTTTCATCCTAACAATCCCAATTCCTAACTTCTCTTTTCCTAATGTTTTAGTTCCGAATCATTCAACTTCATAATTTCGATAGCCATAAACACTTATATCCTATTTTTTGTCAACCTAACCGTCTTTGACCCTAATTCTACACTGGGAAAATGAATCTTTTCTCTATTAAAAACTATGAATTATTTGTTATAACAACTAATTGGTGTACTTGTCTGCTCTATACTAGAGTCGGGGCGAAACCGACACGGCTAGATTAGGTTAGAAGGTTTAAGGCGGGAGCTTCGCTTCGCTTCGCTTCGCTTCGCCCCTGCCTTAAACCTTCGTGGTTTTTTTTTTTAAGCCCTAAAAACAACTTGCTTGATTAGCTTGCTGCTTGCGTTAACCCCAGCACTTTTTATGATCTTTAGCAATGTGCGTTCATTAATGTGTGTATTCATTACATCGTTATGAAAAACAACATTAGGAGATGAAATATTATGAATTGAAGTTTTAGGAAACATGAGCGTTATGAACATCGTCATTAGAACTACAAAAAGTATGAAAGAAAACTTTAGGACTAAAAATTTTAGGAAGAGTGATCATTCGGATCACAAATCGTTAGGAAGAACAATTTCGGAGAAACAACTTTAGGTGAGTCAATATGGACCCGTAAAAAAGAAAGCTAAAACTTCAAATGTTGTCTTTTATCGAAATGTCAATCGACAAAGTTGCCAAGTCAGTCACTAAATTAGGCTAGGCTACTGTTATTCAAGATTGGATATCTTAACGATCAATTCTTCTTAACATCGCCAGCGAAGAATCGCATAAACGCCTACTCACCGGCGCTATCGCAATCGGTGATAACAATAATCGCACAGTAAACTGCTATTGTTCTTATCGCGTCGTATCCGATTGTTTCGGAGTGTATTTAATTGTCTGGGTTTAGGGTTGTTTGCGGGCTTGATTGAGTGCAAACGTTCGTGGGGGTAATCCGCGCTGTCGCCCGCCGCATCGGTTCATTAAATCACCCCCCTTCCCCCGAGCGGCTGCACTCCGCAAATTAATACGATTGTGGCCTCTGCGGCAAATAAGGCTTTGTATCTTGCATCCGCTCGGAATTGCAGATGCTCGAATGCTCGAACAAACGTAATGGGAATCGCCGGCGGTCCTTACACCTACTTAATTAATCCAGGCGACATTTAGTTTTACCTCGACAACGTTATTCAGCGACCTGTCTCTTGAGTTGAGTTATCTGAATACGGCTCTGATTTTATCTCCTAGTCAAGTTTATCAATTATCTAGTTGATAAGATTTGATAATTTATTTATGAATATTACTTACATTTTGATAATAAATTATATCAATTTGCATTGAGATTGGCAAAGAAAATATCACAAACTTCAGCCAAATAAGAATTTAAAATAGATAAAATAGAAACCAATTTTCTTGATAATGAATTCAGGTAGAATAAAACGGCAAAGTTGGCAAATAAAAGATTCTCCGTTTGCGGCTAAATGCTTAGATTTTTGTTACCTATTTGCATTCGAATGTATCTTAAATGATGGCCGTGACCTAGACTAGACTGTTTATTGACCTTAGATAACTATATTAGTACGCACCAGCTGGTTTTACTATCATTTATGTGTGTTCTTCCCCACTATTGCCAGCTAGTCAAAACAACACTTGTTAATCAGAATATACATGCCTCTCACGTGCATTTTAATCTTATGCTTGATGCTCCGGCCACGTTGTTCCTATTGTACATATGTGGCGAAGGGAAAGCGGCACAGACACTCCTCATACTTAATTAGTGGAACACATGGAACACATGCATGGAACGTAAGAACAGCCCGGACGTATGCGGGTTTTTAGTCGTTTCACACAACCAGAGGTCCGGACCGGTGCGAAACGCTTAAGCTCAAGTATCTTTTTGAAAGGGTCCTTTCAGCCCACAGAGTTTACAGCTTTGCGAATGCCCCAAGTTGTCTTATGAAAAGAGCCGATTCGGACCATGAATAATAAAATAACAATTATTTATTGTGTCTGGATTCACCCATCCAAAAAAATCTATTTTGTTCCGAAAGTTTGTAAGAGTATCGACCTATAATGTAAAGTTATTGTAGTATTCACGCCGCAGTACGAAAAGAGCCATTCAAAAAGGGCCTTTGGTTTTGTAGCGCGGTCCGAAACGACTAAAGACTTACTTATGCAGCACTGCACTTTAACAGCATCCTGAGTCTTTCACAACACGCGTCATTAATCACAGCGACGTGATTGCCACATCCTCATGTAATTTGCGTCGTCTTTATGAACTTATCACGTTCAACCACATCAAATTATCCTGACATACACCACAGCTGGTGTGCCAATATCTAATATTGCGCTCACAATATTTTATGGCAGAGCCAAATTACTGTACTGCGTAAAGGTATATTTTATCGGCTATACGGGTTGGGGTGGATCCCTTTGCTTTTCTTGGCATTATTCGGAGGGGAGGCTGCGTCTCAGTCTCCGAAATTCCTTTCATTAATCACTGTCAAGGGCTCTAAAAATTTCTAAAGTGCTTGTGGAATCAATTTACGTTCGCTCCCTAACTGGAAAAGTTTTGGAGCGTGATAATTAAAGACGAGATATCAATTTGGAGTCCCTTACTGAGTTGTGCTTTGAGCTGTGTATGCCTAGTTCCAGAAACTTAAAGTACCTATAATACGAGAATACTTTATGAACTGCTATTGTATGTAAGTACTTGGCCAACCTTAGCTGACACTGAGATACACCGACTCCAAAAAAAACAATAATTGATGAGTAGAACAATTGAGTTGATTAGTAACTTGTAGTAGAATACGCATTGTTAGTTTTTATTTTTTTTTACTGCTTATTTTATTTTTGTTTTTTTTTTATTTATTTCTGTGTTAACTTTCTTGATTCGTTTGATTGACGAAACTTGTACTAAGCAATATGTTTGCCAGACGATTTCAATGGCCTGTTAGTAGCGTAATACATGTCGTGTCGAAGGCACTATACAATACTGTTTGAACGGTGCAGTGTCTATAAAACCGTACCCATTGTCTGCACTGACTCAATGCGCTTTTATGAAATTGTAGCTCAAAATGAGGGTGTCTCCCTTATTTGAAAAATGATAGTTTTTTATTTATTTAATAGAATAGGGATCTATTCACTATTTTTTCTAGATCATTTCATATACATCTCTTAAAATTACTCTTCTATAGTTTTAGTTTTTAGTTCCCTAAGCTTATAAATATTTTGTTAGGACACTCCATAGTCCAGCCAGATCTCTTGTAAGTCGTAAATCGGAAGGTAGAATTTATTTCGCAAACTCTCTACCTACCAGGACGCAATTATTTAAAATATTTTTGATTAGAATTACTCACTTCTTAGTATACATTGGCCATGCAATTTAAAGTGTTTCTGAGTAAGAAGAATAGTAATACTTTGTGATCGTGTTTGTTCTGTCAGTAAATTACACACTGAAAAATATCACGTTCTGATAACCAAAGTCAATAAGGGTACAAGTTGTTTACAATAAACTGTAATCTACGTGACCCTATTTGTACGCTTTTCGATCCAAAGCTTAATTAATTGACATTTTATCGTCAATAACCATCCAGATTTATCCACGTCTTATTAACGAGTCATTAAATACCCACATGCATACGAATTATCGATAAAAACCTAATAATGGTTTAATGTGAGAAATTAATAAGATTCCTATCGGAGTGACCAGGGGAGCATGATCTTTAACATGTTACACGTCGCCGCGAACGAGGTTAATAGCACCGCTCGCTCGATTATACTGATCGCTCGGAATAAATTTACATGTTGATTGCCGGCTGATCAGAGCTCCCCGCTAAACTAACTGCTAACTAGCAGTCAAGCTCACCGCTAACATTAAATAAATACGCCGGAGCTCGCCAATCCCGAAGACAATCTGTCTTGTAACGCAAATTGTTTTCTGTTGAATTCGAGGTTTCATGGTAAGTGGACAGGCAATTAATTTGTCTCGCTCGAATTGCTCCGCGGATCCGAAATAGCAATGTTGATCATAATAAAAAAGGTATTTCTGTTTTGCGCTCATAAAATTCATCAAACTACGAAATGTTTCACGAATAGCAACGTTGCGGTACGATATTGAAATATCCAAACATGCAAAATCAACGCTAACACGAATGATAAATTCTGATGAATTTTTCGCTTCAACGACTTTATTTATACAGCGAAACGGACGTATCGCGTTACCTGCCTCGGGCGTATCATCATTTATTTCACAAAAAACGTTATTGCGAAGCGCTCCGGCCTCACGGTCAGACGTGAATTAAAATTTTAATAATGATTATTCGATATAATTGATTGATGCGATAAAATAAATCGACTCGACCGCTCTATATCCTCATAGGGCCGTAACGAACACAATAATTACAAGTGAGTGCCCACGATAATTATTTTAGCTCGTCAATACTATTCTCGGATGATGAGAAAAAGCAGTAAATAATGACGCTAATAGGCGTGCCATCAGTCTAGTCCGTCATGAAAAATGCAGTCTTCTGACAAAAGATTATAGAACTTTATTACCTCGCGTGTTGATCGTTTTTTGTCTTTAGTGTCAGTTGCTGCGTTGGATATTTTATAAGGCTATAATTAAAACCAGTTGAGAAATAATAAACAAGCATCTTGAGAAAAGCAGTAGAAAACATGTCTGAATAAAATAAGAATGTACTTATACATAATACAATACATAATAAATCATTGTTGAAAGAGGAAGACAAAAAACTCATTGAATAAAGATTTTAAACGATTGCAATGCTGAATTAAAACGCAGAAAGGCCGAGAATCCTTACAAAAGATTGTGCTTACACTCTTGCGTCTGCCATATTAATCGTTCCGAGTAGCGGAAGCTGTCAGATAATAAATACAAACCACAATTAAAGTAAATAACTTGAGTGCAGAAATGATAAAGCTATGTAATTACGTTCTTAAGTGTTCGTTACGCGTTGGAGAGCTCTCTTGACAAAAAATATCCAACATTAATAGTTCTTTGTGTCTGATATGGCGTCAGAAAACAAACTGCAAACAACGTCATAGATTAACATTTAAAAGTTAATTAACTGCTGTTGAACATGACAGAAAGGGGTGAATTTCTTTACAAAGGCCCTATCGCCTGTAATCTTTCTTATTCGCGTCTGAACCTCAATTGAAACCACAATTAAAAGAAGGTGTATAATAAGAACCGATATCGAATAACGTTTTTAAATGTTCATTACGGTGTCGAGTCGAGTCGAGCTCCGAAGGCGAGCGGCGAGAGGCAGGCGGTCGCCAGCTGCCGCGCTACTACGTAATTATTATTAGCGTAATTAGGATGTGAGGCCAGGCCCGCGGCGCCGACAGCCAGCTCCACTCTAACAAATGCCATTATTATTTCCGCTTCGCATTATACTCGCTGCGGTTTGTTACGCTCTCGTTTATTATGTCATGAACAATTGAAACGATAATAAATATTCACTCCTGCAAAGCAAATTGATTCAACGTTAATTGCTGCGACGCTGCAACGCTGCGAGCTATCACGATTCTCCCCGCGCGGACGAACTGTTTATGTTAACAGTTATTTATTTAACGGTTTCGTTGTTTAGCTGAGTAACCGAATATCATTCATGCTTTCAGATTATAATCTGTTATTATTTCAATTAGCGTTAAAGTCGTCGCTCCAGTAGCACGGTTATTGTGCTCGCTTACAAAATTCCTCCGTCTTAGTTGTCATAAACCCATTTAAGTTAGTTATAGGTTGGTTAGGTTGGAAGCGTCGAGCTGCCAGTCGGGCGGAGCGCGCTCACTCGACTGGGTCGGGGGTCGAGTCGGGCGCGCGGTCGGCCGGCAGTAATCCACAGCTGCCATATACCTGGCCATCTCTTTGTTCGAGTGGAAAGTTTCGCCGGCAGCGCTCCGTGCTACAGATTTGTCCTACTGCATTCCGCATCAATATCAAACTCATTTGCGTTATCAATCATAGATTCATTAATAGCCTCCGCTGCATCGTTAATGTTATCAATCTAATCCAATGATTGCTTCGGAATTCTAGTTACATATTTGAAATTGATGTCGAGATCTAAATGAAATCAGAGACGAAAATAATTCGAAACAAGATTACAGAAAATATAATACAATTCTGAGCTCCGAAGCGAATCGCTCGACTAGTCGGTCGACTAATAAAACCTGCGAGAGCACAATATAGGGGAGCCGAGGATCAAAAGCTGATTTTTTGTTACAATTTTTTATAAGCCGCTATTTTGCCCTCTTTTGTGCCCGTGTTGTTTACTAATGGGTTCTGCTGGGTTCGACTTAAGATAATAACTCTGGTTTTTCTCGCCCATGTGTCGTGGAACGAGTTTTTGCCGGCGGAAATGCGAGAATGCTGTAGGGTGGGATTAAAATATATTTGTTGATCTTTCGGCGTAATCTGTACGCGGGCGAGTGTGTGCACATACGCCGCGTGTTGTTTTATTTCGCTTTAAACTAGTTTAAACCTTGCCGATTACGGCTTTTTTAATTCACTTTCATTCTGCCTCGATGATGGGTTTGTTTTATAAATTGCTTCCTCTTTTTTGCCCATTCGTTTCGTTTCTGCTATCTCTCTTTTTACTGTTGCTTTTCAAGTTGAGTGTCGTTTCTTTGGTCGAGATCTTTATCTGTTTGACTGTCTTCGGGTTTATTGCTCAACTTTTTGTTCAATACTTCGAAATTAAGTGCAGAACCGACTACAAATGAATATCTTATCTTCGATATCTACTTAACTGAATACGTGCTCACTTTTTTTAGTGTGCAGGCTCTTATGCTTTTTAAGAACTGTTATTTTCTGTGTTCTTAATATTTTGTTGTTGCCTAGCAGGTGTGTATTTTTATTGCAAACGTGGGCTTTCCGCAAAACCAAATAATTCCTCAGCTCCAACCATAATATCATTTCTCGATTACAATATACGCCATTTAATTACATATGTCAATGAGCCCCTAATTCATCAATCCCGCAATATCCAGGCCGTAATCGTTATCGCCGCTTAATCAATCACCGCTCTCGTTTAATGCCCCAATATCCTGCGGTATCCAACTAACAATTACATGTGAGGGTCCCGTATCACCGGCGGCCAGCTCGGTGCCAATAACATAAATTGTCACGGGGTCGGAAGTGTCCCCGTCGCCTCCCCTCCCCTCCCCCGCCCGACACCCTCGCCGAGATTGCTGTCGACTCGACAATCGATATTCAATCTCTTTGACGTTTTATACGCTCCCTACTTTCTTACTTTGTGTCGCCGTTTAGAACATGATTGGGATTGAAGGCAGCATTCCTCGACGCTTTGATCGATCTCACCCATTCTTCTTTGCTCATTTTCTCTTGTACAAATTTTTACGCCTCCCGCTGACAAATGACGCGCGCTTTTCTCGAGATCTTGATGTTTTGTTGATTTTTACGTCGTTTTTCTACACGTTTCGTTTAAAATTGTCTAAGACCGCTAGACGAGTGTTGTAGAGTATTTAGCGAGGGAAATGCCGTTATTAAACGAACATGTTGACATGGAATATTCGGCGTCGTAATAACATTAACCGAAGATAATGTAATTTGCCGTCGCGAAATGTTTATTAAATCTCGCGTCAAAGCTTTTGCGCTTACGATTTCGCCGGTCTCATAATTGCGACATAGTTGAACTAATTAGCGAATTCCGGGCTCTGGAGCTACCATCGGCCGGGTAATTACGAATCCGACCCACGTCGCTTATCCGCCAAGTTATAATTGAATGCTCGGTGGCCCAGAAGCCGAGCGGCGCTTGTATCGCGTTATTAGGTGCGCATACGTAATTTGTTTGTTAAAGACGGCACGCAGTTATACCCGCTGTGAATAATTTAAATTCATCCCCAGGATGGGACGCGGGGTGGGGACCTCCCGTATCGATTCTGTTGTGTTTCTGTGTGTGTTGGTGCTGTGGTTCGGCCACTTTCGGCTCTGTTCCCGTGTAGCATTAGCGCAGGATTCTCGGCTCGTTCCCGGCGCGCCGCAAAGCCCGGCTATCAACTTGACACGCCTGGCTTACTGTCACTACACACGCCTGAACAGAAACTTCTCATATTTCTTTTATAAAATGACAGTGGCAACAAGGAACCTATAGTTTGTTCGCGTTAAGAATGCAGTGATTCTTAAATTTAATTCTGTCGCACACAAAAAAACTCAGATCCACAACCTTTGTGTTCGGAAATATGCGTTCAGCTGGTCACAGTGGACTTGACTTCCTAATTAGGAACGATTTGATTGGAGGAGGCGTGCTAGGTCAAAGGACAAGTATGAAATCACTGCATTCTTAACGCAAACGAACTATAACTGCCTGATAGTAAGCAGTTTCCTCACTTGTTACACCAACGCGTTTCCAACTCTAATAACGTTTTCAAACCCATTTTAGCTCTTCGTAAAAACCTTAGTGGTCATTCCACGATTTAAGTGTCCTGGGTAAGAAACATTTGAGAAACTGAATCGTAGAAAACAATGGCGGTTCCAGAGTGTGAGGATGACCCAACGTACGATTGCGACCACAACTGACGAGGCTGTAAAAACGCTAGCCCTTTTAGAAGACGGATGTAATAAAACTCCTTGCTGCCACATAAATTATTCATAACGCTCGACCCATCCCATGCCTAATGGTAATACTGTTCTAATTCAATAATGACATTCAAAACGTGTAACTTGTTGTCGAAAAAGTTTCGCTCGTTCATTCGGTATAAATTCCCTTGGCAACTAATTTTTAAATATGAATATTTGTATTAACATTCGGCATATTTGTACATTACGTTTGCGGTCCGTACGTGCAAATTGATTCGCTGTTAGTTCAGTTGAATCAACGATAAGCGGAGTTATAGATAAATAAGAGTTTATAAATATCAAGCTGCGTAGCTAATTCTGAATGTTTGTTTCCATAATATTTTGATGCTGTGCTCGCCCACGCCAGTGTAAATTTCTATTTCCACGTCGGAGAGTATCAAAGAAAACCCGGCTAGGAACTGTGTCTATTTGTAGCTCAAACATTGAGGCAACGCCAAAAACACGTTGTATTTTGTTGAACGAAATGTCCATTTGAATTTTTGAGTGATTGGAATCTTTAGATGGATAGTAATGCGATTATGTTGCCAACAAAAAGTGTGGTGATGCCAGAATTTTGGTTTATGCTCCAATGCTGTCAACATAAGGACGAGTGGAAATAGTGTAGTTTATTAACAACTTCGGGACCGAAAGTTAAAAAAACGGGACAGCAAAAAAAGGGGTTATTGAGAGTTATAGTGTGTATTTTTTGGTCGTTTAGTTTTTTCAGTCTGTGTAGCTACAGTCTACGGCTGAAACGTGACACTATCCTGCTCAAGCTTCAGTTTCATTAATATGAACTGACGTAACACGTGCTGATAGTACGAAGTCCATTGTTTCGCTTAAAGTGTGAGTGACGGATAACGTTGTGGCCCAGTGGTTTAACACTAGCTTGGAACCTGCGTTGTTCTGAGTCCAAAGAAGAATGTTTTCAATGTACGGCGAACGGCACACTACCCATTTCCGGTCAGTCCTCTTCGCTCTATTGTCAAGAACTGACATTTGGCAAGAGCAAGATAGAAAACGGAAATGGGTAGCCTGATGTGCCGTTAACTGTACCTATGCTTTGAGCCACGCTGCGTTAAAATTTCGCTCGCTGAAATGTGGGCTTCTGATTGTTCCGTTCCTTTGACTTCATCCCTCTTGGGATAAACTCGGGAACGTGTGTTAATGCTATGTCGGTAGATAAGTACAATGTTATGACGTAAATATAAAATCGGGGCATTCGGCGTCCCGCGCAAATCGGAACACCTCTAAGTGAAACATCTTTGATCGGAAATGTTGGAATAACTTCTGCAAGCCGTAATGTTTCATCGAGGACAATAGATCGTCTTATGCCTGTAAACATAGAGAACAAATTCCAACGTGAAGACGCTAGTAGGCGTTATGTAACGCGTTGTAATAGATACAAGGGCGAAGAGTCAAATGTTACGGTTAATGTTCTTCTAGATTGGCAACAAAGTAGTTGGAAAATGGCCTTTATTGGCGCGGGTATAAGGTGATATCCGTTGTCTAAGTGTATACGCTTGACCCGCGGCCGTTTGTACATCGATTTTGTTTATCTAAGTGCCCGTTTAGTACTGATATAGCCAGTTATCGCAGGCTTTGTGTACTTCGCTTGATATATGACTATTATTAATCGATGTCTATTAATGACTAGCTTGTCTATATTATCGAGGATATGGACGAGGACATTGTTCCAAAAATAATTATAATATATCTTTATTTATTTAAGATAATATATCTGGAACAGCTAATACTAAGATGTTTAAAATGAATGAAACAAGTAGATATTATGTATCTTAAATTCGCTCAATCTATACTATACAATCACTATATCAAGAACGGGTTAGTCAGAAACACACTGATAACTCCATCATGATGACCGAAACATTCGGAAGCTCATATTCGCAAGGCGAGTTTAAATCCAACATGGTATAGGGTGAGTCTAACGCCGATATCCGGATTGCTTTGGTTTTTTACCTAAATTTTCCTTCACCGGAGAGTTAGGTGCAAATTGTACTTGAACTTGGGACTAACCGCTTACCCAAGCCAGAGTGTAACTGCTGGGCCACTTGCGCTTTTAAACTTTTCCTTCATAACACCTAAGTTACCAACTCACTGCCTTTGGCACCAAAAGCAGGTAGTAGATGTGTAGACATAAGACATAGTTTCTTACATTGAGAGTTCTTTAATTATATCAATGAAACCTCATGATTCTGAGATTAGAATTCCGTAAAACGCCTCTCGAATCCATAAAACAGCTAATGACCTTTCTTGTTCTTCATCGCGATCATAAAATAACTGACATTTATGCGTGCGTGGGAACATCTCCGGTAAATTGCTGAATGATATCTCTTCCTTTTTAAAACTGTTACTAACAAGTCTTTGTGTCGTCTATTAAAGACGGTCTTATCTAAAACTAAATATGGTCCAATATTGTGTCCACATGCAAAATATATCAAAAAACACAGTTCATTTAATTAAAGTATTTAGTCAGATACTAGGTGACAGAAGGTGCCGTGCATAGATTTATACCTGAAGATACAAAAAGTGAAAGATACAAACTTAGAACCTACTCAGAAATATGACCTAAATTTAGTAAAAAAAACGTTCAGTACCTATATTTAACATCAACGTGTTTACATTCAATGTTTGTGCATTTTTTTTTTTTTTCTTTTTTTTTTTAGTAGAAGTTAAAGTTAAAGTTTTTGTCAAATTTGACAATTTGACGACCAAAATTGACGTCGAATTGTCAAATTTAACAAAAAATTTAACTTTAACTTTAACTTCTACTATGGTGCAACTTACCCTAAGTAATCACGCTTATGCTTATAATCCAGCAAAGGATTGCAGTAGATAGATAGATAGATAGATTTATTTATTTCACAATAAAACATTACAATGTATTCACAGTTTGGTGTCAAATTACATGAATTAATATTGCGATCGTCAAAAAAAAGGAGTAAAGTAATAAATTAAAACAGTTGAAGTCAGTACAAATAAAAAATAAAGCATCCATTTTAAATACTTAGTTGGTACTAAGGCACGTCACTAATCAATTAAAATAATAAAAACATGTCAAAAATTATAAAAAAAAATAAATATAAAAAAAAAAAACATAGAATACAAGTATGTCAAAACTTAAATGAATGTAATTAAAAACGAAATTGTAAATAGGTAGGAATACCTACACAGTTAAAATACATGAATAATGTCAGATAAAACAAAAAATTACAAAATTAATACCAGAAATGTCAAAAATAATACATAAAATGTCAAAAATAATACAAAAAATGAAATATGTCAATGAAAAACGAAATAATAAATAATTATTATTTTGGCTCACTACATAACTTGTAGTACTCTGTTGTGGAATATAAAGGGTTATCTAACAAAAGGTTTCTCAGGCGACGCCTAAATGCTTCGTCAGACTGTTCATTTTTTATGTCTGTGGGGAGCCGCTCGTAGTAGGCAGGGCCTATGACACGCGGGTTCTTCTCTGCAAGCGCCATGCGACGTGGAACAGCCCTTAGGCGGCCTGCAAGATGTGACCGTTTGCCGTGGATATTCATCCTCGGGAAACTATTCCGATTTGTTCTTATAAAAATTAACACCTCGTACAAATAAACCGAATAATGAGTCATTATGCGATGCTCCTTGAACAAACCCCTGCACGAGTGTCTGGCTTTCACTCCAACAAGCGTACGCACTGCTCGTTTCTGCATGATTTGGACTCTATCTGCATCCGTGGAGTTGCCCCAAATGATTGTGCCGTACGTCATGAGGGAGTGAAAGTGTGCGTAGTAGACTTGTTTTAATGCGTCGGCAGTGATTAGCGGTTTTAATTTACGCATTGCAAAGACTGCACCACTCAGCCTATCACAGAGTTTGTCAACATGGCACTTCCAGGTAAGATTTGTGTCGAGTGTGAAACCAAGGAATCTACTCTCGGTGCATAAAGTCATAGGGCTATTGCTAACTACACAAGCTGGCAAAGTGACAGTCCTCCAGGAAAATATCATGACATTAGACTTGGTAACGTTTAACAGGAGCCCATTGGTCGAAAACCACAGCTGCAGTTGCTCGGACGCCTTCTGGATGTTAACGGCCAGCTGTTCAAATGAGTCAGTAAGAGTACGTGCAGTTAAAAACAAATGAAACAACTATTAATTATGTGTTATGCTTATGTTATTATTAGATAAAAAACTAAGGTAACAGCCGCCAAATTTCCGGGAGACGCTGATTCAAATCTAGCCTGAAACCTAGTCAAAATGTTTTATTCTGCTATTTATTCAACAAAAGAAAACGTTAGCCACCGAATGCGGTGCTAAAACCTCACAAATACCACGAGCAAAAATAATAAAAAGCGCTAACGAAAGCTACATAAGATTGTAAGTTTCAACTCGCCACCGACAGAACATAAAATGTGTATGGAATATTTAAATATTAGAGCACGCCTCGCTCGCGCTCACAGTTACCTCGGAATATATGCAGCATTTATTTTTATCAAGTGCACCGCGAAATGTGACGGTTTATCTGATGAATGAACGAAATAAAACAGCAGCCGAGCATGTCTGAGCAAATTGACTTAATTGCTTATTTACGTAGCACCGGTACCGTTTATACGGCAACAATTAAAAGCAGATGTAAATAGCTGTTCTGAGAAAAATACAGCCACGTCGAAAACGCTTTCTTCATTTCTGCAACGTAAACTAAGCCGTATTTTCATATAAATGATTCGTGCCGGAACGCCACACTTGTATCACACGTATATTTATAATTCATTGTGACTCGACTCCGCAATTTCTTTACGTCGCTTTTATTATTGCCCGTCTCTCGAATGGTACTCGACATTATGTGCAAATTGATGTTCCGAGTTTCTAGCGATAGCCGTTCGTTTTATATGGCATGACTTATTTATAGCGTTTCCCTGCGGAAAGCGTATTGACACAATAAAAGCGGCGCTGCGAGCGAGTCGTGAGTTCGCGTCCGCAAATGACTCGGAATTCGAGTTTCGAGTTTAATTTCACCGGCATCAAAGCGGTGCGACAACTGAATAAAGTTTTGTACCGCGTTAATTGCCACGAACGGCAGGCACGTCTTAATGAGACGGCTTCTTTAATGAAAATACCGGCTGCATGCCTCACAGTGTTGCCGTTTTAGAAAAAAACTGACTCAACCATAAGTTTAAAGTCACTAGATTTTGGCAAAAACAAACTTATAGTAGAGTCACCTACTTTCTCGCATATTTAAAGATTTCAATATTTGACTTAGTTTTTCATCTTTAAAATATGAGCCTACCCTGAGATTCAGTTACGTAGTAAAATAACAAAACAGATTTCACTCAATGAGCTGAATTCCAAGCTCTTTCATTTAGTTTGATTAAATTGAATAGAGTCAACCGGACATGACCTTTGTGGTGGATTCACTTAGTAATGCACTAGGTACTTTTTTGGTAAATTAAAAAAAAACACTGAAACCTCTAGCAGGCAACTTATTTATAGCGTTTCCCAGCGGAAAGCGTATTGACACAATAAAAGCGGCGCAGCGAGCGAGTCGTGAGTTCGCGTCCGCAAATGACGTGGAATTCGAGTTTCGAGTTTAATTTCACCGGCATCAAAGCGGTGCGACAACTGAATAAAGTTTTGTACCGCGTTAATTGCCACGAACGGCAGGCACGTCTTAATGAGACGGCTTCTTTAATGAAAATACCGGCTGCATGCCCCACAGTGTTGCCGTTTCAGAAAAAACTGACTCAACCATAAGTTTAAAGTCACTAGATTTTGACAAAAACAAACTGATAGTAGAGTAACCTACTTTCTAGTACATTTAAACATTCAAATCAAATATCTTACGATTTCTAAGATGAAGTTATGAATGCATCTTAAAAATATGAGCCTACCCTGAGATTCAGTAAAATAACAAAACAGATTTCATCAATGGGCTAAATTCCAAGCTCTTTTATTTATTTTTTATTATTGTGTTAGCATTTTCCATGCAATATCTTTTACTAAAGATCTGAAAACCAGAAAAAGATGATCCTGCCTGATGCCAACATGACCATTTGGTCATGTTTGCATCAGGCAGGATTCGAACCCGCATCTTTCGCAAGCCGGGCGACTGCACTTCCAATTATGCTATTCTTTTATTTAATTCAAATTCAAATTCAAATTCAATATTTCTTTATTCAAGTAGACCAATAAACAGTACTTTCGAATCGTCAAGAATCTTAATTTTAACCACTTAATAAACATACACATAATAATACAATATAAAAACGATACTTAAAATACATGCACATAATGTGACTCTACCACCGGCGTCGGAAGGTTGTTTCTACTGAGAAGACCCGGCAAGAAACTCAGCAGTTACTCTTTTTAAATCGTCCAATATTTTACAGTACAAAGTGAATGTTTGAATAAACCAACCAAGTCATACAGTTCCGACATGAAAATAAATAAAACAGGAAATTAACAAGTTAACTTGGGTAAACTAAGTAAACTTGAGCAGACCAGTTCCCGAAGGTGGCACCTGTTCACAAGTTGACGTGTGAGCCAGCCATCATCCCACTCAACCATATTTTATGGAATGGAATGACCCGTCACACAACGCCACCACCCCAGAAACATTTTAGTGAGCATGACTAGCTCGAGTTACTCATAGTAAAACAAAAGACAAAAGAAGCTACTGTAAGGGTAAGTTGCACCATAGTAGAAGTCAAAGTTAAAGTTAAATCTCTTGTCAAATTTGACAATTCGACGTCATTTTTGGTCGTCAAATTGTCAAATTTGACGAAAACTCCAACCTCAACTCCAACTCCTACCATGGCGCAACCTACCCTTAGTCTAAACTGTAGGACTGAGTGTGATTTTGAAGTTATATAATGCAAGGCTGTTGGGTAGTTATAGGAAACAATATAAATTCACAAGAAACAAACAAATCAAATGTTAGTCTAAACTGTGGTACAAAGTATGATTTGGAAGTTATACAATGCAAGGCTGTTGGTGAGTCTATGAAAAACAACATAAATATAATAATTTACTTATTAACTGTGGTTATGTTAGGAGCAAACAACAAAAATAAAGTTATTATAACGTCTGTTTCCAGACGTTGACGTCCTCTAGGTAGTCCGACGTCTTGTAATAGGCTCGGGCCACCAGCGTTTTTTTGACGTAGTCCTTGAACCTGTGAAGAGGCAACTGTTTTACATTATCTGGCACCTTGTTATAGTATAGTATACCTTGCCCCCAAAAAGAACCTAGTACTTTCTGTAACCTAAACAGCGGAAGCACCAATTTGTTCTTTCCCCTAGTATTCCTGTTATGAATGTCGCTTTTAGCAGTGAATTTACTAATATTTTGTCGGACATGTACGATACACTGAAATATGTACTGAGAAGCTACTGTAAGGATTCCTATCTCTTTGAACAAATCTCTAAGCGATTCCCGAGCGCCAAGTTTATAAATTGATCTAATAGCTCGTTTTTGAAGGATGAAAATTGAGTTTATTTCTGCCGCTCTGCCCCAAAGTATGATGCCATATGACATTATGCTATGAAAGTAGCTGAAATATACTAAACGAGCCGTTGCAACGTCAGTTAACTGCCTTATTCTTTTTACAGCGAAAATAGCAGAACTAAGCCTTCCAGCAAGAGTCGATAGATGGGAACTCCACTGAAGTTTGGAGTCAAGCGAAACCCCTAAAAATACGGTTGACTCCACTAGCTTTAGCGTATCTCCATTCAATAGCAAATTGGTGTTTACGTTCCTAACATTGGGAAGCATAAATTTGACACATTTGGTTTTGCTAACATTTAGCTGCAAATTGTTCATAGTGAACCATCTTTCTACCTTTGCAAGGGTGTCATTTACATCGTCAAAGTTGTCTTTGGTTCTGTCAATGTTGAATATCAAAGAGGTGTCGTCCGCAAATAAAACAATCTTGCAGAAGTTCTCCACATAAAAAGGTAGGTCATTAATATAGATTAAAAACAAGAAAGGACCCAAAATGGACCCTTGTGGGACCCCTATCTGGACAGGAGATCCAGAAGACAACACCCCATTAACATTCACCTTTTGAATTCTCATATTTAGATAAGACACGATCACTTGTAGTGCAGCACCTCTGACACCGTAGTGCTGCAGCTTGAGTATGAGCGTTTGGTGATCAACGCAATCGAAGGCTTTTGACAAATCACAAAAAATGCCGATAGCATTTTGTGATTTCTCCCAAGCTCTGAAGACATGTTTGATCAGTGCAATGCCAGCATCCGAAGTAGATCGGCCTTTTACAAAACCATACTGTTCGCTATGAATCAGCTTATGTTCGCTAAAGTGTTGAACCAGTTGTTCATTTATAATTTTTTCAAAAATTTTACTTAGGGCTGGTAGAATAGAAATCGGTCTAAAATTACTAGGATTGTGTTTACTTCCAGTTTTAAACAAAGGTATGAGCTTACTATGTTTCATGAGGTCCGGAAACACCCCTTCATCAACACATCCGTTAAAAATAGTTGCTAAGTAGGGTGCAATAACATCTATAACACTGCAAAATAACTTTACGGACATGCCATACAAGTCACTTGTGTTTTTTATATTTAGTGACCTGAAGGTTCGGACGATATCAGTTGAAGTTACATAATGAAACCTAAACATAGTTCTACAGGGTGAGACGCTATTCCCTAGCAATTTCTCAGCTTCGGCAGAAGAAGAATTGAGTGATGAAGTAGTTATTATAGGTATATTTGTAAAATAGTTCTCGAATTCTTCAGCCACTTCAACTTCTCTTGTAACAATTTTGCTATTAATTTCAAGCGAAAACGAAGTGTCGCGTGGCTTAACTTTCCCGCTCTCATGATTAATTACATCCCAAGTATCTTTTACCTTGTTCCTAGACTCAACTAATTTACGTTTGATATACAATGATTTTGCATGCGTACATACTTTTTTGAAAAGCTTAGAGTAGTTCCTGACATAGCTAATGAAAGAAGGACAATGGTTGTCTTTTTTTAAGTCGTATAGTTCGTACATTTTATTCCTACTTTTGTAGATCCCTGGTGTGGCCCAATCACAAAATGTGATTTTATTTTTACAGTTTTTTTCCGTCACAGGAAAGTTAGAATCAAACTCTTGTTTTATGCAGCTAAAGAAACTTTTGTATTGTGAATTTGGATCACCTATTTTATAAGAGACCAAGGGTAACTTTGCTGCTATATTATTTCTGAAATTTTCTAAGCGAGTTTTTAGAATGGGCCTACAGGTTATCTTTTTTACAGTATTTTCTTCATCGGAGGTGTCTTTCACGGATACCATCTGCCCACAGTGATCAGAAGTTAAATTAGTGATGACCGATTTATGGACAGGTAAACAGTCACAAAAAATGTTATCCAAACAAGTTGCCGTAGAGGACGTAATTCTCGTAGGCTCTCTAAATTGGTACTCAAGATTAAAAGATTTAAACAAAAATATTAATCTCATACACGACGAAGAATTTTCCAACAGGTCCTCATTGAAATCACCGCAAACTATAATATACTTATTCTTAGTGGTTACTTTTTGGAGGGCGTCCTCTAGCACAGCTTCAAATGTGTCAAAGTCGCTCTTCGGGGGCCGGTACACACAAACTATAATATAACTCTCGAGTTCTATACAAGACAATTCGACGATTCGCTCGACTGAGAGGCCTACTATGTCTTTGCGCTCTTTGTATTTAATTTTATTATTAACAAGTATTAAAGAACCACCATGAATGGCAGTTCTCCTGACAAACGCGCTAGCTACCTGAAAATTATCTATATTAAATGTCTGATCATTAAAATTTAACCAATGTTCCGTGATACATAAAATGCTAATGTCAAGATTTTGAATAAACAATTCTATTTCTAACTTTTTGCCAGCCAAGCCACCTTGAATGTTTTGATGTACTATATTGAGATTAAGATTACTTGACTTGGCCTTTGTCTGCCCTCTTAGTTTAAACAAGAGGTTGTCTGAGTGTCAGTTATAATTACAGGAATTAGATTACTATTCCAATGTGTATAAGAATTACTATCATAAGTAACATTAGAAATACTAATCACTTTGTGTGATAACAACATAGCAATCTTGCTTTTGAGTTTTGCCGACAGGTGGACTGCACCCAGAGTCATCTTAAAGCTAAGTTGACTAGAATGACTAGATGGTATGATTTTATTCATGTCAAAAAATACAAAAGCGTCACGGTGACGACAAGTCAAGTTATACATCATGATGTTGAGGTCGTAAATCCGTCTGTTTTGTACAGCAGTTAAGTCCTGTGAGTATGGAAAAGCACCCAAAATGAATTTGCATTTCTTCTCTTTTTGTAGTTCTAGCAGCGTGGCAAGCGCTTGGGACATATTGCGCTTACTACACCCTTCACTGTCGCCACATAGAACTATAACAGTTGTGTCGCTGCTTACAGTACACAGACTTAGTTTTTGTACTATACTAGTGTATTGCAAACCTGGATAACAGTAGCTGATCACCTGGTGGTCAGTATTACATTTAATCAATGAGGCAAGACCTTGCCCTATTTTGTCAGACAAAATTATGATATTATTATTTTTATTCAATGTAGGTAGTGAGTCATTGGTCCTATTTCCTATTAACATGTTGGACACACCTGTGTTATCTGAGTTGCATAAACTACTATTAAGTTTGCACTGGGATGAGTCAAGGACAGGCTTATTACATAACTGTTCCTCATTTTGACATGAGCAGCAGTTGTTGATTTGCTTATTTGTCAATGACTCAAAACGCTCAGCATTATAACTAGCCATATTAATCAGTTCATCAGCAGCTAAGATGTGTTCATTAATTTGCCTCTGAGATATAGCATATTGACTCTGGAGGTCTATGAGTTGACTCTCCAGTTGCCTAGTTTTCAATTGGAATTCTCTAGTTTCATTTTCATGTGTTACATTAATTTCTGATAGTTGGACTTCATAAGATTTTAATTTGCCAACTAAGCTGCTGTTTTTTGACCTAAGAGAGGTCAAATTGTTATAAATTTGAACATGATTTTGTTTATTAATTAATTTTTTAGTTTTTTTTATGAAGCGATTAACTTTGATATATTTTTTCAATCTATTCCTACTTAAAATACAGGTTTTTTTCCCTGTACTAAACTCATCACAAGTGAGGTCAATTGTGGGATAGAAGCTCCCACAATGCAAATCTGTCTTGCTTCGTAACTCATCGGATAAACTCATATGAGTAGCATTTAATTGATTCGCAGACATTTCATGTTGGAGGTTACTGATCTCTTTTTGTGACTGACACAAGGTAACCTCAAGCTCATTAATGCGACTGAGGGCTTGTTCGTGTGTGTTGCCGCATCCTTGGAAAGACTCCACAGCTTCCTGCAAGTGAACACATTGCTCGGCCACATCCGTATACTTGGCATGGAGGACAGCCATCTCATTTTTCAATATTGTATTTTTGTTGATAATGTTCAATATTTCTTGTTCACTGTCTTCTCTTTCTCGGAGTAGATCTTCATTTTGTTGTTTCAGACTAGTCAAATCAGCAAGTGCTTGTTTGAGTTTAATTTCCATTGTTTTAGTGCGGGTGGCCATGGCAGTATGGGTTAAACTTGCAATTGGGAAACTCTTAGTTCACACCCAATCACCTCTCTCCGCCCTAATGCAATAATAGGGCAGCAGATGTTCTGAAATTAATGGATTAACTATCAGTTTGCTAATTGAATACTAACTTACTTACTTACATATAATTTTAAAACAATGATGAGGGTTAAAGTGTTCTCAACTTTCACTGCAAATATATAAGTAGTGATTGCCTTATGAGTTGGCTATTTAATGAACAAATTGTTGAAATAAGTAACATAAAACAAAATATGATCACATAACCCTACTTTTTACTAATATTCCAATCCTGTGATATCTGTTAACAGATAGTGTCATAAAGTACTAGACTACACATAAAAAGGCACAAGAGGCAGTATAAGTAACATAAAAACAATACTTCCCCTGTAAATTCGTCCGTTATGTATCAAAATGGCTAGTATGACAACTAGCCGGTCGGCGAACAAACCAGTCAAATTATTTTACACACTGCTCTTCAAACTAACTTGGTTATAAACTGTAGAGTGTAGTTTCATAACAGTTTATTAATACACTTTATTGCAAAAAAGCCTATGAAATACGCGTATTTGTATTAATTTTACATAAAATTAAAATCAGCTGACGAAATCACGTCTGACAGTTACTGTTTTTTTCGTTTGACTAAATTGAATAGATTCAACCAGACATGACTTTTGTGGTGAATTCACTTGAAAATACACTAGGTACTGCTTTGTTAATTAAAAAAAAAACAATTAAACGTCCAGCAAACAAAAAGAAAATAGTAACCACCATAATATGAACCTCATGTTGATGACATAAGGTTGAAAACCAATGAAATATTCCGAATGCTTATGCCCAAAGGGTTACGGTATTAAAAAGTCCCCAGATCTAGTAAAAGTCACTTAAACGGGTCTTTAGGCTTTTCGCACCGCAAGAGATTCGAACCGCGGTGCGAATCGCTTAAGAGCCCCTTTTGAATGGGTCCGTTCGCACCACGGTGCGAATAGCCCAAAATCATTTTTGAATGGGTCGATTCGAACCGCAATGACTAACAAAGCAGTTTTCTAATGAATGGGTGAATTCTGACAAATTTAATGAATTTTAATCACACTTCTCATAAAGTACAGCCGGGCACAAAATAACAGGCCAATCATAATAATTTTCCTGACTACTATACCTAGTTCTATGTAAATAAGTATGAAGATACAAAATTACCTGTTATAAAAACATAGCTTTAAGTTAAAAATATCGATCAAACTGTGATTTTAAGCCATAACCCATTGTTTTATAAATAAGAGATACAACTGTCGGCTATTGATTAGAAAAATTAAGAGTTTAGTTTGCAACTTTTTATATCATTGTTGATTTTTTTTTGTGAGTTTTCATGATTACCCAGTTCTAAGTACATTATAATGTATAGTTTTATCTTTCTTTTACTCGTATATTTAAGACGTTTATGACGACGATTATGCCTAAATTTAAAGTTTTTGAAAATATATTTTTTTTATTCTATGTTTTTTTAACAATCCACTTTTCTTCTGGTCTGTACCTACTTACACAAATCACCTAACTATTTTGTGCGTGTCTAAATCGGAGCTAGAGAGCTTACAAGGAGTATTGTACCGTGGTTCGAACCGCTCCATTTCAAAAGAAACCTTGAGCGATTCATACCGCTGTGACTACTGCGGTGCGAACGGACCCATTCAAAAGGGGCTCTTAGGTGATTCGCACCGCGGTTCGAATCTCTTGCGGTGCGAAAAGCCTAAAGACCCACTTAAACAGCAACACTGACACAGTTCAGCGCGCGACAGCTCGTACAGGCTTATAACACGCCCGTAATAATTACATAGATTGGCGGATAGATAATTGAAATCGCGTGAATAATGGTCCGAGATGCGGCAACTGCTCTCCGGCACGTCACATCGCGTGAGTGCGAAGGCTATTAAAGCACACAAAAAATGTATAAGATATCGAAACATTATGCTTCTCGGAACCGCGGCCGGCGGAGCGTTCCCTGGTCAGGGGGGCTAAAACAGCAACATTTTAGCATTTCATATTATGAATCATCTAACTGACGTTTCATCTAGACCGCGGTCCGTTTCGAGTCAAAAGTGAGTAACAGCGCGCTCACAGGCATCCCGAATTGATAAATTGTATGAACGTGAGCGACGTCAGCGCGCTATTACTCACTTTTGACTCGAAACGGACCGCGGCCTAGATGAAACGTCAGTTAGATGTTTCATAATATGAAATGCTAAAATGTTACCGTTTTAGCCCCCCAGGTTTGCAACACCCGCGCGCATTTGTTTACTGGGCCAGCACATATCCGACGTGTTGGCGTTTGTTTTTGTGCGTTGCAAGTTGCTTTCGCACTTGCAGGTGTTTCTTGCGGTTTTTGGTCATTGGTTACAGTTCCTCATGACTTTACTTAATAGGAAATACTCAATACAAGTTTTATGTAAATCGTGTCTGCTGTCATTGTTACTTTTTTAATTGATCCCATTGTGAAATACTGCTAGGCAAACGGTAAAGGTATTAAAGTGTCATGTATTGTTATCAAGGGGGCCATACTCGCTTTGTATTTGATTGATCGGAAATTTCATCACTGCAACGTTTCTAAGGTCTTCCCCTACTAAGTAAGCGTAGTATTAAAAGAGTAAACAGATTAAGAAACCTCTAAAACAACATTAACCCTTCTCAGGGCCACGCCTGCGTGAATGAAAACTCTGCCGCATACCACGTGGGGTTTCTCAGACCCGACCCTAGCTGAATTGAATTTACTGGGACTACAGAAAACGGTGTAAACGAAACGTAATACCTACTTTCCATTTTTAAAGTTTACTGAATAACATTTATAAAAATATCAAATGACAGTCAACTATATTTTGTCATATACAGGCGTACGGAAGAAGTTGCTGTATTTCTTGATATTGCCGTTATTGCGTTTGACGATGCATAACTCAACATACTGCCGAAAATTTTCAAATATAAAAGCAGTATTTCAAGCACAATGAAGTCAGTTTTATTACTTAACTTCACAGCAGTACTCCACCGCATCTGTGTAAACAAGAGTGCCTTGTATGCGTAGATGCAGTGGACCTCCACTGCATCTACGTCACATCTTCAGCTTAAACTATCTCTACCGTTGTATTCTTCAAATATTTTCATAGTACTTTTTAGTGAACTCGCCGAACCACTCGAGGCTAGTGGGACCCCAGGGCACTTTTCAGGCGTGTTCTCTGCACCAGGGACGCGACCACTTAACCACGGTCACCAAGCGGTTTAGTAACGTCGTAACTCCACTCCGGCTACACAAAGCGTCGTAGATTTCTTCGGGAGTTTTGGATGGTCCCTGGGGTCTGTTAAACCCCACGTGGCACATGAATTGTTAAACTGTTTTTTTTCACAAACTCTCTGCTGCTCAACTCAAGTTACTAGAAGGATTTATAGATTGCAAGTATAAACTTTTGAAGCTACAAGTTATTAAAGGTCTTGACCGTAATCGTCAAAGCGAGAAGAAATCTATCAATTAAAGGCAGCACCAATAAATACGGGTTAAATTGATTGAAGAGTTTTGCAATCTTTATATCGTCCGTCATTCGGTCTTAGTCTTACTATGCAAATATCAATCAAGGAAATCTATCAACTAAAACACGTCATACAGCAGAAAGAATAAGATCTTTTCGCACGTGGCGTCTTTTAAACGCGCGTTTGAGAATCGTGTGTCGTGTCGTTGCCGCTGGTCGTGTCAAAAAAGGGGGTCGGTTACAATTAATTGAAAATGTGTGTTGTGTTGTGTTTGTGTCTTGTACAACAAAACAAGATGTAAACGGTTAAAGTCGGTGTTTGTTTTATTGTATGCAAAGCCTCGGTATTGATCGACACGAACATCATACATGTTGGGATAGTGCGTAATGGCACATACAATAACATATCTTTCAAACTCTTCCTGCCCGAATCTTCAACAACAATCACCGCTCATTTTCGTGAAATACTCATTCGCGCGTAATCGGCAAATAATGACTTAGATAAGTCTTGCTTTCGACCGCATTTTCCGCTGAGCCAACAATACGTTACTAATACCAGTTATAAAGCCTCCATACTTGATAAAGTCGAAGACACAAGACCGATTTATTAAATTACTCTTGATGAGACCTGTAATTTGAACCAGCTGCAGTCCGCGTTTATTTCTAAGAACTACGTCGTAAAACAAAAAGGTGCCATGAGAATTAATTTCTTAAACACAGTAATAACTGTCACTCAACATGGCAGATGCTGAAATGATATTTACTACTGTTTTAATTAGGCGTTTTAATAACAAAAGTACAGGATTCAAAAGAGTAACTGCTGAGTTTTTTGACGGGTCTTCTATACAAACAACTATTCGACGCGGGTGGCAGAGTTACTTAATTGACATCTACATATTATATTTTAGTTTATGTAGTAGGTTTGTTTATATTTTTTTGTAAGGTTAGCTCCTGTAGTATTAATTATAAGGAGATACTGAGTTTATATAAAAAATAACGAACCCTAATTAAATTATGCCCTTTTTGCTCTTTCATTCTGACGGTAATCTTCCCTGCTAAATTAACTTCGTAAATCCATATTAAAATATTCTCTATTTCCATTTAAAAAGTTATTGTTGTATTACTGTTTATATTATGCGTTCACAAAACTTAGGTTTCTATTAGCTTCTGTTTTAAGTACGTATTCAGGTGAATACGAGTGTCAAATTAAATCTCTAAGTTTAATTTATCGAACTTACCTTTAATGCAAATTGTACCTAATTCTAGGAAAGTATTATAGGTACTAGGAAATGATCAGCACTAATCTGTCATTGCTGTATATTGTAAGAGTGTCAAAAAAGCTCCCATTCTTACACACGTTCTCGTTCGTTATCTTTCCCCAACCTAAAACAGAGGATTCACTGATATAAAACGTAATAGTCGTGGGTAGTGATCGACCATATGACCCTAATAGTCAGAATCAGTTTGTAGATAATTCAATCGAGCCAGCGAGCCAGTCAATACCAAGTACCAACAAGCGAGGTGGAACTTCCAACAGTGGTATATCCACTTATAGCAAGTTTCAACTCTCGCGCGAAACTTATTTATTTCGTTTCCTTCCATACTTCTACACGTTCTCAGCTTTTCAGCTCCGTAAAAGGCTGGCACTTATTCTCAAGCCTCCATCCATCGCCTTTTCGGTACAAAAACCGGTTTGCGGAACTAATTTATAAATTAAACACTTAATTACATCTCGTTGGTCATTTACGCCCGAGGCGACCGCGATAAAAACTAATAGGGACCAGTTGTATCGATAATCATACATAATTTACTTTAAATTACTGTATAAGTCAGCCACCATCATCGGATAATTTTCGATCCCACGCAAACTGAGACTTATGTCTTTATATATTTCTTATAACACTCGATTAGCTGGTCAGATTTGAAATCGGATTAATAGTGATAATGAGTGTTGTTTAACAAAAAAATTGCATTGTCATTGCGTCGGATATCATCACGTTTTATTGAGCCAGTGACTCGAATGTTCTTTTTTGTTTGGTTGCCATTTATTCGGTTTGCTGGCCGGTCGCTCGGGCAGATATTGTCGGCAGGCGCGTTTAAACAATGTAGGCGTCGGTCTAGCGTCGTTACATCGTAAATCAGCGCTGACGCGGACTGTAATTGGCCGAGCCGCGCGCTCTATCGAGCACTCGATACCGCGTTCAATCGATTCGGACCACTTGTGCGAGCACTTGTTTCCTAGAGACATCTCTAGGAAAACGGCATTTAGGTACAGTTATCATTCTTGTCGTCCTATAAATCGATCACCTTCCGATTCAGATGCTAATTGGAGCGATTGGCTTTGGCCCAACCGCAATCATTTAGAGCAGTAGGTATAAACACTTTGATAGAGGTGTTGTTTATAGGTAATTATTACTTTATGACATCGCTTAAGACTTTGGCTATTTTAAAACTACTATCGTAAGGTGTGGTCAGACGAGTCAGGCAACATGAAAGTACGATTATCATTATGATCATAGACCTCATAAGATCAAGGAGATATATTTTTGTTGTTCTAAAAACATAATAATACATTTTTGGATCTCAAAGCATAATTTCCCAATTTATTGGTTGCGAAAACCTGAATAAATTAATGTACGTACGTATCTTGAAAATCGCATTTAAATGAGTACATGGTGTGCTCAGAATGATCACACAATATCATAAATATCTTTTTTACAACATTGTTGAAAGATATCGGCGAAAGTGGCAACAATAATTTACAGTGCTAAACTTGTTCAGAAATGCAAAAATAATATTTTATTGTTGGAATCAGAAATAAAATATTTCCTCTGGCCTTTTAACAACAACATTTAATATCCAATTTCATAGAAAGATATAATTGACGTATTATACTCGTAAATTTTCGTATAAATTTTTGGGCATGTAATCAAGGTTGGTTTCCAAATGTTTTAAAAATGGTAAGGAATGTATGTTTATTAATTCCGAAATTGCTTACACATCTCTTGGGTACGTATGTAGATAAGTAACTGTACTAAGATTGAGGTAAAGCCGTTAGTGCACTTAATTTCAAAGGGCATCACTGGTTTGACCAAATTAAAGCTGTTCCTACCCTCACAAATCATCGATAGACCCCGACTCGCAACTCGCAGTGAATGGAGACAGAATTTTTAATAATTGCTCAAAGCTCGCTTCTAAAATTCAATAAGACTCGGTTAAGAGGATTACTGGGGATAGGAATAGCTCTAGTGAATCAGAGCCATTAGCTGACTCTGGAACGGCGGAGTTAGGTTTTGTTGACACACAACCTACACTGCCATCTAACGGTTGGGATGTTGGACTTGTTAGATCTTTTACACTAACTACTTAACTGTTAATATATGAAGTTTTTTGAATTACGTATAGCAAATACATTTACGCAATAAATACATTTTTAAACTTCAAAGCGAGACTGTTTTGTTACTTTCAATGTCATTTGTATATTTTGATTGCAGAAAAGTGCACATTTGGATACTTTAATGCCGCATGACATTTCTTGCGGCTGTTTCACGCAACCGCAGCTCTATAAAATGCTGCAAGGTCATTAAGATTAGTCTGTGTAGTCTGTCGTGGTTAGTTATTATAACCATGTATCCGTTTTAACATCACTGAACCACTACTGAACTTTATTAAATAGATTAACACCAAATTTCGATAATATAGCTATAGCATTATAATGGGTAGCCTGATGAGCCGTTGACTGTACATGTTACGTCAAATAGTCTTAAATGACATATGTAACTAAATAAATATGTTGATTGTAAAGCAAAAACTTTGTATTCAACTTGATAATACTCAAACATCGATATTAGTCGAGGGGACGAGAAGTTGTCCCCAGTATCGTTTCTCTCTATGATATCTTACACAAAAGCTCAAAAATAACATTATTATTACCATTTATTTATATTCAGTTTCGCAAGATACGACCAGATAAGGCTTGTAATAATTTATTTAGTATTATACGCGGCGTCTCTAAATGTTTATTTTTATCTTTTGCAGGTAAGTCGAAACTGGCTGGGCAGGTGAGCGTTTTGTTCTCTTTGCGGTTTCGACTTGAATGGACATGTGTGAACTTTATTATGACTGGTTTTATTATGTCGACGAACGAGAGGCGCAGCGAGAACGTTTAGGCGCATTCGGGGTACGGTAATGGTTTTGTCTAATGTTCTGGCTAGGATGTTATGGATCTATCTAGGATTAACAAGTTACATCTAGTATGGAGGACAAGTCTGTTTGGAAACTACACTACAAATTAGCAGATTGCGTCCTTCATTGTAAGCAGGCGCGGATCCAGCCCTCAAAAAAGGTTGTGGGCACAGCCACCAAAAATTAGCAAAGTGAGAGTTGGATTGGAGTACGAACTCACTCATGAACAATCATGGACTTACCTTTCGATATTATCAATAGATTAAAATTACAACAAGCAAATTAGATTGTAAGCCTGCCAAATACTACTGTTACGGAGGGAGAGGAAAATGACTGGACTGTTTTTCAAATAGGAAAATAAAAGTAAATCATATGAAAACAAGTTAACAAAGAAATAATAAAATCAGGGAAACATACCAAGTCGCAGACCAAATCCTAAGGGAATGCAACTCTAATGACAAAACGAGAAAATAAACAAATGACACCCAAAATTTTGTATAAACCTCAAAGGAATATTTACTCCGTAACAACTACATTTAAATTGATGTTTATAAATAAGACTTACTTGAGTTTCTTGACACCCAATAGACCTCAAGTGGTGAGTGAAATACACTAGAAAATAAAGATTAAAGAATCCTATGGAAGTTTTGTTACAAAGAGGATATAGTATTTTTACGTTTTTGAAACAGTACTCAGAATTTTTCGTGTTAACTGTAGTAACCAAAGGAGCAATTTTTTGTACTTTTGGATAGCACAGTGAAATAAATCGATTCCTGCTTTAACAATGCAACTAGACGCAGATTGTCTGTTCATCATTAAATTGCCGATATTCTAGTCATTTGTGTTTAATGGGAATGACAAAAGAGGAGTTAACACTTTGCAATCCATAGAAGTAACCGGTCATCTGTGACGGACAAGCAATTGATTTCCTATTGTGTCTGGTTAATGGTCGGTCAAAGGCTTTCTGCACTATAGCACTCCGCGGGCGGCCTTAGATAACCTACTGTTATGTTTACTGTGACTATAGTTCCGACGCAGAATATCTTAAGATGCTCTCTCGTCTGGATTCACGAGTAATGTAACATGACAGAATTGATTTTGAGTATTACATAACAATACTGCTTTATTGATTGGCGAACATTCTATTGTAATCATTGTGTATTAAGTTGCACCCTGTATTGCCCGGTTCTATCCCTTCTCTAATGCTGGATTCTGTACAGTCAGTATCAAAATGATGGGTGCGTACAGAGTGGTCAAATATGTCTGGAATTTTAATGAAAAGCAACCTCATCACTACAGGATTAAAACAGAGTTTCACTTGTTACAGAGTTTGGTAACACTTTAAATGACATATGACTGTCATTGCAGTATTAAAATTGCTTTGTCTAATCGCCAATACCTTTTTGACTACTCTGTTAGCACACATCATTTTGATGCGGACTATACGTTACTACTTTACCGGCATTTTTTAGATGAGGTCTTAGATACCTTCGAGACGAGAGTGTCAAAACAGTTATGAGGCCATCATAGACTATTCATAACCTGAGATTGTGATCAAATCTACTTGGCATAAACTCCGAGTACACGTGCAATGCGTGACCATAGCAGGCAATATTGCGGCAATCAAACAAATTATATAAATCACGACGCGTGACCTATTCTAATATGTTGCCACACGTCGCGTTGCAAGAAACTGATTGCTCGTCATTAATGCAGGCTGGATGCAATGCATTGCAATTTGTCATTTTTCTTTATTGAAAGCTAAAATATACACTGCTCAAAAGTGTCTAGGGATATCTCAAGCATTTTCATACAAAGTATAGCTATTTGGGAGGCTGTAAAAATTAAAATATTGATACCAACGTAGAAATTTTTAGAACACAGAAACTGCTATATCTGCCCTTTCAGATTGTATAAAGAAATTCATTGTAGTAGCATTATTGTACAATCGTAAGGACGTTAAAAATACACAGATTTTTCTTCTAAAAGGTGTCAAAATTTTAGCAAACACAAACGTTTTTTTTTGTAATATTCTTAACCTTTATCTTATGCCTCTGTCCTCGCGTTATTCTAAGATAATGCTCAACTTGTAAACAAACTTAACTTTATGAAATATTTGAAAAATGATATCCCTATGATATCCCTAGACAGTTTTGATGTGTGTAGGAAGGTATGGCACCCGAGTGCCGCGTGTGGGCCTACAAAGTCAGGTCCAATCCAATGGATCTGTTTCAAGCATGTTTCAAGCCAATATGACAGCGACTTGTTCACGTGCACGTCATTCATTCATTCATCATTGTCATTTCCCAGTCTTTGGATTCGCAAAGTGAAGAACATATCTGCTTCGTTTTGTTTTAAATAAAGCCATTTTTTCTCCTTTCTTTCATGAAATATGACAGAAAATTGAGCATGTTGGCATTTTTCTCGTATATGCCTTTCAGCTTTCATCAATTATCCTATAACAGAAAATTAGTATTTTTTCTCGATTACTTTTCATGACATACTTACTGACAAAAAAAATGCATTTTGGCATCTTTCTCGTCCTTTCCTTTTGCCAAATACCCATTTACAGCAATCTGGCAATGTGGACGGAGAACGTACTAAAAATGAGTCTAATTTGTACCCGAGTGTATTGACTCTTGAAATTCACAAACCACAAAGCTAAAGATATTATCTGTTCCACTGTGCATTTTCTCAAGTCTCCGGAGTCTGGTAGACGATAAAAACTAAAAGATTCACATTTCCTCCGCAGCAAGTACTATTTGCGCAACGTTTATCGTATCGCTGAACAAATTTACACATACAACGGTTCCGCAGCAGTAAATTCGTCATAAACCTTATAGGAGTTGTAAAAAACGTTATCGTGTCATTGTTTGCGGAGTCGACGATGCGTGTGAACTGGTCGCCATTGTGCCTCTAGAGATGGGCGAGTGAAGTAATGTAATATATTACACGTATAAAGCCATAGAAGTATGCAAACTTTTTGCAAACTAACTCGTTGAGTACCCATTTAGCCACTAGAAGAAAATTGATTACAAAGGACAACATTCAGGAAAATAAAATAAAAAGAGCATACTTAGTGATAGGATATGCTTCTTGAAGTTTGATATTTTAACTCCGAAGTCACCTACGGTTTTAAGTGAAATCGACAACTATGCGTTTTTCAGGTGGTAAGAGGAAGCAAAAATCGTTTCCGGTAAAGTAACGCTGCTGCAAGGTTGTTATTATTATCCTCAAAGTCAAGGGGATTTTTTGTGATTGATATCCATATCACATATCCCTAATGTAAGTAATGCTGCTTACAAGCATATCCAATTTGATCTCTATTTCATCCAACCTTAGAGCTGATTATTCTAGAACGGTAAATGTTTGGAAATATGTGTGCTTTGAGATTTGAGATTTCGTATCCCAAATCCATCGAGCTAGTGACCGTAGAGTTCCGTACAAATTGGCAAGTTCGTTTACTCGATTCAGCGTTAGTCGCTCGAAATCCTGTTCAAATGTTTTTACAACTGAACGATCTCTTTTTTTTTTTTAAATGAACTATCTCCTACTTGTTGGGTTCATGCTACGCTACGAATACGCACTTAAACTGTGAAATGAACTCCGAGAGTTTCCCGATGAGCTATGACATGGAGCTCCTTCTTTAAGATCTCTTCAAGAGGGCTTTGAAAAGTTCATAAAGGTCGACAACACACGAGTGGGACAGTAATGGTTAGTTTTAGGCTGCGGTAACCGCTTACCATTAGTCGGACTGCATGCTTCTCGTAACTGCTAGTCTACCGTTAAGATTGAAAACACGATTTATATGCCAAGTCGTAAATAAATGAAATTGCAGCAAAGTAATGACGGTACTTATCTTAAACTATGTAAATTGTTACTTCGTGTGATGGTGGTTATAATAAAGCTGTTGCTAAAGATATATCACCTGTCTATGAACAATATTGGAAGCTATTAGTTTTAAAATTATAGCTAATCAGTTAATCACTCAAGGTAAGTTCTTTACTATAAAATGTAAAGTACTGTGAGGTGTTTAACAGCATTAGTCAATTATAAAAGATAACGAATAATGTGTTTATGCTCTATATTTCTGGAATTTGCAATGCTGTAATTTGAATGTTAACAATTTAGATTAAGCGGAATTCGAACTTGGAAAATTAGATAAATTATAGCCGTCCATGGGCTAACACCCAGGCTTTCTGCGGGTCGTTGTAGAGGTGTATGCAAAACTGGTGATCAACCGTGCTAAGGTTATTAAGGGCTCTACGACTGAACTTTAACATGCCCTCCGATTTTCCGATCCTCAGAGATACCTACCCTGAAAAAAACATCACTAAACTTCGGTCGGTATGTCCTCCCTACTCGATGGGCGTAGCTTATCGTGTCCGATTCGCTGTCCCCACTGACTGTGTGATTCATTCAGGGCACTCCAAAGCACAGTACATTACATTATTTAGTGTGGCACATCTCTAGTGTAAACGACGGCCATCAAGCCTATAGCGTGGCCGCATTAGGCTCGCATTAAGGCGCGCATTAACACTCATAACAATAACGCTTCGCTGAGGCGAATTGCTATTTATTACTGCTATTTTAAAACGACATTAAATTGTGGGGCAGCCGTTTAAAGTTTTCATTTGTCGCTAATGCTGTGCTGGCAGCGAAATGTCAAGTGGCACTAATGAAGATGATCTCATTTTTATCGAGCTTTAATACCTCACTTTTGAAATTTAACACATTAAGAAGACTTGTTTTCGAACACAAATCGTGTCGTGTTATTTTTCCAGATTTTCGTTTTAACAGCCATAATTCGCTCATAAACAACAAGTTTTCAAAGTTTTTATCATTGATTTCTTATGAATGACACCAAATTGACCTTAAAAATATTACAAGGTTTTACGTTACAATCTGACCACAGATTGAAATACCTAGTAACTATGTACTTTCGATTAGACGGTTAGTCTCCATTATGTTTCAATTGTCATCATGTAAATTAGCATAAACTATCCGACCCCACATTCAACAGCTGTAGTTTTCTTTTGTTTTGTTGTCAATTTGACCTATTCTCATAAAGAAGCGTGGAGTCGTGGTAGAGTCGAGTGTGTATAAAGTTAATAATAGTAGTGTTACCGAAGTAGCTCGAGGTTGATTTCTGGCAGAGATTCCTCCTCCACGATGCGACGTGATAAAGCTGGGAGTAAACCGTTGATGGCTGATTGATTCATTTTAGCGGAGATAAAGTCCCGTCGCCAGGTTATTGCGGGGTTTTATCGCTTTTGTTGTCTCGTATAGAGGTCGAAACCACCGCGCAGACATATACCTCTAATGGCTGTGGCAATATTTATCGCTCTAATTTAAAATATTTTAATGGACGTGTTATTGTTTTGTGAGTTTTATTTGTCTGGGTTTTTGGTCCTTTTTGTTTTAGCAAGAATTGAAGTTTATTTTAGTCACACACGAAAGCGTGTTGTTCTTTTTATCCAATATTTTTTGATTCATCTACCGTGATGAAATGCAGAACTACCAGGGCGCCATGAATGTGTTGGAGCATAAGAACGAATATGAAACTGACGGAGGTAGTTCCGCCAGGACCGGTCATTTGCATAGCAGCTTTTCCAGGAAATTGCTAGTGTAGCCGTGTACGCGGGCTGGATGCTAACTGCTTCGTTTGCGATTGCTGCGGCTAAGACAAATCCAACCTTACATTTAAAGACAAGGAGACTAATTTTGTTTGGCAGAGCACTTGCAAGAGGCATTGGGAAATTATAATCTACTCGAATTATAACGTTTCGTCTTCCTTAACGTAATTGGTCATCATCCTTTCGTAAGGTTTTACTGATTTATTCTTTCTGTGTTTCAATGATCAATAACTACACTGAGTACTCACTTACTTCAGTGACGACATTTTACATACTTTTAGATACTTACCTTATTAAATGTATTTGTCATTATCATCGGCCACATGACGTCCACTGCTGAACATAGGTCTCTACCTTGAATTCCCAGGGCTACCGGTTATAGGCTGACTGCATCCACCTAAATCCTAAGACCTTATTGACATTATTGCATAGTAGGAAAAAAGAAGTATTAGTAGCTCTTGAAGATAAAAATAATTCTACTCTATTTATTCTCTCATTGTTATCTATAAGTACAGTCGCAGTTGTAGTTAACCTAAAAATATCCCACGTGGTATTAACCTCACCGTCATTCAAGCTTGCGAATATAAAGTAGATGGCAATGGTTTAACGCCATAAACCATTTCGAATGAAAACATACTTACAAAACGCAATTAGTTTAATCCCGAGATAAAGTCCATCTGATCTATTAGGCCGTCCAATCGCGCGTACGATCTCCGGCGAGGAGAATTATTTCTACGCTCTCTGTTTTATGTGCTCCTGGTACGTGTATCTTTATTTGAGATATCTTTTTCTCTTTGTAACTTGATTTAGCTGTTTTAGATAGTAATTAAGTTACTTTTGTCATATAATCTTAGCTAGTTTCAAATATTTTGCTGAGTCTATTTTTTTATTCAATCAAAATTGAACGTCATCTTAGTCAGCATTTTAAACACCCTTTATGTGAATATCCAATTTTGTAATGTGCAATAATAAACTACTACTAATTCGTTTCTTAATCCCAGTCGAGTTTCAGTTTCATTGCAAATATGCTCTAATTGAAAATAATATCAAAATTACCATTCGGATGTTTATCATTTTCGCGAAGCTCGAAAAACATCTCATGGAATTTTTGAATATCAGATCGGTATCCGTCAGTTTTAAGACCGCTTTATTAATAATTTTATTGCTCACTGGCTTCTATAATAGGTATAAACTATTTATAATTCGTACATGTCAATGGTGTAATAAAATAAAATTAATGACAGTAACTGGCTACCTGGCCCGGGCCTGGGTATGCCAGCACGTCCAAGAATCGTTAAAATTGTCGATACGCACTGTTTTACAGAATTGATTATTATAACGACTAAAACCAAACTCAATTTTCAACTTAAAGGATCATTAAGGGCCTGACTCTGAAGTTGTGTTAATTTATTTTGCGGTTACGATGTTTGTAGCATTCAAACTGCTTTTTCCGTAGCTTTCTTGGTAATTTAACCGTTATAATGCGAAAGGTTTTCCTTGTTTTGTTTGCTTTTGGAATAAAATGCCTCGTAAAAGAAAACAATTATCAAGAAACGGCGAAACGGCCCTCGTGTTATGGCTTTTTAACAAATTGTAATAACCTTTAATAACGGTCAATTAGTTTGTTCAAAACTTTAGTTATTATAAGTATCGCTTTCTGTACTTGTTTGCGAGCAACGTTAACATCAAACAAAATGTTGGAGATTTTTAAAAGCTTTTTAGTTGGTTAATTTTGTTTTCATTTTTTAATCGTTTCTTTTTGGTAATGAGCTCTTTCAAGCTACGTTTTTTCACTCCAAAAGTACTCTTTTTAAGTTTCTTATCTTTAATAATTATACTAAGTCAGACGACTAATAACCTCACGCTATGTTACATTGCAACTGAAAACTGACACAAAGCACTAACTGTCAAAGTTTGTACGGCTGTGTCGTACAATGTAGCTATAAGAATAGCTGGTGTAAAATCATGTCCGTAGGAATGTAGGATGTTCAAGAATAGTAAATGTTTTACGATCCTCGCCGCTAAATAACAATGTTCGCTGCAGCGCATAACGCCGCTTTTAAAATTTTAATGCTGTAATTTGCGGCCGAGAAGTGCCGGAGCCGGCTTGTGACGTCCTATTGCAACAGACGCTTTGCGGCTGATGTAATTCGCTACACTACCTAGTGTTTGTTCTCTATTACTTCCACCTCTATAAACGTGTGCGAGTGGCGTGTTTTAATTATTTAATGAATGTAACGCCGCAAACGGCCGGCACATCGCGGCTCGCCTGCGGCTTCCGTCCTCTATGTACCCCCCTACGCTCAACTAATAACTCCACGTGGGAACAAATCGCTCTCTCTAATTTTAGTTGGAACATTATGGAACGGTACGCAATCGCCCCACGTAGTACGCTCCAAATGGCCGCTTTTATTTGTTTTTCTTTTATTTAATCAAATCAAGAGGGCTTCCTCTAGTCCCTTTCTGAATCAAACTTTGAAGCCGCTCTTCGAGTTTTATCTCAGTATAATTTGTGTTAGTTAAATTTTCTTAACTTTGGCACCGTAACCGTTTCTGCGAATTGAAGTTCGACAATTCTTTACGAAATTAATAAAGTTTTAATTGAATTCCGACGGAAAGCAATTTCGGGTGATGTCAAGGATCCGTCTAGTGTTTGAGGGTTTTATGCGGATTTTCAATGTGCGATATCGAATGTTATATCTTATTCTCGGTTGCCGTTTTCTGGTCACGTGTTCACAATTCCTTTGTTAGTATGACAGGAATGCTCGGGGGCTGCGATCCGTCACGATGGCTATCGGAGACATCCCAATGAGTATTTCTTGCTAAATCAGCTGCAGCTCGTGTCTTTTACAATGTGTTGGCCATTTCTTGCGGGTCTATTGTTTCGTATTCCAGTTAAACGCTACTTGAAAAGGCTTATTGATATTGATATACGTAATTGAGTAGCGGGGCGTATCTCCAAGGTTCAATGTCGGTAAATCAGAGTTAAGGTTTTCTTTACTCTCCGGATTTATAGTTGAGCACTCCGCTCGTCTATTTCCCCTGTCTCCGCGCTCCGGTATTTCTCAGAGCGTACGTGTCGAGCGAATTCGTTTCGCATTTTTTGTGCTCCACAACTGACATTATCAATAAAGTATGCGAATCGTGAGTCAGTAGCGCTAATGTTTATAATAACTCACTCACGTTACAAAAACATTCGCCTATTTTATCGCGGGGTATTTCTCAACGGCGTTTTGAATATGACAGGTATAAATGAGACGTCTTGTTGAAATAGTGGGACGATAGTGGGGTAATCGATCACGTGGGGTTCCAACATTTATGTATCCATCCCGGCCTTTCCACTTTTATCCGTAGATTTATTCGAGCTCGCGACACCTCTCGGCCCTTTGAAGTTGCGAGATGGGAGGAATAAATTCTTACCGCGCGCTCCTTCGTTGTTTTTAATTAAAACAGCATAAAGTTTAACGGTTTATGGAATTAAAATTTCTCTGTTACCGGCGCTTTCGTGTTTGTGACTTTCTTGTGATGCAGAATGGATTATGAACATTTGTTTGATGTGTACAATGTTAGTTTAATATTAGTTACCGTTAAGTAACATTTGTTTTATTGAATTCTTTCAAGTTTGTGTTTTTACTACCTAGCTCTTATTCTGAAGTTTTAAAGCATGCAGGTATTGGATTTCTTGGTACTACGCGTGTTCTTTGTAATAACTTATATTTGGCAAGCGTTGTGTTAGGTTCGGGAAATTTCATATTAAGTCAATACATTTTAATCGCTCTATTGTACCAATGTAAATTAGACCTCACAATGAGGTGATGTAAAATAAAGTTCATTAACAAAAGGAAAAAAATAGGTTTTATGTGACCTCAGATGCTGGCCAGATAACATAATTGCCACGAAAAGCGCGCAAAAAAAAAACAAAGCGTACATGATAATGACAGAAAGAGGTCAAGATTGTCGATGAGCCGTCCGCTACAGAGAGTAAGCGTTAAAAGCTATTACGGAAGCCATTGTCCGGGCCAGCGCAGCGGAGCCGTGATCTCCGTTAATCCACCGCACGCGGATAACAGCGCTAACAATGTGATAGAGCCGGCCCGGACACGTCGCAATAACTATAAACTATCAACCGCAAACGTCTGCCATCTTGTACCAGACTCGATGAAATATCCACCTCTCCCTCACACCCTTGCGAGACACGCGCCCCGTCTCCCTCCCGCACCCTCGAGGTCTGGACAGACGAGCGAGTTTTACAGAACTTCGAGAGGGAGAGATAGCGTAATGATTCGTTGAAGACTCTGTAAGTTGCTTCTATTTTCACCCTAACTCACATATTATGTACGCCTCCAGAATTAAGTGACCTATGTCGAGAAGAGGTCGCTACTGAGATAGGTCACTTAATAAAATTTGAAGGCGTCCCTACTCTGTCTATTTTTTTTACAATAACCTTCTTTTGACTCTTATTTTTAATTGGGTACTTCAAATTATAACAGTCTGCAATTAAATCAATTTCCAAGTTCTTTAAACCTAGATAACTATAATGAAACAAGTTTTAAGACATTATGTCGGAAAGGTCACAAATCTACAAATGGTAACGTACCAATTTAATGTGCAAAACCCCAATCAATTTATAATTTGGTTGGGTTAAGCTGTGTTTCTTTCCATAATAAATGCTAATTGGTCATTAGTGCTTTTAGCAATGCCTGTTGGTTTTTATTATTAATGTTGATACATTAATGCTAAACGCGTTGTTGTCATCATTAGCGCGATAAGTCGATTGGTAAAAGTAGTAATAATTAATAGTTACAAAAAAACCATGTGTAGTTGAGATAAATGGGCTATAAAGTCGCGAAAGTTTTTAAGATTACTTTAAAAGCGTTAAAGTTGTCAGTCACCTTAGCTTCGATACCACTAAACTTGTCTTTGAAATTATAAGTAAGTCGTGTTAGAATATTAATTTACTCTGCTATTTAGCATTATTAACGCTTTTTTTAGAGATGTAATTATCAGTGAAAATTTGAAATAAAATAATAAAGTCATACTGCCGCAATCAGAGTCGTTCATGTATAAGATAATGGTTTATAGATGTTTTGACATAAGGTTTTCTAAAATTAAGTCTCTTTTGCAATATCCTATTTTGGGCCTAATGGATCATTAACCTTAATTGACCTCTTGTCTACGGTCGTTAGACGTTTCCAAATCCTACCGCGATTGAACCACAAAAACTCATGAAAAAATATCTTGTCGCCCGTTTGCACAGCCCGCTTGCGTCGCGCTGAATACCTCCTCAACATCGTATTCTCCTGGTATTGGAGTTTAAATTACACGAATTAATCCAGGCGGACTCTGCCTTCCCCCGGGATGAATGGTGCTTACGGACTTTATCCCGTATAAAATTTGCTTGACACGACTGAATCTGTTTTGCAAAAAAATGTTGTGCTGTTACATAAATAGTGTTTCTTCGTATATTTTTTGGCTGGCGTAAATCCTTTTTTGTTTTCTCATTTGTGATATTTAATCTGGCTACATTCTTTATGATGTATTTAGTTAGTTGAACCTTTTTCTTTACAAACATCGGCTGGATTTCTGAATTTCATAGATGGAAACCTTTCATTTGTGGATTTAAACTTGAATTGCCAGATTCACTATGGTTTAAATTCATAGCGGTATTTTATTGGGAGAATTATCACTATTTGCAATCCGCTTTCTCCAATCAGGAAATGTGTCTAATACAAGTGCCAAAGTCTATGCCACACGTTCTGTTATTTGCCGCGGTCTAGTTTCTGTGTTCTATTGTTCTATGGAAATATTTGTCATATTCAATATTTTCCGCATTGTATGAATAAACCATTTTTCTCTTCACTTTGCTGGCAATACTGTTCAGCTGGGTCAAAATTCAGGAAAACGGTGCTACTGCTCTACTCGTTTGATTTCAAACACACGGAGATTGTTGATTTTAAAAGTTAATCTGTCTTATCAGCGAGTTCCAAAAATCGATTACCTGATTTGTAATAATGATTGATGAAAATGGATTGATCACTTTAAATGAAGTATTATTCAACGCAATCCGTATCGTAATGTAGGGAACTAAGCTCATGATTGTTTTTATGGGGTATTTCTCGAAAATAAACGAAAGATAAAGTTTATTTTAAGGCAGGGAACGAAATGCTCCTAAATTATGCTTCGAACGAGACGCACCTTTGTCATAGTGGTGAGTCAGAGAAGCGCAATGATATCGATAGAGGAAAATATATATTTTTTATCTCATGCTACATTCTTATTGATATCCGTGGTATTGCGTCGATTATGGGTAAGTTACCAACATAAAATTGACTAAAAGTACAGTGGCATTTCTGCAATAAAGTATGCATATTATCCGAGAAGTTACAAACATGTGTTTCGCGTTTTAGTATTCGAAGGAGTTGACGGGGCGTTCATAAACTATTGTTGTTTGTTGTTCCACCGTAATGTATTTCTAAAAAGCAGGCTGCGATAAATACACATTAGCCTGACTTTGAGCGTATGCATTGCGGCTCACAAAGAATTGCTTTAGTAGATTCAGTGCGGGAATTAGTATGGCGATCACAGAGCACTTTCTCAATGGCGCGATGTGCCATGAATTATAGATGGGGCGGCGGGCCCGGCAGACGCGCGCGACATCTCTGCACACCATTTTATTGTTATAAATTATTCTTTTTCCGACCACTTTTACTGACATATCACATAATTCACGTGCTACGCAATAATCATAGCTACGTTTTACTCGCTTCGTCTATATTCACGAACTACTAGGTATTCAGATTTAGCTCATACTTTGTTCAAATCAAACTTCCTTTTGAAAACAAAAAATACTAAATTGAAACCGTGGCAGGGCATAAAGAATGCACATGGAAATTGCTATGGTCGTACAATAAATACCAGCAATAACTTCGATGAACGTGTTATTAAAGAACATTAAAAATAACCGATGTTTACGAGTGAACTTTAAAAATGGCGTCTCGCGCTGTCGGTTACGTAGATTATTACAAATGTAAACGGAATGACATGCATGTATTAAGATTTTAAGTGATCAACGAGGCTTGCAAGGGGGTTGTCGGTCGCTTCACGTCGACAGGTTCTCAAACTGTTAATCAATTACACACGCCGTTGGTCCGCGCGCTTTTTCCGCCGCGTAATGGATACCACAACACACGTACCGGTAACGAGTACGTAGCTATGTACACAAGTCGGTTGGATTCACGCACGGATGCCTGCACAAGTACGAGGCTAAGCCACGCTACACAGTGTCGGGGTGTGCGTCCGGCTGTTTCTGCCCATGCATGTGTGCGAGCTTTATGCCGTGGGGCGCGGATGGCACCGCGGCGCGTCGCGTGTGTGCCGCTGCTATTTTTCGAGAGCCCCGCTTGCGTGCTCGGTGTCGTTTTTGCGCTCTCTTTGTTTTATTGTTTTCGTTTGCGACTACAAAAATGAGCGGCTCCATCGTTATTGTTCACTCGACTCTTGTCTTGCTTATTTCGCCGTTACGCGCGATTTCTTAGAGTCGATTCCGTTGCTTTATAATAGCATTATTAGACGCTGTTATAGACGAGTTTTTGCCTCGTTAGAGCTCTATTCATGCTCCGTTTTTGTACGCGGTGTAAACATCGACGTTAATTGTTGTTTATGGGGCAAAGCGACGAGAGACTTGACACGGTCGGTCGGTCACCAATTTAGGGCTTTTGCGGCACAATGAACGATTGGTTTCGGTGTTGCAAAGCGGGGCCTCGCATTTACATAAGGACGCGGAGTTAACGTCCGCGGCCCAAATAAAGACGGAAAGTAATTTGCATATGCAAATATCTTGCCGTTCTCATGCAAATACTTGCTGTATTACAAACGGCTTAATGATACTTACACAGCCTCTGAGGTCCCCTGGGTGCTTCGTGCGAGCCATCCCTATTTGTCTTTCAATCGCGGCCAATTGGAACTCATGTTTGTTTTAATCTTTCATGCCTTTTCCCAACTATAACTTGTTAGAGAAAGCCACATCGAGAACACTAACGAAAGTGTTTGTGTAATAGTTAATATTACAGTCACATTTAATGGAATAAAATTATTATTAAAGCGATTTGTCTTCAGCCAAAGTGGTTTCTTGTTACTTGTTATGTTTCGTGAATATGCGTAGGTTTACAAGTAAAATGGAAAAGTATGGATTTTAATGGTAGTGGCTGCGGTCCAACAGTGGGGCGGTCAGTATATCATAAGCTGATTACTTCGTTTCATGATAATTTAGTCAGTAAATAAATCTAGTAATCGATCGAGAGATCGAGATATAGTAATCGATCATTCGTATGCAAATTAATAGGGTTTGTACAGTAAAAACACATAACAACCGAATGAAATTCCAATAAAAATAATCTTATTTTTGTATCTGTATTAAAATTATCAAAATGAGCCGATAAAAGTACCTTCAACAGACTTAATTACTAACATAATTTATCACCACAAATAACCAGACGCATTCATTTATTAATTGGATCCGTTCTTGTGTCTGATGTCATTACACCGACGAATGAACAAGCAAATAATGTATTCAATCGGGATTGTGTAGCTAATGATTAGTAACGACATACATATACGTCAGGTAATTATAGTAGCTACGTACGAGTACAAGTCAGCTTGTATATATAGTTTTATTACTGGGGGCAGAACGAACGTCAATCAAAACCCTGTTGAGCTTTTTTGCGGCAAGAGGTCTTGACAGAATGGTTTTAATGACGCCATGCGGGTGTCAGCCTGCATAGTCATTATAAAGAGATAATCACCGTAACCATCTCTACATTTGTTAATTAGAGAAGATTAATAACTCAAAAGTGATTGTGTGTTCGTCATCATATGATTACATGCATGACAATAAGATTACGTATTTTTACATTCTATGAAAGAACAACTGAATTGCCAGTAGATTTTTTAATGTTTGTTCAGAACTCAATCATGTAAAAACGGATTTCAGATTTTTTTGATTGAAATAATTTACTTCTAGATTGGTCCTTTTTTGTCAAAATCTGGCTTTGGTAGTGGACTCCGTCAGGAATTTACAGGCCCCCATGAACATTACAATCATAAAAATAGTGATTTCGGTATTTTCAGCAACAAATTATTTTAAGTGAAGATGTCGATTTATTTCTCAACTATTTCATCACGGTTGATGTATATCTTTAATTTATTCAATTTCATCTCGCGAACCATGCTTAAATGAATTAGGATTGGTTTCATTTGGCAAAGAATGACTTGAGAATTAATGTTTGCTTAGCAAATTACCTAAAAGCGTAGGTATTGTCATATACAGTGTGTCTGGTCACCGATGTCCGACCCGTTAAGGTGAAGTAATATGATCTATTTTATGAATAAATCCACCATAATTAAGCACTTTGCCCCAGTTGTTTTAAAATGGCTGCCATTTTAATTTTTTTTCTCGGGAGTACGGGTGGGTTATTTTAGTTTGCAATATCTGCCGATTTAGAGGTCCTACAGTCACAAAAGTGGTATCGTTGGACAGCTACAAAAGTAAGCAATAAGCTGACAAAAAAGCATTTTTTCATAACTCCCTTAAAATACCTCAAAAAAATGATTGAACTTGAAAATTGTGATAGAATTTGTTAGTTTTTTTTACATTTTTTTTTTTTCAGAAAAACTAAACTGTCAACATACATTTATTTTTAACTTTTTGGATACCCAAAGACATCACCTAAACACTGAAGCAAAAATCAAAGTTTCAAGTAAAATAGTTTAGAAGTTGTGACAAATTGAATATCACCCTGTCATCAGAAACCCTTTGAAACGCAGGTAAAATTTACCTGAAATAAATTAATTTTTTTTTTAAAAAAATTAATTAAAAGTGCTTAATTATGGTGGATTTATTCATAAAATAGATCATATTACTTCACCTTAACGGGTCGGACATCGGTGACCAGACACACTGTATATAAGATTGATTACCTATTATATTGTTTTTTGTCATTGTGTTATATGTATGATGTGGCTGTGCTTATAAATAAATAAATAAATAAATAGGTATGTTTGTTCTCTAAACAGCTTTACATTACACCTAGCTTTGTTATTTGCATTGCTAGTTGTTTACATTGTATATTAATGCCTTATTTCTGGCAGTGTTGTTTTATTGCCTCAAGAGCAGTAAACGCGTTGTGTTGGCGTGTGTTCACTATTTTTATGTGTTCAGTCAGACTTCTTACTTTTGTTATGAGCGCTTTTAAACTGCGCCTCGGAAGTGTCGGATAATGTAAACTTTTTGAAGGTGCGGGTAACGAAGTTTTTTATTAGTGTTTAATGACTCAGAGTGTGTTAAACACCGGATTGCGCTTCAAGTTCGCTTGGAGTCGTTAAAAATGAGATTGTGCCTACTATGTGCTATTCTTGTAGGTATTTTTAACGAGTTCAATAGCTTTATAACAGTTAAAGAGGTTTAAAAGGTTTTGAACGTGATGTGTATTTGATATTATTCATTTTTTGGTTTACCAACATAGAAATCTGCAATCACAATTAACACAAAAATGCAATTTTGCTTATAGCTAACTGTTCCTACAATTATAGGTAAACACATCACACACATACATTATAATAACAAGGTGGCGCAAAATTCGTTTGCCACCCTGTAGTTGAATACAATTAATACAAAATTGATGAATTTGTCTTTGTTAATTATTTCCTAGATTATGATGATAGATCATGATGATTCAAGAAATATCCTATAAATGCATTGTTCAACTTTCTTATAATTTTTCATGTTTGTATTCAATATTAATACTGTATTGATTGAACCGATATACAATTTTTAAGACATCTCCGCAACTTACTCGTACAAACAAACCATACATACCTACCAATCCAATCAAATCTTCTAAGAAATCTACAGATGGAAGATTGACGTGTAACAAAAAATAAGCATTCAAACGCTTGTAAAGAATTATCAGATTTAGATGTACACACAATGAGCCTGCCTCCGGCGATATTATCGGTCCGCACAAATAGCGCCATTAACCATAACACGCTAAACGCGACATGTCAGAACCGCTGACCGTTACCTCTCGCTCACCCTACGCCTCTATCTCCCTTACACCCGCGTGATCAATACCTCCAGGGCTGTTACCAAATAACAACCATACAAAAGAATTTTCCACGAAATATGTTTTGTTAAAAATAAATATTACGTACAAAATTTTAACGACTTTGTGTGTTTGGCGGCCGGTTATCACGAACTCAAAGCATTTAATTTTATGTTTTGTTTCATATTTGCCTATTCGAGCTACATAGCTCAACGTAGAATCTACCGAACATAGCACTTAGAATACCAGCTCCCAAGTCTAGTGAGTCTCAGTGTATTCTTGTTTATTGAAGACTAGCGACCCGCCCTGGCTTCAGGCATGTTTCATGGGATGTTATTATACATTTATAAACTCTTCTTCAATCACTCTATCCATTACGAAAAGCTGCATCAAAATCCGTTGCGCAGTTTTAAAGATTTAAGCGAACAAAGTGACCGAGATAGCGACTTTTTATACTGTGTAGTGATTTACCTAGAGTGAAACCGAAAAATCTAGCACAGTTACTATGATATTGTGCTCTTAAGGGCAATCAAATCAGACTGGATGGTTGTAATCACGGCAGCCCTAAGAAAGTACCTACGCGCCGTTGCATGTTTAAAATAACGCAGCGATGAATTAAAACGATAGCACGGTCTCAGCCGGTCTTGTGCGAGTGACGTAATCACTGTAATTGATAAAACAAACATAGCTTGCGCGACGGGCCGTGATAACGTCTGCCGGCAGGGCTACTCTCGTATCGTTTTTCGGATCGAAGTATCGGATCGCTAGGCGTTAGGAATAAACACACTGTACGGACAATGTCAAAACTGGCCAAAGTTTCGCAAGAGTTTGCCAAAGTTTTGATCAAGTAAATCATACGATATAACGTTCTAGATAACAAATTTGCCCATTTGATAATTATTACTCGTGGTGAATTTAATTGGTGGTCACAGTAGTGTTATCTGCTCCTCTGAACGTAATGTCGGTATTAGTTGTTTATTTCTTGTGCTATGTTTTGTTAGCTAAAATTGCTCTTAGTAGAATCAGTTTCAAAGCCGAATGGTAGAGTCACATAATGAATGTTTATTTTTAAGTGAATTAGAATTGCACAACATGAACTAGGTATAATGATAAAAAATAATGAAATAAGGGTCATTCATTCTTATTAACTTTACAGGAAAACTTTCAGCTTACAGGAAAACCGGCATTCAAATGTAGCTACAACGGGGATAATAATATTAATATGAAATGTTTAGTCAAATGCACCTTAAATACCAAATCAAAACAGTCCATGTCGTTTTGTTAATCTAAATAGGAGGGCTTATGATTCGAACATGGCTTCTATTCCAAACTTTACGAACTAAAACAGAAAAAAATAAGACTGTCATATGCGCTTTCTTTGCTCGGCCAGGGCTATAATTCCATTTTCTTTGCCGGGTAACGTGACGCGGTGGAGCTCATTTCATAACCCATAATGCGATATCGCTATCCCGCTCCCGCACTGGGCATCTGAAGAGTTCAGCGTCACCTATAAAACGGGTGTTCATCGAAGTTTGAACTCTAGCACTACAGTAGCAAACTTGGTTTTCACTTAGATGAGCGGTGGCGATGTCTTCCGCTCTGCAAACAGCGCGGTACACTTGGAAGTTTTCTGCTTCATTTATTAGCAGGCGAATGTCGAGCCGAGCCAATAAAGCGGGAGCTCTCGCCACCCTCTCCAGACGATTTATGAGTGAAACTCGCACTAATTCCACTAACAGCACTCTCCCAATTTGAATGTTAATTTTTAACAATTTAAGACTGTTAGTGACTTAGTTATGAGCGGACGCGCGTCTGTTGAATTCTTGATGGCTTACCTCGTACGTTGCGGATTTACGACTGAAACAAAACGGTGTAAAGGCCTAAAATCGGTTGAAGAAGTACCTACTATCAAAAAGGTGACTTACTTACTACTTCCATTCAGTAAAAGAATACCTACCTCGATTAGAGAAAATGTATACTCGTACTTACACAAAAAATGATTTTGTGGATTATTGTACGGTCAGCGACATGATAGCCTGCCTTTTTCTGCCGGTCCTCCTTGCTCTAATGCAAAGAAATGTCATTTTGTCAAGAGCAAGATTAAAAAACGTACATTGTACTTTGGCCTACCAGTTACTGGTTGATTTCTGAGCTCGTATTGAACTTAATACTAATATGCCTCATTAAAAAAAATATTTAAATTTTATATTTACGACTGAGTATTAATATTTATTGTGAGAAGTGCTCCTTTTGTACAGAATTGAGCCGATTTAAATCTCATTTCTGTTTCGATAAAGATCCTTAACACCTGCATGAATATTCAAAGAGCTTCAACGAAGCCTGATTTATCACTAGAAAGTATTTTCAAATAAATTTCAACCATTCCACCTTTAATACTGGGTTTGAATTACAATCATGAATTAAGTTTAATTTTAGTTTCGTCTTTTCAGGTAAGTCGTCCCTCGAGAGAGGAAGTCACCCATAAATTCGAGCTGGTTGCCCGTAAGTACAACTTACTACTTCGTTAAAACAATGGACTCTAAAAATATTATTACGACCACGAAAATTTATATTAATTTCTGCATTAACATACAAATAGATAAGTTTGCATAATTAGACGTTTCAGAGACCTTTGCTTGTGAAATTGTGTTTTTGTACGTGATGGGTAGATGTGCCCACGTTTCTGCCATTATAAATAACAAACGCCACATCACATAAAAATAATGTTGCGCGATTGATCCACCAATTAACAATCGGATTATTCGAATGATTCAGAAAGTTATATTCGAGGCAACATCGTCTTAAGAATGGACCGAGAATTCTATATTCGTAACAAAACCAGATTATAATTGAATAGCTCAACAGCAAAATGAAAGAAATGATTTCTTTTTAATAAAGTTGGCAACACAGCAGCACAATATTATAGCGGAAGACAAATCGACAACTTTTTCGATTTTAAAAAGTTTTTTCTTCCGGATTGACAAATAAGACTAATTCATACGAAATAATGAATACTTATAATTCATTGGATTTTTATTAGATTAATTCCAATGAATACCTAAGGTATTAAGAATTTATTTGTTTCAATCGAAAAGTTCGATGATGCGCCTCTCCGAATGATTTATCCACATTCGCCCATCACTATAAATAAAACTAATAACTTTGACGAAACAGCGATTCTTTGAATGTCAATTGGCGATTTAACGTTCCGTTACGCAAGTATGTTCTTCATTAACTCGCGCATATTTATTATTGAGAAGTACACATTGTAAAAGAGAAACATTTGATGTTACTGTTACACAATAACACTGCTAACAAATATCAGCACGATTCGTTATTTCTTGCCTCATTTCACACACTTGAGAAGCGGTTGTTTCTTCCGATCTGGTACACACACAGAAGTGTTTTGTTTTCTTGTCTAGAATTACATCCGATGAAAATAGAAAAAGCGTTTAGAGGTGGCGGCGGTGTTGAACAAATAAACTCTAGTCACAATAGAAGATAACATTATGCTTTCTTTGAAAAATAGCTTCCTGGCTACTGGTAGGTAGCGTGATGAGTAAGAATGAGTGTCTATAGCAATGTATAAACTGGAATCAAAGTAAAAACATATTTTTTTTAAATAGACCCGTTATGTACTACCAGTACTTTGGAATCGTTGAGAACAATTAACCAAATAAAACCTACACTTAGATAAGATATTCTTCATTGCACGTGGAAAACAAAACACAACTATGTTTATAGAGAGTTAGTTCGTACAACTTAGGCGTCTTTGTCGCTAAAAGCGAAAATCTCTTCCAGACAACCTTCAGGTAAAGAAACAGGAAAAGAAAAGTAGTTGCAGTGATGAACGATGGTTAGTGCATGATATTAAATAACATACGTATGCAAATACCATCATATAAATACACAGTATTACACAAACATCATTGACTCTACCACCGGTGCAGATAGATGTTTCTGTATTGAGAATAACCGGCAAGAAAGGCACCATAATGAGGGAATCGGTGACGAATATTTGTGTTCTTCCTTGCCTGGGTCTAAGTATTTGTTAAATATGTATCTACAGATATGTAAGAATGTTCAGACATCCATTGTATAGCTCTACTAAGGTCAGGGACAAACGATCTTTGAGTAAACTGTCCCAGATAGTAAAAAATACACTTTAACTACGGTTACCGTAGTAAAATGGTGAGATCCGGCTCGAAGGACCAGTGTTATTTACACGAGCAACTTCCGCACTTTGATCTTTCGCAGCCATTTTCTTATCCCCTCTTTAATTATTTCGCCTTTGAGCCTCCCCCCGGAACTCGCGGAGTGAATTTTAAGAGGTTGTCACAAAATGGACTCTTAATTACAAGCGGGCCGGGTTTTATTTGTAATAATTAATAAGTTTCCTTTTATGCCTGACTGTTATTGCGCTAACTGATGAGGACGAGACAGTAATTGCATCGTATTTCAGTGACTTCACAGCTGTTTGGTGCGAGTTCTAACTTCGATTCAATTGCGTCGTCTGTTTGAAATGGCGCGGGTCGTTAAAGTGTGAACTGAGATGGCGACACGTTTTGCTTATACTAACACAATTATATAATATTTTTCATTATCATCATTCGCGGCTATAAAGCTGGGTTTCTATCGAAGCTGGAAATTTTAACCAACTTTTCTATTGTGATCGTGACAAAAAGTCTGTCATTACCTTTCAACGTTAACGCGAACACCCAGCTCAAGATACACACTGCTGAGCAATTTTCGTCAGATGAATATGTTTGTCCTGGGCGGGAATCGTACTCGCTATCTTCGACCCTAAAGGCAGCGTCTCTACCATACCCATTGCGCTAACAGCTTAAGTCATTCATAATAATAATTTGAAGCATATCTTCTATTGTGAATATTGTTATTGAATTTATCTGTTTAACACCTCAATGGAAATACCATTTTTTTATTTATTTTTTAACAAAAGGTTATGCTATACTTATTCTGGATTTAAAACATAGGCACTTCATTTATTCACCCTTTTCACTCATATCATTATCATTAATTCATATTCTATAATTCAAATTTCATAAGCAAACACATGTTACAAAATGTCAGTCGTTAAAACTTAAACTCATTAGGGTACGTACATACATTAACTTGATTGTTTCTCATTAATTCATTCAGAACTGTACTTCAATGATGCTAATATGTTTTTTAAAGTTCTTTAAAGACGTATTTAGTGTTCATTTTATAACGTAAGCTGTGAAATAGATATGTTTATAAAAAAAAATGTATCCAACCGGAGCTTTTTATCTCGTTAAGTCTAAAGTCTTAAGTTTACTTTGAATTTTTCAGACTAAATTAAAAATCTAGACAGAGAATATCTTTTGCGTAGTGAGAAATAAAGTACTTGAGGCAAAAGGTGTAATTACTTTTGTGCTACTGCCATGAATAACTTAAAATGTTGATTAAATTAAATAAGTAAAATGTTTTATGACTTCGTTGAATAATTCAAGCAAATACAGATAACCCAAAGTTGTAACCTTGGGTTCAAACTCTCTCAGCCAAATGTGGGCTTCAGGAAGTTCCGTACACTACGACGGCAACAATCTGTGTGCTTCTGATCAGTTCGTCTGCGATATAGTCTTGAGAGTATGTATGCATGTAATGCATATGGTAAAACCCCATTTAAGATGATTTCAAAGGCACCAGTCTAAAACGCGTGTTATCCAAGAATTGTATTAAGCATTTTAAAAACGTAAAAAACATGCTTTAAAATTGCGAGGAGAAATCGTATTAAACGAGATTTACGGGTGTTCAAAATCCATTATCATCATATTTATACAACTTTTAATGTAAATAACAATGTCAAAAGTGATTTATTAACGTTTCTGCACTTTAATGTAAAATAAAGTAACCGTAAGTCACCCATGTCTACGACTAAGCTTAATTATTTCAAAGCTTAATAGAATTCTGTGATGAATGTCTAAAGTATGCTAATTGTGTCTCATTAAGCTGAATAGGACCAAAGTTAATAACTTAATATGAGAACCTTGTTTAATAAGCGGTTTCGTAACGAAATGAAAATAAAAATGAGTTAATAATATCGTATCTGCGGCACCCTAGTCAAAAGTGTATTATTTTATTGAGGAAGTTGGCTCAGTCCGGTCGTAAAGCTCGCTCTCGGCCGATCAAATTTAAACCATTACCATTTTATAATGCCGTAAACGGCTCATGACTCCCGTCGACTGTTTTATAATTGTAAGTTAACGCCGAATCCAGTTTCTGAATCAGCCGTGGACAAATTAGTGGACAAATTTAGATTCCGAATGACTTGTTGACTGAGATAAGTATTTGCTATAGCGATGCTACAACACACCGATTTCAGAAGTGGATTAAAACCTTACTTGAAACAAACTTTCAGAAATTAACTTGCATTTTAGTTGAACATTTTTTTTAAAGTCTAACCAGTAATGGAAACATAATTGCTTCCTTTGTTTCATTAGCGCTAATTCAGCTATTGTAGAGTGTACTGGCACTTACTCGCAAATGTTTAAACCAATAAGAATGAAAGAAGCAATAGTCCTGGTAATGTAGTGCTACGCTGTAAGACGGTTGGATTTTTATGATTAGTTAGGTCATGCTTAGTATAGGTCTCTCAACCTCGCTTACCCTTTTGTCATGAAAATTCAAAAATTGAAAACTCTGTAGACAAGAAAGACGTCCTTGTATTCAATAAAATAAATACCTTGATAACTGTAAAAGATCTACTGATTTTAAATCGCGAATAAGCTAATTAGTCAGTTCTTGTGATATTTATCGAATTTCATAAAATACATAAACTTATATACCGCAGAATAAGGATCCCACAGACTCTCCTGCTAGAAACATCATGCCTAAATAACTCTACCAATTAACTTTATCATTGACTCTACTATAAAGTACACAACTAAATACGAACGATTGATCTTATCTGAACTCACGTCACAAACGACAAATTATCTACTAGACCTAATGAACCTGTTAAATATCTGGTTATTTAATATGAAACCTACCTTTAGATGTTTTATTCATATGAATAGACTATTTCAAAGCAGCAAAAGTACCAGGAGAGCATAATCCCGAGAGAGTGGTGCGTTGATTAGAAAGTTCGCGTGTGAATTAGTAGGTAACAACGCGGGAGGGCGCGGTAATCGCATTATCGCCCATTTGTAGATATTCGTGGCAGGCCGTGGGCAAACTACTGCCAACTTCGCCGTCTAAACTTGCTAGCCTCATTTAAGGCTGTTCTGGGTGTACTGATACCGGTACATCTGATTACATTAGTTTAATTAAAACTGACGGGATTAATTTAATTTCTTTATGCTAATGAAGTTGCCAAGTAGCGGTAAGATAACCAATCTTAACAAGCGACCTTCCTACACGACTCATGTAATAATGTGCTCGTGTACTCAAACCACAAGTGGGTCTCTTCAAGACAAAGGTGAATGGGTATTTACAAGTAGACATGTGACATCCATCATAGACCACATCGTCACTTGTCACTACAAGATTTGAACAAATGACTGTCTAGTACTGAATAAAAAATAAAAAGGTTTCTCAAATTCTGACGATCGTCGATTGTCGAGATAAATGGACGCGTTGTTTACCAGCTTCTGAATATGCGCTGTGAGATTATAATAACGTTTGAGTGCCTCGTGTCTCGCATTGTTTTTCTCGAGTAAACAGTGTAACAAAGAAAAGCAAGGAAAACCTTGTTAACTTTTTAAAGCATTCGTTTGGTGCTCATGCATTATTCAGCAATATACACACGCTGTGTCGCGGCCGTGTTGGCGGATGGCTCGTGCAGGCCACCACTCCTACCCTTCTCACAATTGACATTTTGCGAAGAGCCCAACCCTTTGTTGCTCGAATGAAACGTGAATTTCAATGAAAACGAGGTTAAAATTGCTAAGGCCCGCCATCGCTGTAAAAAAGAGATTTCATTACAAGTCATTGTTATGTTATGATTTTCGCATTCCCTTGGAGGATTATTAAAGCAGAAAAGGCAGTTTTTCGTGCAATTTAATGTCTGGAGAAGCTTCTAGTCTTCATGGGTAATTAAGTCTGGAGTTTGTGTTGTGTTTTTGCTTGCTTTTACTCAATTAAAACAATTTTAAATAATAGCTGAGGACACAAAGTTGGGGTTGTACGCGGGCGGAATAATTCCGAGTTTTGAGTTAACCTCTCGGAGTTAGCATCTTGTTTCGTCATCGTTAACGTTAGCGGGATCGTCTCGGTTATATTTATGCGGCTCGCGTATAATGAATATTCTGTGGTCGGGCTTTAAACAGCGAATATCGACAGAGCTATTTACTCTTTTGAAATATTAAATTCGCAGGATTTGCTGTGTAGTTTATTAATTTGATAGTTTATCTGGAGGGTAGACAGACAATGGGAGAGCAGGGAGTTCGTTTACATCTCCCCGAGGGGGGTAGAAATGGAGCGTCTACGTTACTCGTAAAAAACGTATGTAGATAATAAATAACACGTTTTGGTGGGGTCGATGGGACGCACGAGTGTTGTCTAATAGCAAATGCGGATTAGTTGCGAATATAATAATACTGTGGGGGCTGTTTGATGCGGATATTGGAATATTTTTTCTTTGAAGTGGCTTATCTTTTGATCTGGGTTATTTATTTTTATTATGTTCACGCGATCAGTAAATATGGCTTTGATGGTTGTATCGGCATTAAGAAACACAAGATCAAATTCGATTCGATTTAGCTGCTCAGAGTTAGATAATGTACATAACTTGTTACTATATTTTAAATGAACCTAAAAACCTCAATGTGCAGTAACTATTTCGGTGACTTTTACTAATTAACAGTAGAATATACCTTGACAGTAATAATTAAAATAAGAGCTGAAGTCGATTAGTATTCCACTTTTAAATTCCTCTATTTCCATTAAGCGCTGTTTCACTACCGCTAAGTTAAAAAAGGTTTCATGCGAAAAGCCTCACGTACGAAAAAAGGAAAAAACTCTTAAGGCGAATACTACTTGGAAACTGAAACGCAATTTGCATACACACACTTGCTTTGGCCATCCGTTGTGTAGAAAACTAAGTATCATTTTCAAATTTCTTCAAATGCATATATACAAAGGCGTGTTCTTTTTGCGGTTTTAATTGTTTCTTAAAAGTTTACTGTCACTCAAAATATTATGGAGCAATGAGTTTTTTAATTTGGGGTGTCATTATTTTTTTAATGATTAACCCCCTTATTCATAAAAACGAACGCAACGCTAACGCATTGTTTAAGCTATTGACGTGTTCTATCACTTACTCGCAAATGGCGGCAGCAACAAGAATGACAGTGACAAAGCGATACAAAAGTTATCGTGTTCTATAAGAGCTGTTTAAGTTTTTATGAATAAGGTGGTTATTCTTTTGGAGGATTCTTCTCCGTTAAAATTGGTGCCAATACATTTAGAAACATTTTATGTATCTTAATTTTATCTATCTTGGATACGAAACCATACGATGGCCGTAAATCCCATAACAACGAAACTTGAGGTTTGAGATAAAAAAATAAAAAAGTACTTATCAACGCGTCCCAGTAATGCGTCGCCTTAACAAAATGTTTTTCAACAAATTACGGCTGGTAGTGGCGCGAATAAAGGAGATATACTGCTGAAGATATAAATCAGATTATCCTCAGCTCCGTGCTTAAATTAAATGGGTTTGAAGGAAAATTACGATGTTTTCAAACGTTTATACCTTTGTTTACTTGGCCGTGGGCGTTTCGAATTCGGCGAGAGTCGTTTTAGCAAATACTTATTTACTTTGCAATGAACTTGTGTGTGGATTCTTAATTTCTTTTACGAGTTTTTTGATAAATGGAGAGTAATAAAATACGTTAGAGTACTTATACCTACTTACCTCAATGGTTTTGGGTACTGCCTAAAGGGCCTTGCATACTAGATGACAAATATGCCTAAAATTTATAGATAAACATTTATTTTAGTACTTTTTAAATTAAATACCATTTCGAGACATTCATACACCAAGAACATTTTCTGCAAGCTAAGCATATATGTTTCTAGTGTTTGATATTCTCACATACTTACCTATACTCATTTAAAATGAGGTACACTTATACATAGGTACATTTATAATTCTGCATGTGAACTAAACCCACGACCCCTGTCGCGGTAGCTAAGTCAGTCATTAATATTACATTCCGTAGATACCGACAAAGGTTAATTGCTTAACCTAATAAAAGGCAACTAATCCAACAAAAAACCATGATGAATAATCTCTGGCCCATAAAAACTTGCTCTGAATAGGTAGGAAGGTACTTATTTTTTCGCCGACATGTTTTTTGACCGCTTTTGCGATCAAGTTAGGCCAAATAACTGCAGTTAAATGAAGAACACGCAAAAATAAAACTTATAACTATGTAATAGGGAATAAAAGTTGGTATAGGGAACATAGCTACAGAGTTCACTCAAGTTAAGGATATGAAAAAACATCCTTTTTGTTCATAAACAATAATAAAAATAACTCTGAGGTCAGTATGGCCGCTTTTGGCGCATAGTTTGAAATGAAATAATCTCGTGTAAGATTGTCCTAAGCTTTTTTCATGAATTTACCAAAGATTTTATACTTTTTGTTACAGTGAAAAACTTCCTGAACTTTAAAATGGTAACATTATTCATACTTGAGTGTGGTTTCCGAATGAGGGCATTAGTCAATTTTTGACATGTAGTTATTATTTCAATTTCCTCGAAGCTTAAACGCTCAATAATACAGAACCGCAAACGCTATTATTGTATCATTTGACATTTAAATCAATATCAGATAATTTGATAGCATTTTAATCCAAATGATATTTATATGAAGATTAATAGCTATGAACTTGAGAACTTCCGTTATGCATGAATTAATGTTGAATATTAAACAGTTTGTTAACACAGTATACTGTGTTATGTTTAGAGCTATACCTAATCTTTATATCCACTTTGACTTTCAAATTAGACGCTTGCTAACAGATCTGGGAGATAACACTTTTATTGTCACAGTTTGTTAGGTACAAAGGCACCCATATCAACCTTTACAAAACCGTTGGAAAATGGGTCTTACGTCAGCGGCATAAGGTGCCCCTATGTAAAGGTTGATGTGAGCGCCTCTGTACTTTGCTTTTCAAAAGACGTGAATAAAATAACACTCTACACACTACTCAAATAAAGGATTTTGTTTGAAAAACTTTTGAAAAGTGTTCAAAGAAAGCGGGCGAAGTATATGTTAATAATTCATCATCTTAGTAGATGTGAAGTTAATTGTTCCGAAAAGTCAAATTAATATTCTAATTTATCTTTTGAATCTAGTAAGTTTACCTTTAACATACATAGTGATGCATAGAATTTCGTCATGCATTCCTGCTAAATAATACTCTAAATTATATCGCAGTTCCTAACATTTATCCAATAATCTAACTGTTTTTTTCCTTACGATCAAACGTTAAAAATCGTAAGGTTATTAATCACTACAGTTTACCTAACCAAACCGACTTTACCGCCCAAATAAAGACATTGCAAAAGATTTACCCAAGTCACAATCCGCAATGCGAGTTTAAAATGAAATATCGTATGTATCATGGCAACCCCGCTCCTGTCTGCCGGTTGTATTTATGTAAAAAGGGGAAACTCTTGAATAAAACGGCTTCCACAAAGACCGGAGAATATTAAAAAATGTATTACGGGCATTTTTTGCGCTCGAATAAGATTTTGTAAGTGCTCACGGACGCTTTGAAGCACATATTACTTTTTATTGGTTCGCGAACCAGCTTAATAAAGTTTTTATTCGATTGCTATTTGAGAATTACTCTGATAATCTTGAAGAACTTTAACTTACAATTAATTGAGTTCAAACATAAAAATCTACAGAAGTAGGTACTTTAGGAAGGTAAATTAAATGTAATCTTACAAGTATAATTATCCGGAATTTTATTATTCTATTTGAAAATTGCTATCTAATTTAGTTACTTTTTACTACTGTATTCAATAAAACGGTATCCATTGCCTAATTGCACTATAATTAAATGATAAACGTATCCTCATTAATAGGTAATTTAATCTATAACAACATTTAAATGTGATGTCGTAACATTTTACAGTTGTTAATTAAAATTTCACTTAATTCCACTCGTTAAAGCTAAGGCGTATGTAGTAGGGTTGCCAGCTTTAAAAATACAAAAGGCTCTGCACTGCGAGCCTACCCTCTGAATATATTCCGTGATTTTGCTGAACCAAAAAGGCGAAATAAAAACTTAGATTTAAAAAGCATGATTATTGGTTCCACACTTTTACACACCAGCGCAAAAGTTTGTTAATAAAATAGATATTTGTGGCCTTAGGAAGTTTACACCACTTTGAGACATTGTTTACAATTTGAACAATCGATTGGCATCTCTAGGTAAATAAGCCCCCTTTTCCGATCACTGATTACAAGACGTAAATTGTTTGTTAAAGTAGGCAAAAGTCTTTTAAAGACATAAGAAACGATTAAAGTTTAAGAACCCAGCAGCCCCTGTTTTGTTGCAGCTTTAGGTAAATTAGTCTCTTTTCCGCTGCTCTTGATAAACAAATAACAAATACTAAGCAAACCAACCCGACAGCCCTAGTCTTTAATGAATTCCATTCAAAAAGTAATTAAAAATGTTTTCTGTATCGCTGCGCTTTCGACGTTCAACGTCTTCTGACTGAGGTAAATAAGTTGTAAAGTGAATAACTTTCAGGGCTAATTAGAGGGGTAGTTTATTAGGGGCTAGGGGAAATAACGGGCGAGGCTAAACCTCTCTGAAGGGACGTAAAGATTAAAATGCGGAGATTTCCTCCTCAGACTCCCATTTTCTGTTTATCCGTGAAAGGGCTTAAAACGTATTTTTAGGTTTAATCGTGTTGATGGAGTTTTACTAACGTGGTCTTGAAACAGGTGAGCGTTTGTTTTTAACGATTTGCTTGATCGAAAGGTCAATTGATAGTCTGGATGACTGATAGCTGAAAAATAGTAACTTACATCACCTTTGGTTCTCTCTTCTGAAGTTTAGAACTTGATTGAATCTATACGATTCGCTGTTGAACTCATTCAGTTTGTAAAGAACAAAATACTCGTAAACGGTCACTAAGTTGGACTTTCATATGTCAGAGTAACTAAATAAACGCAGTTACTCCTGTTTTTGTTGTCATAGACAGAAACGTTTAAACTATGTAATGTGTCTTCCTCTAGTACTGAACACACATGCACAACATTTTTATTTGATTCATGAACTAGGAAATGAACTTACGTAGGGTTCTTTTGCGTGAATTATTTTTTCAAGGTAAAGAGATTCAATAGTAGGTACTATACATTTTGGGAGATCCAGTGAAAAAGCGGTATTTTATTCGCAATTTAATTATTAGAAGAAGAGGATCTCCTCTTTCTTATTAATATTGAGCGACTTAAGAAGAGCCTCTTGAAATTTAAGCTACTTATTTAATTTGGGCATTGGTGAAATGGAAATACCGATTGAAATAAAATAAATATCGTTTTATTCGTTTAAGCTCGTTATTACTTTATTAGGTCAAATTTTGTCGGATTGCTATTACAACACGTTTGTTGTAGTTGTTTTAATATGAGATCTTATGTTGACTTTACTAATTCTTAAGGGTCCATACTAAGGTCGGCCGGAGAGAAAATCTGTCAAATTTGAAAGCGATCATGACAGCTATGGTCACACAGTGGTTGGGCCGTGCAATCCGTGCATAAATGCAATGCAGAAATCCGGACGAACGTCTTGGTGTAATTGTTTAGAAGTCGGCTACTACACCAAAGGTCGCGGGTTCGATCCCCGCACAGTACAAACATTTGTGTGCATGAACATGTCTGTTTGTATTGGTCTGGGTGTTTCCTATGTATAATAAGTATGTATTTACAAAAGAAAAAGTATTTAAGTATGTTTATCCGTTGTCTAGTATCCCATAAAAACGGAGTATAATTAGCTCACTTGGGGCTAGATGGCGCTGTGTGGAATTATGTCCAGGAATATTTATTTATTTATTTTTATTATAAATCGCGGCATGATAATCATTTGATGCGTTCACCAAAGATATTTTTATTTCGCCACCCAAAATATTTCAGGATATAGGGCAAACAAAAGAAACTAACCAAAAATTGTATTTTATTAAACATACTAACAAGCGGTTTTGACAATTATTTTTTTACACTATTATTTGCAATCTATTCTCGTGACCACGTTATTTGCACAATGTTATATCTGGTACTTGACGATTCCATCGAGATCTAGTTGTAACTTGGTTTATTCGTTCGATCATCATCAACACAAAATATTTCTTACATCCAATGCATATGATATAGCAATACGGAGCCATTTCTAGTAACATGCAAAAGAACCCACTACTAAATTGGTCTTACTTATAATGAAAAGCTGCAAGAAGCATTAAAGGGAGCTATCTTGTTACTAACTAAAACGAGGAATTTAACAGTAACTGTTAAATTCAACTGTTGACAACTGTTGTCAACAGTTGAGACACTTTTAGTGGATAATTTATTTTAGACAATAACACTTGAGTATAATACGTTTAGTCTCCTGTAGAGGCCATCGTATTTCAGGCTTTTTACGCTGAATTTAATACAGAATCCACCGTGATCTTCATCTTACTGGAATTGATCTACGAGTAGAGCATAGTATGAAAGGAAGTCACCCTCCGCGTTTTTCTGACTGTTTTTACATAAGCTTTCACTATCTAAATGATAGTTGATGCTAATTATATTTTCTAGAACGTTTGTCTGTATAGTTCATTCAAATTACTACAGGGAAAAGCTGTGTGCAAATAGCCAGTTAGAGATAAAAATGCTTGCACTGCCATTTTTCCATGGCTGACGTAAATATGATAATTCATATTTATATCAAAGTTCTATCTGATCAATTTTTTTTTAATTTAAAATGGGTTTGCGTTTGACCTCAGTCTCGCCAGCCACGCTTACCCAAAAATGCTTATTCACTCTTGCCTTGAAGACACCAAGGTTGTATGTATCCGGAAACACAGACGCAGGGAGGGCGTTCCACTCCTTAGCGGTGCGGACCAGAAAGGAAGCACCAAACCGCTTAGTTCGGACCGCTGGAAAGTCGACCACATGAAGGTGAAGGCTTCACGGTGACTTGTGGTCCGGTAGTAGAAAGTAGAGGGTGGTATCAGGTCATGAAGTTCTTGCGCACACTCTCCGAAATACACCTTATAAAAAACCGATAGACAGGCAACTCTACGCCGATGCTCCAAACTCGAGTTTGGTTCCAACGAGCGTCTCGTCACCTATCAGTCTCCTGGCTCTTCGGTCTACTGAGTCCAGTGCATCCAGCTGATACTTGGCATTGCCATCCCAGTGGTGGCAGAAGTACTCCATACACAACCGAATTTGTGCTTGGTACAATTGTAAAAGCTGTTCCGGTGTGAAGTGTGTTTCCATTTCGAATAACTTGTCATTATGTTCTATTGCAATAACTATTTCTGTTTTGTATAAGCAAACGCAAACTTTCATTTTTTTTGCTCGAGATCTCCATGCTAATTACTATGGAACGAGTGCAGTTTCTTTGACTGCCGTCTGCGCAGTCCCGCAACTCAGTCTTCCACATGACGACGGGTGAGTGCACGTCACTGCGTGAAGAATACAAACAAGCATAAAAATACGGCGTGTGTAAGTACACGAACTCAATGCATAGTTTGCTGTTCGCATTTTTTCAAAGACTTAAGTTAACGTAAGTAATAACTTTGATTTCTGCTCTATAACTTTGTATCTTTATGTTTCGTCAAATTTCTTTGTCAAACAATTTCAGTTATGATAGAGGCCTACGAAAACTAATTTAGTAAAAAATATTGTTCAAAAAAGAAACTTTGATCTATTCAGACACCTTAATTGATCTTTCATGATCAGATAACATAGTAGCTTAGACCACACAAATAACAAAGTTTTAATCAATTCGATTTGAAAGCAATCAAAGCTATTTGTGTTCTTACTTCGTTCCCTTGTTTTGCTTGAATATTTTAGGCAGATCCCGTATTGGCATTAACCGATGATGCTGCAGATTAACACCATGCTAAAAGTAAATAAATAGATTGTTTTTCAAATACCAATAGGTAAAAACTTTCAGTATAAGTTACAAATAGTAAAAATTTACAAGAAAAAATAGGAAAATGAAATGGAAACTAGTACCAAATTGTCAAACCCAAGAGAGCTTTTAATCAAGTGTACTTATAAATATAAACCTGCCATATTACTCTCATGGTGAATCATGATAAAATCATACGTTTGATAAATTATGCATAATGCATAATAATATGAACAAACAGTACGGAGGAAAAAAAACAAAGTTGTACTATTTTCAACAAAAGACCCTATGTGCGCCTATTTCGTGTAAATTATCCGCGTAATTATAAATGTCATTTTCGTCAAAAGAGACGTGCGTTCACCTTGGGGACATGGGGGGGAGTGAGCTGCGACGGTGCGCGGACAGCTATCAAAGAAACTTCACTCACTCCATAGTAATTTGTATGGAGATTTCGAGTGAAAAATTCGGAATGTTTGGGAATTTTTTGCACATAACTGAAATAAAGCAATGAAAAACAACTGATTGTCCACGCTTCTTTGATATCTGATCTTTACACGTTATTTAAAACACGTAAGTTGTTAGTTTATATGATGCCTAAACTTTTGAAATACGGGAGTGCGTTTTGCACGTTTTTAGCGATATTCTGATTTTTTTTCACATTAATCTAGTAAGTTGATCCATATACTGGAAGTTTGAGCTGATTGTGCAACTCTTTGACTACTATGACGTTTTTTTTCGTACCTCATACTTCATATTTTCTATATAAAACTTTAGTTTTCCCGAGAGCCGTTTTCCTGGTATCGCGCCTTAACATTGTCAGAAAATGTGAAGTGAATAAGCTAAAAGACTCCTGAGTATTTTAAGGATGACTACGAATAGTTGTCTCGCTTTTTAAATGTAAAGTACGGTTCTTATTCCTGAATTCACAGACGTCAATTAAGGTTGAGCACGCCTTCACACTCATGCCACGGTAAAGGCCGTCCTGTAAATTGTCTATAGAACTGATAGTGACAATTATAGTTGTAAGAGATGCTCTGCTTTGATTTGCTTTTGTGAATTCGGCAATCAATAAATTTTATTGTTACTTTGACTTCATCATAGCAATTAGAATGAAAGCTTTAATAAGTTTCGCTAAACCCTGAAGGTACCATACTATAAATAGTTGCATTCTCGCCTATATCCGTGACTTTTCCTACTATCCTACTTACAGTAAATCAAAACTAAAGTAAAACTTTTTCTGCATCCAAATATTAATCTACTTGGTTGATTGACTTCGTTCAATCTTATGCCATTTTGATTTCTTCCAACATTGCATCACATCTGTATCTCAATCATCATTTATTTGTGTCAAGCTTGCGTTTGGCCCGATTACCAGCGGTTTAAAAATAATATCACATCTGTCCCAAATCACGAGTCCGCGTCGAGAGGGTTAAATAAACGAATATTGAAACAGTTGCCGGCATCAAATCGAATTGTACAAAGTTAATTAGAGAGCGACGTTGAGTAGGGTCAACCCTCCGAACGTCCGACCTCCTCTTACATATCTAATTATTATTTATATCTCGTCCGGGCATCGCTATTCAGCGTTTCATAATAGAATCTCATTATGCTTGCAAATTATAAAAATTTAACGATATGCTTTCGACACGTGTAATGTCGCCCTTTTGAAAAAGTGATCTGTTTTTATCCGATCTGGAATGTAATATCTTGCATAGGTTTTGCTTATAAATGACTAATTAATAGATATAATTTGAGTAACGCATCAACACCTTTTAAAAAGCTGTTGTAATGTTCTTGAAATAAACAAATAAACGTGTGTTTGTGGTTTTTGCGGTTGCTAATGTCTAACCACCACTACGCAACTCTGATAGTTATTAGGCTTAATTTTCCTATTATACAGTGCCTTTTGTATTACAAATGTAAATAGAAATAAGTTTTATTCCTTTGTGTAGTAAATATCCGAAATGTTAATAAGCAGAGCAAACTTTGTCAGAATTCCTCGTTCCGCACGATTCGGCAGTGATTCAGCCTCTAGGATATCTTGGCAAAGTTCTAGCGAGTCGTAACGTTGATGTGTTCTGGCCCATTTGCTGGCACGAACACTCTTTGTCGCCACTTATTCCGCATAACACAAAATTAATGTACCGGTAGGTGGTGTATAAACAAGCCTGGGTGTACCCGCCCTCCTATTTATTGCCAGGCCTCGCGTCCCGTCCACCAGCCCCATAAACGCGAGCACTAAAACGCGGCATTCACCTAAATTATTTTAATGACGTATGTTCTCCGCTTTACTGGATTGTAATTCTGTTTGAAAACGGCTCCGCTATGCAGTGGACGTTCCGTTGCCAAATCCGAGCCATTTGCCCGCGATCCGTACGGTCGGTCACGCGAGTAATCTGCGACATATCTCGGATGCGATGGGATACTTACGTGAGTCAGCCGCAGCTCGTATCGAGTCATTAGGCATGTAGGATGGTGTCGGCGTCGAAACGGTTTCCTTTTGCGGCGGAGTCGGCGTCGGGACTACAAATTAGTTCCTGCGATGCGTTACAATGAGAGGTCGGAGCATGAACGACTCCCTTCGGCGTCTTAATCGAAGGCGCGCTCATTACGCTCGCTCTCGGCGCTCTTTTGTTCCTGAAGCTTGTGAATTGATTTACTCTCTATTGTATGCTCGCATCGACACCGTGCCGGGGCTGTCTTATTTGCGTCCGATATGGCCGCTAGCGCGCCCGACCGCTCTTTTATTGAAATGTAAATTCGAATCTAGCCTCACTAACTTTTTTCGTAGTTTCCTCGCGATGCGAGTTCGTTTGTCAAGATAAAACGGCAGCTGGCGGCTCCGACCCCTCTGTTTGCAGTCGCCGGGAGAGTATTGAGGCGGCGTAACTCCAACCCCCCGGGATCCGCACAATGCCCCCTCTCGACTTGTTCACGCGGCGCCCATAAAGGATTTAATAGCGATATGGCGTGTCGAAATATTAATATGTTTGCGGCTAACTGTGTCCGTATAAACTGAGCGTTGAGCGTCGAGCTTCGTTTGTAGCTCGCTGTGGGCGTAAGATGATAGCACATTTGTCATTCGACTAACAATAAAGCGTTTAATTTTGTTTATAGACGTCGCGTGGGTTAAGATAATAGTTTCGCCGTTATGGCCCTAATGAATGCAGACATATGGCTTCATCTCGCGTGGCGGGGCAGCCGGGCCGATGCCAAACGCTTGTTTATTTAGGTGCTTCAGCTGCAAGTCGTATTGATGGAAATGATAATTTCTCTCAAAACAAATTGCTTACAAACACGTCGCTTTATCGTGCGACTGCGCCACGACTGCGCGCTGGAGTGTGACCAATAGGCCATTATAATTAATTATTTTAGACTCGAACGTATCGGAACGTGACTGATTAAACCTTTTTTTGGTTTAATTTCAAATTACAAACTGTATGGCAAATAATAAACCTTAACATAACTTTGACTGGTCTAGATGTTAGTGGTAATGAAACAGATGAATTATTTTTTTGTTGCATTATTTAGGTCTGTTCTTTTTAGCTAGCAAACCATTTTGTTATACAGAAATTGCTGTTACCGCGTTATCTGTGCCAAATAATACTCAAAAACACTCCGTTACGTTATTTTTAAATACCTATTAAACTTTTATTAAACTACAAAGACTTATAAAAAACCTATATGACCTAACATGACTTTTCCGTTTTATTTCATGATGTAGATGTCATTGAAACCTATCCGCAGGTTATTTATTAAACATTATTGCATTTGTTTATCACAAGGAAAATAATACCTAAATGCTTTCAATTAGGTAAATTGTTCAGCTATTTATTCATTTAATGACGTGGCGGGTCACTTATCAGCGAAGGACTGTTATAGGGAAGGATTTTAAACCTGTTTTGAAAAGAATTTAATAACGAATCGGAGACACGCAATTTCCGTAATTGATTGTTCAAATCCCATTCCAAAGGCGACGGGTGCGACAAGCAGGCGATAAAACGATATCCCACTTGTCACCGGGACGTGGAACGGTTATTATTAAGGTAATATCTGTCGGCTCACATAAAATTTTGTTATTTTTCCAATAACATTTCGGGAGTCGACATCTCCGATTCTGTGCGGGAGTGCTTTAGTTCACAATTTGTGAGGCCATTATCCGCGTGCGTGAGCGGGACGGGCGATGTGCCGCGCCGCTCTCGCGCCAGGCGCTGAATTCAAATGGGTTCATTTGATTAATAGTCCGGTCAAATTAGACCAAAAAATAAGAGTGAAGTTACATTAATTCCCACCAAGCTGAAAATCGGTAAGATTGTTTGAAATATCATTAAAAACAAAATTTGAAAGTTCCCCATCTTTCCCCTGTAAGGAAAAAAAAATATTCAAGGTCAAAGGTAAAAAAAATGAGTTTTTCGCGATTTTCAGCAAAACGGTAAGTTTTATCATAAAAATATCTCAGACAAAAATTGTAGATCATAAAATGATCTACAAAAAATTACTTCATACTTTTTTTCTACGAGCCACCGTTTTTGAGATATAACGATTCAAAAAGCTGTAAAAGTTGCGCTAAGTACACTACCTCCCCCCTCACGGGTTCTCGCCTCGGCGTGGCGAGGGGGCCTAGTACCGGTGGTAGGGGCACCACCGGGAAGCGAAGAGAACCCAGGCGTGGCAGCGTGGTGGACTGGACACCCACCCGCTGCGGCCCGTAAGGGCGACGGGCTGCGGGGCCAGTGGGGCCTGCAGGCGCCTTTGAGGCGCGTGGTTGGGGCCGCGGCGCACAACCGTTTGGTGGGGGCCAGTGATCCGAGGCTGATCCCCCCTGTGCGTCGCGGCCCGGCGGGGCCGTACCGCCGGTTACGGCAGCGGAGCCGTCCTTTGGGTGGCTCGTGGTTGCGGGCCCAGTAGGGTCGCTGCGGCCCGTAAGGGCGACGTGGGGATGCGGGGCCAGTGGGGCCTGCAGGCGCCTTGAGGCGCGTGGTTGGGGCCGCGGCGCACAACCGGTTGGTGGGGGCCAGTGATCCGAGGCTGATCCCCCCTGTGCGTCGCGGCCCGGCGGGGCCGTACCGAAGGTTACGGCAGCGGAGCCGCCCTTTGGGTGGCTCGTGGTTGCGGGCCCAGTAGGGTTTGCGTACGGTGGCCAGCTGGCGCGTGGTACGGGGGTGCCGCCGCCAGCATTGCACGGGTTTCACCGCTGCCTGGTAGGGACGGCTTGACATCCTCGGCTGTCCCTTCTGGCCTCCCCTCACGAAGGGGGGGTCGCTTCCGGCCCGCCGTCCAGGCGGGCTCCGTCCGGGGGAACGCGTAACAGGCTTCGCGCTACTCACCGTGTTCCCCCACTATACGGACGATAAGAGGGAGTAGTAGGGGTTTTAGTCGGTAGGGCCACTGGTATACCACCTTTCCAGTGGAGAGTCCGACATAACCCGTCCGTCCCCCGGTGGACGGGTATGCGTAAGGCATTTCCCCTACTTAAAAAAAAAAAAAAAAAAAAAAAAGTACACTACCTCATAGGTGGCGTGGAAACGTGTGCATATTATGACGATTACAACTTTACATCTTTTTGAATCGTTATATCTCAAAAACGGTGGCTCGTAGAAAAAAAAGTATGAATTATTTTTTGTAGATAATTTTATGATCTACAATTTTTGTCTGAGATATTTTTATGATAAGACTTACCGTTTTGCTGAAAATCGCGAAAAACTCATTTTTTTTACCTTTGACCTTGAATATTTTTTTTTCCTTACAGGGGAAAGATGGGGAACTTTCAAATTTTGTTTTTAATGATATTTCAAACAATCTTACCGATTTTCAGCTTGGTGGGAATTTATGTAACTTTGAATGTCTAAATTGACCGGATTATTAAGTTCTACGCCGTAAACGCTCTTTGCATTCATGCAATCCCGGTACGTTCTCAGTCGTTATAAATTTCCGCGGCTTTTCGTGTGAAAAATACTCGTGTCCGGGAAATTCTAATGTTTTCCAAATAAGATCTTTTTTATGAATTATAGGTTTTCCGCGATATCGTTTTGATATGTCTGTATCTGGGTATAAATCCACTCGTAGTTCTTATAATCTTCCCTAACTTCGAGGTAAGACGATCTCGCTGTAAGATTAGTGTTCGAATTTATTTAATAACAACATAGTCCAGCTATTCTTATTTGATAAAAAAACAGCTCCTGGTTTGGCATAGCCATAGGTCGAAAGATTTCAAGTGAGCCAATTAATCTAGAAAACATTACCTCACATTACTGACATTAACTTCATAACAAGTACTTTCTGGAACTGTATGAAGCATAATGAATTAACAGTAGTTATAGGTACACTTATGTGTTAAGCGAAATCAATAATTTTACTTCCTAACCGTAGTATAACTGAATGTGACACAACGTATATTAATAAATAATTAGCATTTACTTAAGTTTATTGAACAATTTCATGTTATTTCCATACCGCTAACTGATATGATTGAAGATAATTATTAGGTACTTATAATATTATGATGAAAATTGATGAAGTATGATATAGTCACCTCACATGATGCAACCATTGAATATTATCAATGGTCTAAATAGCCTCCAATCCTCCTAATTCTATTAATGTCCTACTAATATTAAAAGGCGAAAGTTTGTATGTGCGGATGTGCCGTGTTGCTCTTTCGCGTAAAAACTACTGAATGATTTTAATGGAACTTTACATACATCTGAATCGCACATAGGCTACAATTTATAAAAAATAATACTTTTTGTTTTTTAACTAAGTCCACGCGGACGAAGTCGCGGGCGGCCGCTTGTCTGTTTATAAATTTCAACTACAAAGAAGTAAAGAGCCAGCGAAACCAGATCAAAAATATTAATTAACGAAACGAATTAAAAGCACCGCCGCGATAAATTATTATAAATTCAATCATATATTCAGAATGGTTGAGTATAAATATGAGAAACGTGATATTAAACCATTCATGCGGGGATGGCTATTGTAAAAACCACAACATACATTTGGGCCGGAGAGCTGTTTATCCATCGAAATTATTAATTAAACGAAACTTTATTAGTGAATCCTTTGTTCAACAGAGTTGTCATCGCGAAAGCGGGGACATAATAATTAATTATGTGCGTATTGAAATTCGTTCGACATTTATATCGGCGTATTGTTCAGTCGTAGCATTAATTTGTGATTTACAAATATTTCGCGCTGGAGTATAATAAATGAGTATTTTGTTGAGTATGGTATGGAGCTGCTTTTTAATTGAAAGCTTGTACTTTATACCTGCAGAGTTTTCTTGTAACTTCAAAGCTCTACATAGGTACGAGGACTTTTACACAAATATGAAAGCGTGTAATAGTAAGCTTATGACTAAGTATATCCCAAACTGGGCAGTCTATAGTATAATGCATAGGGTAGTCTGATAGACAGGGCACACTGATTGCTGCCGTCATGGTGAGCGGAACATTCAGAAGCCCTCATTTCGCCGAGTGAATTGAGACCCCTACGTTTTAGTAAGTAGGGGTATTATTAACTTAACGCCTATGACAATTACGCAAGTATCTAGTAAGTTCTCTAATAGGATCGATTCTGTAATTCGCGTTAGATTCGAATCTAAGAATCTAACGCCAATTACAGAAAAGTTCTATTGTTGTTAAACGAATACATATCTAATAGTATTCAAAACAATATGAATTATGAATTTCTGAAAACTGATTTCCTTCCTTCTATTACATTCACATTATTTCTTATACGATAACTTCATAGTACTCGTAAGTAAATTTATATCATTAAATCGATTGGCAGCCCGTTTTGCTTATATCAAAGTAGATGGAATTTTCCTTCACATCACTTTATTTTCTTCTCATTTCAATTCTGTTTGGCGTATAATCGTTTGTTTTTCGTCCTCGGAATATATCGAAAAGATGCCAAGAATTAAGTGTTATGTTATTTCATTGATGTTGTCGTATCCGAATTTATTCAGATTCGTAACATTGACATGCTCGTGGTATTTCATAACAAGTATTATTTAAACGTAAAGAAATTCAAATGTTGCGGATTCTCCACTATGGTGATGAGGTTGTTTACATTTGTAACTAAGATCAAGTTTATTACGTGTTTTCTTCTTTGTTATTTATTTTCTTTCTCATGCTTTAAAGCTGAAATGTTGTTTGATTGTGAAAAATAGGATATAATATTGTTAAATTGGCGCGATAAAAACTTTTTTACTTTTAAAAGCTTGTCTTTCTTGGGATTGTGTTTATTTTAAAATGGTGTTGATATTTTAAACGGTGTTAATATTATAAACGGGACATAAAAAGAACAAGAAACTGGTTAAAGTTAATTGAAAGGTCAAATTCCTAATGAATATGTATTTCAAATGTTAGGTGGTTGACTTTTTTATGACAAATAAGCAAGTTCGTCCATCTTCCTACGAACGGTTTTTTTATGCTAAAGATACCTACCCTCACAGTTGACAGTAGTAGCCGACATTGTCATTATCTTACTATCAAAACCTAAAAGGGTGTTTTTCCTAATTTAATAGTAATTTTTTCTTCTTTACAGGAAACAGCAGAAGTATGTGTGGGCACTTCTGTCGGCACCATCACGGAGCCAGACTGCCTCGGCCCCTGCGAGCCTGGTACCTCGGTCACGCTGGAGGGCATCGTGTGGCATGAGACGGAAGGTGGTGAGTTGTTACTAGCGCACGAACGCAGCACCGTAGCGCATCATCTCCGCACGCTTATGCACGCCTGGTACTTTGTGACGCTTCGCCATCCATTCTTGACGACATTCATACACATACAAAATCCCAAAATTAACAAAACAATCACTCGTTTTTTATTCAACAAAAGCAGATAGATATAAAATATATGGTTTTACATACGCGTGAAAAGATGGCCCTCTTATAATCCTATTCATGAAGCTTACCTTTCATCCAGCTACTAACGACACTAATAAACATGATTGCTAATGCTGAAGAGAAAAAAACTCAATTTTTTTAAACTATCAAAATCTAACTAAAACACGCCGGTGATCACGTTTGAACGTTCTTATTGGAACTAATGTTTAAAAACCTGATAGTTAACACGCAATTTCAAATTACTCAAACTTCCATAAATTATTGGTTAATTTTTTTCGCAGTATTTTTCGATGAAAATTTCGAACGAAAAGTTGTTTTCGTTGTATTCGTACACTAGGTGTATAATTTATCTCATCATTATTATACTGAAGCACTAAAACAGTCTATAAAAACTAAGATCACAAAACAAGGAAAATATTAAAACAAAAATTCAAATTATGGAAACTCAAAAGTTGAAATCTCAAGTTCAGACACTTTCTAGAAAATTACCTGTTAATTTTTGTAAATTATGCGAAATTACGGATAACGGATGGCAAGCCATTGCTAAAGGCATCGTCATTAAAACCACTCCTTCGAGTTGTTTCGATTAAATAAATCAATTTATTTCCCAAGTTGGTTATTAATATTAATTAAGTATAATAGAAAAGACGCGATAATCTTGGTCTTACACGATTGAACAGCCCAAGTGACACGCTTTCATTTGTATAGCAATCTTAATTTAGCAGAGAACACATTAACTTAAGATGGAGAAAACCATTAAGAAAACTAGCAGATAATTTTAGTGAATAATAGTGATCTCAGATATGAAACGAACAGACCGGAAAGTGTAAGTTATAAGAATTTTAATGCAGTAACCAGAAACATGTCACTTAACTTTTAAAAGCTTGTCTGTCTACTTACAATATTTCTTACTACTTTTCCGCTATTAAGTTACTAACAAAATTTAATTTAGTTGTAGATGAAGTGTAAGAAACGACACTTTTATTAGAGAAAGTGTAATTTAGCTCTCTAAGTCACATTTCTGAACAAACAAGTGTTGTCTCGTCGGGAAATTACGTGATGTTTTCTCTTCAAACATACCACAGTGCCTGAAGACGAAGGTATATAATCAGTGTGTGTTACCAGTGATGACTTATGGATCGGAAACGTGGTCTCTCACTATGGGCCTCATAAGAAGGCTCAAGGTCACTCAACGTGCTATGGAAAGGGCAATGCTCGGCGTCTCGCTACGAGATCGAATCAGGAATGAGGAGATTCGTAGAAGGACTGGAGTCGCCGACGTGGCCCAGCGGGTAAGCAGGTTGAAGTGGCAGTGGGCGGGGCACATAGCGCGTAGAACTGATGGCCGCTGGGGCCGAAAGGTTCTGGACTGGAGACCATTCGAGGCCAAGCGCAGAGTGGGGCGCCCACCCGCAAGGTGGACCGACGACCTGATAAAAGTCGCGGGATCCCGGTGGATGCAGGCCGCACGCAACCGGGCGCTCTGGAAATCAATGGGGGAGGCCTATGTTCAGCAGTGGACTTCTTGCGGCTGATAATGATGATGATGAAGTGTTGTCTTAATTGGCATCATCAAAGACATTGACGACAAACGGACAAAGTCTGAGTGCGTTTCGTGGAACGAGCACCAAGAACATAATGCGTTTCTTGGGATACTGCGGTTCGTATTGTCCTTCACTGGGGCTTGCTCCTTCCGAGACTGGCCCATAGACGGCCGTTCACGCTGGCAGGTAGTGTGTAGCGTCTTTCGGTGATCTCGATTCTTTGGGTTTGCTTATAGACTACCATCATCAGGAATCAATGGGTAGGGTATTCGTGACCCAGGAGCTTAAAGCTCCACGGTTCCCGACCCGGGCACTGGGGACGCGTAGCTGCGGTTCCTGGCGTAAAAAAGTGATCATGATACCAGAGCAAACATTGGCATCTTTTAGTCCCTGACGACGACCTTACAATAAACAAGCTGTTGTCAGATAGCCACGTGTGAGGTTGACTAAGAGTCTATAAGAAATATGCTTATTACGTCAAAAACATTTTTTAATTACCTTACGATTTAGACATAATTTCGCGAAAATCCACACCTATACCAAATAAGCTCTTATCGACTATAATTTCGCATTTTAAAAAAAAACACCGAAAAGCTGTTCAACGTTTTATAATGTAGGTTTTTTCTCCGATAATTGATTCGACCTCAAACCAAAAGCGGTTGTCAATGTTACCAGTAATTACACGTCAATTAACTTGTACAAACAAGTCGTTAATATGCAAAAAGCAGAAATTCTTTATGCTTAATTCGAAACTTGTTTACCCACGCCGTGTGAGATAATTGTAATCATTTAATTAGGTGAGCAGAACTGATTAATAAACGGACAATGAAGAATAAATAATTATGTGAATGCAGCAAGATCGTTTGACCGGAAACTACTTATTTTTCTTCTTTTTGTCTGCTGGCATTACCACAATTCTGCCAGTACTACGTAGTTAGCCATTATACGGTAAATACCTAATTGTCGTTTAGGCCCGACTGCCCGGAACAGGGCCTTGTACTAAGAGGGTGGCGGAGTCTGGCTTTCAAATATGCATTATTCTTAATCTTTTTTTGGTTTTTACAGCCAAATAAATTTCTAACTTGCCTAATTAACACTACGCCATATTTTTGAACACAAGCTCCACCTCAACTAATAATGCGGATTGTCTTGTTAAAAAGGTTAGCGATAAAACTAGCTACCAAACCTAGCTGGGCTTGACGAGTCAAATCAAGCAACTTCGGCAGGGACGAACTGCTGGGAAAGGCACTTTAGAATTTCAGGGTACAATTTGCCTAAAAAAACAGTCATCACTTTCTATTGGAGTGGTCACCCATCCTAGATGCTAGCTAGATGCGTAACTTGACGTCAATAATCATTACCTACGTTCGTCGTCGACTGAACTTTATTTCAACACGATAAATTAAATTGAATAAAATTACAAACCAATAGTAAATTGAACCAGTAACTGCCTCAGAGGCAAGTCTTATGCTCAGTAGAGCCAATCCCTATAACTGTTCTACGAGGGAGCTTAAGCACAGTCGCAATTACGGTAACAATTTACCGGAGCAATAATAATATAATTTGATTTACAGCACCTGCCTTTAGCGATTATTGAATGTACTCCGACCTTTTTTGTCGTTACCACGTTTCATGGTGGCTATAACCAATGATATTATAATAAAAAGAGGTGGATAAGTTACTTGAGCTAAAAAAGAAACATTCAAAATCCTGAGCAAAGCATCGACAGTTTGAGACGACACTGCGCAACATGTGTCTCGTTTACGCTCTAGTAAATAATCATACTTTCTTGTTCACACGATCAAATTATAGGAACAGAGGTGCTCACATCAACCTTTACATAGGGGCACCTTATGCTGCTGACGTGAGTCCAATTTTGCAAAGGTTGATGTGCCTCTGGGCGCCAGGGGTCAACTTTCGGCTTCGCATCAGGACTGACGAAACCTATCCACCTCCTTTTAATCATAATATCATTGGCTATAACCATATAGCCCTTTCTCCACTCCGTGTTACGCCTACAGCGCCGAATATTAAACATTAATATATTCATGGAACACATAAAACAGAGGAGTCAATGAGCCTCCCAGAGTAATTACCAGCAATTACTAGCTCCAGATATCATCGGTGCGTTTAATAAGCACGTTCTTCTCAGCTTACCTTACACCTTTTATGCTCTCCTGGTAATGAATGCCTGCCAACGCTATCAGTTAAACAAATAATTTGAACCCATTTCGTTAAATTTATGCTTACGACTGAATCAATTATATCGGCTATTATTACTCACTTTTATGATCCCGTTTCATCTTTGGCAGACGTCTTTCTTTTCTAGATGCCATGGTTTGAGGAAATTATCATTTTATTGGCCTAAAATGTGGCTTTGGTGGTTTTTAACAGACCCGTAATCCCTTTATAGCGCGAATAAAACATTTCCAATCAGTCTTTGATATGCAAATATTGCCTTCGGGGTCACGGCCGGTTTGATCATTCAGCCTATGTTTAAATAATGCAGACTATACACCAGGTTTGTTTCATTTACGTGAAAAAGTCAATTCGTAGAGATTAATGGGAAAGTTCTTTGTAAATCTAAAGTAACGAAAATTGTATACTCCTATCTATAAAAATGTCAATAGAACTGAAAGGGACAGCATGAGTGTGAGCGCGTGCTTAGCGTTGATTGTCGGTTGTGAATCCGGGGTTAGCATCACACTACCGAGATCCCATACGTTTAAAAACTGGTTGCTTATTTGTAAAAACAGCCAGGTGAACGCCTGATAACAATAAAATAAATCTACCTTTCATTCAGCATTTATTCACGTTATCGTGTATGGCAGGCATACTTATTATTTTCAAATTTGGTGATACCGACCAGGGGTGAGATCTGATGGTTATCTTTGTACGGTCGTCCATCATAGCTGGAAATGAAACAGAGCACAATGTAATAGGAGAGCACACGTCCCGGTCCCGGCCATTAGACCTCGCACAATGCCGCCCCTCGGCTTCGCTCGTAATTATTATAAAACACGATAATAAATCACCATCTGCTCGCTTCTGTTGCCACTTTCCAAATTTATCCGCCCGCTGCCCTCAGTGGGGGATGAGGAGGAGGGGGCGATTCACGCCCTTCCTCTCCTTCAGGCTTATTTATTTTCGGCTAATGGCGCCGAGGAGCTTACGGAAATTAAATATTGTTTACTGTGCGACTCCGACCGCGATATAATTTTATCACAGGCCGACTTTTATGAAGTTTAATCATTCACATGTACAGATACGGCGGGCTTGGACGCATTAAATCTTTAATGGCCGCCATTAAACTCGGAGGCATCTGGACGGCGCGTTCAAGCTCAAAAAATATACCCACGGACAGGTTTTGCGGTCCGTCTGTGCGAGTACTATGCTAACAATTAAGTCGGACTTAAGTCCAATTTACTTGCGTTTAATTAGTTAGCAGGTGGGAGCAGCTTACGAAATCTGTATTTACTAATTCACTGATATGAAACTCTTTTTCAATAAAAAAAGTAGTGCTTGTTAACTGAATCTCAATTTAGCTGATAGATGATATGATAATACAGAAGTCACTGCCACTTAAACAGTAGATGTGTAACGTTGGATACGTTCCATTTTACGCTGCGATATATTTTCAGTGTGCCGTTTTACAAAAATGTTTAACGATTGCGAAACTCCTGAGAAATGTATAAAACTGTTTTAATTTGAATTTCCTGCAACATCGTTTCGAATTTCGAATAGTTTAAAGTACAGATAAAGGCCACCACTCGCAATACTAATACACGTAAAATGATTTGGTTTCAGCTTTACTTGTTTAATGCATTCGTCGCGTCTATCTAGTTTCCTAGAAACTCAGTACTCTTCTATTACGATTGTGCGATACTAACGCTAACAGCACTAGTCTACTTTTAGAGTTTATTTCCTCATTAACCATAGTTCCGCTAACAGTCTAAATAATCCGAAATACACCGAAATGTAGCTGGTTAAACAAATTCCTGTTGTGCATTTGTATAGGCGATCGTAAACTCAGCGTTTACTTTACCAACAGGTCGGATGCAAGTTGAATGGATATAACAGAAATCCTCGGGACTTTGTTTGTCGTGGTGTGGGAAACAATGGACCAGTCTGATTAGAGCCGAGCCGAGACGCCCACCTCCCTCTCTGTATTATTACGAGGAACTCGGCGATTTGGGAGAAAAGGTCCCAGGTTAAATTAAAATGCTGTCTTTCCTATTCAAAAACAAAACGTAGAAAATTCAAAATACAGTCAGAACACGCAAGTTTCATCAACATCTTGGTTAATATGAAATCCGTGTAATGTTCGAGGGGAATTTATAATTTGTTGGTCGTTCGGAACAAAGGGAGCAGGAGGGGGCGAGGGCACGACAGTCATTAGGCCGTTGATTACCGCGGGCCGAGGTATAATTAGCAACGCCTAAATGAACCTATTCCGCCGTTCTGCTCGCCTGGTACCCGTCGAGATCTTAATCAGTCTGTAAACATTTAGTTACCGAGTAAGATCTCCACTTATCTGAGACTAAATCTGCCTAGTTAATTAGGGCCGGCGCCCACTATCGGCATCGGCACGCTTCAGGCTTTTAAGGTGGCAAATAGTAATATACTCTAACATAATGGCAATAAAGTAGAAAATGCCGAAACAGAAACAGAACAAATGAATTTTGTTTTTACGAGAACACATCACGGAAATTTCTACTTTATTGCCATAATGTTAAAGTATATTGCTATTTGCCACCCTAAAATCCTGAAGCGTGCCGATGCCGATTGTGGGCGTCGGCCCTTAGTCGGATTAGATCAAATCAGAAAACGTTTTCTTTTATTTAATCACTCGATAGCGATTAGGTCAATTAGAAAGAGTATCTTGTTCGAACACGCGACTAGAGTTTTTTCAGATATAGGTAGTATCGTAAGTCTATTATCAATAGTAATCACTTACAAACTGGGTCTTATCAATACCGGACTTCTTCATTATCATCACGACATGTGGACGATAAAGCGATAGTGCTAACGGTGACCCAGTTAAAGGTTTCTAGTTAACCTGGGGTTAACAGGATATTTATAAGCGCGTGTTTAGGCAAAATTGGCGTTATAGGGTTAGGTTTTCCCTGAATGCGAATTCTGAATTCTGATATGTCTCAAAATTAAGCACTTTCATTATTTGAGTTTTAAATGCTTCTTAATTTAAGTGTAGTCTGAGATACTTCAAAGTAAAAGCAGCTAAATAATAAATAAACATCTGGAGTGGATTAGACTTCGTTAGGTTATTTGTAGTTCTGAGCCCCTAATCTGTAGATAGTAACGCAAGCTTATAAAGGCAAAAATAGAAAACGTCCCAGCCCGAAATCTAGCAATAAACAATAATTATTAATAGTATTTCCTTCTGTTTATTTGAGGTCGCAACGCAAATAGACTAATACTTCACCACGTTAGTCACAGCTCGCATCGACAGGTTTCATTCCGCGACAAATTACAGAAAACATGACAGGTTAATGATAGTGGACTGTGTAGCCAGGCTAACGACCTATCTAATGACACGTCTATGGCCATTAGCGACAGACAGACTTACAAATCGGACGATTACATGCGGCTGAGCTGGACGACCTATTATTTAACTTTTCCGTGACTGCGACCCGTGTTAAGGTTCGCTACTAGGGTCGGCCGGAGAGAAAATCTGTCAAATTTGAAAGCGATCGTGACAGCTATGGTCACACAGTGGTTGGGCCGTGCAATCCGTGCATAAATGCAATGCATAAATCCGGACGACCGTCTTGGTGTAATTGTTTAGAAGTCGGCTACTACACCAAAGGTCGCGGGTTCGATCCCCGAACAGTACAAACATTTGTGTGCATGAACATGTCTGTTTGTATTGGTCTGGGTGTTTCCTATGTATAATAAGTATGTATTTACAAAAGAAAAAGTATTTGAGTATGTTTATCCGTTGTCTAGTATCCCATAAAAACGGAGTATAATTAACTCACTTGGGGCTAGATGGTGCTGTGTGGAATAATGTCCAGGGATATTTATTTATTTATTATTATTATAAATCGCGGCATGATAATCATTTGATGCGTTCACCAAAGATATTTTTATTTCGCCACCCAATATATTTCAGGATATAGGGCAAACAAAAGAAACTAAACAAAAATTTTATTTTATTAAACATACTAACAAGCGGTTTTGCCAATTATTTTTTTACACTATTATTTGCAATCTATTCTCGTGACCACGTTATTTGCACAATGTTATATCTGGTACTTGACGATTCCATCGAGATTTAGTTGTAACTTGGTTTATCCGTTCGATCATCATCAACACAAAATATTTCTTACATCCAATGCATATGATATAGCAATACACGGAGCCATTTCTAGTAACATGCAGAAGAACCCACTAATAAATTGGTCTTACTTGTAATGAAAAGCTGCAAGAAGCATTAAACGGAGCTATCTTGTTACTAACTAAAACGAGGAATTTAACAGTTGTCAACAGTTGAGACACTTTTAGTGGATAATTTATTTTAGATAATAACACTTGAGTATAATACCTTTAGTCTCCTGTAGAGGCCATCGTATTTCAGGCTTTTTACGCTGAATTTAATACAGAATCCACCGTGATCTTCATCTTACTGGAATTGATCTACGAGTAGAGCATAGTATGAAAGGAAGTCACCCTCCGCGTTTTTCTGTCTGTTTTTACATAAGCTTTCACTATCTAAATGATAGTTGATGCTAATTATATTTTCTAGAACGTTTGTCTGTATAGTTGATTCAAATTACCACAGGGAAAAGCTGTGTGCAAATAGCCAGTTAGAGATAAAAATGCTTGCACTGCCATTTTTCCGTGGCTGACGTAAATATGATAATTCATATTTATATCAAAGTTCTATCTGATCCATTTTTTTTAAATTTAAAATGGGTTTGCGTTTGACCTCAGTCTTGCCAGCCACGCTTACCCAAAAAATGCCTATTCACTCTTGCCTCGAAGACACCAAGGTTGTATGTATCCGGAAACACAGACGCAGGGAGGGCGTTCCACTCCTTAGCAGTGCGGACCAGAAAGGAAGCACCAAACCGCTTAGTTCAGACCGCTGGAAGTCGACCACATGGAGATGAAAGCCCTCGCGGCGTCTTGTGGTCCGGTAGTAGAAAGTAGAGGGTGGTATCAGGTCATGAAGTTCTTGCGCACACTCTCCGAAATACACCTTATAAAAAACCGATAGACAGGCAACTCTACGCCGATGCTCCAAACTCGAGTTTGGTTCCAACGAGCGTCTCGTCACCTATCAGTCTCCTGGCTCTTCGGTCTACTGAGTCCAGTGCATCCAGCTGATACTTGGCAGAGCCATCCCAGAGGTGGCAGAAGTACTCCATACACAACCGAATTTGTGCTTGGTACAATTGTAAAAGCTGTTCCGGTGTGAAGTGTGTTTCCATTTCGAATAACTTGTCATTATGTTCTATTCATATAACTATTTCTGTTTCGTATAAGCAAACGCAAACTTTATTTTTTTTTGCTCGAGATCTCCATCCTAATTACTATGGAACGAGTGAAGTTTCTTTGACAGCCGTCTGCGCAGTCCCGCAAGTCAGTCTTCCACATGACGCCGGGTGAGTGCACGTCACTGCGTAAAGAATAGGAAAATGAAATGGCAACTAGTACGAAATTGTCAAACCCAAGAGAGCTTTTAATCAAGTGTACTTATTAATATAAACCTGCCATATAACTCTCATGGTGAATCATGATAAAATCATACGTTTGATAAATTATGCATAATGCATATGAACAAACAGTACGGAGGAAAAAAAATAAAGTTGTACTATTTTCAACAAAAGACCCTATGTGCGCCTATTTCGTGTAAATTATCCGCGTAATTATAAATGTCATTTTCGTCAAAAGCGACGTGCGCTCACCTTGGGGACATGGGGGGGAGTGAGCTGCGACGGTGCGCGGACAGCTATCAAAGAAACTTCACTCACTCCATAGTAATTTGTATGGAGATTTCAAGCGAAAAATTCGGAATGTTTGGGAATTTTTTGCACAAAACTGAAGTAAAGCAATGAAAAACAACTGATTGGCAATGCTTCTTTGATATCTGATCTTTACACGTTATTTAAAACACGTAAGTTGTTAGTTTATATGATGCCTAAACTTTTGAAACACGGGAGTGCGTTTTGCACGTTTTTAGCGATATTCTGATTTTTTTTCACATTAATCTAGTAAGTTGATCCATATACTGGAAGTTTGAACTGATTGTGCAACTCTTTGACTACTATGACGATTCTTTTCGTGCCTCATACTTCATATTTTCTATATAAAACTTTAGTTTTCCCGAGAGCCGTTTTCCTGGTATCGAGCCTTAACCATTTACTAGGGAATTCCACCCTTAAATAATAAAAGTGCGGCCGACAATTTCCTCGGCGCCGACTTGCGGGAATGGCCCATCTGTGCGTACACTTCTTTAATATTCCTGCTACCCTGGTAATCCGGTTTCTTATCGAGTAACTACAAGGTAGGAAATAATGCAATTTGCTTTTTCTAATATATTTTAGTTGTTTGGTAAGGCAAAATTATCACTCGCTACAGGGCCAGTCACTATGAAAAAAAAACAGTAAATCTTGATGATTTGTCTTTAAACTAGAGCGTTCGTCATGGCTAACTATCAAAAGCACAGTCACAACAGAACAAAACCTGAGATTACAAAGTTTTAGGAAAATTCAACTTAAGAACTGACAGGGTTGTATGAAAAAGTTTTGCTATTTGAAGTCAGAAACATGAACATTTGAATTACAACATACAACTCGGACAAAATAGCTTTCAACAGCTAGTGTAAAATATATTTATTGTTAACCATATTTCAATTCTACTGGTAAATGATATACCTACTGACTACTAAATGAATCATGTCTGTACCTTCTAATAAGAGATTTAGAGCTAGGAATTACAGGATGTATAAAACGAACAACATTGCTTGTAAATCAGTTTGGCGCGTATACCTAGAAAATTAATAATCACTACCAATACAGACAAGTTAGTGATAATAAAGCTGGAGGAATGTTTAACGATGTAGACACGGTTAATTTAGCGATATACAGCTTGTTGATAAATAAGGGTGATGAAATTATTCGTTAACTGGTTTCAAAAACCCCAAAAAGAACAGTACAGGGGTGTACTGTGGCTTCACTATGATCAAAATAACCTGATAAGATCATCTTTTGGAATTTCCAACTATTATCTATTTAAGACTGAACTGTACAGACACAACTTACAACAAATTCTCACTATCAGTTCAACTCTCAAACTTAACGCCTTATATTGATTCAAAGCTTCGAGAAAGTCAGTTTATGGTGCTGAGTGTACATTGCAATCTCCCCACAGATCATATCCAATTAACAGCAAACGCAATAATTCGATCATTTCATATTAATCGCTTGTAGAGAAACGCTTTACGTGTTCATTGTTCTTGGAACAATAAATCGTGGCTTGAATCGTGCACAGTACAGTTACCAGCATTATTAGTGACTATTTTATTATAGAAATAAAAAGGTTATCAAAAGTGCGTAAATGTTGCAATCTTTTAAATGCTGTCGCCAATATTGATCAAGCCACGTTTATTTTCCGAACGAATTATCATTCAAGGACCGTCGAAATTCTATCTACCTCAGAAAAAGTAAGCCTACAAAGCTTTTTAGAACAAAAAAACATTAAATTTGTGTCTACGTTAATTTAAATGATATGCAATTTGATTAAAAATAATCGAGGATTTGCAAGAGGCTTAATTGAAAAGTCAAAAGAGGTTCAATGGCGAATTTCCATTAATTCAGCATGCAAATTATGAAATATACTGTTCATCTCGTTAAAGCAGATGAATATATTTTGCCAAAAGGACAATAACATCAAAATGTTTTTTGTTAAAATTGTTTCGGTACACAATCAGAATGGGCACTTTCAGAAATTTATAGTCCGTCTATTTTTATCTTTCGAATGATATATTTGTTTTCAAGTTGTTATTTGTGTGGTACGTAGTAACCTTGTCTTTGTGATAATGATTCGTTGTTTTAAACAGTTACGTAGCTAATTTATTATCGGTTTCTAGATTACAATAGTCAATTTATATTTTGTTCTTAATTGAAAAGTTGATTAGTGTTGTTGTAGTTACATTTTTCATTTACTTGTCTTGTAAATTTTAATTGTTTGTTTGTAGAATTGTAGTACTTATATTCTAATTAAACAGTAATCAGTTTTTTCGCAATCAATTTGTTGTACATGAAGGACAAGACCTTTATCCCAGAGAATTTAAGGGCTACTTTAAAATCATAAACAAATGCTTATCAAACAGGTTTGAACAATAAAGCCCGAAAAGCGAGGACTGAATTACAAAAACCTTTTGAAGTTGTTAAAGAGTTACTTATTTACAATTCAACGAGAACGTTTATATTTTAATCGTGTCTCACAAATAGCTCGCCTGGGATTAAAAAGGGATTGTCCGAGACCCTCATTTTTATCTCAATTTGTTCATCTTGTTTACGAAAAACATTTTGCGGAGAAGATTAACTCGCTCCAGAATTACAATGGGCTCTCGTTACATCGGGTTCGTTATAGATTCATAAAGAAAGTTTTTGTAAAATAAAAAGAAAAAGTGTCATGAATGTAAAGGGGGGTCGGATTGATTAATTAAATTTGCATAAGTTGACACGCTAGCTGGGTAAGTACGTAGGGCGGGGGCTCCGCGCCCGCTCCGCACGGATATGCGGTGGAAGTCACGTTCGCAGACGACCTCCCTCCTTCCCTAATATGCAAATGAGGACCCGTGACAAATTGGATCGGAACCTCTCCGCAAGCATAGACTGCATCAATTTTGTTAACGCCGGCGCGCACACTCGCAAAGTAATCCTATTTCGGAAAGCCCATTCGGTGGAATTGAGAAGCCGTAAATTTAACACTTGATGCGGTTGTTCCAGGTGTTTTGGTGGTGAATGTGACGTGGCGAGGGAAGACCTACGTCGGAACGCTGCTCGACTGCACGCGCCACGACTGGGCGCCCCCTAGGTTTGTAACTGGATACCTCCCTGTAGCGAAATGTCTTTGTAAATGATAGCTTTGTATTAGGCAATTACTTGCCCACTTTGTTGGTTTAGTCAAATTGGATTTTAGCTTTCAATACAAAGCGATGTCAATTTTAGCCTTCGAGTTATTGTTATTAATGAACGAATTTCTAATTAGCATTGTCGATTCTGTTATTGTATTGTGCTAATATCATTAACTATTTATTCTGATTATGAACCGTTTTTCATTAGATGTATTATTGTAGTTATTGATTGACCGATTCTCAGCGTTGGTTATAGCATTGTTTTTGTTGTTATATTTCATGGACGGTACTGACGATAAGCTCCCATTTTATGTTAATGCTTAGATATGAATCCAATAGGTCAACCCTTCTATAGTGTTTTAAGACAACGGGTAATTTTAGTGATACCTAACATACGATTGAATAAAAAAAAATGATAATTTACTTTTGCTGACCAACAATGTTTTCAATTTCAGATTTTGTGACTCACCTACTGAAGAGTTAGACGCCCGAACGCCCAAAGGTCGCGGTGCGAAGCGCGGTCGCGGCGCCGCTCCCACCGACATGACAAACTTCACAGAAACGCGATCCTCCGTGCACAGCAAGCTCCGCAACGGGGGCGCCAAGGGGCGGCGAGCCTTGCCCTCCCCGACCCCCTTCACCCCACCCCGGCCGGACTCTAAAAGAAAACGCACGTCGGAAGCAGAAGAGAGACCCCCGACGCCTAAAGCGAAGAGGCCACCGCCCACGCCCTCGTCCCCACCCCCAGATCCGGTCCTGCTAGAATGCCCAGAGCCGAACTGCTCGAAGAAGTACAAACACGCGAATGGGTTGAAGTACCACAGATCACACGCGCACGGAACGCCTGATGATGATGACAAGGACGGTTCCAGTTCGGAGCAAGAGGAGCCGCCGGCCGAGCCCGCGTCTCCGGCGCGTCCTCCGTCGGAGCCAGCGACGCCAGCGACTCCGGTCAAGTCGCCCACACCTGTCAAATCTCCGGAGGTCAAAGAGAAGAGTCCGGAGAAGTCGCCAGAAAAGCCGGAGACGCCAGCAGAGTCTCCTCAGCAGCCGCGGTTCCCGGAGGAGTTCGCGGCGACGCCAGAGCCGCCTGCGCCGGCGGAGCGAACGCCAACCCCGCCCCCACCCGCCACACCCCCTCCAGAAAGCCTCCCCACCTTGCAGCCTACACAGTTCAAGGTGAGTTAGCGTGTTTATTAGCTCTAAATGTTGGTAAATGACTACCTTTGTTTTCAATGGAACAATTCGTGGACACAAATAGTAAATTATTCACCTAATTTGAGCTTTGTTTTATAAATACAACAAAGAAAGTAAACCAGAGGTAATCTAGAACGAGGTTGATAATTTTAGTCGTTAGCATTTAAGTGTGAATATTTTATACCGTCATTTCAAATTATAACTGAAGGTAAAATTAGAATTTGGTGTCTATTTTGGGGTTGGAAATTTAAATAAACACGAACCAGCACTTCCTTCTAACTACCTAGTCGTTTTATTCATTACTGAAAGTCGTCAAAGCAAATGCTCCACCATTGTATCGTTCCAATTGTTTTTTACAACACGCTTGTCAAATGATGGTTGGTTATGAAAAGCCAAAGCATTTATGTTCCGAAAATCCCGAACACATTGCCAGACCTGGGAATAGGTCTTAAAAAAATCATGTTTTCATGGCCTTCCTATAGCTTTCTGACACTATGTTAACCTCTCGAAATATAACGTAAATCATGAGAGCGTGGCCCTGACTTCAAATCTTGCAGCTAACTCTCCAGCGATGGAAAACACCAGAAAAAACAAAGCAACCCAGATAACGTAACCATTTAAATTCACTCAACGCAGACGTTTCAGCGCGTCTCAAACTACACAGTTTCGTATGTACCCAGCCGTGAGTGTAGGTTACGTAATATATGGCCCCTTTTGTACAAGCCTAGTTGCCTCAAGCCTACCGTACTTTCCAGGTGAAGCCCCGGTCCGCGCTGATGCCCTCCGAAGAGCGCAAGTCCACGGACTCCCCCGCGGAGGAGTCGCCGGGCAAGCGCCGCGCGCGCCGCTCCCCCACGCCGGGCGTGCGCTCCCCCGCCTACTCGGATATATCAGACGACGCCGCGCCGCCGGATACCGCGGCTGATCCAGACCCGGCGCATAGGCCTTTCCCTGTATACCACCAGGTAAACAACTCGTTATGGATATTCGTGGTAGTTTGGAAAGCTTATGGTCGAACACTATTAGTGCGGTCCGTTTCGAGTCAAAAGTGATAATATCGCTCACGCTCATACAATTTATTAATTTGAGACGCGTGTGAGCGCGCTATTATCACTTTTGACTCAAAACGGACCGCGCTCTTTATAGTGGGTTGTCTGCACTAACTTCAACGGGAACTGAAATGGTGTTGCAGAAAACCCGAAGATGGTGTTCAATTTGTAGAAATGCAAATGCTATGGAGAATTGACAACGGTCACGCTAAATCAAAGTTGGAACCTTTCGACATTGGGGTGAAGTTTACTGACTGACTGAGCCTTGTTCATTTGAAATGGTTCATGTCATCTTATACAGGACGGACTTTTCAAAATAGGATCATTTGAGAGCGTTATTGACTATGCCCTTTCTTCAAAAATGTGCCCTTATACCATCAGTTTAAAAATTCATCCTCTTAATTATAAAGAAACGCCCTCAAATGATTGTTAAAACAATTCCATACTCAAATGTTGTTGTTTCCACCCTCAGTACTACGGCCAGCCGCCGTACCAGTTGCCGCCTGCGCACGCGCCGGCCGCGGCGCCGCCCGCCGACAAGGCTAAGGAGGACCTCGCCAAGGGAGATCCTAAGGCTGACCACAAAGTAAGGAGCCATTTCTTAAAAACTGAAGCAACGCTGCAGCACTGGTTTAGCGATTGACGTATGTCACTTACTAGCAAATGTTGGCAGCAATGAGAATGAAGGAGACAAAACGTTACAGTAGCTGAAGTAACGCTGTAGCGCAGTTCAAATGTTTTTAAATATGATGAAAGAAGAGGAAGATCCTCACCATACCAGTATAATACTTTTTGTTCTACTCCTTTTCTTCAACCATCGAATTCAGGTTTCTTATTTTTGCTAACACATTTTCTTCTCTTTAGTTCAAATATCTAGTCAACTACTTAATTATCCAATGTTTTATATTATGTTTAGTTGGTTAGACCTTAGTTGATTGGTACCAGTGTAATAATCTAAAACCTCTCATACACTAAAATTGTATGTAATTCTAAGAGCAAAAAATTAATCCTCTATTCTAAACAAGTACCTATCTGGGTATGAAAGAAAAATAAAGACCGTTATTTTTCACATCATTCACTTGAACCAAAGCTAATAAAGGTGCCAGTCCATAGTTTAATTTTGGAAGCCTTACAACATCCTATAACGATTCATTGCATTTTCCAGGAAGCCAAACCAGAGAGCGGGCCTCAAAAAGTTCTACCTCAGCATTTCTACCCTTACAACTACGTGCCGAATTTTCCCTACAACGTGGATTCGGGCGGGCCGCCCCCGGGGGCGCCCCTGGAGGACAAGGGCAAAGAGCCCGACAGGTCTAAGACCACCCCCAGTCCCCTAGACAAGTCGAAGCAACAGAGACCCCCTGAGGGCAAGGACAACCCTGCGAGACCTAATGATAACCATCAGATCCTGAAGGAAAGCATTGAAATCAAGGCGCAGATGGGGTCGTATGCGTTTCAAAGACCTTCACATGCGAGGGAAGATGAGTTGAGAAGGTATGTAAAAGAATACATTATAAACATTTGATAAATATTTGCACAGTAAAATTATCAAAAATAAATAAGTAGTCTTATTAATTCAAATTTATTTCTAAAACGTAAATCGTAACAAAACCTCGTAAAACGAAATCCGCTGTGAGATGATAACATGTGTGATGCTGTACTTATTATCTTTGTTGTGGTGCTTCCACACTGCTGGATTTTAATCATCATCATTATTAACACAACACACTCTGTTATTGAATAAATGAATTGAACGTTTTCCCATTACTTTCCTTCTCCTTCTAGCCGAAAACACAAATATCTAACCCAGTAACCTGGCTAATTTCAGGTACTACATGAGCCTAGAACAGAGACGGAAAGAGGGCGGGGGCGACGGCAAGCCGGGGCCGCCCCCGCCGCCCGCGCCGCGCCCCTCGCACCACCCGCACAAGCCGCCCATGGACCGGCCCAAGGACATGAAGGAGGAGAAGCCGAAGGAGGAGGTTAAGGTGAGGACTTTATTCCTCTAACAAACCTACCTTGTGGACGTGGTAGGCCACTTAATTCAAAGTGCGCCTGCACCTTCGTGGCTTGAAAGCTGAAAACTGTATTACATAAAACTTGTGATCAAACATCACCAATATGATAAATCCAGTTTTTCATCCAGAAACTTTTTAGACTCACAGAGAGCCATTATCTATTCTTGGTCTGATATTTGAGCAACACTTATCATTTAATAGTACAGACAATAATGTAAAAATGTTACTGTAAGAATTCAGTTTCTACAGTGGTTGGATGTAGGTAATAAAAAATGGCTAAGTATTCATAATCAAACTTACCCTGGACATCTTCCTTGCAGGTGAAACAGGAAGGGCAGAAGCCAACGACGGAGACGCAGGGCCCGCCCCCGCCGCCGACCTCGCAGTACTACCTCCCGCCTTACATGCAGCCGCCGCACTACGGCGCGCTGCCCTTCGACACAGTCTACCGGCCGCCCCTGAGCCCGATGCTGGTCGGGGGCTTCGGGGGCGGCTGGACCGTGCCCCGGTACCACGCGCCGGAGGATTTATCGCGGCCGGGGGCCCCGACGAAGCTGGAACTGCTGCCGCCCGGGCATGGGCCGCAGTACGCGTACGGGCCCCCTTCCCACGCGCCGCCGCACAAGATCCACGAGTTGCAGGAGCACGCGAAGTCCCCGCAGGGCAAGCCGCCGCGGCCGGAGCCCCCGCCCAAGGACCCCCCGCGCTCGCCGCCCCCGCAGCGACACGTCCACACACACCACCACACGCACGTGGGTCTTGGATACCCGCTTTATCCACCGCCCTATCCTGGTGAGTCCTTTATACAGACAAACGTAATGTCATTGATTGAAGTAAAGTACATACATTGTTGTAACTCGGAAACTAGAACTTTATGAAACAAACACGTGTAACTTTTTGCTGGTGGTAGATTTCTGCATGCAAGTGTAATTCTATTGTCTGCACAGAGGAAGATTATTGCTTTGAGGTGCACGTTTAGAGGTATTTTTTTTAGAAATAAATGTATCTCTTAGTGTTCCAGTCTGAGCAAAATTTGCGATTTGAAGTATTTCAGATTTTAAAATAATTAACAGTGAAAAAATGTGAGACGTTGAATAAATTGCGCAGTCAGGCATCCTCAAATAAACAAAATTAGCGCTGACAAGCGCACTTACCAAATTCAATATTAATTTATTTCGTAAAACTGCACTTTTAATTGTGGACCTCATAAGCCTTAGTCCGTCTCTGTGTGTAGACAATAGAGCAACAGTGGCATGCAGACATAATTAGTATCGCTTGTGAAAAGAGGTTACACGTGTTCAAAGTTTAACTTCTAAAATACAAAATAAACAACACAAAGGAAAATATAGTGAACAATGGGTTTAGTTAAACTTAACAAAAGACTCATTTAGACGACTGAAATTTAATTACAAGACATAATTGTTTCAAAGTTTATTGATAAATATAACAGATTGAATAATCGTATTAGATTTCTAAATCTGTGTTGTTCTACTGAAAGCATTTTTGACAATTTGTATAGTGTTTTACAATGGGTGAGGTCTGATTAACGCGTTTCGTTGCACAAATACTGCGACAAAACAGCCAAAACGCATTATGAGGCCTCGCCCGTAGGCGACAACCATTTCTTATGCTGTTTGATATCATTTTTCTGATTATGTATTTGCTTGAAATCTAAGGGTGAGTACACACTACAGCATTTGCTTTCAAACCGTACACCGGTTGCTAAATAGTAGCAGTACGTAAATGTTGTAGTTGGTGCTCACCCCGACTGGGTCTCGAATACATCTCTAGACGAAGCGAAAGCGAAGCGCCCTAACTGTGTCGTGTCCTTGGTTGCAGGCGCGCGATAGCACTCGGACAAGCCGCGCGGGCCGGCGCAGCCCGCTCCGACCTAGAGATGCATTCGAGAGATAGTTCCGACGACAAGTAACGGAGATTGTTGTTGCAGCGGCAGCCGCGGTCCTAGCCAGCACCCAGGCAGTCGTCAACTCCTTCCCGACACCACCCAAATGAGACAAACGGGAGCCCTAACGGACCTGACCACACGCGTCGACAGACGCCCTTAACGTCTCACTCGAGACGAGACCCCACGAGACGCGGACGAGACCGCCAAGTGATGTGATGTGACTGTGAACTAAGTGCCGAACTATTAGCGCTATAACGAACCTAATCTATGCCAGTAGCCATAATATAAACACTGTGATCTCGCGTAACCCACGATGTGTATGTGATGTGCGCTTTGAATGTTTAGAATGTGAAATATGTGTACGAACAGATAGTTACCTGAATTTTTTTAGACAAAGTGTTGTGTTAATCGGAGACTCCAATGTGGTTGTTGTGATTGTCGGTGTACCCTGTAGAGGTGGGACTTCCCTCTGCGATATTTGTTTTATATGTTCACTAGTGAAAGCACAAACTAGTTGTAAATATTAGTGTTATGTGTAAATTACTTTATGTCGTTAGCGCTCCATAAGGGTTTATAATGTAATATAAACATCGAATTTCTCTGATTCTCCATCTGGGCATTGTACTGATGTTTGAAGCCCCTACTAAATTTATTATCATGCGAATACAGCCTAGTAAGATCTTTATTTATGAATACTGCATTCCACAAAGAAAGCAAGCGTACCTAGATTTTAAAGCGTAAGATTAATTAATGTTATAAGTATGTACTAAGCTAAGTTAAATGCGTCATTGTGATCATTACATGAGTCGTAGCGTGCACAAATCATACTCTGTCTCGTTAATAGTGATGAATGACTTATTATATAAATCGTAGAAGCATCCTATAGAGTCGTGGAGTGTTTGAGCATTGCTGTGCGTGTATGTATGTCTGGCTTTTAATGATAAATATTAAAATCTCATAGTCCGATATTCTCACATGCAAGGGATTAGTGTTTTTTATCTATCTTCCTATACTGTGCGCGGTTCCACACTCGAGCCTCCAGTGCGACTCGCACTAACTCTGCCCCACTTCCTATGTAGCGAATATTATGCTTTATCCTATTGTACCTACTAATGGACAGAGAATCTTGTGTGGAAACGTGTATTGCTTAGAATATCATTTATGTGTAAAATGCATTTAGTCTCCCAAAGTCCGGCCGTGCTGACTTGGAACCACAAATGACGAGCATCTTATTAAATAACGTATTCATTCATATCTTTTTACTGTTCCGAAATAAATACTTGAACACGCAAGTATTACGTACGTAATTGTACATAAGTACATACACTGAGCAAAATTATAGCAGAAGTTAAGTTAAATGTTTAAAAAACGAAAGTGGTTGCACTAAGGTTTGCAGTCTGTCATAACCTTACTCAAAATACCCAATTGCTTATTACGCCGACCGCAGAGTTGGTAACGACCGTGTGGTTCTTGCGAATTTGACTCGTTATTTGCGGTTTCCATTGAACGCGTGTCCGGCAGTTCTCCACCGCCTAGTAGTCGATTACATAATATGCGGTATTGTTCGAACAGTCTTCCAATCGGTTGATTTGACAGATTAGTGGTTACTGTGTTTGCATTTCTTATTTTTTATAATCAAAATAAAATGATGGTAATATTTCATTATTAATAATACTTGTATTGTATAGAGTGAATCGATACGAAACGGAGCGTCATGGATTGCATTTTATTAGAACGATTTTATTGACACTTTAGAAAACATTTATAAAAATATTAATGTAGTGTATGACATTATTTTCATGACATTTTAGTCAGTACGCACGTACCTGTTTCTTAACTTCTAATTAACAAATTCAATGTGTATAAAGCGGGGCCTAAATATATGCGTTTTAATAACAAAAGCCAGTGACTTGAGATTTTGTTTTGTTTTATATCGGCAATGTTCCTTGACAGATACCTACTTAAAACACTTATTTGTTTCTTCCATACTTTGCGATATAATCAGAGAAGTCACTTCGTATAAGTCTATGTATACTATTGTATCTCAACAGTCGATGTATTCGTACATGCTTTGTTCAATACTGTGAAGTAGATACTTCAAGAGAGATCTCTTGATTATGTCGCAATGATAGTTAAAACTTTTAAAAGTGCTAGAAGAGTCCTTTACTGATGATAGTATGAATGTACCAGGAGAGCATGAGCGAAATGGAGCTATCATGATCTCATAAGCGGCGCTCGGTGCATTTGTGAATGCATAGACTGATTGTTGGTTTTAACTCCAATTTCATTTCAGTACATGTGACCAACGTGGAATAGCAATTCGGGATTTAACACTTCTTAGACAAATATATCTTCTATTTGTTTTTATATTTTATTTATATTTTACAACAATCGTAAAACCATTCTGGGTTAGTCTTAAACTTTGAATATGAGCAATTTCCAAAATTTATTATCATATTTTAATGTAAATTTTTATTATTTTCAATAGTAATAAAAAAACAAAGTACATGTTAATGTACCAACTTTATGAAAGTCAAGTGTACTATACTAATGTGTTTGATTGTGGTCATGTGTACTGAAGGTTCTGACGCGATATTACGCTTTCAAGTATCAAGTATCAGACCAGTGGCGATGACCCGGTACGATACTAGGTCTTCTATTTATAATGTATCGATATATAATGAACATTTGTGTATTTTTTTGATGTAACTAAAGCCAAGTTTGATTTTTCTTAGAAAAGAATTCGAGACGTTAAAAAAGGAATAATAAAGATAAATTATTTCTTAAAAAATGTGTTTTATTTCAAGTCCTTAAAACTAACGTTACAATTATTGTCATGTGCAGATTATGCTGTAAATTGTGAGGTCTGACTAGGGAGTAAAATATTTACATACATTGAGTAATTTTCGTGTAAAAATGTATGGTAACTTATATTTAAAGTGCGCAAAGTACAAAAGAACTAAGAAAAAAAATTAAAGCTTATTTTAGAATAAATTACAAACGCGAATCCTAAGACATAATTACAGTATAAAATAAGCAATACTGTTCATGTTAACATTTCACATTAGGTACGTTAAGTTCTTAATTATCATAATTTTGTAACACACATATTACAAAAAACTTATTTAGCAATAAATTTGTAAAAAAGCAAGTTGGTTGTAAAAATCATATACTGTTTTCACTTTGGTATATAGTTGTACATAAATGGTGGAATCTATAACAGAGAGAGTTAAAGATTCAATTAGTTCATTTCAATAAGGTAGGTTTTCATTTGGACCTTTACCTTTCGGAATTTAATTTGGAACATGTATCGAAACTTCTGGATTAGGTAACCTAACGGGCGATTCAACACTAATTTATTTTACTCAGGTTACAAACATATTTATAAATACAAAATAAAATTCTAATTAATATAAAAAACTTAAATCATTAAAGGCAAGGTGCAATAATTTAGCGTCTAATAGGTAAAGAATTTACATTTCATTAATTAGCGAAATACATTATGCAATAAATATTATTTCTCTTAAATCACAACCAATTTACAATAATTACATAAGATCATCAGAACTTAAATGCAATTCAAAGCATATCTACTTGAATTTCTCCGGTTACCCTGTTTTGATCTATTAGAATTTTCACAAGTGGCATTTTTTTAAAAACAATTTTGAACCTGGACGTTATTTTATTAAAATACAATTAAATTAAAGCTTTTTTGCATACTTTAATTGGTCATTTGTTACGTGCAGAGCAATTTTCTAACATCTAACATTAGCGGAAGAACCAAATCAAAGATTGATTGCCAATTGATATTGATTGATTGATACCATGACAATGCTGAGTAGGGATATCAAGCTTTACATGGTATCACTTCAGGGTGTCACTAGACTAATCGATCGATCGTCGATCAAGGGCATCGATCGATCGATAGTGGAATGGTCGCGCGTTATTCGACCACTCCGAAGCGGTTCTGATGCTGTTCTTAAGAATTTACACCATTATTGTCTTACCACAAGTAAATTAGTCTAAAAATAAATCAGTCTATATCATCAGGTCTGAGCTGTCGTTCCCCTTCGCTCAAAAATATATTCATAGCTTTGTACAATAAATACAAGCCAAGCATACGTCTTTCCTTCAACGGCCACGACGCTGACACGCCATAGTAATTCCCACTCTTTATATTTTTCAAGTTGCCCAGCCCTAGAACGTCTATCATGGCGGCTTCGTATGTGAAGGCTTCTGCTGGTATCACGTTCTGGAAGATGTGGAGGCAGATGACACCTACCTTGTCTGTCCAGATATCGAGGATCTTTTGAACCTTCTTATCCTTAGATGTGGTGAAGTCTCGCTTCCAGAGCGTTAGGGCTTGGTAGAGATGGGAGTAGGGGCGCGAACGTTTGCCTGCAAAATTAAAATGACGTATGAAGACATGTGAATATGAGGTGCCTGTGGCGCAGTTGTGACAATAATCGGCGACGATCGCTGTTGTAATGCAACACACGCCGGGTCGGAAATGGGATGGGTGACCATCCCGACCGAAATTTAGTGATGTCCAAGTGCTTCGGAAGGCACGTTAAGCAGTTGGTCCCGGTTAACGTCGCTAGATGTCAGTCGTTAAGCTTAGTCAGATGCCTTAGAACGGCTTGATAACATCTGACATTAAGGTTGCTCACTAACCTTACACCCCTCCAACAAAACGCACTGAACCCGCGTGTTGGAGTATGGCTCGTTCCACCTCATATTTGGGGTGAGGCCTGTGCCCAGCAGTGGGACGTAAATAGGCCGTTTATGTTTGTTAGTTAAATAATTTAAGTAGTGTCGTTTTTAATCGTTGTTTTGCGAATTGTTATTTTTGAGGTCAAGTAGTTTCTAGTTTGACAAGGTTCCGGCGCATTATCAATTGGCGAGGATTATACCTTCTTTATCTCAGATTTCTATCACACAATCGTTTTCGGTACCTTACTATGGGACCAGAGCAATATGCAGTAATTGTTGTATCGTATTTATTTATCTCTTCAAATAATATCATCCACAAAATAACTGTTAACCAACGAGGTTTGGGCTCTTGCCACGTATCTAATACAAACACAATCCAATACATCGCTTAAGTGGATAAACTTGTTAAAATCTTGCTCAAATAGGCTTAAAACGGAAACAAAAGTAGTATGTATATTCATAGTTGTATTTCAAACAACTAGTTTGAAATTGAACTGGTTTCACATCCTCAGCGAACAGTTATGAGGGTTTTCACGATATTGGCGAAAGTAAGTTTTATAATTTTAACTATCTATTACATCCTACTAATATTATAAAGGCGAATGTTTGTACAGAGGCGCACACATCAACCTTTACATAACCATTGCAAAATCGGTCTTACTTCAACAGCATAAGGTGCCCCTATGTAAATGTTGATGTGAGCGCCTCTGTACGTGTGAATGTGCCGTGTTGCTCTTTCACGTAAAAACTACTGAATGGATTTTGATGAAACTTTACAATAATGTAGCTTATACATCGCGGCATCGGAATCGCACATAGGCTACAATTTTTAAAGAAATATTATTTTTTGTTTTTTAACTTCAGCCCATGCGGACGAAGTCGCGGGCGGCCGCTTGTTATTAAATGTTTCACTTTCATCAATAACTAATATTGTTTAAAATTGGATAGTCCCGCCATTCATCTCGTATTCACTAACCCCTTTATTCATAAATCTTAAACAGCGCTACAACAACACGATAACTTTTGTATCGCTTCGTCTCTTTCATTCTTGTTGCTGCCGCCATTTGCGAGTAAGTGACAGAACACGCCAATTGCTTAAACTATGCTCTAGAGTTGCGTGCGTTTTTATGAATAAGGGGGTAACAATTTAACTACATTCCACTGTATTTAATCGTCGCTGTCCATACCTAGGGCGCGGTCCGTTTTGAGGCAAAAGTGATAATAGCGCGCTCACGTCGCTCACGGTCATACAATTTATAAATTCAGGACGCGTGTGACGTGACCGCACTATTAGTCTACTGTTCCGCTGATCTTGAAGACCCAGACCTAGCAAGATTAAGTTTCATCAATTAACATCTGAGAGGGAGCAGGAATGGAACCGGGAACCTTCCGAGTTTCGACCAGTGCTCTGAACCACTGCGCACCATCAATCGCATGGATCACCGATGCTGTATCAAAATAGTGTCGATAGTTTACTAACGGATAATTTAAACATCACATCTCTTTTAGAGATTAGGCTGCAAAATCTCTATAATTACTGTCTGCGTAATTACGTACAAACAATTATTATCTTTATGAACTATAGTAAATTTTGACTTATCATTAGTGCGTTGTATTGCAAATTTTTTATAACATTGCGTGTTACGATGCAGCGCAAAAATGGGTCTCACTATAATAGCAGAAAACAAACTAACCTTTGCCAACATAGAATATAGAGTTCACAAAGGTGACCCAGGAGAGCTGCGGCGCCTGCCGCCCGGCCCGGGCAGGCAGGTCCTGGGTGACGCGCGGGTCCAGCAGCAAGTACGTGAACGAGGTCTTGGTGCTGCCTTCCCTCCACTTCTTGTTGGGATTGGCGAAGTCCACACGCACTTTGCTTTCTAGCTCTATGTACGGAGACAGGTTCTTGGTCCAGTCGCCTGAGCGCAGGGATTTTTCTAACTCTATGCTGTACGCTGTATAAAAAAATATTGTTAAATGTGAGAAAAAGTTTTGTTTCTACTGAATTTTCAAATAACATTGATTTCAATGATTGATTTTCAACTTTTTCTCGTTAGATTTCTAACGAGTGAGTGGAAAATTAGAAATCTATCTTACTACTGACTCTTGATTGATCTTTCCGAATTCATTAACTTCAATCAAAGTTGAAGTGCCGACTTTTCAGTTCTACTGGTTCTACAGACACTTTGGGACGACATGTGTTTGTGAATTCGAAGGTTTCGAGCTTCTTGCATTAAAAGTATTTAGAATAGTTTAATCAAACACAATTAACTGATTCTTCTATACTTAAGCGAATATGGTCTTTCCATATTAATTATTATACCCACTAGACTAGGCAATAAATTCAGAATCTTAAGGATCGCAAAGGACACTCAATATAAAACAAATAAGCCGCTTCAATAGCAAGATGAAGTGTCATTTTGAAGTGTTAAGCCTATCTTCAGTTGAGTGTCTACTTCTTGTATTAAAATAATCAGGTAGCTGTATCACTATACTTAAATAGGTACCTTTATTAAGTAAAATTCTTGACAAACATTCACTTGTAAATTTTACTTCTTTCGAAACCATTTTAATTTAAACAAACAATAAAATTTAGAAAAAAACTGTTTACAAAACATAAAATTTTAAGACATTGATCCAAAACTGTCAATTAGATTGTCATTTTTATGTCAAATTGATAATAGGCATCATGATAGGAATCCAGTCAAAGTAGGTTAGCTTCAATTTTAAGATAACTATTGATCATAATAATAATAACAAAAGATAACCCAATAACCGGAAAATGTCATTCAGATGAAGTGTTGTCTTGATTGTAAAAAGGTCAAGAACCCTCTGAGATGCAAAAACTAGGTACCTACTACAATCCTTCATCACTGTTTAGGGACTTTCCTGCTACATTAAGACGTCTGAATTTTACTACACAAATACAATACAAGTAAAATAACTTACTTTTTCCCATACTGCTGGTAACTATAGGGTTTTTCTTCAAAGCCTGTAGCTTTTTAAGGTACAATGTTCTAGTGGAGTCCTGTATGGGCCCTGGTCTGAAGCCTCGTTTCACCAGCTCTGCGCGCAGTGTGTTGTTATCAAACTCCACTGAGGACGGCAGTGATGACGCCACAGAGAGTATTGTCTGGTCAGGGTTGGTTACATCTGCCCCTTCTTCTAAAGGTAGCCTGTAATGAAAAATAAAAGATAAAATAGTTCCTAAAAATAACTGTTTTTCCTAAATAATTTCAGTATGATTATGTATTTACTTACACTATTGACGATACCAGCAGTCTTTTCTCTATCAAAACTACATCTTCTTCTTTATCTTCATACTTATACTCTTCCTGCATATTTGCTATTACTATACTCCCCCCAGAGTAGTTGCTGCTGACTCCACTACTAGCAGAAGATCTTCTTGTGTTCATAGCATTTAATTCTGACATTGACGTCACATTATTTGACAAAAACTCATTTGTCCTATTCTGAACCACTACCAAAGCTTTGTCCAAGTCAACTTGTGATGTATCATCAGATATTAAAGATTGTGAACTGTCCAATGTTAACTTATGTTTCATATCTGAACATAAAGATGAGACACAGTCCTTTTTACATTTTTTCAATGAGCTTTTCGTATTGTAATTCTTATGCATAATACTGTTGGGTGATCCAGGCAATGAGAAATGCTCATATAAGCTCATTCTGCTTTTTAAGTCGGAGCTGCTATGACTGCAACAATTTGTTTGTTGGTCGGCAGTTAATTCTAAATGCTTTACTCCACTTATTTCTATGTTGTAAGGTACATTTTTCGTCATACATGTCTTAAAACTACTGTTGGTTTCATTCACTTCTGCGTTTGAAGTTCTGTTAGTGAGATCTAGAGTGGTGTTTTTGGTAAAGTCCCCAGTTTTCCAGGGTACAGATTCATTCTCTATCAGGTACGTTTCTCCTAGTATGGTTGGGTAGAGTTTGTTGATGACAAGACTGGTTTTTTCACACCATTCTCTCACCATTTCTGATTTTCTTGGAGCTGTAGAATTATACAAAGTGTTTCTTTCTACTGGCTCATATTCTGCAACCATTTGGTCTGTAGTCACTAATACCTTATCTGCAAACAAATGAGGTGTTATTATTATGAATTTATTATTATTCCTTATCATTTAGCATGATGAGCTCTTCAAGGTATTAATTTCAATTTCCTGAACAGAAAGATAAACAATGTATTTGGTATTTTAGTAGTAACTGTTTGGTAAACATTTGTTAGGATTATTAATAATAGTAATTTTTATTATGAAAAAAGGTTAAAACTACAGAACAATATAAATAACTGCGAAAAACATGACATTAGGCCTTCGGCTCTGTTTATGATTCACTAATGTTATCAGAAGAGGTCCATAATAGGCCCTATCAGCAAATTTCAGATGATCAATGCATATAAGATAATTCTAGAAGTATTTCAAATATCCATACCTAAATCTAAAGTATATGCACATGGGGACGCAAAGGAATCCTCAGTCTGATCCACCACATTGTGGAGGTAGTCATAGACATCCCACTGCTGCTCCCGAGCCGCATAGCTGAAGGCTGTCACGCCATCTATGTCACAACGGCCAGGATCTCCACCACAACCTATCAGGAGTTTTAGATTGTCCACTCTGCCCCATATTGCTGCTATGTGCACTGGGGTCACTCCATCATCATTACTGAAAGAGACAGATAAAGAGCATGAAAATCATTGAAAAGCTAGTGTAAATTAAGTAATATTAGTTTTATTTTCAAGAATTACATGTGTTTTAAACATAATAATGAGTGTTATTTTATAATCTTACCTTAAGTTAGGGTCTCCTCCATATTTTAGAATTAGTTCTGTGCATTTTTTAGACTTGTTCAGTGGTTCTATACCCACTGCTAAATGTAATACTCCAATACCTTTGCTTGGTAACACTTCATTTATTGACACTGTGTTGTCCTTCAGGAAACTTTCTACTGAACTGGAAGTATTATTTTTTTATTTACTTATATGCTCCAATAGAAGGTTTTGTAATACATTATCATTATAGTGTAACATTAGATTAAATAACTATCACACAAAGATTGTGAAAGTCAGTCTATAATAATATAATACATGAAAGTTAGTTCAAGCTTTGTCACAAGTGTTTAGCTTGTGACAGCCCTTGGGCTTGGTAACCCATTTTTAGAACCCCCACACTGACCCATGACGACTAAGTCTTCTGACTGCTTATTATAGACCAAGATATTTCTTAAATAATTTGTAATAACATGCCAGAGTACTATTGATTTTCTTAAGGGATTCTTTATAGGTCCTTAGTGCTCTCCTTCTGTATAAATTAACAGAGCTTAGACAGGTGAAGGGACAGGTGCATGTTTTGACTTTGCCATCCAACAAGCAAGAAAATCCACAAAATAATAATGCTACGGTAAAAAGAAATCGGCTCACCTTAAGTCCCCACATTGTATTATATCGTATAATTTAAACAGCTCCTTGTAGGTCGTGCCCATGATTTTATTTGGTCGCAATAATTTGCCCAGTTTCGCTATGTCGCAATTTCATTTCCTTCCTGTGGGCACGGCTCACTGATTTCACAATCTATTTTTAACTTTCTGCTATAGTTCCTAATCTCTAACTGTAATACAGCAGTTAGGCGTTGATTAAGGATAATACTGTTTGATTTCACATTTTATTTCGTTTGTTTTCGCTAAATTTTCAAACTAACGTCACATTTCAATCTTTGTTTACGTTTGTTTGGAATGTTGCGTTCCGTTCTACGCTAATTTAATGAAACTGACAGTTCAGAGGCAGTTTCCGACCCTCCGCGACCTCATGGTGACAGCCGCCACAGATTAGACATACTGTGAATCTGAGATAGGTCAACGGCCAACTTTTAAATGTTCGTAAAAATAAAATTACAGCACTAAAGTTTGTTTTGGAAACTGATGCCCAGGCATGTGTTAACCGTCATCGGCGCTGGGTGAGGGTGTGTAGCACAGGGGGTCCTGCCATCTGACCAAAAGACATCTGACAAAATTACACATGACAAATAACGTTTGGCAAAAAAATGGTTGGCCAATTGATCACTTTACAACTAATCATTTTACAAATGACTCACTTGACCAAAAGATCAACACAACAAATTTTTATTATAAAAAAAACATTTCACAAAATGAACATTTAACAATTAAGTCATCAGTCAAAACTACTATAGGTCTAAAAAAATTGATAAAATGTATTATTTGACAAATTTTTCGTTTAATAATCGAACTCATAATAGATATGGTATGGTTCAAATTCATAACAAATATTTGGAAAATCGTAATATAACCATCATAACAACAAAAAGCATAACTCATTTATCGGCATATTTTTAATTTTAACAGACGCATACTTTTTTTAAAACCCAAATAACTACTAACCTTATTACATACATGCTGCTTGCATTGAACCTATAATATTTGCCTTTTGAAATAAAATATAGGAAACTAAATCGTCCAACATTCATATTATTTATCAAAGGTTGAGTAAGATTTTAAAATAACTGATAGAATTTTTAAAAATATACAGTTGTCGTGGATAGCGTAGTAAATTACCCATCAGACTAAATCGTAATATTGAAAAAATAAGTGCATTTATAAAATAAAACTTTGATAAAAAAGACTTTTGGACAAACGCTTAATTTGCGAAACAGGTATCATTTGGCGAAATGAAAATAGGTCAATTGACATTTTGTAATTTCAAACTTTTGTCAAGTGCAGTGTTTGCTAATCAATCATTTGTAAGATGATACTTTTATCAAAATGTCTCGTTTGCCAAATGAACATTTGGTTAAACGTTGTTTGTCAAATGATCATTTGTCAATCATTTTTTGGTCATTCATTAGTAAACCGTAGCACAGATATAGAGAGGTTTGTACAGTCGATGGCGAGCGCGCCTCTTGTTTTTGTTCGAAATCTCCTTTTTTTATTAGCTGATTCATAGTTGATAGATAATTAACAGAGTACGAAGCAGGCCGCTACATGGGCATTGGCCGTGCTGGCAACAACTATTTTGGAATACCTACTCGAGTGAGCGCGGTCGATTTTCACACTGGACGGTACCGTTGGCCGTTGGGCTAAATGTAGTATGAATCGCAACGCTTTCTTCGGCTCGTATGGTATTTAGTTAAACGTCACTCTTTTTTCCACATTGTTTGTGTGTCAATGAACAGAGGGGAAAAAAGTAACATTGTCGTTACTTACAATTGGAAAACGTTAGCGGTTCGTGCTAGCTCGTGTTTGTCCCTACAGTTCAATTGCAAGGGGGTGTAAGATTTCAAATAAAGCTTGCGAGCTTCGTAAACTTTGCTGGTTTTCCCAATCCACTAGAGGTAATGATATCCGTTAATGTGCCAGAGATCGTCAGAAGCTGATATTACCCGGGGCGCGTTATATCAGCTTCTGACCACCGCATCTAAGCACACAAGGGTACCTACTCGATTTTATGCGCAGATGCAGTGAATGCATGTGTCAGCAGATGGATCACCACTAGCCGTCGTCACGCCTGGCGAGAATTAACAACATTTCAAAAACGGTAGTTTGTTGCTCGATACAACTCAAAGAATTTAAATGTTTTGTCAGTGCACATCAGGCATCTCACTGAAAACCCTTTGATGTGTGGCAAAATGCTAAGGCAAAAACCAACAAAAGAAGGATTGCCGGCAGATGCGGCAGGATTGCGTCACCACAGACGCGTAATTCTTCCCCTCCACACGTCGGCGGACGCATCTCCAGATGACATCGGCAGACGCACCTGTGACGGGTGTTGCCGGCATAAAGCACCATGTGTTAGTCTAGGGGAAATCCATCATCCGTTGCACTGACATTACGGGGACCCCCAAATTGTTAACCGGGAGCCGGTACTCTACTGACAGGCGAATGAGCCGTGAGATTCACGCCGGTCAATCCTCCTTGCTCTTTTGCAAAGAAATGCCATTTGGCAAGAGCAGGATAAAAAACGGAAATGGGTAGCCTGATGGTCCGTTGACTGTACCTAATACTGGACTATATTTCTTGTTAAAGGTAATTAAAAAAAAACAACTAGAGAGTAGGTACCAATATAAGCCTTTTATTTAATACCTTAGTATCTATGCCTATTTACAAATAAAAAAACAAACATCACAATGATCTGTTACCTACATTTTTTTAACATAGGTACTGGTATAACAAAACAACAAACGATGGGTGCAAAAAAACAGCACTTAATCAAAAAAGAAGTGTCTCACATTTATTGCTAACTGAGATGACTCAAGTCGTTAGGAGCAAAGATCTTCTGCTTCCTATATAATAAAGGCCTAAAATATAGGCATATCAACTTTTTTTTTATAATTTTTTTTGAGCCCTCTATCTACAATTTTTACATTTAATTTTAATACTTACCTACTTGTAATGTGTGAGAGTGTGTGAGTTCATAGAAAATCGTACTTTTTTTTTTTTTTTATTTAAAATGGGTTTGCGTTTGACCTCAGTCTCGCCTGATGGTAAGCGATGACGAGGTCGAAGGTGTAACACGCTTACCCAGAAAATGCCTATTCACTCTTGCCTTGAAGACACCAAGGTTGTATGTATCAGGAAACACAGACGCAGGGAGGGCGTTCCACTCCCTAGCGGTGCGGACCAGAAAGGAAGCACCAAACCGCTTAGTTCGGACCGCTGGAAAGTCGACCACATGGGGGTGAAAGCCCTCACGGCGTCTAGTGGTCCGGTGGCAGAAAGTGGAGGGTGGTACTAACTCTAGACTGCAAAATAATTAGGTAACCTCTAAATATGTAGTTATTTTTTTTATTAATTAACCAAACATGGCATTATTGTAGCACCTGCCCCATTTCTCGACCACATCAAAGGCATTCCCTTGGGTACCTAGGTACCTACTTTATAGATTTCTGTACAATTTACCGCAGCGTGTGGATCTGACCTGAAGAATACTTAAATATGATGTAGAAATTTGGGCGAACTCCATTTTAACGACAATTAAAAGCCATGTTTAATAGGCCAACAGACGATTAAAGTTGCCATTTTTTCCTTTATCACTAGGGATGTGAGATTATGCGGTTGCCAGAATAGCATAGCTGCTTCGTCAACTGTACTTTGGTTTGCTATTTAAACTTGTGAAGCGACAGTTCAACAAGAGTTCAAAGTACTTTAATGAAGAATTTCACACACTGAGTTTGAATTCGAGATTATCACTGTTTTTCTTGAAAAGGTGAAAGTTTTTGTCTGCGTACAATGCTCTGCCACAAAAAATTCAGAGTGTAAACTCAACGCCTGGCATTTTGAACCTCTACATCTTAAATACCTACTTATCGCGTGGTTTTATTTTAGTGCTTTGTATGGAGCGACCGGCACTTTTTTGAAGTTCAAAAACGGTACTAAGGTCCGCCGCTGACCCCTACACCATAGACCATACGACCTAAGACTGTGAAAATGTTATGAAGTATGTAATCTTTCTTGTTTCAGCATCTACTCAATAAGACTTTTTGTTAATGCAACGTGGTGTGGCTCAAAACATGTAAAAACGCACATAGGTGTATTGCAGCCCTTGCAATATGTGTTGGTGCGCTTTTTGCAGACTGTGCAATTACGCCTTTGGCGTTCGTGCTTGCTATCAGACACAAAGTCGTATTGAGCAGGATAATGTCCACTTGCCGGGACTGCTGGACGTGGCTTGGGCGCCAATGATCTAGCACATCCATGCCTAGCAAGCAACTGGGTTACCAGCAATCGCCTAAAATTGCGATGGCTTATTAAGTGGTCGTTTCGGTGTAAGATGTAGGCGTTCAAAATGCTAGCGTTGAGCACCCGCCTAAAAAGTTTCTTGTACCATACCATACTTCGTCGCCGCTCAATTGGATACATTGCGATCATTTGATCTTTGCGGTCTACTCCCCCCATGCACACATTATAATCGGGCACAATCGACGGTTTTAATGTGTCGCCGCATGTTACAGTGGCAATTCCGTGGTATGTCGAAATAAACGACACGCGGTTTTTATCTCGCCATACAATTAGATCTACGTCACCAGACGTGCAGCCACAGACCTGACCCACTGCCATGTCCTCCTTAGAGAGATTGCTCAGTTTGCTGGGGACAAACTGACGGTCAGTCCTCAGTGTGCCAGCGCAGTCGAAGCCCCTACATTTGAGTTCGCGGGCAAGAGCTGGTGAATTATAGTAATTGTCCATCCAGACAGTGTATCCCTTGTGCTCAAGACCTTCCAACAGCCTGAGCACAAGAGATGTCAATTTACCCGAGATAGGACTTTCAACCTCAGCCTCTGATGGCTCTTGCCCGATGTGGACCTCAAACCGCCACAGGTACCCCGACTTTGATTCGCACACTTCGTAGGTTTTGATGCCTACGGCGGCGGCTTTGTTTTTAATAAACTGATTTATGTCGAGCCACCCTTTCCACATTGTCAGGCTCTCATCAAGTGCTATGTTTCGGTCTAGTGTATAGAGTGTGGAAAATTTTTGGTTAAGATGTTTAAGTATCGGCTCAATTTTAAACAGCTTAGCTTCAGCTCGGGACATTTTATGGGGGTTGCACCTTGAATTGTCGTTAAAATGTAGACACTTGCTTAATAAAAGAAACCGGTCACAGCTCATGGTGGCAGAAAACCCAGGAGTTTGGAACATATCCGAGGTACTGTTCCAGTACTCTTCCAGGCGTGACTTTACCACAATACCAGCTGCTATTAAAATGGCAAAGTAAACAGCCAGCTCATCTGCGGTAGTATCACGCCACTTATTGATGCGGCTAAAATGGTGCATGCTCCCATCTTCCAACATAGTAGTTGCCACCTGTTGGGCATAAATGTTGGTCTGCTCCGCTATGTGGTTCATAATATCCACGTCCCATATTGCGCTAAAGGCGTCGTATGGACTGGAGTATGAGGCGGTGGGTCCTGGATTTCCAGTGAAAGTTTCCCTCCTCTCCGCTGGTGGTATTTGCGACGATGGGAAACTTTGCCATTGGAAATAGAATTTTTCCAAATTCGAGGAAGTGGTAGAATGAGAGGGGGGCGATGGAGGAGCAGCAGAAGGAATAGGCGAACTTGTGGCAAAAGGATCAGGGGCAGGAGACGGAGGAGAACTGATTTCAATTAAGTTTTCTTCTTCTTCGTCTTCAATATACATTCTTGCTGTTCTTGGTATCACCGGAAGCGGCAGTTCACCTTCAACATCTTCACCTTCGAGTTCTTCTTCACTACCTGTTATGAGGAATGAACACGGATTATGACTACTATAACACGGTGAACTTGTCAATTGTTATGGAAACAGTTGTGCCTTCTCATTAATTACAGAAAATGAGAATACTAAAATTTTGAACAACGATGATGATTTATAATAAAAAATAATCAAACATAGAATTAAATACAAGTTAGCTTAGATTTACAATACTTTCTGGCTGATTTACGAAATAAAGGTTGTAGAAAAGAAACTCACCATAGTTGACTAGGCTCGTGATTTCCTCATCACACAGTCCATCACGTGATGGAGTTTGTAGTGAGGAAGAGAATCTACAAAAAAAACAGAAGATAATCAAATAATCATTCACAAAATGAATTGAAATTAATGTATTTCATATGTATGGATAATACTAACAGGCGCCGTTTGCTTGCAGGGTCTCCGTCTAGTTGATGACTGGAAAAGTAAATTTAAATAACTTTTTTAACAAAACCATAATAAAGCAAATAAATAAGCAAGTGAATAAAGCATTAAATGTAGGCAGTATATGTTTGAGAAAAAAAAAATAGACAAAAAAAATAATATGTAAATTCTTACGCGAACCGTTTCTTCATAGAGGAAGATGTGCCACTCAACGGTCTACCACGCGGAGATCCTTTGCGATTGCGAGGAGTACGTGGAGTTGAAGGACCACTTCCACCACATTCAACTTTACTACAAAATAAATAAAAAAAATACAACATGGTTGACTGACACGAAACAAATTGGCTGACATGAAACAAATTGGTTGAGTATGTAAATAATTACATTTCTCGCGAAGGTTCTGGCGATGACGGTGAGCTTCCACTAACACCACAGATAGCCGGTTCCCCGCCTGACATATTAGACTGCGGAAGTGATGCGTCTCCAGGCTCAGCGGAGCCGCCCGCAGCACTACTAGACGGCACAATCATGTCTATCGAAGACCACAATGACGCTGATGTAGGCCTTAATAAGATAATAATATAAATGTCAAATTACTCTAACTAAGTTATTTAGTTAGAGTTATTTGACATTTATATTTACACAAACGGAAATTTCAAAATACGTTATGAAGAAATGTTTAATAGGTACTTTGTTGTTTTCGCAGCTGGTGGAGTTCGCACTCTTTTTTTATGGAGGGCCTTCTCCATTGGAGGCACCACTTCGAGGTCTTCCAACATGCACGAAAATATCCTGAAATTTTCGTTAAATTAAAAAACAATAGCTATGAAAAAAAGCTCGTCGACATAACTCAATGAAAATGTTATGTTAAGTTATAATTTTGAGGAAAAAAACCTTAAAAATGACAAACAAAAACAAAATATGTAAAAGCTTATAAGTACGAACCGTTTCTTCATGGAGTCAGGTGTGCTCTTCAAAGGCTTTCGACGCGGAGATCCTTTGCGAGGTGTACGTGGAGTGGAAGGACCACTTCCACCACATTCAACTTTACTACAAAATAAATAAAAAAAATACAACATGGTTGACTAATGAGAAACAAATTGGTTGAGTATGTGAATAATTACATTTCGCACGAAGGCACTGGCGATGACGGTGAGCTTCCACTAACACCACAGATAGCCGGTTCCCCGCCTGGCATATTAGACTGCGGGAGTGATGCGTCTCCAGGCTCAGCGGAGCATACCGCAGCACTACTAGACGGCACAATCATGTCTATCGAAGACCACAATGACGCTGATGTAGGCCTTAAAAAGATAATGGTATAAATGTCAATTTTTTTTTTTTTTTTTTTTTTACCCGGGGAAATTCTTTTATGAACTTCCCGCCCTCCGAGGGTAAGGCGGGGGAGTGTGGGACTCACCCACCCCACAGGGGGTGAGAATACCGCACTAAAACCCCGGGGTGGCCATCTTCCGCGCGTGTTCGGGGTACTTATCTGAAGTTATTCCATCTTTAAATGCCATTTGCCTTAGTCTTTTAACCTCCTCCGATCAGTACCAGGAGTAAGACTTTCATTGAGTTCCGTATAAAAATGAGCACGCTTTCGAGTGTGGAGTGGCCTTTTTGGAGCGCGGAACTCCATTTCAACTATTAGGTGGTACGAGCCATACCCTAACACGCAGGCTCTGTGAGGATTATTGTAAGGGTGTAAGGCCAATGATAAACCCTACTGTCAGAGGTTATCAAGCTACCCCGACGAGTCTTAACGACTGTCATCTGAGAAAATGGATTACCTACTACATTTCCATCCAATCACCCTAGCGTCCGTTGCCTAACATGTTATCGTATCCGATGCACTATTACCACTAAGCCATGGACACCTGTAATTAGTGTTATTTCGTCGTGAATTTGATTTTTAAAGCTGTGACACCGCTCTCCAAGGAACATATTTACCAGGCACCGCTCACGATTAACGCTTTTTTACGCAATAGGACCTACTACTACGACACACGTGCTTAACGCAGAAAATCGCGCGGCGCCCTCCTGACATACGAGTAGGCAGGTACCTACGTATCAACCTTGTTGCAATTGCGATAAACAAATTCAAAACAAAAACACACGAGTGATTTGGAAAATTGCATTTATCATTTAGGCAAAAAGGCTTTTATTTCTTACCTGAGGTTAAGTATTAGTTCAATAATCATTGTTCGAAGTTGGCGCCTTCCTCGAGGATAACACTATTTTGTTGTCCTCCCAGCTAACATCAATTCACATCACGGTTGTACTTCAATCAATTATACCTAGGTACGCTTCACTTTGAATTAGTATTTTCAAATGAAAAATGTTATTTGGCTTTCTTTTCTCTCAAACGGCCACGAAAGAAACTGAATTCTAAAGATAAATAAACCATTAATCTCTTCACGAGAAAATTCACACAAACACACTGCAATCCAATTAACTTGACGGACCTAATTTACGTAAAAGTAATAAGGTCATCACATTTACGGTTACGGTTACGGTCACGTCACGGGACGCGGCAAGTGCAAAAACAAACTGAAGTCGATTTTCACAAAGTTTAGGACATATCCTTGTCCTTGGGCACCTCTGATTGGTGGGGGGTGGGGGGTGAGGCGAATTTCGTCTCTATGCGCCCGGGTTACGATTCATATTCATATGATGGGTTTCTTTGGTTTCGTTTCCCTTTTCGGCATTTGCTAAGCAGCGCGGGCGCGGCGGCGGCGCCCTTTGACATAGCTGGTAGGTAAGTACGGCGTAAGGAAAAATGGTGGCTAAGGGCACGGTAAAGTAATATATGTATGCCAGACCACCTACGGCTCTTATTTACAATTATTGCGGTGGCGTGCTCACTTGCCCTTTGTGCTTAAGGACTTTTAAAGCCAAAATTGGCTATAACAGTCATATGCGAGCTCACGGTCGCGCTGGGCAGTGAGGCGCTGCCGTCGAGTCCGTTCAGCAGTCGCTGTAGCCGAAATCGGCTTTGACAGTATTATTATTATTAAAGTAATATAACAGTAATATGACTACATACAAGCGGGCGGAACGCCAGTTATACCTACGCGCCCCGGCGCTAGGCTGATCTTAGGCTGATTCAGTCGCGAATGCGCCGCGCGCCGTGCAGTATCGGACGGACAGTTTTGTGTGTTTTGTGCAATTTGGAAACATAATATTGTAAATGTACTATGTAAGAGCAGGGTAAAAGAGTTTATTGTGCTGTGTTTGGTTGTTTAAATTCATCAAGAACGCACCCAGAGATATCATTCTTTAAATTACCTGGAAACTCCGAAAGGTAAGTTTAAAATGTTTCGTTACGTACCTACATAATAGCACGTAATTTGTTTTATTTTTTTTAAAGACAGGTATTTCGTTTTTTCCTCCAAGTAATACCTACACCTGGATTATTGAATAAATACACAGGCAAATATACAGGCTGAAGAATAGTGACAGACACCGTGAAATAGATGGTTTCGCGGAAGATTAAATAGGCAGGTTATATAAGTAAGTAGGTAATTTGTGATACTTCACGCTTGCATTAAAATTTGCGGGTTTATAGTTTAATTCAACACCGGGTGAATGAATGTCCTTAAGTCGGAGTTTCATTGTGCGCACGATACGTATCAATTGGTAGTGAGATTATATACCTACCTACATAATATCTACTCTTCTAGTACTTAAAGGATATTTTTAGCTCACGCAATAGTTTTCTTATATAGCTAGTCCGCCGCAAAATTTGGTTGATTGCAGGTAGGTATTAAGATAAAATAGTCAATATTTAATGTGTCAAAGTTATAACTTCGCTTTTTAAATACAAAATTTTAAACCAACTTAGCGTGCTTTATGGAATATATCCTGTTTCCATTCACATACGAATTTCATTTCTTTAAATACAAATACAATATTTACCATCACAAAAACAATTTCAAAACAAGAAAGAAACAAGTATCCGGATGTTTTCAAATACTACAGGCGGCAGCCCTATCGCGTGGCGACGGACCGCGCGGCAGTAGGCACTTAACTCAAGGACGGGGCCGAGTCATATTACTGTTATATTACTTTACCGTGCTAAGGGGAAACTATGTGAAGGATGTGGTTTTAGAATCTTCCTATCTGTAACCGTTTTTACGTAAACGGGAAAACAGTGATTTTTCCTATTATGACGCAAGTTCTAACACAAAAAAAATTAATAGGAAAACGTATTCCGTATTCGGAAATTACAAAAAGATGCTACACGCTTTAACTAACAAACTATTAACACAATCAAAAATTTTTACTAAAACTTATATTAACTAAACCAAAGACCTTGGTGGTGCCGAGGGTTCCAGGGGGCTGGTGTTGAATCAGCTGGTTCAGCTCCTGGGATGTTGACAGCAGGCTGCTCGTACCGATTCCTTTTTCCTGTCTCGGAGATGTAGGACGATTGAGCTGCACGTGCTGCCTGGAGCTGGCTTGGTCCCTGGTAAGGCAGTTGATTCCTCGGTTTTCCGGCTGTGTCTTGGGCCACCGGAGGGGTAGCTTCAAGGACGTGGCGGGTCACGCTGTCCAGTCAGGGTCTTCTTGCCGTGTTGTGGTTTCGGGGTCTCTGCCGCCTCTGGTTCCTGGGATCCGTTGCCGAAACCCTCTTAAATCGAGGAGTTCAGCGCCGGAGTTCAGTTCCTACTTCAAAGGGCGTAACAGGGATCACGAAAGCACTTTGGGTCTTTGGTCAGCAGTCCTGGGTTCCGCTGTCCAGGATTCGTTTTTTGGTTTGTTTACTTATTTTAACCTATAATTTTCTTAAACACTAACCGCACTATAACTGTTATAACTTCTTTGTTTGTTGTCCGAAAATTCTAATTTTTGGTACACTTATTGGTTACGAGTCACACTATTTTTGCACAGATTTTCGCTCAGGGTTGTCACTGAAGAGTTAAAGTTATGAATTTTCGAAAAGTGTCCAGTTTTTACGATTTTTCAAATGTCTCTAACTCCGTTGTCCTGCGTGCTAGCGTCTTGCAAAAAACTACGCCGGGCTCGTCTCACGGTTGCGCAGCTGGTCCAGGTGGTAGCTTTTGGCTTTTCACCTGGAAACCCTGGCCACGCCACACGTGGTTTTTCGTTTTTGGGGTACCAATGGGTAGCCCGATGTGCCGCTGACTGTGCCTTTAATCAGACATTTAAATAAAGGCACCGCATTGTCTGCTTAGAACGCAAAAGCAGAAGTACTAGGGAAACATGAAGTCGCGCATTTTGGTTTTTTACCATTTTTACGAAACCATAATTTGGCAGGGATCGATAACATTTGCAAATTTTGCACCTAGATACAACTTAAAGTTGGCTTGCTATAAAAGTTTTTAGAAGTTTACGACAACATGTTGTAGGTACTGTTGAATCGTATTGTGTCAGTGCTTTAAACCACCATTCGACCATTTATAGTAGGCGGCAGAAAAAAGAAATAGTAAAGTAGAGATCGTCCAACTGAAATGACGCGCTCCTACACAGCATCTACGCATGGTCACAATACACAAAGACATTGGTTCTTCAGTTGCCGGTTAGGCTCAAAAAAAGGAGCACGTACCGTTCGATCTCAAAAGTACTGTCAGCATGTCTACAAGAACTCATCTACGGAGCCAACAGCCAGATACTTAAATGTAATATTTCGTCAAACAACTTATTTGATTTTTATCTTGTTGAAAAAAAATACACCGTACTTAAATACTAATGTTATATCGCTGCTTGATTTTTTTAAATAAATTATTGGAAAAGTGTACCATAGTATGAAATATGAAGCGGAAAACGCTAGGTGGACGGTAACGGTCTAACGTGATGATTAAAAAAATACCAAGTACTTTATTAATAAAGACACTGCACATAATGGCACTAATAAATTAACGACTCGAAATGAGTACTGTCAATCGATCAATCAATCGGCATGTTGAAGACACAGAATGTTGTATTGCTGTGGAAACACTTCAGCGGGAAGCTCATTCCACTCCCTTGCTGTTCGCATTATGAATGTTGATGAACCAAAACTGTTGGTGCGAATTGCTGGGATGTCAAGAACATAAAGGTGGAAAGCTAGTCTGCGCCTAGTGGTCCGATGAAGAAAAGGAGCTGGTGGAATCAGGTCACGCAACTCCTTCGCACACTCTCCGAAATGCAACCTGTAGAAAACCGACAAACAAGCTACCACCCTCCGGCGGTGTTCAAGGTCTTATAGCTTATCTGTGATGTCAGCGTCCCTCACAAGCCTCAGCACGCCTCTCCACCGAGTCTAAAGCGGCCAGCTGGTACTTGGCGGATCCGTCGGTACTTGGCGGATCCGTCGCAGAGGTGACACGGTACTCCATACATGGACGAATTTGCGCTTTGATTAAGACTATGATTAAGACTGACTGATTACTGTCCATCAACGTGTTATGTTAATGGCTGCAGTTTTTCGGGGCCCAATAATAATAATGTTTGTGTCCAGAACCTTCAACACCGTTTTTGGGGCTGAAATCAAACCTCTATCGCACTTTTGAAAGCCAACCCATCGTTATCCCATTCAAGAGAAACGCATATCCAGAATACAAGCTAGTGAAATTACCATTCGTTGAAAGTCCTACATAATCTTCCCTTGCCTTAAAATGAAAAAAAAAGTCATGAAAATACCAAAAATGTTATTCACCTCTAATTGGGAGAAATCCCGCACAACACAATGACTCAGACAAAAGGAGTGGGCGGGGCGGCCGGAAACACGATATTAAATTATTACCTTTCTGTTATGGCGCGAATATGAGTGTGGCCATCTTTCTCTTTCTCGCGCCTTCGAAGCGAGCCCGCGACCGCTCACGGACCTATGCGATTTTTCTAGAATAGATCGCCGTCTCTATCTTGTACGTACTCAAAGCTACATTGCCGTCCCATTCTAACTTGTGCGGGCGCACTATTCCCGACTAAAATGGACTTGCCCACCCAAGTTTGCAGACCCCTATTGTCACGATGTGGCCTATTTTTGAAACAAATATCGATTATGGTTTCACAATAACATTTTTACTTACAAAATACCTACCACCTAAGGTTTAAGCCGGCGGCATTGCCTCCCCCCATGCTGTAAATTCAAATATTGCGCCGAAAGGCGACGAGTGTCGAGGCGGCATCAGTCAAAGAGACCGCCGTTGCCTACCGAGCCGAGCCGCTGGTTTGTTTACATTTTTTTAGCTAGTCTTGTCGCAGCGCGCAGCCGAGCTAGTGTGTACGGATGGCGGATTCGTGGAAGTGGTGGAAGCGCGAGTGATAAGTGTAGTTTCGTAATTAAGTATTAGACCGTGGTATTAGTGCGTGTGTTTAGAAAAAACTAAGTGCGTGTGTGAGTTAATGTGCGCGCTATCTCACTTTTTCTATGACGTCTTCGCAAGCTAATGACTATTTAGGATTGATAACCTCTCAATGTAATTGTAACGTCTCAATCACAAAAGCTTCACGGGCGTTCCGGCAGTGCCAGTGGTCTTAGCGAGCAACGTATTTAGGTAGGTACCTATTAATTTTAATTAGGGTGGCAAGACTTAGTAGGTACACAAAATACATACCATAAGGACACGTAACATGTAGCGACTTGCCGTTTTGCGGAGCCATACAGATAAGTAGTGATTTATTGGGAGCTTTGGATCAGCTTCGTTCGGTCGCAAAAGCGACCTCACTCACCCTCCCAAAAACTCCCAATAAATCACAGTTTTGCATCGAAAAAATTAAACTTTGTAGTGTTTATCGTGTAACGTTTATCGTGTAGTGAACAACACTAGTCAGTTCAAATGCACCGTCAACAAAGTTTCTACCTCGGCTTGCGAGCGCGCGATGATCACCCACGCGTTGCGCGCCGGACGTTGTGATATGACACCTGAGCGATACACATACCTACTGCACCGATTCCTGATTGTTTAATTTAGCCCGTGAATGAAACTAAATACGCCTCGTGGTCTTACATTGTATGGGTCTTACATTGTATGTAAGATCGAGATAAGAACTGGGTTCGACTAATGGGTCGAACAAAGAATAACAAAGTATAAGAATGGTCAATCCACTTATACAGGGTGATTTTAAAAGTACTTGCTGAATTTTTAGGAGTGACTTGACTTTATCGTGTGGTTTTTTTTCTAATTTTGTTAATTTACTTTATTGATGTAAAATTGACCTGCGCACATCACAACCTTTTTGTAGAGTGGAACTACAATTAAAGATGTAATTTTTGGTTGGAGTGTAGCAAGGCGTTTGGGACTTAGAAAAAAATTCATTAGAAATATTAATCTTCATGAAATTCAAATGTTTGTGTATTTACGTATAAAGTGGCTCCAATTAAACACTTTTTAATACGTGCAGTTTTTTTTTCTCCAACTCAGGGTTTATCGGGAAAAAACGGTGATAGAGGTGTTTAGTATGGGACTTGCAAAAGCCACCCAGTATACCTCTTATTAAAATCTATAAAAGTATGCAAATTAAAAACTTTTTATACGTGCAGGTTTTTCCTACAACTCGGAGTTTATCGGTAAAAAACGATCTTAGAGGCGTTTGGTATGGTACTTGCAAAAGCCACCCTGTATACCTCTTATTAAAATCTATAAAAGTATGCAGGAACTTACCCAAACATGACGATCACTTCAAGCTAGTTGAACACTTTAAAGTAAATATGGTATTGAGATATATTACTAGTCTATGTCCAATTGCAATTCACACATTTTGTAAGGTTGTTATTCACAGGTCAATTTGACGCATGCCCTTATACAACGATAGCACCATAGGTAAACCTTTAAACCATGTGAATGAGCTGGTTGCCTCGAGAGTACACACAGAAGTTACGGAAACGTATCTTTCTGTACCAGGTTGGCTCATGTTTCTCCATTCAACATGAATGGAAATGTTTTCCAATGGCAGCTTATTGTTAGGTTACATCCATGAATAAAAAACCATGAACGTTATGAATTGTTTGAACTCGTACCTACACTACCCAAGCTAAAACCCCATCACACTTCATACTTTTCCTTAAAATTTTGTATCCACAGGCCACTTGGACTCATGCTCTTAGACAGCGTTTAGCACCATAGGTAAACCTTTAAACAAATACGGATGAGCAGGTTGCCTTGAGAGAACACACAGAAATTACAGTAATGTAATTTTCTGTACCAGATTGGCTCATGACTCTCCATCCAGTACAGGTTAAATGTTATACATATAGCAGCTTACTGTTAGGTTACATCCATGAATACAAACATAAAGAATGAAAGTATGTGAATTGATTGAGCTCTAGTTGAATGACGCACTAGAATGTCCCAGATCCAATAGTTCACAAGTTCTCACAGGTTTGTATCCACGGGCCACATTGACTCATGCCCTTATACAGTGATAACACCATTAGTAAACCTTTAAACCATGTGAATGAGCTGGTTGCCTCGAGAGTACACACAGAAGTTACGGAAACGTATTTTTCTGTACCAGGTTGGCTCATGTTTCTCCATTCAACATGAATAGAAATGTTTCCCAATGGCAGTTTACTGTTAGGTTACATCCGTGAATACTAAAACCTAAAAATATAATTGTGAATTATTTGATGTCTCACTGCACTGAACACTAACACTCCACACGACACGAATCAACTATGTGAGTATCCAATCCAAGATAGGTTTGCATGCTCAGCACATAATACAGCACACAGCATAAGCTGAAGCGATTAGCCTTAGAGAAATAAGTGTTTTCTGAACAAAGCAAATCGCTACTGCATGTAATGCGTAAAAACTGTTAGGATGTATTTTCGATATAGATTGTTGTTCGTAAACACTAAAATATGTAGCTAATTCTGACAATAGTTTTAAATAATACATTCGCCGACTATGTAAATTGATGAAATAATTTTCAAATATTTTTAAAATGTTAACTTTATTTTCTGTTTAAAACCTTTGGAGTTGTATTTTCAATCAGTTCGCAGTATAGTTAAGCTACTGCCAATAGGTACTAAAGCATGATTTCACTAACAAATCAATATGAAGGTCTTGTTACTTGGACCAAACATAATGCATAAGGTAGACTAGTAGAATAAAATCAGATGTTAATTTTATATTTTTGATTGGTTGGGTTATAAGAACATCTTAATAGCTTAACACACCCTCACTATCATATACCGAACGGGGTAGTCAGAAACACACTGATAATTGTCGTCATGTTAAACGGAGCATTCAAAAGCCCACATAACGTCTCAATGTTTTTTTTTTCATATAATGTGTTTGCAATGTTTGATCTACTGACATGTAATAAGTAGTCACATAATATAATTTTACATAATGTGGATATAAAATAATACTTCTTATATGCGTGAGGTTGTTTTCCCGTTTGGAAGAGATCTAACAGATTTTAAACTTCTCATCGATTGTCATAATAGTTAAAGACCCTTATTTTTAATTTATCTAATTTCATGATATTATGTCATGCTATGGTATGCTAAAACAGATCCTATGTGCATCCAATAAGCATTGTTTTACAACAATCAAATGATAGTTTTGTATTCATTCATTACAAATTACAAATTGAGGTCAATTTAATACGTGAAAAGGTATTCGGTCGCCTTCTACGTCACAGACACGAGGCCCGTCGCTGCAGTGCTGAGTGTGTGAAACGCGCAAGGGCTGGCAAAAATACCGCTTCGAGATACATTAGATAAATCGGTATATTTTAACTATCAGACCATCCATATTTAACAACGTGTAAACTATCAGGTTTACTAACATACTTTGGCTGTTTATTATCGCGTGTGCCTAACATATTGTAGTGCGTGTTTTTTTACTACAATTATTTTTAAAAAGTGTGTTGTTAATATGCAGTTCAGATTACAGAGTTCAGATTCCTAGACCTGAACTGAGCAGAGGCTATCAGAAACTAATAAACATACTTATATTTAGATACATACACACTTAAATAATTGTAATAAATAATATGAATAAATTTTGAATGCATGCTTAGGTATGATTTCAAATATTTATTTAGATTCCTTTTAGTAATGATTTTTCCAGGTAGTTTTGGTAATGACATTACGTGAGTGATGGTTTTATCCATTCAAAACTAACATTGACAACCCTAACACATTTTGTGAAATTTGCAAATATATTCTATTAAAACGTGTATTTTTCGATCGTTCCTTCATTTTGTGTCTTCATTCCGCCCGCTCTACAAAAATCGCAAGTACCTTGTGTGCAAGTGAAGTGAAGTGAAATAATTCGAGCTCTACCAAGCAGTCATCTTCAGTTCATCTAGTGAGTTACTACTTCGTATCTACATAAGTCAAAATGTAAGTCTCATATTTACCTTGTTATAATTTTCAGCACTTAAAATATCTTTCAGTCTTATTATTTCTCAAGTAATTTCGGATGTTTGTTTAAGTCATAGTCATAACGTTATTTATTTTTTCAGGTCTGATTCCGAGTTCAGCGACAGCCCGGTGCAGTGTGAGCGTCCTAAGCCCAAGCGAGCAAAAGAGTCTGCAAAACGCAAGTCCTCCTCAGCGACTAATAAGAGCAGCAGTAACGACCGATCAAGGTACAGTACTTACGTTAACAAGCATATCGTTTGCAACACTAGCTCGTTGGCTTTTGGCTCGATTTATCATTCATGTCGAATTTCTAGTTTTTGTTATTAATTTTCCAGGGCCCTAACCATGAGCTCTTATAGCAAGATTATTTCAATGTTACTTTGCTTTTTCGTACCATGACGTCTTCAAAACAATACTTATTAAGTCCTGCTATCCTTGAGCAATATTGCTGTCAGAGCCCATACAAAATTGAGAAATTGGTACCATGAAGTGCTTTTTGACAATCAGCAATATTGTTTTAAGGCATCACGTGATCTGTTGCCATGACAATTAAAATTTTGTTATTACGTGAAATTTGGCAACAGCGCGTTCACACGGGTTACTTTTATTCATTAATTTACATAACAAATTCTATCGTTAGAAAAGTATTCTCTTTAACTAAAGGTAGGTTATTATTAGGTAAAAAAATTAAATAAAAGATTATTCATAATGTTATTTAACTAAGTTAACTAAGTAGACAATATTGTATCATAAATTTATCTTGAATACATTTCGACGATGAGATGCGAGTCTTCTTCACCCTACTAAATGTTCCCATAAAACCGATTTATTCATTTCAACTAAGCAAGAATACCTATTAAAACTAAATGCTTTTAAGTATTCCCTAAAAAAATATAGAAACATAATAGAATAAATTAGGTCATAAAATAAGAAACTAAAGTTTGCGTTTTATTCGAATACAAATAATAAATTCTGAAAAATAATCCCTAGTGTGATACACAATCGCTTACAAGTAAGGTTGCGTTACTTTTGCAGCAAGCTTAATTCAATATTACTTTTATTGACATCAAATGACATCCAACAAAGTAATCTTGCGAAGTGTGGGGAAAAAACGAATGATGATTCTGGTTGTTCACTCTTAAATATGTACTTATCATGCCAAGCCGTTACTGAGACTAAAATCAATTAAAAAACCAAATGCCATGAAAACTAAGCTACGTCTGTCAGTCAAATTGAGATTCATTTACCAAAGCTAAGCTGTTTTGTATTTGTATATTTTTCACTTCAGATACCTACATAAATAATAAATACTACTCTTAGGTATACCATAAGGGGATAAGTTTTATCTCTATTTTAAGTTGCTACCAAACGTGTTTTGTTTCATCAGCCTTCCTGAAAGTACTTTTCAGTTCATTGAAGTGCACCTGGGGCTGCTGGATCCGGAAGCAGAGTCGCTTTCCTAGGGCCGTGTACTGTAGGACCCAGCAGGAAAGCCGAAGTAGAGATGATCTCGTGGTCCCAACGAGCGTTGAGGTACCCTCGAAAGGGTTTTCCCCTAGTTCTATTTGTTGAAAAGAGATTTGAAATGATTGTCCACAATGGTTTTATGTTATTTGTATCATGCCTATTCAGGAGAAAGAAAACGAACGTTGATCACAAAAAAATGGAAACATGGACATAAATATCTCAAACTTTAAAAAAATTAAGCGAGTGTAAAATGCAATGCTATCTCAAAAATAGAGCGACTGAAGTAATCTGATGCAGATCTGAGGCATTCGCAGCAGTACCTACTGGGTGACTTAAGTTTATTAAACAAAAACGGTAATAAATCATTTCCAAAAATGAATTTGTTTTAACTCATTATTTGCAGCACTTGAAAGGTAATTTTATTATTATACACTTACAATCGGTTTGGTGTGATGGTTTACAAGTGGACTATTACACCAGTGTGCAGTGGTCGCGGGTTCGATCCCCGTATGTCTGTTGGTACTGGTCTGGGTGTTTCATATCTCTTTATATAAAAATGGATTGCTGTTCGTTAGTCTCGCTAAAACTCGTGAACGGCCGGACCGATTCGGCTAATTTTGGTTTTGGAATAGTTGTATTGGTCCAGGGAAGGTTTAAAAGGTGAGTAAACATGAGAAATGCTAGGAATGTAGTGCAGAGCTATAATTTGGTTTTCTCTTAGCAAATGTTCCTACCCGTCACGTGACACTTAACGTTTGACAACAGCACGAAGTCTGTCGGGACAGCTAGTGTTTAATAACTATGTAGGTATTCACAAAAAGAAAAGAAATGAAACATGCGTCTAGTATCCATCCATTCGATTGTTTTTACGTGAAAGAGCAACACACATCTATCCATCCACACATACAAACTTTCGCATTTAAAATATCAGTATGATACTTCAATCACGATATTTCAGTATCATGACGTGCTAAACGACGGGGCACTTTGTACCTATCATATCAAGCACTGTATTCATTATGTATTTAAGTAGGTAGGCATGTGTCCGAAACCAACAGTACAAGTTTTATCTTATGAAAACAGAAGGATAGTGTTAAAATTACCCAATGTTAATTTTGTGTAAATGATTTCAGTCTTTCCCTAATTCGTCAAAAATATGAAATAATTAGGTGCCGCTTACTGCCCACTAGCGCCACCATTCGTTTTTTATTAATAGAGGTTTATTTCAGATATTTTGATAAAAACTGTTCAATATAGATAAATTTATTCTGTCAACATCTTTATGTACAGATAATATCTTATTTTAGGATCATAATTGAACAGTGTTTGTTTAAATATCTTAAAAAAACCACAATTCATGAAAACTATTGGTGGCGCTAGTGGGCAGAAAGAGGCCCCCATTTAACTGCTGTGATAGTTAGTCAGTTATCTATATTCAAATAAGTTTATTATAAAAGAGATTACCTATTTCACAAAGAAAAATATATATTCTGGTAGCAACATTTTACTTTTTAACCCTTTTTTCCATAGCTAAGTATGACACGAAAACATGTCAATGTCATGTCATGTCATGACAACCAGCGTGGTGAAATGAAACAGGAAAACTAGTTATTATTTATATTTATGATTGTAAAATTAATGATTATTCATCATCGTAAGCAATAACGGCATGATCCTTAATCTCCGCCCAGAAAGTAAAGGTTGATAAATCTAGCAGCAGGAAGACAAAGTTTTGATAAGTTTGTGAAGATTAGACATGGATTTGGATTCAATAAGTCATAGGATTTCTGAATAGATGTTTTATCTTGGATTTCAGAATTGCTAAATGTTGTGCATTTTAACACAAGCATATCAGTCCAGACAATCCTTGTCGGTAGGTAGCAATGATCTGTGAACAATAAACGTTAACGGTTTGAATGTCTTACATGCATACACATGCATATGTGAAACTGTGGAAAGTGAAATAAAGATTCGACTTATACTTTGTATTTTATTTTAAACTAGTTTCTAACATCTTTCACTGTGAAAGTTACACTACACTTAAAGCCGTCTTTTTTTCTCGGCTACATTTGCTGGGCGACGTGGTGCAAAACATGAAGCTCAGCATGTTGATCAACGACGCGCAACTCCTCTACCTACACGCCGCGCGTCATTCCACTACCTACACGCCGCGCGTCATGTTTTAAGCCACGCGCGCTGTTGTGCAACGTCGCCGGACATGTTGAGTGTCACGCGGTGCTCGTCAATGAATGCCTAGTGGATACGCGGCTTAATTGTAGTCTGATCTTTCATATTTCCAGCTGTTACTTGAAAACAAAATATTCAACATGCCTTAAGGTTTCAAAACCAAACACAATATGAACATTCACGTTAATGAACTCACAATAAAGTATCTTAAGCGATGACTTTCGTTCCACTTACAAGTTTATTTATTGTTGCTTTTTGAGCTTCTTTGTGTACCTACCGATAGTAGGTAGGTATAAAGATAACCGCCGAAGCAAAGGAAAAACGACACAAACCACATTTCCGCACTAAAATAAATCAGCCGCCTAAATCAATGAACAAATATTTGTCAAGCTATTTTATGGTCCTAAGAAAGAGTTCACTGTGGCTCGAGTGGCTTGATGATGTTTAGTTTTTATATAATTTGGAAAACAATGATGAAGAAGTTGCATTCCCGGAACTTTTTTCGTGTGTCAGAATTGACGTAAAAGTATTCCTGCATTAAGGCTGCTGGTTGTCAAAAAGCCACGCTCACATCAAAACCAAATTAAGATTGTTTTAGGCTTTGGACCCCTTGGATGAAAAATTGACCGAATGATGATCTTTGTAGACTAATTTCGGCTGGCCTTTTTAGAAAATATTACCTTTAGTGTCAATGCCAGTATAAACAGTTTTTTTTGCAAGAATATTCATGCTAAGTATTCTTTTCTCGAAATTTTACTCCAAGCATGCTTTAAGACAATTCGGACCGTAGACTTCGTAAGAGATGGTGCTATATAGTTCATATAGCGCTGTCCCTTTCTGGCTTTCTAAAAAATCATTCGGTCTTTCCCAACACTTCGCAGGACTAAAATGATTGACTTCATGGTACGGTTTTTGAGCATTCCTTCCGCAGTCCTGCAGCAGTCTTACTTTAAAACAAGATTGTTTTCTATAAGCTTATGGTTAGGGCCCAGGTCTGATTCTGAGCTCAGCGATAGCCCGGTGCAGTGTGAGCGTGCCAAGCCAAAGCGAGTAAAAGAGGCGGTAAAACGTAAGACTTCCTCTGCAACCAAAAAAAGCAGTAGCAACGAACGATCAAGGTACAGTACTTAAGTTACCTACAATATTTTTTATTTAATATTGGCTCGACGGCTTTTCAAAGATCGATTTACACAGTGTTTTCAAAGAGTGTTCCTTCGCAGGTATTTACAAGTTATTTAGTAAAACCCTTTTTAACGTAGCGATCGCACTATTTTTCAGGACTCAGAAGAAAAAAGCTCCGTCATCCGTTTTTGACGTGTTTAATCTGCAAGACGACGACGAGGGTTCCGGGCAAGCAAGTTCGACGACGGCCTCGGTGCTCTACAACAGAGTAGCCAATGGGCAGACGCGGCGCACGGCTTTCTTGGACGGCGCTTTCCACGTGGAGCTGAAGGTGTTCCATGCTGCGGACGTAGACGCGGGCGGTGACGACCTCTGGAAGAAATCGCTGCTGTGGTTGAAGCTGCGCACTGATGACGATTCTCCACACTGGGATCGCGTACAAAAATTTGTAAAGCAGGCGAGCTCACTTTTTGATAATTCGGAGGCGACGTTTTACTCTAATAACATTAAATTTAAATAACTCGTAAGATTTGTCGCATTTGGAAGTTATTAGATAGGCTTATATAGTCTCTGATTTACCATCATAACTTTTAGTAGTAAAATAGTAATTAAGCTTGCTTATTAATCATGCCTTTCTGTTCAGTTTGTTCTGAGACTGTAGGTAACAAGCAATGGATAGGACATTTACGAAGTAGAAAACATAAGCAACATAATGATATCGTAGTTAGTTTCGACCATGGCATAGAACTAATCAACTCTGCTTTCCGTCATCGTATAGCTACTTATAGAGTCACTGCTCGAGCCGAAGATGAGCAACTATCCTTGACAGTATTCTTTGACAACCTAAGAAATAAGATTAAATCGTTAATAGATCGGTCTCTTGCACTACATAACTGCATAAAAGTCAACTTTGAATTGTATTTGTTATTTTTAAAGATGAACAATGACAACCATGAATTAAAGTCATTTGCAACTAAAAACATAACGCTCCACTTGAATTATGATTACGAAGACTTATTTTCAAGTTTAGTTGCTTCTTTAATGAGTAAAATTAGTGAGTTTGAGGGTCAAGAGAGCGGGTGGACATTACTAAGTAATAGCCACATAGAAATTAACATTAATAAATACCAACCGCTTCGCGGATCAAAGTTTATTGATTTGCCTCCAAGTATTAAAGCTAAAAAAGCTTGTGTTAATTTACGTAACGATGACGCGTTTTGTTTTTTGTGGTCAGTTACAGCAGCTCTCTATCCCGCGACTGAAAACGTTCAAAGAGTATCTTCATATCCACATTTCAGTGATGTGTTTGTCATTAAGGGGATGTCTTTCCCTGTGACTTTTACTGATATTAGTTTGTTTGAAAAAAATAATAAAAATATAAGAATAAACGTTTATGGAGTAGAGAATGGTAAACAGATTAGCGGGCCGTTGTATAAATCGCAGTACGCTAAACAAAACAGAAAAACTGTGAATTTATTATTACTTGAACAAGACAAGTTCTCTCATTATTGTTTGATTAAAGATTTATCTCGTTTAGTGCGAACCCAAATTACAAAGCATAATGGTAAATTGTTTTTTTGTGATGACTGTCTCTTATTTTTTAGATCTGAAACTGAATTAGATTATCATATCTGCGCTGGAGTAAGGACAGAACTGCCGCAAAAAGGTTCTGTAATAGAGTTTAAGAATTACGGTCGGAAACAAAATGTGCCTTTCGTAATTTACGCCGATTTTGAAGCAATGTTAGTCCCTGTTCAGGGCTGCGACGCCGATCCGAGCACCGCGAGCACCGTGGACCGCCATTTGCACGTCCCTATAGCATTCGCATACTATATAGTTTGTTCGTATGATGCCAGTAAAAATCGCTTTGTGTCGTATCGTGGGATAGATTGTGTAGATAAATTTGTTAAAAATATTTACCGTGACGTTGAATGGATTAATAGCCAATTATCAAATACAGTCCCAATTATATTTACCACAAATCAAGAGAATAACTTTAAATTGGCTACTCGTTGTCATATTTGTCAAAATTTGTTACTTAACGACAGAGTCAGGGATCACTGTCATTTGACTGGAAAATATCGTGGAGCAGCACACAACTATTGTAATTTAATGTACAAACTTCCTAAATTTGTCCCAATTTTCTTTCACAATCTTTCAGGCTACGACTGCCATCTTTTTATAAAAAAGTTAGGAGAAGCCCGTGGCGCACTTAAGATAATAGCTAAAAACAAAGAGTCGTACGTTTCATTCACAAAATTCATACAAGTATCAAGAGATGAATGCGTACAATTACGGTTTGTTGACTCCTTTAAATTTTTATCGACCAGTTTAGATAAATTGTCTAAAAGTCTTACACCAAATCAGTTTGAACATTCAAAGCACTATTTTCCCTGTCAAAAACAGTTTGATTTACTCACGAGAAAAGGTGTATATCCATATGAATATATGAATTGCATAGAGCGGTACGATGAAAAACAACTACCCGGCGTTGACAATTTTTTCAACTCATTAAATAACGAAGCAATTTCGTCCTCTGATTACCAGCATGCCCAGTCAGTATGGTCCGAGTTTAAAATTAAAGATCTTGGCGAATACACCGACCTTTATCTTAAGACTGATGTACTCTTACTGGCAGATATTTTCGAAAATTTTAGAAATACATCGAAACGTCACTATCAACTCGATCCTGCATTTTATGTTACTGCTCCTAGTTTATCTTTTGACGCGATGCTTTTAAAGACCGGTATCAAGTTGGAGTTAATTGATGATCTAGCAATTATAAGAATGATACAAGGAGGCATAAGAGGCGGTATATGCATGTGCTCGCATCGTTATGCTAAAAGCAATAACAAGTATATGGAAGATTATGATTCGCAAAAAGATGATGTATTTATTATTTATATAGATTGCAATAACTTATACGGATACGCTATGTGTCAGCATTTACCTTTATCTGACTTCAGATTCCTCAGTCAAAATGAGATAGAAAACTTAGTAATTACAGACGTGAAAGATGATGCCGATCAAGGCTACATTTTGGAAGTCGATTTAATTTATCCTAAAGAATTGCACAACACCCATAATGATTTACCTTTTTGCTCAGAGAAATGTATTCCTCCCGGAGTTCCCTCCGGGAGGACTTCTAAACTAATCCCTAATTTATTTGATAAATATAATTACGTAATACATTATGTTAATTTGAAAAATTGCATTAAACATGGATTAGTATTGAGAAAAATACATCGTGTCATAGCTTTTCGACAAAAAGCCTTTTTAAAGGAATACATTGACCTTAACACACAGCTTAGGCAAAAAGCCATCTCCACTTTTGAACAGGATTATTTTAAACTGCTTAATAATAGTATATTCGGAAAAACACTTGAAAATAGTGAAAACAGAGTAAATGTTCAATTAGTGAACCTATGGAATGATACTAACAATAAGACAAAGAAAAAGCTGAGCGCCAATTCACTAATTGCTAGACCCAATTTTCATAGTGCATCTATACTATCGGAAAACTTGGTTGCTATTCAAATGAAACCTGAAAAAATTGTTCTAGACAAACCAATTTACATCGGTTTCTCGGTTTTGGAATTATCTAAAAAATACATGTATGACTTTCATTATTCAATTATCCAACCGTATTACGGGAAGCGTGTCAAGCTTTGTTATACTGATACAGACAGTTTCATTTATAAAATACACACTAACGATTTTTACAATGATTGCAAAATACATTTTTTACCATATTTTGACACAAGCAATTATAGTCCAAATAATCCTTATAATTTGTCACTATTGAATAAGAAAGTACCAGGTCTATTCAAAGATGAAATGGGTGGAAAAATAATTAGTGAATTCATAGGGTTACGCCCGAAATTATATTGCATACAGTCTCAGATCGGTACTATGAAAAAAGCCAAAGGCGTGAAAAAGTGTGTTGTTCGCGATATGCACAAAACTGACTATAAAGAAACATTGATTAGTGGTGATCTAGTACGTAAACAGAATCTCTTATTCAAGTCATTAAAACACGAGTTAGTTACACGCAGCGTCAATAAAGTTGTGTTGTCCTCAAATGATGATAAACGTTTCATAACAAAAAATAACATTGAAACCATCGCTTGGGGCAACTGCTCTATTTTATGGTGAAAGTTTTTTCTAGATTGAAGTTTATGATGGTAATTCACATAGATTAAACGAATTCGTTTAGTACCATTAACTATCATTATTAAGTTTTTGTACCTACAATGGAATTTATAAAATAATAAGACTAGCCTTTTATTATATAGAATCATTTTGTGACGTATGATTTGTCGTTGAACTATACCATTACTCTTTTCAACGTCGAACTGTACTTATCAAAGCAAACTTGAGACAACGAATAGTCTTGTTCTTATTTTAATTTCAATGTATGAATAATAATAAGCTTTTATTGATATGTTGTATCAGTTAAGATATTATAAACCTATCAAATAAAATAAAGGAAACCATAAATTGTATTTTTATTTCATTCCGAGTCTCATAGGTACCATCGCCGAGGACAGCATAGCCCCACCACTTTGCGAAAATATCCTGGTGCACCACTTAGTTTACTCTATCTATCTATAGTCTAATATATCGACACAAAAAGGGCAAAGGAGTCTTTCAAGCTCAAGGTCTTCAGGCGGTGGTATTCTCGACCGTACATGTGCATGCGACACTATGTAGGTCACTCTATCAAATTGCAAACCATGTAGTTTTGTAAGCGTATTTAATTAATTGCCACATATTTGTAGCGTCATTGCTCAGAGCAACACGTCGAAACTTGAATTATCTGGTAAGTGAATATTCCAAAATGATATTAAAATGCAAATAATCATTAGAAGCTAATTTGAAATCAACTTTCTCTGTTTTTGTTACAGATCATGACTGATTCACAAGAAATCATGTTTTCCCAGTACGCGCAAGATCCTTTGGAAAACTTCACACAACAATGTGAAGAATTGTTTGGTAAACAACCAGGGAAATCAAAGAAAAACGTCAAACAAAAACCTACAAAACGAAATGGAGTTTCGCCAAAATCCTACGTGATCACCAAAGAGCAGAGAGGCACGAGACTGATTCAAATTAAAATATTGGACTTGCAAGCGGATCCATCATCAAGAGCGGTCACACACGGAACCGAAGCTGACGAAGACGAGTGTGCGGTGCTCAGTGCTCAGTACGTGGTGCAGGATCCAGTGGACGAAATAATGGACCTCACAGAAAACTTAGTTAAGAAAATCTCGAAAAGATTGTGCGGTGACTATTGTTAGCATTTTTATGTTAGAATTGGAGTACGATGTTGTGTAAATAAATAAAGTTATTTCAAAATAAATCTGTTTTTTATCACCTATTCCACTCATTAGGCTGTGTTGAACAAAACTAAATTGTTTCACTTACGATTGCAAACTGTACTGTTTATTTTGTGCATTAAAGATCTAATAAAATAAAACAAAGACTAAATTTTGATTAGTAATGCATTTTTAAATTTCGATTGCTAATTTTTTTATCTACACTGACATGAAATCTAGTTTTGTTCAACACTTTAATTAATGATTTATGTATTATTAAATTATAAACTGAGTAGTGAATCAGAGGCCACGGGTTCGATTCCTGCTTGGTAAATAAAATAAAAAATAACCTTTAAAAATATTTTATTGAAAGTCACATAGAGATTTTATTATCGTTACACCATCTTTTAACACATAGAACATTTTTTAATGCACAAGTTTTCTTGTGACTAAAACAATGATACATAAACACATCTCCACAGTAAAGTTTACTTAGAGTATCTAAATTTGGAAGTCCCAAATAAGTTATATCTTTAATATTATCGTGTTCACATAAATCTTGAACCCATTTTATCTTCTCCTCGCCTTTGACAATTATTTTATTATCTTTTAAAAACGGTTTTATAATTCTTCGAAATTCTCTGTAGTCAATATATCCTTCGCTCCATCGATATCCTTTGTTCTTCTCAATCCACCAGACATGTTTTCTTTCTTCGTCATTCAAAGCCGTGAACGGATATGGAGGCTTAATTAAAAATATATGTGTGTGCTCGCGAGTAGCTATAGCAAATTCTTTCACTATGAAAGCATTTTTACTATCTTTGAATCCTTGGAGATCAACGATTATTGTGTTGCTGTTCATGATAGCTTCTTTACAATATTGGACAAAGGCTTGTACTCGAATATGCAATCGTTTAAAATCAAACAATATGCAGCTGTCTGGTCAGGTATTTCTTGGTCTGTTTCTATCTCAACTCTAACGTCGATTGATCCCTTCAACGTTTCGTGTTGACGTGAACAGTCAATTACAAATAAGGGAGCGACGTCTTTGAATTCTTTCATAGACATCAACGGTTCTGGTCGGCGTCCGTAATATGACTGCTGAAATCTTGCATACTGTTCGTATAATAAAGAAAACTTGCCTTCTGCAAAACTGATATTAAGCCCTTCATACGGGTAATACGAAGAATTTAAAAATACTCTTATATCTCGTACATTACAATGATCGAATTCAGCCATGGACATGTCCGCTTTGTGTTTACGGTTGGTTTGAAAAGCAATTATAACGAATCTTGGTTTTTCTACTTGCGATGATGTTTTAATCGACCAAGTATGTTTACGGGTTTTCGGTAGTAATGGATATTCATATAGATCCCAATTACGAAATGGTAGTGTAACAGATCGATCTTTTTCTAAATGTTTTAACAAATTAATTTTTTCACGGTCTGATACTTTGATGTGAGGCACTCGCCAAACGATTTTGCTTATGATTATATCATTTACGACTTCCCCAGCTTTCAATTTTAAAGAATTGAGATTAGTGTTGCTTCTCAATAACACTAACTCGTGTTTACAGTTCATAATAATTTTTCCATAGTCTTCTGCAAAACCCAATATTTTATTCAAGGGTATGGACGCATTAAAAACTCCGTCACTGCTGTGTGATGTACCTTCAGTTGACCACCCCCAAACTCGTGCACATTTGGATTCATTTTCATTTAAAGATAAGAAAGATTTAATTGTTGTAGTGACTCCTACATTTTTAACTTTATCAATCTCTACCCCGTTCAGTTCGTATCGAACATCTTGAAATAAAAATAATACTGGATTGTTAATAAAATGCACATTTGACACTTTTTCCTTAGTAACGCTATTATAAACTTCGACTTTGCCCTCAATATATAATGTGCTGAGTGAAGGCAAAACATACAAGTCTTGTTGATTTATGGGTATTCGTATTTCATCGTTCTTGTTGAAACTTGTTACGTATGGTTTGTAAGAATGATATTCGAAGCTTTCAATACTATTATCGTATGCTGTTTGTTGACATATATTTAAGATATTCATTTTATTAAGCCCAATTGTTTCAGAAATTCTTTATTTGTTTTAGTTAACTTCTTGCTAAGGTGGAGTGGTGTTCTTTTATGAGATGTACTTCTAGAACTGACTTGATTACACGATGTCGTAGGTTTTATATCGAAAACTATCATTTTTTTCTGAAATGTAAATACAACTGTACTTCTTCACCACGTAAATTAATTTGTTTGCTTTCAGCGTCTAACAACTTTATATTTATTGCACTTATTGAACTTTGGTTGACTGGAAAATAGATAAGGTTTCTAGGTACTTCAATTATTCGATAACCAGGGGGCACGTTTGGAACAAATTCATAAATTATATGACTTGCTCTCCCATTAACGAATGATCCACTGACTACGTCACATTCGATGCGCACGATAGTTGTTGGTAAAATACTGACCGGGTACCGAGATTCAGTACTTATAAAAGGTTTTATCTTGTCCCCACCAAAACCCAAAATTCTACCCAGTGAATCTTTTTTATCAAAATTAACCTCTTTGGAACACAAAATAGTAGTTTTTAAAGTATTATTATTACAAGTTAATTTCAATGCAGTATTTTTAACATTACTTTTTAAGAAATCACAGATATCTTGAAGTTCATACGAGCCTTCGGGGATAGTGATGACTTTATCAGTATCATAATAAAATTTATTGTTTTTTTCATCAATGTTAGGAATACAATTAAATGTGGAAAAATATAAGAGTCCACACTCATATTCTCCCCTCAATTCCAAAGCGGGTGAATAATTTGTTGTCAAGGAGGTTTGTTGTCCAGTAATAGACACAGTGAAAGACATTTTTGTACTAACAATGTTCAATTTATTTCATTCTTTATATATTTTTTCCAATAGTCTCTTAAAAAATATAAACAAAGGTGACCACAGTTTACAGTCCCAAATTTTTGTTGTCCTACATAATTATAGTTTATAGGTATGTTATTCAAATATTGAATTAATTCTAACGGTGGTTTTAAGTTACCAAAACTATCATAATATTCAACATAGTTATTTTGTTTGATGTAGGCTACCCAATGTGTTCCCTGATTTTTGCTGCTATCCAAGTTTAGTATTGCACATTCTATCTTTTTAGGCTTCGAGGGTAATTCATCTCTCATGAAAACACCACGAAAATATGGTATTTCACTAGCATGCTCTAATATATCTAAATTTGTGAGAGCACGTCTAGGTAGCCTTTTAATTAGTTTTTTGATGGGTTCAAATATAAGCCAGCACCTTTTTTGTGAGGTTTGATATACATCCCTCTACCGAGGGCCACTGCTTCCATCGTCCTATTGTGACGTTCAGATTCCTGAAGACTTTTTTGTGCTGCTTTAGAATCATTGACAGCTTTTGCTATCCCCGCTGCTCCTCCAGCAAGTGAACCCAAAGCTGATAATCCAGCAAAAATTGGAATTAAAGGTAAAACTCCTCCATATTTTGGGATAGGGATACAGCGCGGCAAACGCAGTCCTTTTTTATGAACAAAAAGTTTCTTTGCAACTGCATACGCGTATTTGATAGCTGATCGATTATCTTTAGATTTTGTATTTTTCATCAATGAATGAATTTTTTTCACTCCATTCTTAAATGTCTTAGCACCAGCGCCTGCCTTCATTTTAACTTTCATCGCATTTTTCACTACCCATGCTGCAACTTTTTCTCCTCTTTTAGCATCTTTTGATTTTAATCTTCTTTTAGCCATGTTTAAAAGATCTAAATCAGCTTTATTTCGAATTTTAAAGTCACTGTTATTATAAGCAATATCGTGGTACATACAAGCTTCGTCCAATTTGTTAATACCGCGATGACCTTTAAGCAATCGTTTATTAAGTTTTGTTCCAGGTCCACAAAATTGATATCCTGGTAAATGCAACTCGAACGGTAAATGATCAATTATACTATTGATAATACCTCTTCCTTCCTTCATTGATAAATAAAAAGTGAATAGAAGAAAATATTAAGCGTTATTTATACTACCGCAGCAATTCACTTTTGTCAACCCAACTATTCTCTTCATTATTTAAGCCTAACCATTTCACAAACAATTTATTTCCCTTTTTTCTTATTACTTTTTCAATAAGGTAAAAATCTGGAAACTCTGTTTTTTGTAATTCATTTCCGTAAAAGGATCCTAAAATTGTTTGTTTGTTTCGGTCCTCTATTTGATATGTTATTGGATTCGATTTATTTACTTTTACTATACAAAATATTTCCGTCGACCAATTGGGAGTATAGCCTTTATAAAAATCTCCTTTGAACTTACTTATACGAACATAATCACCAACATTTAATGTAGCCTTTCGACATGTTTTTTGTTTTTGCGAATGCAATATGTTTAATCTTACTAAATTCTCGTTTGATTTATTCACATCTACAGGTTTGTATTTAGTAATCCGATGTAAACTGTTATTATATTTGTGTACCACTAAATCTAAATTATTACCAAACCATTGATAACGACCGCATAAACTAAAAACTTTGTAAAGGTTAGACTTTATTGTTCTTATTACACGTTCCACTATAGACGCTTTTTTAATAGAATACGTAGAATAATGATTTATGTTATATTTTTTCATCAATTGTTTAAACGACTCATTATAAAACTCTGTGCCAAAATCTGTTTGCAAATTCTTAGGTTTTCTAGATGATTTAGACAATATAATTTGCATTGCATTGGCGACCATTTCTTTTCCTTTTGATTTCAAAGCCTTAACCCAAACGTACTTCGAAAATGTGTCGATTATTATTAACACATATTTATGTCCCTTATTAAAATGCGCATATTTTTGAAAATCCATCAGATCAGCTTGCCACAAGTCATCTATTCCTTTTATAATTGTACAGCGGCGGGAAAAATTTCTTCTTGCTGCTTTATGAAGTTCGTTAACTATATCTAGTTTACTCATTTTTATTGGAATTAACTTCAAGCAGGTGGTTTACTTCCTCTTTCGTATAATGAAGAGCATCCAATCGCTCCGTTGTTACTTTTTCTAAATTTTTTAAATACTTTTTTACATTAACATGAACTTTATCTATTTCTTTTCTGATTTCTTGCATCAACGTATCTACGTATGCTTTATTAACAGCTTCATCATCTTTCTCAGGACTTTGTAAGCCTTTCAATCTTGTTGATTTCAAGTCAAAATCTCCTGTTTCTGATTTGGCTAATGTGTCAGTAAGACTGTCAACTATATCATGTAATCTTAGACGTTTGTGAACGTGATTGCCAAATTTATCTATATTCATTGTTCTGTTGATGAATTGTTGTAATCGACTGAATACTTTACTTGCACCAATTTCTTTTTATTGTTTTTTTTCAATGACGCCTGCTTCACACAACTCCTCAATTATTGCAGTAATTTCATTATCTAAACCAGTGTTACCAGCGTCTCGCGATGCATATAGTAATTTTAACCGATCCACTAATTCGTTTGGATCATCCCAATAAACGTAATCAGTATTATCTTTAACTTTTTTCATGAGTTTAATTCCTCTCCCAACAGGAAGGCTCTCAATGCTACCGGTCATGTTTCTAGAAAATTTAAACAGTGGTTTAATAATGTGCATGTATTTAAAGCCTTTGTTGCTATTAATTGGTTTTGATGGATTATAGTTACGCCTATGAGCATAGGTATCCATTAGCAGTAGTTTGTAATTTTGTAAATCTTCCTCTGTGAGTACGTCTAAGTCAGGAGTTTTTTTATACAGAAGTTCTCTCAAGCCAGGAGTTTTTTTCACACTTCTGTTTCCAACTTTCAGAATAAGTCCATTGTCAAAAACACGCGCTCGACCGAGCATAAGTTTTCCTCTTTCGTTCCTGATTCCGAATGGAACATCCTTCATTACTTCAGATGATGTAGACCAGGATAGAGATTCGTTGTTTATACTTGGTGATGATTGAAGGGATTTAAACGAACCTTCGCTGACATTGTGGGCTTCAGGTACTTCAATGAGGGTTTTATTAGATTTATCAAACACTTCATTGTCGAAATCTAACTCTTCTTCGCTGTCGTGGACATCGTAGTCTTCAGTTGACGAATAAGAAGCTTCACTCTCATTATTTTTAATCTTTTTCGGCACGTGTTCATGTTCCTTCTCATTATCATAATTTTCACTGTTATTGTTTTTAGCGATTAGTTTGAGCGGGTCCGATATAGGTTTAAAAATTGTTTCTAAAGTAATATCCTTAGCATTTTTTGCATCTTTCATCATATCAACCTTTCTCTTCACAGCTTCTGCTGATTTGACAATTTGCTTTTTAAGATTTTTTTCCATTTCGGTCAGAATTCCGTTCAGTCCTAAATCAGAAATGATAGTGATGCTTTCAATTAGAGGCAACCATTTATGAACATTAATCTACCTTTATAAATGTATCAAATGTCATTCTGTAACATCCATTATTCCGTTCACAGTCTTTATTGATTACCACATAGCAGAAAGGTTTAGTCCAAACTTTAGAACACATTTGTGTAAATTGAGCCCAAGACATATCAGACCCTACATGCTCATCATAAACGTGTTTCAAATTTACATCGTCTTGCTTAAATAGTATGATAAGATTAGAATTGTCTCGTACAAGCTGTTTTGGAATTTTGGTGTAAGTTTGATTAATATAAAAACAGTCGATGTTTTTATGGCGTCCCATAGCAAAATAATCTCTAATGTTGTTTTGCTTTTCACAAGCTACGTCGTCGAATATAATAATAGAGTCTGGCAGAGCCTCGTGTGGGCTTATAATCTCAGTGTTATGATTATATTTGTTAAAAGAAATGCCAGCCACTTTATTTAACACTTTTTCTAAAAATAAGTATTTAGGCTGGTACAAGGACTTTGAATACACGTAAAGGTTGAAAAAACGTGGACCATTTTGATGTAATAATAAACTGATAACTAAATTAGTTTTCCCACAGTTTGATGGACCGCATACTATACAACGAATAGTGTTCGGCAGTAACGTGCCATGGCGCTTTGGCTCATTCGATGATGAGGGACAGATGCAATCTAATTTTAAAGATTCTTTCTGTTTGAAAAATTTCATAGCAACTTTTAAAACTATGTGTATGTCCGCTGTGTTTCAGAGGTTTTAACAAAGTGATTATAATATCCAGAAGTTCGTCCGTTTAAGCTGTTGTTTTTAATCATTGCCTGTCACGCTTTCTTGACATTTTCAACAAGCTGGCAGGGAGACTTGTTTATGACAAACTATCGTAAGTATTGCTGCATGTCGAACAAGATTTATCAGAATTCTAACGTGTTTTCCTCGATGCAAAACTGTGATTTATTGAGATTTCTAACTTGCTGAATGAGGTCGCTTTCGCGACCGAACGAAGCTGAGTTAGAATTCTCAATAAATCACTACTCAGATAGGTACCTACGAACCTACCTGCATGCTTCGTCTCAACGTAACGATAAATATCCTTGTGTTACACGATTCAATGGATCAGACAGACAAGGAATATGTAGTACAGGGCCGTACTGTACTATGCTGATGTGCCGTTGACTGTACAATTAGTGATAATGAAAACGGCACCAGAGGTTGTGTGTTCGATATCTATCTACGATTTCTAATACGTACCTACCTATAAAAGTTTTAGCCTAAATGTCTCCGGTTTGATTGACTACATACCTACCTAACTACCTACCGGTTCGTGTTAAACTTGTTACGTTGATAACAATACGAATTTATTTTTTGCGGTTGAAATATTTGAGGCGTTCACATGAATGAAGCACCTTATGCTGCTGGCTCAAGACCCATTTTGCAATGAAGGTCTTGAGGCGTCACATAAACCTTTTTTACGTAAGGCACCTTATGGTGCTAGCTTAAGACGCATTTTGCAATGGTTTTGTACAGGTGAAGCAGAGGCGATCGTACAGAGGTACTAGGCACACAGAACTTATTGGTTGGTTGCCGCTACTTGAAGTATTAGAAAGAGAGACAGTTAGAAAACGTAGGGGCGTGAACAATGGAGGTCGCTCCTGGTCACTCCCGGTAGGGTCAACTCGGGTTCATGAACCCGAATTTGTGCTGGGAATTTCTATGATCGATGTTTTTATTTTACGTTAATTTACTCGAAATTCTAATTATGAGCTACGACTCTAAGAAATTACCAAGGGACTCTTTTCAGGAGTTTGTATAACCCACTTCAGTTATTAGGGGTATTTTTGTAACACCCTGTATATTTTTTGAATAACTTTATTATAATTAAGTTTCAACAATTTCTTTAAAATAACGTAGCTTTGAGAAAATTATTTACCATTTTTCCAATGATGAAAATAAAAAATAATGGCTGAATAGCGGGCCGGCCACAGAAAAAAAAACAAACAAAATAGGCGGGAAAGCGGCAATTCGATCTTCATGAATTAATTCATGTTTTTATTTTTACTTTCCTCGTATTTGTAATGAAAAGCACAGTGTTTACCTCGGGTTAAAGACTTATTTAGTCCCTCGAACTATTGGCGCCCTCACTTCGTTCCGGGCGCCAAACCCCGTCTCGGGACTAAATAAGCTACTTTCACCCCTAGGATAACAATGTACTATTTTCTCGAAGTGGGCAGTAGACAAAATAAGTTTGGGAACCTCTGGCTTAGAGCATTGTCTAAATCAGCTAAATCACGGTAATAGTCTTATCCAGTATTGTGACTTCAAACAAGCGGGCGGAAGGTAGTTATACCTACGCGCCCCGGCGCTAGGCTGATCAGGGAGCAGTCAGTCGCGAATGTGTTAAATACATATAGAATTAAAATTGCTTAGAATTACAATGCTTTCCAGCTGATTTACAAAATGAAGGTCGTAGAAAAGACTGGAAAAATAAACATAAATCACTTTTTTATCAAATCCTATTGTGAATAAAGCATTAAATGTAGCCTACATTTTTGAGAAAACAACCTTAAAAATGACAAACAAAAACAAAATATATAAAAGCTTATAAGTACGAACCGTTCCTTCATGGAGTCAGGTGTGCTCTTCAAAGGCTTTCGACGCGGAGATCCTTTGCGAGGTGTACGTGGAGTGGAAGGACCACTTCCACCACATTCAGCGTTCCTACAAAATAAATAAAAAGATTGGTTAGGTATGTCTGTAAATAATTACATTTCGCGCGAAGTCACTGACGATTCCTTAACAAAGCATAAGGATGAGGTACGCTTCGCTTAGCTTCCTAACCTTTTCGTAGGGTAATCCTCATGGATACCTCGCTGGCCGGGATGACGACGAGGTGATGTCGGACTCCTACCGACTAAAACCCCACGGCACTCAACCTTTGGCGGCGAAGCATCCAGCTTCGCCTACCGAAAGTAATACTGCACTGCTCTACCGCTAGTGCTAGCCCCTAATGGGGCTCCCTCCAACCGACCCCCAACAAAGAGGGGAAGCCACGAAAGCGGTTGGAGTACGGAGGCACTTCGGCCGTCTCAGTGTATGGCGTGCAATCCAAGCCGGAGCACCCCCCGCACTCCGGCCCGCTGGCTCCCATCGTACGCAGACCCTACTGGGCCCGCAACCACGAGCCACCCTGAGACACCCCAGACAGTCTGGGTACTGTACTGTTACTACATAGTAAAGGACAGTGACAAAGAAAAAAGTGCGTCTGTAAAGATAAAAATAATTGGGTTTTTAAACTTTCTTGTTGCATTTTTCACTATATAAACACTTTAAACACACCCGGTTTATTTAGTGTTTATATAAAAATAATTGCCTTTAAATTAGCTATGCTTTTTGTTGTTATGATGAGATATGATTTTCCAAATATATCATTTCTATTATGAGTTTGATTAATAAATCGAAACATTTGAAAAATAATACATTTTATCAAACGTTTTCTGACCAATAGTAGTTTTGTCTGACAGCTTCGTTGTTAAATGTTCATTTTGTAAAATGAATACTTGAATAATAAAAAATTAACTGTTGATCATTATGAAAAATTAGTCATTTGTAAAATGATTGGTGGTAAAATGATCATTAAGCTTAACATTTTTTTGCCAAACGTTGTTTGTCAAGTGTAATTTTGCTAAATGGCTTAAGATCAAACAGCAGGACCCATAATAATGTACAGCCTGGCAAAAAAGTCTTGAAATTAATAGGGGCGCCACTATCGTTAATGTGGTCACTAGGGCTTGCAAATATTCGAAAATGTTCAAAATTCGAATATTCGAATATTTTGGAGACATTATTCGAATAATTCGAATAATATTCGAATAGTGAAAAAAAATTGAAATACTTCAAACAATGTTTTAATCATATGCCTATTATGAAGATACTTCAATATACAGACAAGGTCTGATAGCCGTCTGATAGCGATCCTGATTTTCAAAGCTTCCAGTAGCCGATTACTAATATAATTGTTATTTTCTTGAAGTTTGACAACCATGAATTGGAGAGCTGCTTCCGCAGTGAGAAAATTCGCATTTTCTTAGCGCTTAGCACTTCAACTGTTGCTTTGAAAATATTCAGCGAAGATGACAATTCCTGCAATATAGACAATTCCGAGAACTCAAACGCCGTGTCATTCTTTAAATCAATCAGTGCCTTCTTGATAGGATCTTTCAGTGTCAAAAATCTTGACACCATATCAGCCAAGCTACTCCACCTAGTTTTGCAGTCTAAAATCAGTCCCATTTTTTAATGGTTTTCCGGTAAGTAGTTATTTAGTATCTCAGGTCTGGTCGGCTTTTTGAAGAATTTCACAACTTTTCACAATTTGACAATTACATTTTTTAGATTTACGTCACTAAAAGTTGGTTGATTTGAAGAAAAAATTGTCTCAACTATAAATCTACCTTCTTCTTCTCCTTCACTGTCGGAATCACCATCTTCGTTTTCCGTGTTTCCTGTATGTTCCTCTTCATTTCGCTGACACTCCTCTTGATTCTTTTTGTAAATAACATCCAGCACAGCACGTTGAATGCCATGCGGGGTAACATAGCTGATGGCAAGTACAATTACGACCCATTGCACACATCACGCTTGCCCCATCCGTGACTATACATGCTCTGTCTTACTCAGTTTAAGTATAAATAAGTGCCGTCGAATATTCGAATAACAGGTTTTCTAAATTCGAATATTCGAAACGACTTACTATTCGAATAATTCGAATATTCGAATATTCGAATGCAAGCCCTAGTGGTCACCCCGGATACTAAGACACAAACAGTTTTTGATAGTTTACTAATTTTTTTAGAGATGGGATAGCCAAAAAACGTCTTCAAACAATCTCCTCACTACCTTATTGCCCGACGCAATCACTGCTCGAACCACAGTTATGACTGTCTTTTATCATCAACTAGCTGACCCGGCGAACTTTGTTCCGCATTAAGAAACTTCACTTGAAAAAAAAGGTACTTAAAAAGTATCCTATGTCCTTCTCCTGGCTCTAAACTACCTCCATGCCAATTTACAGCTAAATCGGTTCAGCCATTCTTGAGTTATAAGTGGAGTAACCAACACGACTTTCTTTTATATATACGAGTATAGAAGATAGGTTTGATATAGCGTTCGCACGAATGCATCACGATTCGACCATCTATTAGGACACCTAATTCTAGATCAGTATTTTCTCATTCATACCTTTATGTATCGCGTTATATTAGGAAGACGCCTTGCATTTCTTTTATCCCACATTATCCAGTAGAATAATGGAAGTAGTCATACAGGTAACCAGGGCAATCGGGTGAGCCGTTAGGTGGCAGAAATGAAAAGGATATGGCACCAAACATTTGATTCCCATTACATACAAACACATTGTCAGGATGGTTTCCTACTACCAAGTAAAGAAATGAAAGAAGAAACTAGCAAAATTTTAATAATGTATTATAATCAGAGTACAGAAAATGTTCTCTTAATATTCGAAACCAGAAAAATCGTCATCTATGGCTTGGCTCAACCCTTCTCAAAAATTGTAAACTTTACTTCGTTTGTTCCGATTTTTCATCGGAAAAAGCATATAAACAGTATTATATTATTACTGTCATCTTGCAGGTTTATGATTACCTGTCGATTGGCTCATTTAAAGTTTGTCCTCGTTGGTAATAACCATTTCCTACTTTAATGACGTGTTATCATGACTTTCTCATTTCTTCGGGAGATATATTCTCCAAGGCTGGCTCAGACGCTGCTTTGAAAATAGAAATTAAAACCTAAAATCAATGAAAAAAAGTATCAATTAGATAAGATGTGCTAACTTCCCAAATTATTTTTTTTAAACACAGTATTGCCAGTGATAATAATTTTTAGTTCCCTTTCAGGATTTTTTTGCCAAGCTGTACGTCTCTGTCAGCTAAGTCCTACCACTAAATATTTTTTGTGGTCCTACTGTCTTGTAATTCAAAGATAAAAAGTAAAAAAACACGAAAAGAATCATACATAACTTGAAAACTAGGTACTAAAAATCGCGGAACATACACGGGGCGTTTTCGTTTACGCCCAGGGCCCTAACCATAAGCTTATAGAAAACAATCTTGTTTTAAAGTAAGACTGCTGCAGGACTGCGGAAGGAATGCTCAAAAACCGTACCATGAAGTCAATCGTTTTAGTCCTGCGAAGTGTTGGGAAAGAACGAATGATTTTTTAAAAAGCCAGAAAGGGATAGCGCTATATGAATTATATAGCACCATCTCTTACGAAGTCTACGGTCCGAATTGTCTTAAAGCAGGCTTGGAGTAAAATTTTGAGAAAACAATACTTGGCATGAATATTCTTGCAAAAAAAACTGTTTATACTGGCGTTGACACTAAAGATAATATTTTCTAAAAAGGCCAGCCGAAATTAGTTTACAAAGATCATCATTCGGTCAATTTTTCATCCAAGGGGTCCAAAGCCTAAAACAATCTTAATTTGGTTTTGATGCGAGCGTGGCTTTTTGATAACCAGGGCCCTAACCATGAGCTCTTATAGCAAGATTATTTCAATGTTACTTTGCTTTTTCGTACCATGACGTCTTCAAAACAATACTTATTAAGTCCTGCTATCCTTGAGCAATATTGCTGTCAGAGCCCATACAAAATTGAGAAATTGGTACCATGAAGTGCTTTTTGACAATCAGCAATATTGTTTTAAGGCATCACGTGATCTGTTGCCATGACAATTAAAATTTTGTTATTACGTGAAATTTGGCAACAGCGCGTTCACACGGGTTACTTTTATTCATTAATTTACATAACAAATTCTATCGTTAGAAAAGTATTCTCTTTAACTAAAGGTAGGTTATTATTAGGTAAAAAAGTTAAATAAAAGATTATTCATAATGTTATTTAACTAAGTTAACTAAGTAGACAATATTGTATCATAAATTTATCTTGAATACATTTCGACGATGAGGTGCAAGTCTTCTTCACCCTACTAAATGTTCCCATAAAACCGATTTATTCATTTCAACTAAGCAAGAATACCTATTCAAACTAAATGCTTTTAAGCATTCCCCAAAAAAATATAGAAACATACTAGAATAAATTAGGTCATAAAATAACAAACTAAAGTTTGGGTTATATTCGAATACAACTAATAAATTCTGAAAAATAATCCCTAGTGTGATACACAATCGCTTACAAGTAAGGTTGCGTTACTTTTGCAGCAAGCTTAATTCAATATTACTTTTATTGACATCAAATGACATCCAACAAAGTAATCTTGCGAAGTGTGAGGAAAAAACGAATGATGATTCTGGTTGTTCACTCTTAAATATGTACTTATCATGCCAAGCCGTTACTGAGACTAAAATCAATTAAAAAACCAAATGCCATGAAAACTAAGCTACGTCTGTCAGTCAAATTGAGATTCATTTACCAAAGCTAAGCTGTTTTGTATTTGTATATTTTTCACTTCAGATACCTACATAAATAATAAATACTACTCTTAGGTATACCATAAGGGGATAAGTTTTATCTCTATTTTAAGTTGCTACCAAACGTGTTTTGTTTCATCAGCCTTCCTGAAAGTACTTTTCAGTTCATGGAAGTGCACCTGGGGCCGCTGGATCCGAAAGCAGAGTCGCTTTCCTAGGGCCGTGTACTGTAGGACCCAGCAGGAAAGCCGAAGTAGAGATGATCTCGTGGTCCCAACGAGCGTTGAGGTACCCTCGAAAGGGTTTTCCCCTAGTTCTATTTGTTGAAAAGTGATTCGAAATGATTGTCCACAATGGTTTTATGTTATTTGTATCATGCCTATTCAGGAGAAAGAAAACGAACGTTGATCACAAAAAATGGAAACATGGACATAAATATCTCAAACTTTAAAAAAAATAAGCGAGTGTAAAATGCAATGCTATCTCAAAAATAGAGCGACTGAGGTAATCTGATGCAGATCTGAGGCATTCGCAGCAGTACTGGGTGACTTAAGTTTATTAAACAAAAACGGTAATAAATCATTTCCAAAAATGTATTTGTTTTAACTCATTATTTGCAGCACTTGAAAGATAATTTTATTATTATACACTTACAATCGGTTTGGTGTGATGGTTTACAAGTGGACTATTACACCAGTGTGCAGTGGTCGCGGGTTCGATCCCCGTATGTCTGTTGGTACTGGTCTGGGTGTTTCATATCTCTTTATATAAAAATGGATTGCTGTTCGTTAGTCTCGCTAAAACTCGTGAACGGCCGGACCGATTCGGCTAATTTTGGTTTTGGAATAGTTGTATTGGTCCAGGGAAGGTTTAAAAGGTGAGTAAACATGAGAAATGCTAGGAATGTAGTGCAGAGCTATAGTTTGGTTTTCTCTTAGCAAATGTTCCTACCTGTCACGTGACACTTAACGTTTGACAACAGCACGAAGTCTGTCGGGACAGCTAGTGTTTAATAACTATGTAGGTATTCACAAAAAGAAAAGAAATTAAACATGCGTCTAGTATCCATCCATTCAGTTGTTTTTACGTGAAAGAGCAACACACATCTATCCATCCACACATACAAACTTTCGCATTTAAAATATCAGTATGATACTTCAATCACGATATTTCAGTATCATGACGTGCTATACGACGGGGCACTTTGTACCTATCATATCAAGCACTGTATTCATTATGTTTTTAAGTAGGTAGGCATGTGTCCGAAACCAACAGTACAAGTTTTATCTTATGAAAACAGAAGGATAGTGTTAAAATTACCCAATGTTAATTTTGTGTAAATGATTTTAGTCTTTCCCTAATTCGTCAAAAATATGAAATAATTAGGTGCCGCTTACTGCCCACTAGCGCCACCAATCGTTTTTTATTAATAGAGGTTTATTTCAGATATTTTGATAAAAACTGTTCAATATAAATAAATTTATTCTGTCAACATCTTTATGTACAGATAATATCTTATTTTAGGATCATAATTGAACAGTGTTTGTTTAAATATCTTAAAAAAACCACAATTCATGAAAACTATTGGTGGCGCTAGTGGGCAGAAAGAGGCCCCCATTTAACTGCTCAGTGATAGTTAGTCAGTTATCTATATTCGAATAAGTTTATTATAAAAGAGTTTACCTATTTCACAAAGAAAAATATATATTCTGGCAGCAACATTTTACTTTTTAACCCTTTTTTCCATAGCTAACTATGACACGAAAACATGTCAATGTCATGTCATGTCATGACAACCAGGGTGGTGAAATGAAACAGGAAAACTAGTTATTATTTATATTTATGATTGTAAAATAAATGATTATTCATCATCGTAAGCAATAACGGCATGATCCTTAATCTCCGCCCAGAAAGTAAAGGTTGATAAATCTAGCAGCAGGAAGACAAAGTTTTGATAAGTTTGTGAAGACATGGATTTGGATTCAATAAGTCATAGGATTTCTGAATAGATGTTTTATCTTGGATTTCAGAATTGCTAAATGTTGTGCATTTTAACACAAGCATATCAGTCCAGACAATCCTTGTCGGTAGGTAGCAATGATCTGTGAACAATAAACGTTAACGGTTTGAATGTCTTACATGCATACACATGCATATGTGAAACTGTGGAAAGTGAAATAAAGATTCGACCTATACTTTGTATTTTATTTTAAACTAGTTTCTAACATCTTTCACTGTGAAAGTTACACTACACTTAAAGCCGTCTTTTTTTCTCGGCTACATTTGCTGCGCGACATGGTGCAAAACATGAAGCTCAGCATGTTGATCAACGACGCGCAACTCCACTACCTACACGCCGCGCGTCATGTTTTAAACCACGCGCACTGTTGTGCAACGTCTCCGGACATGTTGAGTGTCACGCGGTGCTCGTCAATGAATGCCTAGTGGATACGCGGCTTAATTGTAGTCTGTATCTTTCATATTTCCAGCTGTTACTTGAAAACAAAATATTCAACATGCCTTAAGGTTTCAAAACCAAACACAATATGAACATTCACGTTAATGAACTCACAATAAAGTATCTTAAGCGATGACTTTCGTTCCACTTACAAGTTTATTTATTGTTGCTTTTTGAGCTTCTTTGTGTACCTACCGATAGTAGGTAGGTATAAAGATAACCGCCGAAGCAAAGGAAAAACGACACAAACCACATTTCCGCACTAAAATAAATCAGCCGCCTAAATCAATGAACAAATATTTGTCAAGCTATTTTATGGTCCTAAGAAAGAGTTCACTGTGGCTCGAGTGGCTTGATGATGTTAAGTTTTTATATAATTTGGAAAACAATGATGAAGAAGTTGCATTCACGGAACTTTTTTCGTGTGTCAGAATTGACGTAAAAGTATTCCTGCATTAAGGCTGCTGGTTGTCAAAAAGCCACGTTCACAGCAAAACCAAATTAAGATTGTTTTAGGCTTTGGACCCCTTGGATGAAAAATTGACCGAATGATGATCTTTGTAGACTAATTTCGGCTGGCCTTTTTAGAAAATATTATCTTTAGTGTCAATGCCAGTATAAACAGTTTTTTTTGCAAGAATATTCATGCTAAGTATTCTTTTCTCAAAATTTTACTCCAAGCATGCTTTAAGACAATTCGGACCGTAGACTTCGTAAGAGATGGTGCTATATAGTTCATATAGCGCTATCCCTTTCTGGCTTTCTAAAAAATCATTCGTTCTTTCCCAACACTTCGCAGGACTAAAATGATTGACTTCATGGTACGGTTTTTGAGCATTCCTTCCGCAGTCCTGCAGCAGTCTTACTTCAAAACAAGATTGTTTTCTATAAGCTTATGGTTAGGGCCCAGCAGTCTTAATGCAGGATTACTTTTACGTCAATTCTGACACACGAAAAAAGTTCCGTGAATGCAACTTCTTCACTATTGTTTTCCAAATTATATAAAAACTAAACATCATCAAGCCACTCGAGCCACAGGGAACTCTTTCTTAGGACCATAAAATAGTTTGACAAATATTTGTTTATTGATTTATGCGGCTGATTTATTTTAGTGCGGAAATGTGATTTGTGTCGTTTTTCCTTTGCTCCGGCGGTTATCTTTATACCTACCTACTATCGGTAGGTACACAAAGAAGCTCATAGAGCATCAATAAATAAACTTGTTAGTGCTATACTATATTGTGAGTTCATTAACGTGAATGTTTATATTGTGTTTGGTTTTGAAACCTTAGGGTATGTTGAATATTTTGTTTTCAAGTAACAGCTGGAAATATGAAAGATACAGACTACAATTAAGCCGCGTATCCACTAGGCATTAATTGACGAGCACCGCGTGACAGTCAACATGTCCGGCGACGTTGCACAACAGCGCGCGTGGTTTAAAACATGACGCGCGGCGTGTAGGTGGTTTGATACTATGCGCACCGATAGTGGAGTTGCGCGTCGTTGATCAACATGCTGAGCTTCATGTTTTGCACCATGTCGCGCAGCAAATGTAGCCGAGAAAAAACGGCTTTAAGTGTAGTGTAACTTTCACAGTGAAAGATGTTGGAAACTAGTTTAAAATAAAAAATAAAAAGTATAAGTCGAATCTTTATTTCACTTTCCAAAGTTTCACATATGCATGTGTATGCATGTAAGACATTCAAACCATAACGTTTATTGTTCACAGATCATTGCTACCTACCGACAAGGATTGTCTGAACTGATATGCTTGTGTTAAAATGCACAACATTTAGCAATTCTGAAATCCAAGATAAAACATCTATTCAGAAATCCTATGACTTATTGAATCCGAATCCATGTCTTCACAAACTTATCAAAACTTTGTCTTCCTGCTGCTAGATTTATCAACTTTTACTTTCTGGGCGGAGAATAAGGATCATGCCGTTATTGCTTACGATGATGAATAATCATTAATTTTACAATCATAAATATAAATATTAACTAGTTTTCCTGTTTCATTTCACCACGCTGGTTGTCATGACATGACATTGACATGTTTTCGTGTCATAGTTAGCTATGGAAAAAGTCAGTTTGAATTTTGGTTATGGTCAACTGTGGTTAATATGACGTGTTAAGGAATAAGGCCATGTCCAGATGGCAAGTAAAATGAAAAAAAAAAGTAAAATGTTGCTGCCAGAATATATATTTTTCTTTGTGAAATAGGTAAACTCTAAGCAGTTTTATAATCAACTTATTCGAATATAGATAGCTGACTAACTATAACTGAGCAGTTAAATAGGGGCCTCTTTCTGCCCACTAGCGCCACCAATAGTTGTCATGAATTGTGGTTTATTTAAGATATTTAAACGAACACTGTTCAATTATGATCCTAAAATAAGATATTATCTGTACATAAAGATGTTGACAGAATAAATTTATCTATATCACGGTAAAGGAATTTATCAGTAATATGACTCGGCTCCGTCCTTGAGTTAAGTGCCTACAGCCGCGCGGTCCGTCGCCACGCGATAGGGCTGCCGCCTGTAGTATTTTAAACATCCGGATACTTGTTTCTTTCTTGTTTTGTAATTTTTTTTTGTGATGCTAAATATTGTATTTCTATTTAAAGAAATGAAATTCGTATGTGAATGGAAACAGGATATATTCCATAAAGCACGCTAAGTGCGTTCATAATTTTGTGAGTATTTAAAAAAACTAAGTTATAAATTTGACACATTAAATATTGACTATTCTATCTTAATACCTACCTACAATCAGCCAAATTTTGCGGCTGACTAGCTATTTAAGAAAACTATTGCGTGAGCAAATCCTTTACTCGATGAGTAGGTATGTAGGTATATAATCTCACTACCAATTGATACGTATCGTGCGCACAATGAAACTCCGACCTAAGGTCATTAATTCACCCGGTGGTGAATTAAACCGTAAACCTGCAAATTTTAATGCAAGCGTACTTCACGAATTACTTACTTATCTAACCTGTCTATTCAATTTGCCGCGGAACCACCTATTTCACTTGTCTGTCACTATCCTTCACCCTGTTTACTCATTTATTCAATAATCCAGGAGTATTACTTGGAGGAAAAAGCGAAATACCTGTCTTTAAAAAAAATATTACAAATTACGTGCTATTATGTAGGGACGTAACAAAACATTTTAAACTTACCTTTCGGAGTTTAAAGGTAATTTATAGAATGGTATCTATGGGTGCGTTCTTGATGAATTTAAACAACCAAACACAGCACAATAAACTCTTTTACCCTGCTATGCCATAGTACATTTACAATATTATGTTTACAAATTGTACAAAACACACAAAACTGTCCGTCCGATACTGCACGGCGCGCGGCGCATTCGCGACTGACTGCGCCCTAAGATCAGCCTAGCGCCGGGGCGCGTAGGTATAACTCGCGTTCCGCCCGCTTGTATGAAGTCACATTACTGTTATATTCCTTTACCGTGTCTATATCATACACGGTCCAGTCACCGTAGTGCTCACACGCGTCCACGTTAACTCTAAGAGAATAACCAGTGATCTAGACCCCCCATATACGGCGTATAACACGGTTCATCAGTGGCTAGCGCCGTTGGACGGCTCCCAGGAAGCAAACCAATCATCAAGACCCCTAAAGTGCGGCGTCTAGCCCGGGCGTTCGGTGTCTCGCACGTTTGGTTTTAGCGGAACAATAACAGTGCGGACTCGCAGCTCCTTATCGCTCCTGCGCACCTACAGTGAAGTGGAAGTGAAACAGTGAATGTTTTTAAACCCAACTACCTTTTCAATTATTTAAAGCACATAAAAGATCTCACGGCTACGAAATTTTAACCTGTTGCTTATAATAAATATAATTGATTTAACGCATGGAGGAAATCAGTGGCTTTGATTCTAGTCCAGTAACTGATTCAATTGCAACAGGAACAATGAACGTCATGCGAACGCCTCCCGCTACCGTCACCGGCGGTGGGTCTCAACCAGACCTGTCAAAAATACATGGAGAACTTACGGAGGCACAAATCACCTTTCGCAAGCGTAAGCAACCCTTTGATCATGACTGCCCGTGTCAGAACGAAATAAAGGTAATAACGACAGAATTGGCTCGCATGACATCCATGTTAGAAAGTTATGTTGTGAAAAACGGACAAATTATGGATCAAATGAATGAGAGCATCGCCGAGGTCAAAAATAATATCGCAGAGTTAAGATTATCCAACGAACAAACAAGAAACCTTATTACTTCTAATGCGGCTGATCTTGGCACGCAAATTCGAGATATAAAATCGGTAACAAATCAAATAGCCTCCGAGCATAGCGATATAAAAACACAGATAACTAACTTGGAAACTAAAATTAGTAGTAGTGATGAGAGAGTGGCAAAATTCGAAAGCGACCTAAATCAATTGAAGGGTGGCCCAATACCTACTACGAGTGCCTATACAAACCAGCAAAGTACTAGCGAAGAACTTATTCATGAAGTCTTGGAACGAAAAAAGAGGGAAAGTAACGTGATAATAACAGGCATACCTGAACAGAACTCCACAAACACTCAAGAGAGAATCTCCAAGGACGAAGCCGAAGTACTAGGAATTTTCTCGACTATTAGCGATAAGATACCCAACCCTACTAAAATGTATAGAATTGGCAAATACAATCCAGACAAAACTCGAAGAATTAAAGTATGTTTCGAGAACGCACAACCAGCTATACTATTATTCAAAAATAAAGGCAAACTGCCAGAGAAAATAAAAATCTACTCTGACCAAACGCCAACCCAATATAAGTACTTTTTGAGTGTTAAAGAGGAACTAGCGCGACGAACTGATAGTGGGGAAACTAATATTGCCATCAAATTTATTCACGGCGTGCCAACTATCATAAGTATGCCTTCAAAAAACTTGAATCACAAACAACAAGGAAGGTCTCCTCATTAGACACCAACATCACATACCAGATAGTACACGATTATAAACAAATTAACACAGAAAAAGCCCGCCTTTCGTTCCTCTATTTAAATGCGAGAAGTATATGCAAGAAAGGTAAGCTTGATGAACTTAAATGCGTTATAAAATCATTTGAAACAACTATTCATATAATTTTGATAACTGAGACCTGGATACGAAATGATAACCAAGCTGGTCAACTACAAATAGAAGACTACTCACATTATTATAACTTGAGAACCGATAAAAGAGGGGGAGGAGTATCAGCTTACATTCACAACGGCCTTAAGCATGCTTTAGACGAATCGACGTACAGAGATGGCAACAACTACCTGTGGATACACATTGAAAAGTTTGCACTGGCCGTTGGCATTGTTTATAATCCTGGTGACAATAACCTCGACAATTTTTTGGAATTCTATGCATCCCAATTGCAGCAGCGAAAAAAGGCAATCGTTTTTGGTGATTTCAATATTGACCTACTAACTAAAGATAAAAATCTCAAGAAATATATGCAAGCAAATGCCGAATCAGGTTTTAAAATACTAAACAAGACTAATAAAACACACTGTACAAGAGACTCAGCTACAAAAAAGTCAATCCTGGACCACGTCTGCACGAATCTCAAAAACCAACATTTTAAAATTGCAATTATCAGTTCATCTATGTCCGACCATAATCAAATTTATACAGAAATAACAAAATTTAAAACTTCAAAAAAAGAAAGAGTGGCTTACGAGGCAATAGATTACAGGAAGCTTCACGCAGATGCATCTATGCAGAGCTGGGATGATTTGGTGGATGATTACAACGAGTTGGATTTACAAATGAAGAAACTTGTTGAAGATAGTAAAATCACTAAAATTAAAATACTTAACTTGCCCAAAGGAGACTGGATCAACGACGATATCATCTCTGGAATTCGAAAAAGAAACTATCTATGGAAGCGGCACAAGAGTAATCAGGACGATGACAAGGCTGAACTTGAATTTAAACAGAAAAGGAGTGAAGTAGCAAGATTGATCCGAGACACAAAAAATAAATATTATTTCAAAATGTTCACAAACTGTAAAAATAATCCCAAAGACATATGGTCTCTTATAAATACCCTAGCTAACAATAAAATAATCAAAACTTGTGCCAAACCACAGCTGGTGATAGATTCTAAGTTAATTAGTGATGAGAACGAGATTTGTCTAGCCTTTAACAAATACTTCTCAACCATAGGCGCAGAGCTAGCGAAAAAAATACCCAAAAAATATCATGATGGCTTCACCCAAATGCTTTCTGCCTCCAAACAAATAGTAGATACTGAACTTTCTTCTCTGAATCCATGTACTGCCGATGAAATAAGTAAAATCATAAGAAGTCTGCGTGCAGGTTCTGGCAGTGGTATGGATAAAATAAATACTAAAACCATAAAATGCTTAGAACCCATAATTGCAACCAGTATGGCAAAATGTTTCAACAAACTTATGGGTGATGGGGTATTCCCCGAAACAATGAAAGTTGCAAAAGTAACACCGATCTTTAAATCGGGATCAAAATCTGACCCAGGTAATTATAGGCCCATCTCGGTGTTACCAGTTACATCCAAAATTTTTGAAAAAGTCATTCGTAATCGTCTGACAGAATATTTGAATTCATCCAATCTTTTATCTGATAGGCAGTATGGTTTCAGAGCTAAAAGTAACACTACTACAGCAACAATTGATCTGGTGACGAAAGTTAAAGAGAACATTGACAAACGTAATATTGTTTTGGGAATCTTCATTGATCTAAAAAAGGCTTTCGATACCGTAAGTCATAATTTACTACTGAAAAAGTTGCTACATACTGGTATCAAGGGTGATGTCCTTAAAATTCTAAAATCTTATTTGACATCTAGGTCTCAGGTAGTTAAGATCGGAGATACCGAAAGTCAGGCATTGCCCGTCACAACCGGGGTGCCTCAAGGTTCTGTCCTGGGACCTCTTCTATTTTTGATTTACATTAATAGTATCTCTGATTTGGAATTGCATGGTCATCTTACTTTGTACGCTGATGATACATGCTTATTTTATTTTGGATCAAATATACATGATATTATTTTGGAGGCACAGGATGATTTGGATGTTTTGTCAGAATGGTTCAAATCTAATTTGCTAACTGTAAATACCACGAAAACTTGTTACACTATATTCAGGCCTAAAAATAAAAATTTGGAACCTCATAATCCATTAACACTAAACGGTGCTGAACTGGAACATAAAACTTTTGAAAAGTACCTTGGGTTTGAGACTTGATAGCCATCTTACATGGAATAAACAAATAGAACATATTAAGAATAAATTGTCGTCACTTGTGGGATCACTTTACGGCATGAGCCAATGTATTCCAAGGAAATTGCGATTTTCAATTTATAATTCTTTAGTAAAATCTCATCTTCTTTACTTAATTGAGGTATGGGGCACAGCGGCCAAAACCAAGCTTGATCAGCTTCAAAGAAAGCAAAATAAAATCATTAAAATCCTTTTCTGCTACCCTCATTGTACACCAACCTCCACAATATTTAATGAAACGAAATTGATGAACATTAAGCAACTTTACAATTATAATATTTGTCTATTAATAAGGAAAATAATCGATAAAACAATTCACACTAACCTTTCCTTTTTAGCGAAATGTAAATTAAAAAGTACGCGAAGTCTTCGCCGGCCCAGTCTGTTGGTGTTGCCTAAAGTTCGAACTAATTACGCCAAGAAAAGCATTACTTTTGAAGGAGCACAAATGTATAACAAACTACCGTCAAGTCTAAAAAATATAAGCTCCTATAGCAGTTTTAAATCGGGATTATCAAAATACATTTTAAACGAGTAATTCCTGAAATAGAAATTAATATAAAAAAAAAGAAAAACTTACCTGGAAAAAAAAAAGTATAAAATAATCATTTACAACTTACAATGAATGTTAGTGTACCAACCTACCTACCCATAATGTTTTGTTTGTAAAATGTTTTATTGTTAACTTAGTGAACTTAATTTAAATTGAGTACGCATGTTGTGACTGACTGTGAATTAGAATAAGTTACTCTAAGATATTCATGTTCTCATATAAGTGACTTTGTAATTGTCTTTTTGAGAATAAATTCTTTAAACACATATTGAACAGTTTTTATCAAAATATCTGAAATAAACCTCTATTAATAAAAAACGATTGGTGGCGCTGGGCAGTAAGCGGCACCTAATTATTTGATATTTTTGACGAATAAGGGAAAAACTAAAATCATTTACACAAAATTAACATTGGGTAATTTTAAAACTATCCTTCTGGTTTCATAAAATAAAACTTGTACTGTTGCTTTCGGACACATGCCTACCTACATAAATACATAATGAATACAGAGCTTGATATACCTAGGTCCAAAGTGCTCCGTCGTATAGCACGTCATGATACTAAAATATCGTGATTGAAGCATCATACTGATAATTTAAATGCGAAAGTTTGTATGTGTGGATGGATAGATGTGTGTTGCTCTTTCACGTTAAAACAACTGAATGGATGGATACTAGACGCATGTTTAATTTCTTTTCTTTTTGTGAATACCTACATACTTATTAAACATATGAAACACCCAGACCAGTACCAACAGACATACGGGGATCGAACCCGCGACCACTGCACACTGGTGTAATAACCCACTTGTAAACCATTACACCAAACCGATTGTTAGTGTATAATAATAAAATTACCTTTCAGGTGCTGGAAATAATGAGTTAAAACAAATACATTTTTGGAAATGATTTATTACCGTTTTTGTTTATTAAACTTAAGTCACCCAGTACTGCTGCGAATGCCTCAGATCTGCATCAAATTACTTCAGTCGCTCTATTTTGGAGATAGCATTGCATTTTACACACGCATAATTTTTTTAAAGTTTGAGATATTTATGTCCATGTTTCCATGTTTTGTAATCAACGTTCGTTTTCTTTCTCCTGAAAAGGCATGATACAAATAACATAAAACCATTGTGGACAATCATTTCAATTCTCTTTTCAACAAATAGAACTGGGGGAAAAACCCTTTCGAGGGTACCTCATCGCTCATTGGGATCACGATATCATCTCTACTTCGGCTTTCCTGCTGGGTCCTACAGTAGTCGGCCCTAGGAAAGCGACTCTGCTTCCGGATCCAGCGGCCCCAGGTGCACTTCAATGAACTGAAAAGTACTTTCGGGAAGGCTGATACAAAACGCGTTTGGTAGCAACTTAAAATAGAGATAAAACTTATCCCCTATGGTATACCTAAGAGTAGTATTTATTATTTAAGTAGGTATTTGAAGTGAAAAATATACAAATACAAAACAGCTTAGGTTTGGAAAATGAATCTCAATTTGACTGACAGACGTAGCTTAGTTTTCATGACATTTGGTTTTTTTATTGATTTTAGTCTCAGTAACGGCTTGGCATGATAAGTACATATTGAAGAGTGAACAACCAGAATCATCATTCGTTTTTTCCCCACACTTCGCAAGATTACTTTGTTGGATGTCATTTGATGTCAATAAAAGTAATATTGAATTAAGCTTGCTGCAAAAGTAACGCAACCTTACTCCTAAACGATTGTGAATCACACTAGGGATTATTTTTCTGAATTTATTATTTGTATTCGAATATAACGCAAACTTTAGTTTGTCATTTTATGACCTATTTTATTCTATTATTTATCTATATTTTTTGGGGAATGCTTAAAAGCATTTCGTTTTAATAGGTATTCTTGCTTAGTTGGAATTAATAAATGGGTTTTATGGGAACATTCAGTAGGGTGAAGAAGACTCGCACCTCATCGTCAAAATGTATTCAAGATAAATAATGATAAAATATTGTTTACTTAGTTAACTTAGTTAAATAACATTATGAATAATCTTTTTTTAAACTTTTTTACCTAATAATAATATACTTTTAGTTAAAGAGAATACTTTTCTAACGATAGAATTTGTTATGTAAATTAATGAATTAAAGTAACCCGTGTGAACGCGCTGTTGCCAAATTACACGTAATAACAAAATTTTAATTGTCATGGCAACAGATCACGTGATGCCTCAAAACAAGATTGCTGATTGTCAAAAAGCACTTCATGGTACCAATTTCTCAATTTTGTATGGGCTATGACAGCAATATTGCTCAAGGATAGCAGGACTTAATAAGTATTGTTTTAACGACGTCATGGTACGAAAAAGCAAAGTAATATTGAAATAATCTTGCTATAAGAGCTCATGGTTAGGGCCCAGGTCTGAGAAATCAAAAAAAAATTGAACTTCACCTTTTGGACCACTGTGTGTATAGATTACCCTTTATTAAGTTGAAATCTGTTAAAATGTCATTTCCGGGACCACACACACATGTTACTACTGGCTCCCGGTGCCGGGAGCCGGTATTCAACAGACAAGCGTATGAGCGCGCTATGGTCCAGTATTTCCTTGTTTTCTGTTTTCTCGTTTAACCCTTAATTTGGCAACGACAAAAAAGTTAGAAATACAAAAGTTTGACGAATGTAAGTTATCAAGGATACAATAAAATACAAAAAAAAAATATGAAAAAAAAACTTGCGCTTCCCACTGCTGGGAAAATACGTGTCCGCCACAGCGGACATTGCCAAATAGGGGATAAAAAGAAAGTTTCATTTTAAATTCATTTTAGTAAGAAAAAAAACGAAATTAAGAAAAAAACGCTTCAGAAATTGTTCTGGGGTGAGGAAAACAACGGAACAACATAGGTACACAATTATTATGTTATCAAAATCTAAAAAAGTCACTTGCGTCTGAAGGTGCTTTCGGGACTAAAGCCAATATCCTATTCTGTATACAAACGGGAAACATAAGAGATCACAAGGTACCATCATAAATGAGGTTGTCTGGAAGAGATCACTTTTACCGATAAGGCCACGGACACAGTTTTGTAATTGTTTTCTTTGTGCAATAAAGTCTTTGATTAGCACAAAAGATTGGTGCCGCATCTTTCATACGGCACCCGCGTATAGAAAGTCACCCGACAAAAGCAGGTCCAATGGACCGAGTTCAAGCCAATATGACAGCGACTCGTCATTGTCAACATATCGTACCTTCCTCTTTTGTTTTCGTCAAAGAAGAAAGTATATTTTATTTTAACTCATCTCATATCCCTGATTTGACGATGTCCGCTACAGCGGACAGAGTGGTTTTGAGGTGTATTTATGAGTAATTGGCACTGTCCGCTGTGCCGGACAGTGAGGTTTATGGAGTAAAAAAACAGTAAAACACTTTTAAAATGTTATGAATTTTAGCTAAACATTATAACATACGTATAGTCTAATACAAATTACAAAAACAAATAATATTTAGTACCAATAACATTGAAAAATATATTCATATACCTCATCGAAAACAGATAACCGTCTTCACGCTGACATTTTGTTTGCGACTGACAAATAAGGTGTAGTCAACGTGAAATTTAACTTTTTAATAACTTTCTGAGTGGTTGACTCAAAATAATTTTGAAGAATAGTAGGAATAAAACGCTTCCAGGACCGACAGTTTTTTTTTGAAGTTTGTGTCCGCCCCACCGGACAAAATCAAATTAACCTTTATTGCCCGTGTTACTACCAATCTTACTACTAGTAGTAACATTGGTAATTGACTCACCCTACTTACTACTGAAGTTGAAAGTTGTTAGAACAGCAATCGAAATTTGCCCGTGTTACTACCGCAAAATTAGAACTACAAAAACAAACAAAATAGGAACTTAGAAATTTACTAAGATTTAATCAAAGTATCACGTATTTTTGTTTTAAACGACATGTTTTTAATTTTTTTTTTGAAATTTTCAATTAAATATATTTTTTCACATATTATTATGGTTCCTACATGACTATTGTAGTTTCGTACCAAATTTTTGTATGAGAGGACTCTTAAATATTCATGTCATTTTATTTTTACCAAACCCTTTACCAGAGTTTAAACAAATGGCACACAATGAACTTCGATTTGACATTAATTTGGTTTTACGACTTATAGAAGGTAGAAGGCATCATACCAAGTCATTTAAAAAAAACATTTGTTCAAACAATAGAAGTTATTATTTTTTATAGTTTCTTTCGAAATTTCTTAACTCCAATCACATAATTCACTGTTGCGTGGAAACTTTCGCACTGAGTTATTTAAAATTTGGTACGAAACTACAATAGTCATTTAGGAACCATAATAATATGTGAAAAAAAATATTTAATTCAAAATTTCAAAAATTTCGTTTAAAACAAAAATACGTGATATTTTGTTTAAATCTTAGTAAATTTCTAAGTACCTATTTTGTTTGTTTTTGTAGTTCTAATTTGCGGTAATAACACGGGCAAATTTCGATTGCTGTTCTAACAACTTTCAACTTCAGTAGTGTAAATGCTACTGGCTTTCCTCGGATCAGATATTAATCTGAACCTCGGATTGAGTTTTCACACACCGCAAATTTCGCTGGTTAGCACCTTCAAGGCAGTTTGCCGTATTTCCGCCGTGTGTCGATATAAACATAAATAAAACAATAGAAAAGGAGCCCTACACTCACCCAAAACGCCGATAAGTCACAACTATGCAATATTATCCAATATCTTGAATTTCCAAATAAATTTGTTAGTAAGGCGGCCGCCGCGGGAAATCGTCCATTTGTAGTTGAGTAAAATCTTCAGTGACAGCAGATTCTGCCGCCAAATTTAGCGTTGCCCGCCCATAAAGAAAAGAGTGCGGGAGGGAGATAGAAATACATATAAATGAATACTAGACAAGGACAGTATGTGTGTTGTGTGGATGCCGCGAAAATAATAACTTTTTAATACAGTACGATTGCTAACTAAAGGCAATGATATCAATAAATCCAAAGCGTAAAAACAAGGCAAGTAGGGCAAGTCAATTACCAATGTTACTACTAGTAGTACAGCTTGGCAAAAAAGTCCTGAACGGGATGTAAAAATTTTTTCACTGGCAATACTGTGTTTAAAAAAAGCAAATTGGGAAGTTACCACATTTTATCCAATTGATACTTTTTTTATTGATAAATTAATGAGGTTTTAATTTTGATTTCAATTTTTCAATTCAAGCCAGCTTTTGAGAATATATCTCCCGAAGAAAGGAAAAAAAACATGATAACAAGTCATTAAAATAGAAAAGAATTATTACCAACGAGGACAAACTTTAAATAAGCAAATCGACTGGTAATCATAAACCTGCAAGATGACAGTATAATATCAGCATGAACGACTCATCGGAACGAAGTAAAGCTTAGAATTTTGGAGAAGGGCCAAGCCATGGTCGTGATAGATAAAGACTTTCTGGTTTCGAATATTTAGACAACATTTTTCTATACTCTATAATAATAGATTATTAGAGGGAAAAGCAAACCTTTGGTATTGGTGCCTGTATGACTTCTTCTATTAGTCTACTAGATAATGTGGAATTAAAGAAATGTAAAGCGTTTTCCTCATAAAACGCAATAAGAATAAGAATATAGGTAGTGATCTAGATTAGGTGTCCTGATAGGTGATCACGTGATGCATTCGCGCAACTAAAACGATTAAACTTTATTCGCGTGAACTTAGTTCGTAGACAACGCCTACAAGATAGCTATTATATCTAGAAAAATATTTGAATTAGTAAAACTATCAAAACTGTTTATGTCGTAGTCTACGGGGTGACCACATTAACGATGGTGGCGCCCCTATTAATTTCACGACTTTTTTGCCAGGCTATAAGATTGGTAGTAACACGGGCAATAAAGGCAAATTAAGGGCTAAAACATGATAACTGTACATTTGAAGTTGAATTCATAATCTTATTCATATGTTTATCAGTTAATTCCACCATAATATGTAATTGCAAACTATTAATATATTTTATATGGGGAACCAAATACGCGACTATATTTTTCGTTGTTTAATTAAAAACAAAACAACTAGTGTACCTTTCAAATGATTTCATTTGATACCTTAGCATGTCTTTTTACAAATAAACAGTCAAACACCACATGTTATCATACATTTAGACACAAAAAACACTTAGCCGTAAATTCGACGATTTTTTGCGATATTTTCTGTGCGGTCCGTAATGCGATTACAGGTCCATGAGCGCTCACGGCGATATCAGGCGTCCCGAATGGGGCCTACAAGGCAAAGCTAATCTCAGATGGCGCCACCCTAGCACCCACCCTTGTTGAATGGTAAACAATAATTTCGATTAACATAATTTGCGTTAATTCTCGTTTATTCCTCACTTTCAAACATGTATTTCACTTGGAAAATATGCGCGTTAAAAGAAGAATTGAGAAAAAGAGGTGCCTCTTTACGTGGAAGGAAAACTGACTAAATTGAAAGGTAATTTGTGTTCCATAAATTCCTTCTTATTTTGTCAACTTGAAGGTCTTGTAACTTGTTTTAAAGTTTATTGAATGTTTACCTGTGATAGTCTAGCTAGTATGTAACCATTGTATCATTTTAGTGATAATTGAAAACACGAAACATCATATTTCCTTACTTTTAAAGTTTGAGGTTATAATTCAAGTCTGAACGTTTTCAAACACACTTTTCGTATTACAGATTAGAGTCATATGACTAAAACTTCAATTTTGGGCAACCTGAAGTTGTGGACAGCGAGCCTTCAATGGAACTTCCACCCAATGAGTCTTACAGAGACATCAACAGCAACACCAAGCTTTCTCCACTGGATAAAGTTCGAATACGGCATTACTTATCTATGTAAGTCTTATTTCGATTATAAGGAGCTATTTAAGCAAGCAAAACTACTTCCATCTGGGCTGGGAAGGCAGAATCAATTTACTGGCATGAGAAAATACTAGATTTTGGTTGATGTAAGTAGGTATATCAACCTGTTCAGGCGTTCAGTGCCGCAACCTTCAACAGTGTCAGCCTACACCTTTAGAACAAGGTAGACAGGAGAATGTGTGGAGACCTGTTTAAACTTTAAACATGAACCACATACAAGTCATTAATTAACTGACAAGAAAATGGACAAAGTATTGCAGCAGTCCAGATTTAAATCCGATCGAGCATTAATGGGACCAGTTAAAACGAAGAGTACGAGCCAGAAACCAAGCCCCTTCACGGTAGAAGAATTGAAGACAGTATTGTTGGAAGAGTGGGATAACATAACTCAAGAGGACGACGAAAAGTTGATCAGATCAATGAAGAATCGACTTCAAGCAGTGATAAGGGCTAGGGGGGGAATACCAAGTATTGATTAAATAAATTGTTATGTGTTTTCTTAATCATTTTTCTTTATGCAATTGCTCTGTAGAGAATAATCTCAAAATATTACAAGTCTGTGTCCCTTTTGTACAAATTTCTCCAGACCCAGAAGCTAGATCCGAGCTTGAGGACTGAATTTCAGTTACATCAACACTGTGGGAAACATTTGCATCATCTAATTCTTCAAGTGGCTGAAAATGATTGAAGTCCGGAGTAGTTAAATTCTCATCTTGAAACAAGCTTTTTTCTCAAATTACGTGTCCTCAGGCGTTCTTCTCTTAATGTGGGGCCCTGCTTTACGTTCCATGGAAACACTGAAGGGATGACAGACTTCTTCAAAATTTTGTGCTGGTTTATGGTGCCTGAAAAAGTGAGAAAAACCTTAGCATCTAAGTAACCTTTAAATCAAAGAGAATTAAGTGAATTTTTGGTGGACCCAAAAGGCCAGACTTGGCCACAAATTTAGTAAGGCAGACTATTAACCATTCGATTGTTTATTTTTATGGGCTGCCTGTTTCCTGAGGTTTATTAAATTTCACTTCAAGGTGGCGAGCCTCTCTGTTACGCACCAAATAGACGATAGTTTTGTGCCTTCTAGACAAACAGAAAATAATCAATTTGAATCCTTATGTATGTAGGTACTTTACCTGAGTATTTACTGATTATTTCATAATCACTGGCCTCGAAGTGGTTATGACACACCCTCGCCCCGGTTTTAGGCTCGAACTTACTCGCCTTATTGCTTTTAGCCACATTTTTTTAAGTTGCTCATCTCGAGGAAAGTGGTGGCCTCCAGTTTCTCTGCACTTTGGTACACAACACCTGGGCATTTATTTGATAATCGCCTCTAATTAATTATTTTCAACAAATTTCATACAAATCCGTGTTTGTTATGGGTCGGTGCTCTGCTAGCGCCAGTTTGACAGTTGCCCGCCCCATTGAAATATCGCGTCAACAGTGCAAACAGCGCTGTCAGCGTCAAAATCAATTCGGACCGCTAGATAGTGACACATAACCTAACAATGTTTAAACTTTTAATTTCTATCATTCCCAGGTTAAACTTGCGGTTCTCGTAGTAAAACTTTCTGTTACGTTATCGCAGAAAAAGATTTGTCCTAGCAAAAAAATATTCTGAGGAATATTAGAAAAAATATTTTTACGCGAATCTGTCTGTTTGACGTTCTATCTATGAATCTGACATAAGGCCCACGGCGATAATGCTCTGGAGCATTATCGTTGTGAGCGCAATATGGCGCCGTTAGTGACGTCATCCATGACGTCAAGCTGTCTGACGTTAGATGAATGTCAGCGCGATATCTCAATTCGGGACGCTCTGTGAGCGCGCTGTAATCGATTTTGACCCAATTCGGACCGCACAGTTTGATTGAATGACAGTTTACTTTTATTTTTCATGGCAAGCGCGGCCTTAGAAATCATAGAACGTACAGCCTAGTTAATAGTTTGTAAAATACTCTACGCTCTATGACAAACAGACGTTTCGTTTTTTAATAAAGCAACAAAATAAAACCCTTCATATTTTTTCCGGATCCCGGCGTTCAACAGATATGGTGTCAGATTACTTCGTCCGGATCCCGGTGTTCAACAGATTAGAGGACATTACACCGAAGCCGTTATAACAATATTTTAAAAAAATATATAAATTATAACGTCTTAATATTTAATATGTACACTAAATAATTATGAATATAATATTAAAACTTAGTTAACGATAAAAAACGGATTCGTACACTACCCATAGGTAGTAATTAACTAACCTATCTTCGCCATCTGTCAAAACCCTGTCTGAAAATAATTATGCCGGCTACAGGACAGGATTTAAGTTCAAATAAATAAGTATTTGACCAAATACGGAAGGAAGGTCGAAATCGGATGTGCACTTCAACACAGTTTCGTCACGGTAATACCTAGTAGGTAATAAAGTATATTCCATTACCGTGGTTTCGTACTCAAAGACATTCGTAAATAAGTTAGGTAGAATGTCTTTGTTCGTAGGTAGGAAAATATTTCGGCAATTTTTCGCAAATAAGCAGTCATTAAGTAAATAATTAGTTACTTGCCTATCCATTGTTTCTTCAAATAGGTAATTATTCACAAATTAACAAACAAACACAACAAGTAAATACACCAACGTTCCGTGTTGCGTCCCAAAAGGAGTAGCGTAGCGTTGTTGGTTGAGCTGGAGAGTGATGTGTGAGTGTTAATGTTTACCCTCGGTGAAGAAAGGAGGCAGAGCTATAAGTAGGAAAGAGACAAGACAAATTCCAAAGACACTGGCAGATGTCGGAATGGAATTCTCAGATTGGTGCGACTGTTAGGTAGTTCATAGGCTGAAATTAATTAACAAAACAGCAGGATTAAGCTCTGTGCAAAACACACTATTCCTTTTTCTATTAGTGAAATAAAATATAATTTTGTCCGGATCCCGGCATTCAACAGACAGAGTCAGGTCACATAGTCCGGATTCCAGCCTTTACGAACATACAAGAGATTGTTGGATTCCCCAAGGCACCACCACACTAGGTAGGTATTTAGTAGGTATTTGTTAGTTTTGTTACAAAGTTAACAAGTAGCCATTGTTGTAGCACAGGAAACGAATTTAAGATCTCTTTTTGGTGGCAAATGACGGGCGCACCATATGGGCACACACACCAAATTTTGTTCAATTTAATTAGGTACCTATGTGGATATTAAGTAGGTTTCGAACATTTTGAGTATCATCTGACATAAATACTTAATTACAAATTCTGTAAGTGAATTTTAACAATGAGTGCTTGATTAAAAATAGTTATAGTGTAAAAGTATTTACAGAAAACATTGCTCTAAGAAAAATGTAAGGATTAAGCTAGTGGCGTTCCAGTATACCTACCCACCTCTTAAATGCCTTTGTTCAAATGAAACACAAAGCTAAAGTGGTTAGTTAAGAAAACCCTTAAAATCAAGTTATCCTTGTGGTAAGAAGTAGGGGGAAAAAGAGGGCAGGGAACGATTTGCAATCTTCACCACATTGGCACATTGAATGATGACCTATATATAAATGAGGAAGGCGTAATACTGGCGTATTTCAATATCATGAATATAAAAATATTTTAGCCGATTCCTAATTATCTACTTATTGACAGTTTAAAACAGATTAATGTCGATTTTGGAATTAGGCTGCATTATCATATGCATTAGGTTTATGAATTGGTATCTACAATAATGCGGGTGTTTAACAGTATCTGAAGGTGTGCTAAATATTAACGTTAACCAACAACAAAACCTGGCATTGACAAGAACTATGTATCCACGTCCTGTTAAGTTTTAGAGAACGTCGTGGCTCAGTGGTTAAACACTCTGGCTCGGTCGGGACCCGGCCGGAACACATCTACCTACTTTGTATTCACTGTACAGTCAACAGCACATGAGGTTACCTCATATCCGTTTTTTTTCGCTCTTGCTAAAATGTCATTTCTTTGCAATGGACCTAGGTGGACTGACCGGAAATGGGTAGAGTGATGTGCCGTCCACCGTACAATTTGCGGCTAATTCTCCGGTGATATAAAACCCAGCAACCCGGATAACGGCGGTGAGCTCGACCCTTACCACGTTGGGTTCAAATTCCCTAGGTGAAATGTGGGCTGATGAATGTTCCGTTCACCATGATGGCAGCAATCAGCGTGTCTCTGACTAACCCTTTAGTGATATGGTCGTGAGGGTATGTACGTTTGTATGTAATTTTTAGACTTTGACCAACTATGTAAGTAAACAATTATCCAGATCCTACTTAACTATCTACTTAATTGAGGCAGCAATAATGACAAGTCAATATAAATAATTGAATGTTTTGTCTAGATACTACTAAGAGATTGGAGATCCCTAGTCAAGTTTTTTAACGTTTTTACATACCTATTTCTTATTTAGATGCTTATAAATGACCCATATCAAAATCAACACATTGAAAGGTAGTAAAGTAGAGTCAACGGCTGTTGTCCAAAAATATAATTTCTACCATTAGGATAAGGATGAGATGATCATGCAGCACCGTAACTAGTCATCATGAGGCAAGATCGTTTTTCTTATTTAAAATAGTTTCCTAAATAATTCCTAAAAATTAAATGAAAAGGAATGTTGAATGAAAAGGCAATCTGCTCGAGTACAAAATATTTACGTTTTTTAAAACTTTAAAAGGGCTAGGAACAACGAGTGTATTTGAAGGTGGTATGTTACCTACTTTGTAATAAAAAAAAAACTTTTTTTCTATTGGACGAAGTCGTGGGCGGCCGCTAGTATTCAAATACTTTGACGGTGTCTGACGTAACAAACGATACTCGTAAATTTTATCAAAACTATTCGAATTTAAAGACATTTTTAAATCACAACAATTTTAACAATTTATGATATTTAGGTAGGTACCTATAACTGGACTTACCTACATAGTATTACCTACCGTGACCTTACTGTAGAATCAGTCTGAATGACAAACTTGCACTTGACAATGCACACAGTAATTATCCCGTGGGTAACTACCTAAGTAACTACTATAATAATATGTATACAATGGGGCGGCGAGCATCTACACGCAACTTCTTTCGTCGAACAGAATTTATCTACTCGGATAGATTTCAATTACGAAAGTGCTAGCTATGTCAGAATTAATAGAATACACCATCAAATATCGCCCTTGGGTACCTTGTGTACGTACCTCCTACGCAGGGGCACACAGATTGATTGTGATTGATGACATAGATAATTATTACAAAGAAGTCAACTTAGAAGTGACCGATACCTAATGGCTTAGGTATCGGTCATCACCCTTTACCCTGAATCCCCAGTTCAATCTCAAAAGCCCGTTTGGTTGACTGGTTCATCGGCAAGATTCGGTTGGTAATCACTACATTTTGCCTCGGATCGTAGGAAGCCTCCTCCTCCTATTATCCAGCCAGATGTTTAGTAGTAGAAGTTCAGTAGGCACTGTGTCTGGAATCTGTGATTTTCAGGAAACTTTGTATGTAGGTATGTCTACAGTTAAGTAGGCATACAATGCTTCAATATGCAATTTCCAACGCCCTCTGTGCATCTTCGCATTCTTAATCTATGGTCTACTACACTGCACAGTTATGTCAAAATGAATACCTAAGCAGTAAACCGAAAACAATACTTACCTACCGTCTTTTAGTTTTGAGGGTTAACAAGTAGCCTTGCAGGCGGGATCCCGCGCGTGCCTAGAATTCCATAGACAAGTGGCGATGTTTCTGCGCTTATCAGCGGCAGAAGTGCAATAACTACGCGGGACGCTCTAGGCTGTTGGCATAGTTTGTCAGTGCTCGATTAGGGCTAGACGGGTGGAGTGGAAAAAAAAGTGAAAATTAAATAATAGTTTAATAAAATGGCGGGAATTTCGGTAAGTTCGCCTGAGGTTAAGTAAGATTTCTTACATTATTTACATAATGCATGTTACGGAAACATAATAGGTATACCTACTTACCTTATTTAGTTCTGATTAACTTATCTGTTTGTTCGGAAATTCTCATTAAAAAATCCAGTTATTTTTAAGTAATTACCTACCTACTTACTAACTGGTTGCTTATGTTAATGATGACTTGAAAAACACGGTTCAAGAACCCTCCTCGACTTATTGGATGCGCCCTCCTAATCGTTATATCCTAGCAACTTTAGTCACTTTACTTTGTTCTGTTGTGAATGTTGTGATCCTTTTTTGAGAATGTTGTGATTAGAGTTGAAAGCAAGTAAGTCTACTGCGGGGGGTGGCCGCAGCGTTGTCTACGGTCTCATGGAAATCACAATTTATTTTATGTGCAAAGCCCGGCGACCTCTTTGTAGGTAGGTAGGTACGACGGTCCCCCTCACGGGTTCTCGCCTCGGCGTGGCGAGGGGGCCTAGTACCGGTGGTAGGGGCACCACCGGGAAGCGAAGAGAACCCAGGCGTGGCAGCGTGGTTGACTGGACACCCACCCGCTGCGGCCCGCAAGGGCGACGGGCTGCGGGGCCAGTGGGGCCTGCAGGCGCCTTTGAGGCGCGTGGTTGGGGCCGCGGCGCACAACCGTTTGGTGGGGGCCAGTGATCCGAGGCTGATCCCCCCTGTGCGTCGCGGCCCGGCGGGGCCGTACCGCCGGTTACGGCAGCGGAGCCGTCCTTTGGGTGGCTCGTGGTTGCGGGCCCAGTAGGGTCGCTGCGGCCCGTAAGGGCGACGTGGGGATGCGGGGCCAGTGGGGCCTGCAGGCGCCTTGAGGCGCGTGGTTGGGGCCGCGGCGCACAACCGGTTGGTGGGGGCCAGTGATCCGAGGCTGATCCCCCCTGTGCGTCGCGGCCCGGCGGGGCCGTACCGAAGGTTACGGCAGCGGAGCCGCCCTTTGGGTGGCTCGTGGTTGCGGGCCCAGTAGGGTTTGCGTACGGTGGCCAGCTGGCGCGTGGTACGGGGGTGCCGCCGCCAGCATTGCACGGGTTTCACCGCTGCCTGGTAGGCAGACGGCTTGACATCCTCGGCTGTCCCTTCTGGCCTCCCCTCACGATGGGGGGGTCGCTTCCGGCCCGCGCCGTCCAGGCGGGCTCCGTCCGGGGGAACGCGTAACAGGCTTCGCGCTACTCACCGTGTTCCCCCACTATACGGACGATAAGAGGGAGTAGTAGGGGTTTTAGTCGGTAGGGCCACTGGTATACCACCTTTCCAGTGGAGAGTCCGACATAACCCGTCCGTCCCCCGGTGGACGGGTATGCGTAAGGCATTTCCCCTACTTTAAAAAAAAAAAAAAAAAAAAGGTAGGTACGACGGTGCTGCGGTCTGCTCTTTTGTCGCTTTAGAATTGATTTCTTCCTAGAAACCAGTAGGTAGCACAGTAGGACCAGTAGTGTAGCTTGTGATCAGCTACCGCAGTCAGCAGTCTGCGGTTTGCAGATTGCCTTCTGCAGATGCCGTGTAAAAGTCTATCTCAATAAATACGTTGTAAAAAGTTTTACTCTAAATATCTGTTCTGTCTGAACAGCTGATAAGGACAAGTGTTTTTGTCTGGCCAGTTGTCTCGAATCACTTCGTCTCGCTTTGGTCGATTGATACGACCGGCCGCCTTCACAACGAGGTCAATGTCCTTCCTGACACGTTTTATCGAGGACTTCATCTCTAATTTGATATAAAAGAAAGTTCCGACTAAGTAGTATACTGATAATGCAGGTAGATAAAAAATGAAGGCATGTGGTTAGATCGGACTTGAATAGGCATGGCAGGTGGGTACCTACTTATTATTCCTGGCAGTAGGAAGGTTCCTTAAGTACCCATTGTACCCATTATGCGTTAGATATTTTGCGGATTAAGAAGGGAAAAACTTATACTCATACCTACTTACATATTTTTTAGAGTTTTAAGGGCTTAACGCGAATTTCCTCGATCTCATGGCATGGAGCAAGTTAAGGCGAATTTGCATAGGAAAAACCGTTATGGTAACATTCCTTCCAACACGAATGCCATTCAAATTCTCGTTTACACGCTTGAAGCTAGCGATAAAATAAAATTCGCACTTGACGCTTTCTTGATAGAACTGACTAAGGCCAATAAACCCTTGACTTTTAAAGTTTTGATCTAAATCACATAGGTAGGTATGACAATTTATCATATTTTTCCGCAATAGTCGTCTTCGAAGAACCCCACACGGACACGGCCCGAAGAATCGGAGACTTTTTGCTTTTAGTTTCTAAACTAGGTAGGTTGGTAGGTACTTACCTACTCTAACAACCCTCGCCAAAAAACCACAAAGAAATTGATTGTAATTAATTATTAATGAAATCTCTGTGAAGAATATGATGTTAGGTTGGTGTTTTTCGAGTATTTTGGAAATAAAAATGGAAATGGTTGATCATGATGAAACCTTTAATCCGCGCTGGAATAGTTAAGAAGTAGGTTTTACGGTCATAGGTATTATGATTTATTTGGAAACAGCTCTGAAACAATAACATGACCCTAAAAACTACATTCTTACATCTAGTTAGAAATAGCTATGTAAACATTTTCGAATAACGGTAGTAGCAAAGTAAATTGGTAAGACACTTAACTTAAACTATGTCACACACTTGATAAAATATCCAGCGAAATCAGTTGACACAATACTGTCTTTCTGTATTGAACCTTATCATTTTTGTGTGAAGATCAAAATTGATTTAGGAAATTCGACAGTCTGTACCAAATCCTCTGGTATCGGTACTAGATAAGTAGGTACTTGAAATAATTGACTTTTTAATGCCAGTCGGGTGCTGATAATGTATCATTCACCTCACGTCGATAGATGACAAGTCGATTAAAAGCATTATCGGAGGCCCTATGGTGGTTTGATACCATTTGGTGGGAAGGTATTGGCACTAGCTTTGAATACACCTCACCAGCAAACCGCACTAAGCTGTCGTGTTGCGGCTCAGAGCACCACGTTCATACCCACTCTAGAAACGTGGCCTGTTATGTAGGTACCCGTACAGTGGGACTTATAAAGGCTCTTCGTTCTATAATGGATTTTCTGATTTGAAATAGATCCTGACGCTTTGCGTGCTAAGTCTCTCGTCGTTCAGCGTGGCGTTGGACAACGGGCTGGCGTTGACGCCTCCTATGGGCTGGCTCACATGGGAGAGATTCCGTTGCATAACTGACTGCAAGAAATACCCTACAGAATGTATCAGGTACGCGAAATTCTCTAATCTCTATCTAAAATAATATTGAATAGACGGTCCCTAATTTACTACTACTACTACTACTCACTACACCGTAATCTCTAATGTCAGTTGAAACTATTTTTTCCTCTAATCTTAACTCTTCTTCTTTGTCGGTATCACTCACTCTAGACATAGTGGTCGTGGTCATCACTTCAAGCGTTGGTGGCAAGCTTCACAACACGCCGCTCTCCTCTCTGATGGCTGTCTTCCTTCCTCGTGCGTTCATATAGAGATGATGAGTCTTTCAGTGCATCTCTTTCCAAGACAGCATGTCTTTCTGATGATGGATCTTAACTAGGACTACACAGAAAAAAAGGATTTCTCCAAGCAAGATAAATAGTTTTCTTGAAATAATTAGTCATTTTAAAGAAAATTGTCTCAAAACAAATAATGTTTCTTTATTCCTAGATGATGGATGTCTCAAAACAAAAAATATATTTCCTAGTTGCAATTTTTAGAATTAAGAAAAAATATTTTAAGTGAATAATAAGTAAAGTTAATCTAAGAACTTCAGATTTTATTGCTTTAATACGATGAATTACTTGTTTCAAACTGAAAGTTTATTTATCACAATGATGCAATCTTTTCAATGAAGAATATATCGTCTTGAATCCTAACATGAGCAAATTAAAAAATTATATCTCTTGAACTAATGACATCCAGCCTTGTTGTGAATAAAAATCTTGGTTTTGCTACAAAATGTTATAATGCCTTGTTTCAATTATAAAAATGTTTTGTTACAATATCCAGTATCTTTACTTGAGAAAGTTTTTTTTAGTAAGTCAACCCACGCTAACCTTAAAAAAAAGACAGGAGATTGTCTTTTGTCGAGTTAGTGTGTATGCGGACGCCATGCTAAGCATGTTTTAACTTATTCTTTTCGTTTGAGCTGTTTATTTTCTGTTATGGAAGTGAGTGGTGAATAGTGTTATAGTAGTCTTCAGTTATCAAAATAAGTCTTGTGGTGCTGTGCTTGTGCTCTGATTCTAGGAAGTGCGACATCAGCAACAACAAAATGGACGACGAAACTAACAACTTAGTTTTTCATTGCAAAACGGCTCTCATGTCAGCAGCTTAAGGTGCCCATGTAAAGGTTGATGAGAACGTTAAAATATTGTGATCGGTATTGTTGTCTTATTATGTGTCAATAAAATGTTTATATGAACAATTTTTTTTTATTTTGTTAAAGAAAACCCAATTTCATATGCTTTTATGTTGGTTTCTTGTTTGTTCTCTTTGATTTTCGTTTCAGAAAACGACATAAGAACTACCATTAGGACTATTGGGAGTAGCAGTTCCTGTTTTGTGTTCCAATTAGTTTTTAGTTACAAACATTTTCTAAGGAATATTAGTTAACTAAAAACTAATACTGACATGAAAACGCTTCGAACAAGCATTTAAGACTCTATTTGCAAGGAACTAAATTATTAAACCAAGAAATCTTTTTCACGAAACAAGAAAGGTTTATCTTTTTTAAAGGCAGCATAAATTGAAATAATAATATTAGTTATTGAGCTGAGGACATAGCTTTCTCATTTTAAAATAAACACCTTCGAATCAAGTAAAATTATTATTCAAGCTAGATTTCTTATTGTTGAGAGAACACTTTGTCTATTAAAATAAAGCATTTATTGTTTCCAGTGAAGCGATTTCTTTTTGAATCAAAATCAATATTTTCTTGTAGTAAAAACACATCCTTGATTTGCATCAAGAGAATTTATCAACTTAAATTAAGAATGGTAATTATTCTTGGTTGAAGATGTATTGTCTTCAATCAATCGAAAATTGTTTTAGTTCAAGATTATTTCAACTATAAGTTTAAGTATTTTTGTTTCTCAATGTGAGAAAATATTAGTTTCAATATATATGATGCAACCAAAATCTTAGTTCAATGCAACTTAGTTTCATGCAAGTTTATTTCACTTAATCGGAGAAAACCGTTTTTTCTGTGTAGGTATTTAGCTGATGAAAACTGTTTTCAGCGAAAACCTCATAAAGCGAACAGTTGACCTAATGGTGAGCGGTGGATACCTTGAAGCTGGCTACGAGTACATCGGCATCGACGACTGCTGGATGGAGTGGGACAGGGGCTCTGATGGCCGACTGGTGGCGGACAAGGAACGGTTCCCTAGTGGTATGCAGGCGCTTGCTAATTATGTAAGTATATCATCAGACTCTCGTGTCTTACACAATCATGGGTTTGTGTGGGTTAGCCATAGATCACTGGACAAGAAACGTTATGGAAACTAAAACTATGTTGTCTATTGTTGTACGTATGTCTTGTTCCGATTATTTACGGTCGACGACGTTGGATGTCAGTTGTTAAGCTTAGTTGAGACCTTAACATCCGACAGTAAGGTTCAGTAGTAGCCTTTCATACATCTCTTGGAGAATTCACATTGAGTATGAGTGTTGGGGAATGGCTCACACCATTCTATAGTTGAGGTGACGCCCGTGGCAGTGGAATTGAAAGGCTAAGGTTTTTACTAGCCAAATACTTCTCTGATGCAAGCCGCAGTCCTGTCTTACCTCCGACGACAGATAATGAATACTCTAAGGCAGGGTTTCTCAAACTTTTGGCACCTCGTACCCCTGTTAAAATTTTCAGGTGACAGCGTACCCCTAATTAATTAATTGCTCCCCCCACCCCCCCAAAGAAAGTAATAAAATTGACTATTGAAGAAAATAAGATTTTTATATAAAAGGTAACAAACATAGTGCCAAAAGAAATGTCTTTTTAATATTAATGTGATGGATGTGCTTGTTTCTTGTCGCAAAGGGATTCAATTTTAGGTGTAATTTTGGTCAATTTTAACCTCAATTCTGACTCTGCATCAAGTCGATTTCTGTACTTAGTTTTTATCATGACCAGGTGTGAAAATCCACTCTCACATAAGTATGTTGTAGCAAAGGGTAAAAGGAAATTCACCGCTTTGCGTGAGAGTTCGGAATACTCTGCCTGTCTAGCTGCCCAAAAATCTATCAAAGACATCGTTTTGAAATCAGCTTGAAGAGTTTCATCCGCGGACATTTCTATTAATGACTCCTGTTGCTTGATAGTCAAACTAGATATTATGCTCTCGTTCGTGACCGCAAACGGGTTACGAATCCAGCCATCTTGAGCATGATCAATATCCGGAAAATACCTTTTCAGGTCGTCGGAGAGCTGAGAAAGATGCAGAACAATTTCAGCCTTTATCAAGCCGCCATTACGCAAATTTTGTCGCGTACCCCTTGCCCTCGAATGGCGTACCCCTAGGGGTACGCGTACCCCTCTTTGAGAAACCCTGCTCTAAGGCAAAAAAGAAAAAAAACTTTGTTATTTTTCCACACATCGTCATCTAGCCCCATGTGGAAACACCCAGACCTCTGGTGTAGTAGCTAACTTCTTAACCATTACCCTACATACCAAATCGGTCGACCAGGCGGTCATCCATTGACGGAACCGCTTACATTTCCAGATTCACAATAGCGGACTCAAATTCGGCATATACCAGGACTATGGGAACAAAACCTGTCAAGGATACCCAGGTATTCTCGGCAGTGAGAAGCTGGATATGGAGACCTTCGCCGATTGGGACGTGGACTATTTGAAGCTGGACGGCTGCTACGTTGACTCTAAGGAGATGGATGCAGGTTAATATTCTATCAGGTCAAATACCTACGTTTATGGGAAAAGTTCAAGGAAGGGTTTGAAAACGTTCTTGCAACGTCGGCAACACACGATTAATGCCCCTGGTATTGCTCGTGTCCATATATAGGCTGCGGTAGCTGCTCACCATCAGGCAGCCCGCATGCTTGTTTGCCACAGTCGTAGTAAAAAAAGTGAATCTTACAATAAGAACCATTTTGGATAGCTCCTTCATCGGCGCGGGGGCTAAAACTTCCATTCAGTAAAAATATGTCTAAAACTTTTGTTTGAAGAGATTTACCTATCGCTGTTTGCTTTTTCTGTGCCACATAAGTACTTTAGTTCGCACTTTATCAGCCTTGACATCGAAGAATTGTTTCCAACTTACGCAGTATTATTAAGTAAAGGAAACTAATCATAACAAATTTTGCAGGTTATCCAAAAGTGGGCAAAATCTTAAACGACACTGGTCGACCTATATTATACTCATGCAGTTGGCCTGCATATCAGGAAGATGACAAAATACTCGTAAGTGCAGTCAAGTACCTACATCCACGTCTTAGTTTTTTTCCTATGCAATGCACCTGGGTACTAAACTAATAGCCTAAAGCGACATCTTACCCCACATTAATTTTTGTACTGTGCGATGATCGAAACCCCAAATTCTGGTTTAATAGCCAACTTATAACCACAACACCAATCGATCAGACAGTAAACATTAGATCTTTCAAGGACGAGAGTTTTTTTCTTAGATTAGCAAGAACTCTGGGCTAAGAGGGTCACACACTGGGTGCTTAAAGACGCAAGGCGTCCTCGAGGTAGGTCGAGGTTGCGATGGCGGGACGAGCTGGCCTTATTTTAGAGCAATTGGCCGGAGAATCCATAAAATCGGCAACCGTGGAAACGGGATGGGGAGGCCATTAACCCTGCAGTGGGAAATGACAGGCTCCTTATTAGATCTTCAGAACTCAATATTTTGCAAGTTTATGTAAGTAACAGTGTGTCATCTTTAGCCTGACTACGCATCAATCGCGCACCACTGCAACCTGTGGCGGAACTGGGACGACATCGAGGACTCGTGGGCCTCCATGAGCCGGATCATGGACTGGTTCGGGGACAACCAGGACCGGTTCGCTCAGCACGCCGGCCCCGGACACTGGAATGACCCGGATATGGTACGTAAAGGGATATACTTTTTTAAAGGGATATACGATATGTTTTGAGAGCGCCGTGGCCATAGCCATTCCATGGAGCCGGCGTGGTAAAATCGGTGTCTGGGCTTCTGCCACGAAGTTTGTCAGGGTGATTGAAGTATATAAGTTGATTTGTTCCACCAGAACGAGCATGGCCATCTAAAACTGATCATCACCTTTTGCGGTGGGGAATTGCGGATACACTTACTTAGTCGAGAGCGTATGTGATGTGTTATAGGTCACCGTTTTTTAAGGTCATTTTTGCGAATCGATTAGTACTGGATTCTGGATGTATTGTCATCCGTTATACTAGAACGGAGAAAAAATCTACAGATGCCGTTCAGTTCACCACCAACATTCCTCCTACCGATAGACACCATCCGGTATGCAGGATAAGATAAACATAATGGATCGGGTCTGGACATTTATTTCATTATGTATGTATGTACGGCCAACGGCACATCACTACCCATTACTGGTCAGTCCTCCTTGCTCTTTTGCAATGAAAAGTCATTTGGCAAGTGCAAGATAAAAAACGTAAATGGGTGTGTCCTGATGTGCCGTTGACTGTACCAACAGATTCATTTGTATTCTGTTTTCAAAGCATAGGTACACATTACAATTTGAATAACTAACTATATCTACTTAATGAAAATTTTTTTTTTGGGTATTCTAATCCTCATGTTGTACTCGTATGTAACAGATGCCCTGTTTTGACTTGTATATTACTTCCCACAGCTGCTGATAGGCAACTTCGGTCTCTCCGAAGACCAAGCGCGCGTACAGATGGCGGTGTGGGCGGTGCTGGCCGCGCCGCTGCTCATCAGCGCAGACCTCGCCACAATGAAGCCGGAGTTCGCCAAGATTCTCCTCAATAAGGATATTATTGCTGTCAACCAGGATCCGTTGGGAAAGCAGGGACTCAGAGTGTTTGAGTATAGAAAGGTAGGTGGAACTGTTTGTATGAACTGACTGATCACTTTTACTAACGGCATGATAGGCTAACCATTTCTGGTTTCTTTATTCGTCCTAGATCTTTTACTAAGAGATGCTTTTTTGGGCCGTTGACATTTCCCATGAACTTTTTTGATAGAAAATAAAGCCAAGAGTAGATATTCTGCGTTTATGTTACTTAACTACCTACTGAGTTAAATACCGGAGCACCGGAACTGTTCCAATGATATTGCCAGTGCCCAGAAGTAGGATGATGGAAATTGGAACCTACCCACCAAATATGTATAGAGTAGATATTGAATGATTTGCGGTGCTCAAATTCGAACTCATACTTAGCAACAAGTCACCTCAATATAGCGATAGATACCTGTTTATTTCAATTGGGGCCCATGTATTATTCAATTCAAATTCAAATTCAAATGTTTATTTGCAAACTAAGTGATAGTAGGTACAGATCTTAAATGACATAGGTTATTCATAAGACTTAGTCGCATTTTTCAGGCACACATTAAACTATATGAGCAAACTTATAAGAAGCTGTCCATGGTCTTATTAAATCTTTGGAATACTTACCTAGTCTCATTACGTATCTAGTCTGTGGTACTTAGTATTTAGTTCCAATTTCTCACCAGTAGGCGTCACCATCTTTGTAAAACTTGTGGCGACAAGTATTTGAATTATATTTTGTTGAAATACGAGTACCTGCATTCTCTCCAGATTAAGGCGTGGACCCGCGAGCTGTCCGACGGCGCGTACGCAGTCGCGTTCGTCAGTCATCGCGACGACGGCATTCCTTACCCTATTTCCGTCTCACTCAGCGATATCAAGCTGCCGGAGCAGACGTACGACGTTCAGGTCAGTCACTTAACGATTTGTGATAAATAAAACAACAGGCAGAAAACAAATTATTATACTACAGAGTTCCTAACGATTTAACACCCTAAGATGTGACTTTAATCTAGGTAGCAACCAAGAAGGTAACTCTGTCGTTGTGTGTGAGATGAGATCGAAGTTGAAAGTAACTCCCAAGTAGACAAAAGTCAGAACCCCAATAAAGCGCCTACAGTAACTGGCACACAATAGTGCACTTGGCAGAAATTGCTCAAATCTTAACTCAATGAAATATTTTTTAAATTTTAACTCTTTTTATCAAGGATAAGTTCACGTTGTTAACGTACATAACATTTTTGCAGGATTTGTACGGTGAAGAAGACCATAAAAGACTAAGCCCCAATGAAAAGTTCGGGGTCCGAGTAAACCCTACAGGTATGGTTTTGAAGTATTGTTTGATAACTTATAAAAGTGGTCTCATGAACAATATAATGGACTTAAGTTTGCTAACACACATTTTTTGGTTGATTTCAGGCGTTAAATTCTACAAGTTCGTCCCGAAAGCTGCAGCACAGATTTCAGTCAAACAAATTTTCAACACTAATTCGTTTGATTCCGAATTAAATAAGAATAAATAAAAAACCCTTTGTTTCATTTCTCACTGATCTACTCATCCCTTGTCTCCCTCCCTAGTCTTATTATTCCCTGGCCTGCATTGCTCATAATGTTCAAACATGGTTTTACTCAAAAAGTTAACCAATCAACAAATAAGGAGCTTCAGAGGCATCTCAACCCCTTTTAGAAACAATGCGGTGCTACCAAGTGTTGGTATAGTCAACGACATGACGGGCTACCCATTTAGGATCATTCCTCCTTGAGAACAAGATCAAAAGCATGGCAATTGGTAGCTTAAGTGGCTACTATTTGGGGTTTATTTCTTTATTTAATCGGAAGCATTTAAGTTGCCCGGTTTGCGAAAGATGCGGGTTCGAGTCCCGCCTGATGCCAGGTAGACCGATTGTCTTTTTCTGGTTTTCCTATCTTTAGCATTTAAGTTATTTGCTAAGTTTGAAAAGTAAATTATTTGCAATTCAAGCAACCAACAATCACCCCCGACCCGATACTCAATTATTGTTTTCCGCAGCCGTAAAATCTTGTTAAAAATAGCCCGAAGCTGTCATTGTGACAGCTGCCAAGTCCAAAGAAAAGAAGGAATGCACTTTCAATGTAAAAAAGTTGGGTTGAATTCATAAATAACCAAAAAAATATTAGTTGATAACTTGAATGAACAGTTACGTATTAAGAAATGAAGAGTACAACTCTGTAGGTTTCCGGCCGCCACGACTACTACGTCGTATTTGTACACGCGTGGAGGAAAGCTGGTCGTCTCGTTGTAGGTCAATGATGTACCGGTAATGTCGGGATTGCTGACGTAGCGGCCAGACCAGTCTCCAGCGAACTGTGGCGGGGAGCATCAGTCCGCGTCCGTAACCGTGCGGTTAACACGTCGCCACATAACTAACGGAGTCGTGCGCTACATCGTTTACCAGTAACCTTGATCGTGAAAGTTATCGCCTATTAAACGGCAATAATGGGCGGCCGGGTGGAGAACGTCGGCATCCTCGCCATGGAACTCTATTTCCCGTCACAGTTCGTCGACCAGAACCACTTGGAGAAATTCGACGAAGTGTCCACTGGGAAATACACTATAGGTCTTGGTCAAAGCAAGATGGGCTTCTGCTCTGACCGGGAAGACATCAACTCCCTGTGTCTAACAGCCCTGCACAGGTTGATAGAAAGAAATAACATAGATTTGCATGATATAGGACGTTTGGAGGTTGGTACTGAAACCATTATAGATAAAAGTAAGAGTGTCAAGACTTTCCTCATGACCTTGTTTACGAAAGCAGGCGCCACAGATATTGAGGGCATTGACACAACTAATGCATGCTATGGAGGTACTGCTGCCCTTTTTAATGCTGTCAATTGGGTTGAATCCTCTTCATGGGATGGCAGAAAAGCTATTGTTGTGGCTGGTGACATAGCGGTGTATGGCAAAGGTCCTGCTAGGCCTACAGGAGGTGCTGGAGCAGTTGCCATGCTTGTTGGACCCAATGCACCTTTAGTGTTCGACCGAGGAGTGAGAGCTTCATACATGACACATGCATATGATTTCTACAAGCCAGATCTGGCCTCAGAATTCCCATTTGTTGATGGTAAACTATCAATAAAGTGCTACCTCAGTGCATTAGATAATTGCTATAACCTATTCTGTAAGAAAATGAGAAAAACTGATCCTGATTTTAAGGGTTTAATAAGTGTTGATGGTATGTTATTCCATTCTCCATATTGTAAGTTGGTACAGAAGTCATTAGCTAGAGTCTGCTTCAATGATTTCCTCAATGCATCCCAAGAAGAACGTGAGAAGCACTTTCCTGGCTTATCAGAGTTTAGTAACCACAAGTTGGAAGAGACTTATTTTGACAGGGAGTTAGAAAAGGCCTTTATGAAATACAGTGAACCCTTGTTTGATGAGAAAACGAAGCCATCTTTGCATCTAGCAAGAAATGTAGGAAACATGTACACACCATCTCTGTATGGTGGACTTCTGTCTTACCTTATTAGTAAATCCCCAGAGCAGCTGATTGGAAAGAAATTTGTTTTATTCTCATATGGCTCTGGTCTGGCTTCGACAATGTATTCCATAAATATTTGCAATGACATGAGTGCTGGTTCAAAGTTGGCAAACTTAATAAACTCCTTACATGACACAGTTTCATATTTGGACAAAAGAGAGTGTGTTGAACCTCAATTATTTTCGGATATCATGGAAGTGAGGACCAAGAACTATCACACAGCCCCATATCAACCCTCAGGCTCTGTAGATATCTTATTCCCAGGTACATACTACCTCGTCAATATAGATGACCAAAGAAGACGTACATATGAACGTAAAGAAAATTAAAGTCACTATTTAAGTTTAGGTAATTTAGTGTTGGGTGCAGAAAATGTATGGTGCAGGAGAAAACGTTACAGAAGATAGCTAGATTAGTTTACTGGTATTAAATTAATAGCTTATTTAAATGAGTAAATGTTATTCTAATGTTTGTTATCTTAACTTATGAAATTGATGACTTGTTTACTGGGTATTTGTCTCTAATATACAATTATATTTATATTTGTACTTTTATAGTTATGTTTTCTTGTGTTGTGGAATTGAGAGACTTATGCAGTGTATAGAAGATCTCAGATCAACATTAACTTGATCTGTACATTGTCTATGAATGCATTTAAAAACTTAAATATTAATTTTCTATGCAAATGTTGTTTTATATTGTGATTTTTTATGGGAACATCAAAGTGAATTATTTAGCTTAGCAATAAATTGAGTAAAATCTCAAAAGGCACACAATAAGCCAAGCAATGTTTTCTAATTTAATTCATGGTATTTAGCCAAGACATGTTGCACTAAATTCAAAGTAATAGTAAATTAAGGTTATAGTTAGAGAGTTAATAAAAGAGACATATATTTTTTTACAGCACCTTCAAGTATAAACATGTTTATTGGGTTGTCTGATGCTCATATCTTGGCTTAATATTTTAGCACCTTCACCTTTGTAAGACCTACCTAAGATTTCTATTTCTGTATGGTTGTGCATGGTTAATGGCTTTTCTATAAATCTATCATAGAAACAAAGGGCTTATGTTTCAATTAATTAAAATTGTTGTACCAGTTTGATTACAGTAGTAGTTTGATTTACTGATGATTGTAATGCATTGCTTTAATGTTGATTGAAAATATCTTTACCTAACAATTGCGATATCATTAATTATTTGCGTGAAGGTGCATGATTTTTATCAATTGTAAGTACCTAGATACCTACTGTGACATTTGATATAGAGATGCCACGAATATTCGGCCAGTTTTCGGTGCTCAACAATCTAATCTATTCCGTGATTTAAAAATATAGCGTATTACCACAATACCTAGTTCTAGCCGGACCCAATTATTTGATATTTGGTCAAAATAATGAAATCTCTTAATGTACTACAAGTTTTTTTGATAGCTGGTTCAAGCTGGTTACTAAAAAGTGTTGTGCAATGTGAAACCGCAGCATATCGAAAATCCATGTAATGGATTGACATTTAGTTCAATTATTATTTATGTAATTTGAGTTTTAATAAATTATTTTATTGGTTCCGTGATTTAGTTTTCATTATATTATCCTATGTATGATGAAGTTGTCTGTTTAAGGCGGACGTCAGAGTAGTTTTCGTTACGCACCTACACAAAGTACCTACATAGGTACTCTAGAAAACACACATAATAGTGTTTAATAAAATCAATGAAACAGATAGATACCTTTTCGTGTTAAATTTGTCTACCTGAAGGTTCGCTCTTAGCGATAAGACCGCCTAAATTGTACATTCCAAATATCTTTAATCATCGTTAATTAATTTGTTTTCTTTGTGCAATAAAGTATATCTTATCTTATCTAGGTCCGAGCACGGTAATAATAACATTACAAGTGTAGAATTAGAATAATTAGATCCCTTATTTTCGGAGTAAAGGGCTTACTGCCTACATCAGAAACTTTAAAATACCACGTAGGTTTAATTTTTAACAATAGAGCAAGCAGGAATGACTGGAAATGGGTAGCTTGTCATGCTGTTGACTTACAAATAACACATCAGCGGACAATAGAGATATAGGTCCCAAGGCCATTTGCTAATTTGATAGAATGCGATGACTGGCACCTGAGTACTTTTGATCTTCGGTCAATTTGTGTCAAAAACGACATCATTGTTGGAGTGCACGCTGTGGGAGAGTGAACCTGCGATTCAGAACCGCGTTATTGGTTCGAACGATGCGGTTTTACTTTTAGATTTTAATGTTTAAAAAATTCGACACTTGGGCTGGACGAGAGGTCGATTGTAGCTCACCTCACTGGAAGAAATCCACTGCAGAAAATAGGCTCTCGGAAGATTTCCAGTTTGCGTGGTTGCACCCGACAATGAGACACAAATGACAAATATAGACAATGTGTCCTTTTCACCCTCAAAGTAACCTTTCGCCCTAATGCGTTTTCGTAGCCCCAAACTAGCCCTAACTCATACTTATTATAGGTACATAGGAAACACCCAGTTGAACCAGACCATTACGAGATGTTCATGCCCATGAAAGTTTTCACTTTGTGGGCATCGAACCTGCGACCGCTGGTGTAGAGGCCAATTTCTTAAATCGGCTGACGTCACCAGACTATTCTAGACTTGATTTGATTTGAGGTGGTTCTTGTCACCACACTCTCGCGGAACACACAAGTTATTCTTAGGACGATCGATGTGGTGTAATGGTTGAGAAGTTGGCTGCTAGGTACACCAGAGGTCGCGGGTTTTGATCCCGGCACAGTACAATTTTATAATATGTAGGTATTTACAAAAGAAAAAGTATTAAAGAGTGGGGGTTGGAAGCGGGTGGGTGGTAAGACCACCACACTGCCATGCCTGAATTATCTTGGCTTCCCCTCGGTCTGCTCTACCACCGGTACTAAGCCCCCCCGCCACGACTAGGACAGAACTCATGAGGGGGCAAGTGTGCCCATCCGTTTCTAGTATCCCATAAAACGAGCCCTATTTAGCTCACTTTGGGGTTAGGTGGCGTTGTGTTGTATAATACCCAGGAAAATTTATTCATTTATTAGTAGGTACTAAGCAAGAAGGAAGCCATCAAAATAGTTAAGAAACCTAAACAATAACTCTGAGATTTAGTGAAATCAGTTTTGCCCTACGATCACGCTTGAGGCCAGCACTTGACCTTTAGACACGCAGTAGGTATGTTGTTCACTCTGATAGCAGATTTTACTCATTCCTAACATATTTAAAAAGGTTACTATGATTCTGATTTAACGAAGTTGATGATGAAGACGGATATTATATTTTTTTTACGTAGGTACCCCCTTAATCATAAAAACGAACGCAACGCTGAAGCATAGTTTAAGCAATTTACGTGTCTTGCAAATGGCGCAGCAACAAGAATGGAAGAGACAAACCGATACCGATGTGTTGTTGAAGCACTGTTTAAGCTTTTATGAATAAGTTTTAACGTTTATATAAAACTGATTGATATTATATATAAGTCCAATGATGATTTAATCCAACATTGCACATTACAAAATAAGAAGTTCTAAATTAATTGTAGTAGAAATCTACCTATGTAGTAAAATACTTTTTTAACTAGGAAGTTTGTTTTATTATTTAACTTATGAACCGGTGTACAGCCTAGCGATACTTAACTTCTCTAAAACTAGTTTCATTTCAAATAAATAATACAATTCTGCTACTTAGCTAGTTTCTGGATTATTCATTGCATGTCTTGAAATATTATACTAAAGTAAAAAGAAAATGGGACAGCGATGTTTTAGAAGAATATAGGTACCTAAACACTTTTTGAAATGAAGAAGGCAACTAAAAAAATAACACTATTCTAGTTTTTCAGTTATTCGAAGAGTAATTTTCGGAGTACCTACATACCTGTAAGCAATAGATAAAAGAGATAATTTATTCAGTAGACCAATCATCCGGTTGAACGTCATTGGAGAAAGAAAAGAAGAGTTGTTTTGTCTGACTGATTCAATTATTGATTTAAAAAGCACTCCGCTACAACTAGGTATCTAGAAATTTCCTTTTTTAAACGTTAACGTCCAGAGATTTTAGGGAACTATCTACCTATCTAGGTTTACATATTTGATAACTTTGTATGAGGTTTGGTTTCAATTGGTTTCAAAATTCATGAATTACCTATGTAAGGTACTTATTACCTAGAATCCAAAGTCGCTGGCAACAACCACGGAACAGAAAAACTGTTTTTTCACAACAAACTCATGAAACTCATTTCTAGCAAACATTCCAAATAATTTCTTTATCAGGGGCAAAGTTTTTTCACAACAAACTGTTTTTTCTGTTCCGTGGTTTCAACTAGTTTTCATATAAAAATAATATAATGTATTTGCTCTCGTCCTCCTCACTCAGGTCATCGCTCCGTCTATCCTAGAAAGAATTGTCCTCTTAGGCAACGGAAACTCATCACTTATTCCAAGTGACAAAAGATCTCACCCTTGACATCATCGCTAAGAAATAACATTAACATCAATTATGATTACAAAAGACAGGAAATATAGAATTATCATAATCTCTTTTGTATTTTATTTATCAAGGGTATTTAAATCTGCCCTGTCTGTAAAATCTTAAAGAACAAAAAAAGTAAGGATTGCCCATATAAAGAAATTAATTTAGGTATTTGGATTGTTTGCTAGAAATGAGTTTCATTGGCTATTAATAAATTATTTCCGATTTTGAGTTAATATGCCTACTATTTGTACTGGCAATAAATATTTGGGGCATCACTACATAGGTACCTAGTATAAAACAAAGTCGCTTTCTATGTCCCTATGTTCGCTTAAATCTTTAAACTACGCAACAGATTTAGACGCGGTTTTTTGTAATTGATAGAGTGATTAAATAGGAAGGTTTATATGTATAATAATATCCTATAGCACCCGTGCAAAGCCGGGGCGGGTCGCTAGTAATAAATACTTAAGTTAAATTAAGTAGCCCACCGTTAAGCGCCTTCTTAGCAAATGAATATTAAAACGCACCTGAACTCAATCACTGATGAATTCTGGCAAGGAGTGTTTAAAAAGTATAAAAAGTTATGTCAGTATAGGAAATGCATTGTGGCCTTACTTTTATTAGCAAGCTGGGATAACCAGCAGAGCACAACAAGCCAAGGAAATTAAATAGGCAGTTAATAATCTCTCTCCAGAATACTCGTAATCCTGAGTTCCAGCACTCCTTTTCGATTCATAGTACTGCGTGTGTGCCTCTGATAAGCTTTACCGTGGCTATGCTATATTAATTAGAACGGGATTTCAGTTTGAAACCTAAGGGAAGCCAACAGGCCTCCTGCGAGGTAACGTGGTAGATCACGGAAGGGCCTGTGTTATCCTCTTACTTCCGTGGGCTCTTGATCCTTATCTGTTGCTCGTAAGGGGCAATGGCGAAGAAAGAGGGTAGGTACCGTGGCCCTGATTGGGCGGAGGCCATTAACTCAGCGGAAGTGCCTGCGTAGTCCAGGCACTTTTGGAGAGAGCTGGATAGGGGCCTCGGCGGAGGAACGTTGTTGTGAAATCTTACTAGGAAACGCAGCTTCGCTGCCAAAGAGACGAGGTGGTTGATATTTGGTTTTACTAAGAGTCCGATATAACCGGTCTCCCCCGTGCTGCGAGGTATACGACATGCGATAGTACGATTCTCTACCTGTTGGGGTAGCACGAACCGCTAACGTTTTGGTAATCGAAAAGTAAACGATACTTCTTTTTCTTTTTCCTATGTCTTTAAGAAAAAAAGTATCGTTTACGAGTGCTAGGCCTACTGAAAGTTGTCTAGTATCTGTCTAAAAAATGCTATACCTGGATGGACACCAAAGGTGGAGACCCCTTTCCTTGGTTTTATTCAAGTTTGAAAAAAACAATATTTTCATGCATATTCGATTTTATAATTACACATGTGATGATTGTGGTGATTCTTACAAATCATAAAAGTCTGAGTATCTTATCATGCCTTTCGGCTCTGCACTAAGAAAATGACAAATATTATTTACTAGCGACACTAGCTAGCTAGCTTCGCACGGGTGCAGTGTGTTGTTATACATAATCTCTATAAAATATATAAAAATGGATTGCTGTTCGTTAGTCTCGCTAAAACTCGGGAATGGCTGGACCGATTTGGCTAATTTTGGTTTTGAAATATTTGTAATGGTCGAGGGAAGGTATAAAAGGTGAGTAATCATGAGAAAATGCTAGGAATATATTCAAAATCTCAATTTTAGTTTCCTCTTAGTAAATGTTACTACCTGTCACGTGACACTAAATGTTTGACAACAGAACGAAGTCTGTTGGGACAGCTAGTTATGTATAAACCTTCCTCTTCAATCACTCTATCTATCAAAAAACCGCATCAAAATCCGTGGCGTAGTTTTAAAGATTTAAGTATAACTACATAGGACAAGTTAACGACTTGGTTTTGTATTAGGTATGTAGTGATTAAGTACTTGAAAGGTAAACTGTCCGGAGGAGAGATGTAGGCCAAATCCTAACTACTTATCCAGTCGTAGCTTTTACTGTCATTATAACTCTACCAAATCTGACATATTACTTAGACCCTTCATACGTTGTGACGGAAGGGCCAATTAAATTTTGCCAGGCTATACAAATTTGTCAGCCGGAAAAAGTCAATCACAAATGCAAATCATCTATTTCTTTAGCAGCTCTGCTTCTTTTTTCTAATGTTATAACAAATGGAGTATACCTAGGTATGCGAAGTATAGAAAAATGCTCGATAGTTGAGACCGATTTTGACAAGAGGTAGGTACCTACATAGATTCTTAGATTTAGAGAAAAAACACCACTCGTTTGCGTAAGTAAGGGTGCCTCTCGTCAGCCAGAATAAATTGTCTTACAGGAGAGATAAGTAGGTACCATATCAATTTGTTTTTATACCTTCATGACTTATAAAGGAGCACTAAGCATAATCGGGAATATGTTACCCAATTTATGCTACTTGCTACGTGATTTTGTTGAACGTTTTTTTAATGCTTACAATATTTATCTAAACTCCTGATGCTTCCTAGAGGGCACCTATGCTATTCTGGCTAACGTCAAGAGTTCTCATGATCAGGAGGTCTACCACAGAACACGATAATCGAACCTTCGTGCTCTTCCTCGTGTCTAACCCTACTCCCTTACGCATCGTTTCGACCATCGTTTGAACGAAGGAACGACCGAAACTTTTTTTGACAAGGGATGTCGTATGTTACTCTTGCGTACACGATAAATCGAGTTTGACGTTTACACAGATGTCAAATCTCCGAACTTTCTAACGATACCAGCCAAGCTATCGTGTCCATCATCGTTTCCGAATTTTTATCTCTTTACCTGTGATTTCTTCAACTATTGACTAATTTTTTGTACACCGGACTCCGTATCTTCTTTCCCGGTCGAACCTCGCTGCCTTTTGGACTAAGTGCATTGCTTAATAATTAAAATAGGTAAAACAAAACAAGATGTTTACAATAATACTTGCACGCATGGAAATGAATTCACTATTTAGGTACTTACAGCTTGGCAAAAAAGTCCTGAACGGGAACTAAAAAATATTTTCATTGGCAATACTGTGTTTAAAAAAAGCAAATCGGGAAGTTACCACATTTTATCCAATTGATACTTTTTTTATTGATTTTAGGTTTTAATTTTGATTTCAATTCAAGCCGGCTTTTGAGAATATATCTCCCGAAGAAAGGAGATTTCATGAGAGAGATGTCATTAAAATAGAAAATAATTATTACCAACGAGGACAAACTTTAAATAAGCAAATCAACTGATAAACCTGCAAGATGACAGTATAATATCAGCATGAGCGACTCATCGGAACGAAGTAAAGCTTAGAATTTTGGAGAAGGGCCAAGCCATGGTTAAAGACTTTTCTGGTTCCGAATATTTAGACAACATTTTTCTATACTCTATTATAATACATTATTAGAGGGAAAAGCAAACCTTTGGTATTGGTGCCTGTATGACTTCTTCTATTAGTCTACTGGGTAATGTGGAATTAAAGAAATGTAAAGCGTTTTCCTCACACAACGCAATGAGAATAAGGATATACTGATCTAGATTAGGTGTCCTGATATGTGATCACGTGATGCATTCGCGCAACTAAAACGATTAAACTTTATTCGCGTGAACTTAGTTCGTAGACAACGCCTACAAGATGGCTATACTATCTAAAAAAATATTTGAATTAGTAAAACTATCACAACCGTTTATGTCGTAGTCTACGGGGTGACCACATTAACGATGGTGGCGCCCCTATTAATTTCACGACTTTTTTGCCAGGCTATACACAACTCTTTACACCTTTAATAAAGATAACTGCACAATACTAAATTTGATTTATGATTAGCACATTTTTTTTTAAAAAAAAGTTCATCGGTTGAAACTGTCAAAAAGAATTTATTTTGTCACTTTGACATTGACGACTTCTTTTTTTAGTAGGCAACGAGTCCGAAAAAAAGTTTGTTTTCGTTTAACCAATTGGGGTGAAAAGGAGTGAAAACAATTGGTTCAAGGAAAACAAACTTTTTATTCAGTCATTCATTCACGATTATTGTCTATGATAACGACGGTCGTGGAGAGATACGACCACGATACGACAATGTTACGGAGTAGCTACTAGGCGAACGTATCGGGGCACTGTCGATGGATCCGCATATATCGTTATCGATTTCCGTGGTAGACTTCCAGGACAAAACGTCAATTTTAATCGTCTATTAGCTTTACCTTGATTGGTATTCTCCCTCATTTGTGTAGAATTAATTTTAAAATGATAATTGGCTTAGTTCCTTTCACTCAAACGATCGCATTCGCGTAGTTTTTGAGTTTTACATAACGCCAAAATACAATCTCAAACATTCCATGAGCAAATGCAGAATGCCATCCCAGAGGTCAATTAATAAGTCAAATCTGCATTACCTACTTACTCGTCTCTGAAGTCAACCGTGGTGTTGGAATTCAAGTTTTGCTTAACCCGAATCACATTCCCACATAGGTAGTCTTGTTTCGAGTTCTATGCTTCTGCAAATATCATTCTCCTCAGAATGTTTTAGCCCCTCTAGTGTTACTTTCTTTTCTTTTAATGCCGTCTTTCAGTGTCGACCACTTAGGGTTCCAAGATGGTATCTGCTTAGCTCAGATATTTAAGTTTCTTAACAGAAGGACACACAATGAACACAATATGGGATCAGATCATAATGTTTATTTACACATCAACAGTACACATTAAATGATCTCGGCAAAAAATACCGCGATCCCACGTTTTTAAATGAATTCTAATTTTAAGATAGTTTGAGTTTAGTTCAGGATTCCGGGTTGGGAGACAACGGGGATGTTTCCGGAAGGAATCTGGGGCAGCTCAACTACCTGCACAGGGGTCAGGACGGGTGTTGGGAGGTCAACAACCTGGACAGGCGTGGGTGCGATCTCTGGAAGGTCAACAATTTGCACGGGGGTAGGGACGATCTCTGGAACGTCAACAATCTGCACGGGGCTAGGCTGGACTGCAATACCGCCAATGGGGCCAGGGAAGGCAGGGAGGACAACGGAAGAGGGGGGAACACCAGCAGCCTGGACGTTCACGATGATTTGAACAATCGCGGGCGGGGCAGGCGCGTCCTCGAACTGGTCGTTAACCGCAGGTCCAATTTCGATAGGTGCGATAGGCATAATGGGTACTGGGGGGATTGGGATGGGTGCGATGATGCCACCACCAGGGGAAGGAACTGGGGCGGGGCCGACGATGCCACCACCAGGGGAAGGCATAGGAGGTGCTGGGATGGGGCCAGCGGGTCCAGGCATGGGAGGTGCCGGGATTGGGCCAGCGGGTCCAGGGGCGATGATGCCAGGCGCAGGGGGGGCCGGGATTGGGCCAGCGGGTCCAGGGGCGATGATGCCAGGCGCAGGGGGGGCCGGGATGGGGCCGGCGGGTCCAGGGGCGATGATGCCAGGCGCAGGGGGGGCCGGGATGGGGCCGGCGGGTCCAGGGGCGATGATGCCTGGTGCAGGTGGTGCCGGGATGGGACCAGTAGCTGCAGGAGTGATATAGTTAGGCACCGGGCCGGCGACGGCCACGGCGACGAGGGCGACAGCAACCAACAGGAATCTCATATTATCTGTAAGATAACAATGGTATTAGACAGGTACAATTATTTTCAGTAAGGGATTCCTTAAGACTGCAGAGGAATAATGCTGACTTTTTCGATTAACCAGGATTCACCAGAGATTCATTATTTTATTATTCTAAATTTAAACAAAATACGTACCGTTGGTATTAAGTTGTAAATACAAACTATAATGATAACTCAAATCCTCAACGTTATATACTTAGTTGTTATCAGACAGATACAGTTCCACACATAGTCTTTTACTTTTCAGCTAATCGATCCATGAAAGTAGTTATTTACTAAGTAGGTATCTTTTAATCCCAAAGAACCCAAAGACGATAAACCCTAATTCCTAAGTTGATTAAAAATTGTCTAATTATTTTCCTTATGTCAAACCCTAGTTATAAACATTCATTTAATTAACGAGTACAACGAGTTAAAAATAAGCCAAAAAAAAACTCAATTAACCCGGACTATAGCTCGGATTCTTGAATTCACGTTTACTATGACAGGAAGAGAGTAAAAATATGGAAAAAATAGGCTCCCCTTTAACATTCTCTGGTTCAAAAAAGAGAGTGAACTTTCGGAAGCCGTAAATAAAGTAAAAACGAGAGGTTAGGTAGAGGATAATGACTTTTATGAACTCTGAACATTAAAAAGCGCTGGAAGTTATAATACGAGCATGCCGTTTGTTACCTCAGTATCACTCAGTATCCCTCCATTGAGCATTGATTTTGTTGTCATTTTGTTTTCTGAATCATTTTATTTGTACTTGTATTTATAGAAAGGTATGCTGAATGTAAAGTCAGCTTAACTCAAGGGTTGGCAGGTTGAAGTGGCAGTGGTCAGGGCACATAGCACGAAGGACTGATGGCCGTTGGGGCCGGAAAGTCCTCGAGTGGAGACCATTTGAGGCCAAACGCTGCGTGGGACGCCCACCCGCAAGGTGGACGGATAACGTATGAGTGAATACGCACGATAGGTAATTATCGGATAGACACTCAACAACTACCAATAATTATTAATTAGGAAATAAAATTCTAATGCAGAATGAGGAACTTTGGAGCATTTTTGCCGACGAGCGACCTATAAGTTCATTGCTCGGTCAAAGATCGTATACAGCGTCTAAGCTGAAACGACGCGCCCTTCCACTGCATCTACGCTAAGAAGCAAGCACTCTTCCATGTAGTATTATTAGTGTAAGCCATGTTGGTGACCTAATAAATAAATAAAATAAAAAAGATGTAGACAAAGTTTGCTTTGCAAGTTTGTAATGATACTGTGATGCTCAGAGGATGACGATTCCACGAAATAAAATAATCTAAGTGGTATTTATTTAAGGACAACAAAAACACGAAGTAGGCAGGTCCCTGGTATTTGTTTTTTAACCGATTATACTTAACTATATCAGATAAATTCTTGTTTTAGCATATTTTTACATTTTATCATATTGTGAAATAAAAAGCAAAATACCAGTTTCGGCTAGGTATTAGGTTTTATCAGATCGTGTTATCTGTCAAATCATATGGTTATTAACTCATAATATGTCATGTATCCTTCCAAACAACGGGTTATGACCAAAAAGGTAATTTAAGGACAATGTAGGGTGAAGATTCCCTACTCAGCACTAAACACCTCAGGTCTGGTTGGTATGCTCGTCAAACGTCGGGAAAACAAACTCAAAATATTTACCTAAGATAAGACTTTTCCTTAAATGAATATAGGGTCTAATGTGAATAATGAATATCATTATTTTATTGTAATGTCTTTCAATAACGAACTCTTCAAAAGATCAGTGTACCTAAATATTGACCCGAACTCAGCTGGTGTGACTCTCTCGTTACGGTCTTCACATTTCACTCCACTCTCCACCGACTCCAAGAGTCCAGCTTTCTTTACAGTTGGAAAGTTATGAACAACAATTTTCGAAATTGACGAAATATTTATCTAGATCCGTAGGGAGTTAGAAATCGTAATGCTTAGAAATGTTCTAGGGAATAGAAGCGTTTTTTTTGTTTTATGGATGTTTTCCTGGAGTTGATGAAATCCATGGTTCGCCGTCTAATAGGCAGGTTAACTCTTGAATAGCTACTGGTTGTTGTACAATATCTATGCTTTGTCATGTGTGATGTGACGTCACGGTATTCAGCTAGCGCAGGAAGTAATAATCTTTAGCTCGATTTATGGCTTTATACGACGTGATAAACACTAATTCCTTTTGTTGCGGTTATCGGACGAGGGATTTACTAAATTTATGACTAGCTAGTAGAAAACTAAATTGTTAATACGTATATTAATCATGAATTGAGTGAATCAGGTTCAGTTACCTCTTATTAGAAGCAAATGATGACTTACTGATTTCAATTATTTAAATTAATATTATATGTTAAAATTTCTTCTAATTTTCGACATGGCCTTAATCAGCTGGCTTCGGATTGTGAACTCCTGAGGCCTCATTTCCGATTAAGTGGCCACCACGTGGCAAGCGCCATGCGTGAATGAGACCTAACTCCTGAGGTAATCCAATGATGCACACTTTCTCCATACAAAAGATTCCAACGCACGCGAGCCCGAGATATTATACCAATTTGGACCCCACATTCACAAACGATTCTCAAAACTAAAAACCCTTTTCAAGGCTATGTTTTTTTAGTTGTTGATACTTTATGCGACAGTGTAAGGACTCTGAATTATGCTTGATATTTGTGTATTCGGGAGTGAGACATTTGAAACACCCCAAACTATACTCCAACTCGATTTGTTATAACATTAGAAAAAGAAGCAGGGGTGCTAAACAAATGAATGATTTGCACTTTTGATTGACTTTTGCCGGCTAACAAAGTATAACCTGAGAAAATTTAATTGGCCCTTTGGTCACAACGTATGAAGGGTCTAAGTAACATTTTAGATTTGGTAGAGTTATTAGTTATAGTTATTATTGGACAATCTTTCAATCATATGGGGAATTTTTGAACGAATTTATCGGGAATTTTGCGAGAGACATACTCATGTCTCTCGCAAAATTCCCGATAAATTCGTCAAAAAAACAAACTGTCATTGAAATTAGTTATCAACGAAATGATTACATTACTTACCTTTACAGGAAAGAGCCATATACGATAACGTAGTTTACATAAACACAATACCTAGTTAATTAAACATAACATAGAACAAACAGCGCAAGGTAGTCTCGTAAATTACCATACTATAATTATTAAGAAAGAAACTTATAACTTGTTAGGTATTCAATGGTTATCGTGTCACTTTGAATGGCTTATTATGTGGGACGTCACATCACAGCGAAAAGTAATTATATCACATAAATGACTCTCCATCGTTTACATGGAGCGATGACATATCCCGTTATTCTGGGGAGTGGCAGATTTTGGCTCAGGACAGAGATGTTTGGAGATCTTCGCGGGAGACCTTTGCCCAGCAGTGGGACAGTATAGGTTGAATAAAAAAAAAGAAAAAGAATCTAAGCCATTGCTCTGCTTCCAAAAGGTTTATTGTGTTATAAAAGAACCAGCACTGACCATTTGTGCCGGTACGGGAATCGAAACCGCAACCGCTTGAGTCACTAAGTGGTGACCAGTACGCTCGATATTTAATGGAACAAGTTTATTTCGATTCTAATAGTTAGGTCTTAAAGTAAAAAATAATGGCATAACCGTGGCTTACAGTTTTAATACATCATAAAGATTTGGCAGGTCAGTTAGTGTTAGGGGTTCGGTAGCTCAGTGGTTGGCCCGAAAGTAGCAGGTTCGAATTCAGCCTGATATCTGATAGTTGATATTTTGAATGAATGGATTGAAGCGAATTTTCTAACTGACATAGCACATTGGAATTTAGTAATATTTTATTTACTATCGCACCAAGTTATGAAACAAAAACAAACAATACATTTCGCAGTAAGCCTTTAAGAATACTTTTAGATTTATGGATAGAACGTGGAAGTAAACGTGATTACATTATATGAGATTAACTTAAAAATACTGAGGTATACCTATCAAATGAGATTAGGCACTTAGGTATTATTGTCAGCATGATATTACGTAGTCTTTGTTTGAGCTGATCACGTGCTGTTATCTTCAAAATATTGACCAATATTGTGCTTTTAAAGTGCTAATATTAATCAGCAAACATGAATGAAAGGAGGTGCCCGTGGCTGTTGTAAAGCAACTCACGCCGGGTCAGAAATGGGATGAGTAACCACCCCGACCGAAATTGAGTGATATGTATTTCGTGATAACATCTGACATTAAAGTTGCTCACTAACCTTACACCCCTCTAACAATCCGCAATTAGCCCGCGTGTTGGAGTATGACTCATTCCACCTCATACTTGAGGTGAGGCCTTTGCCCAGCAGTGATGAGACGTAGGTATATAGGCCGTTTATGTTATGTTATGTTGTTTGAATGAACAAACAAGCAAACATTGTGAACTGCAAAGTTAGCGAAGTTTAAACGTATACAGTATACTTTGGGGCTCTAATCATAAGCAATGGCGGCTGCGCAGATGAGGTTTTTATTGATTTGACTATGAACTGTTAGTCCAAGGTGTGACTTTCACAGCGTTACCGAGCAATGGAGTGAGCATAAGGCTCTCAATCCCTTAGCAGATGAGGTGAAGCGAATCGCTATAAGCAGAACTGCAAAGGAGAAGTTAAAGCGAGTGTGGGAACGCAACATTTAAGCTCGTAAGTAGTAAGGAGACGACTTGCACGGAGGCGACATGGGCAAGCACGGGGAATCATGGCATCGACGGCAACGGGACCGTCGATCAGAGGGGGGGTGACAGCCGTCTCAGCCTAAGTAGTTGCTGATGTTCTGAATGATCTGAACGAGGATAATGGAGCAACGGTGGGGTGGCGGAAGGCTCAAGGATAATAGCGGGGGAACGCTTAAGATGAACTAATGGTCTAGGAATAGAGGATTTTGCTAGACTATCGATTTAGGGGTGCTCTATGTGATAGTAAAAAAGTAAACAGAACAAAATAGCTCCTCCACGCAATATTATTCATCATCAACAAGATAATCTATAGCAATAAGATAACCTATAGCAATAACATTTGGTTATTTAATTGAAAGACAAGCTAAGTAGCGATTTGAAAAAGGTTCATGCTTTTTAAAAGGTAGTAAATAAATAGGTACCTCATTCCAAGTTGACTAATTGTTAAGAATAAACTGACGCCAACGTACATTTTTCAGAAAGACACTCTGATACGAAATTTTATATAAAGCCACCAAATTACATAAAAAAACTGATCAGTAGAAACTGCTGTTTAGTTTATAGGGTTCCGTATAAAAACCGAAACCCCTTATTGTCGACCGATTTGGCGCAATAGTTCAGAGGTGGGCTATCACGCCAATGGTCGCGGTTTCGATCCCCGCACAGTCCCCGCACAGTGGTCCCAGACCAATACAAACATACATTTTCTTAAATAATTTGTTTCTTAAATATAATATGTATTTATTTACAAAAGAAAAAGTTTGAAGTATGTTCTAAACCTTTTTTGCGACTTTCTTTTTCTTTTTGTTCATAAAGGTGCTGAAAACTGGTGGTGAGGTGAATGAGTCACTTTGAAGGTCCAGTCGCTGGACGGCCAAATAAGGCCCATATAGCCTTTATTGCTTAACACGTTGAACGCCACGCCGGTCACAAACAATAGGAATTCAATTGTTAAAGTGACCGGCGGCGGTGAAAGACTTAAAAAGCAAACCTATCATAGATTTCAAATTCAATAAAACAGTCTTATGTACAATTTACTGCAAGGAGATCCACTAACGTTGTAAAAACAATAACAGTTATAACTAAATGTGTACTCAAAATGTTTCATATTTGATGTTGAAACCAAGCGTGTCAATAGCGGCCGATTTTTTTACTTTTGGATTCTAAAATGTAAGAGTTTGAACATTCAAAAATATTTTAGTTTAATTGTAACAAAGTGTAAATAGAATTCATTTTTTTCTATTTTGCTAAATTATTATGCTTCTTACGCTATAGATTTGACACTTGACCGAGTATTTTGTGACAGAGTGTTACAACGTAGCTTCTCCTCCCCAACCCTCTAAATTGTTGGAACAACACTATCTCAGGTGTCTATGGTGTTTATAAGTAAATAGATGTCAAGCCTCTTGGTTGGATCTTGGCTAAGATGGAGGACGCTGTTTAGTTTGAATTTACCTAATAAACCTTAAAGTAGTATCCTGTGTTGTATATTTCACCTAAGTCCTAATATAAATGAACACTAAAGAAACACACCAGAATTAGAATAATTCCAACTTGGGAGGAACTCTCACTCCTACTAAGAATACTACTAACTACGCTATCTAAATGAATCTAATCCAAACCTAATAAACGGTCGGCAATTTATTTAATAGAATTGATAAAATAGTCATGCTTCCCTATGTTTTAGTAGTGGATACCTATAAAACTTATGGCTTTTTACTGCTCTTAGATAAATTTTGATATATAAACTCAAAGACATTAGATACTTTCCATAGTTTTGCGGTAGACACAATTTGTAAAGTAAGTACTTACCTATAAACTTATTATTTTTAATAACATTATTTGGGTTAAAAAATGTGATATATCTTTGTAAATTGTAGCCTATGTGCAATTCAGATGCATAAGCTATATTATTGTAAAGTTTCATTAAAATCCAGTAGTTTAGTTACTATAGGTCGACGGAATTACTCGGAGAGTTTGAATGAACATATTTCTCCACATTTCATCTACACTCCTTTTTCAATGGCTAATAAAGTATTCGCATTTGTTTCAGCATGAAATTCTTCGTTGCATTCGCCTTGATCGCCACCGTGGCTTCGGCCGCCGTGCTGCCATTCAGCCCCGCGCAGATGTCGGAGCTGCAGCAGATTGTGGACGCCATCTACAGCCCCAGCACTGACCCCGCCACCAGCGCCGCCCTTGAGCAGATGCTCGCTGAATACCTTCAAGTCGCCGGTGTTCCCAGCATTGGCAGCCCGATCCTGGCCCCTCATCCTACCATTCCGGAGCCTGCCCCTATTCCTAGCCCTATTATCAACCCTATACCTGCCCCTGTTGTCGATGAACCTGCTTCCGTCGCTTCGGCCGGCCCCCTTGTCCAGATCGTCCTGAACATCAACAACCAGGCTGAGGTCGCTGTCGCCCCCACCCCCGCTGTTGACGCCGTGCATGTCGTCGCCCCCGAGTTCCCCGTGCCAGTCGCTCCCGTGCAAATCGCCTCCCCCGAGTTTCCCGTGCCCGTTGCCCCCGTGCAAATCGCCTCCCCCACATTCCCCGTCCCCGTCGCCCCCGTGCAAATCGCAACCCCTGAGTTCCCCGTTGCCCCCGTCCAAATCGCAACCCCTGAGTTCCCCGTTGCCCCCGTGCAAATCGCCGCCCCCTCGTTCCCCGTGCCTTCCCCTATTGTCAACCTCCCTGAAATCCTCAACTAAATAGCAAATGATGAATAAATAAGTTCCTTATGAAATACATTTTTTTCATTGCGCTCTAGTTTCCTAGCCCATTGCCAACAAGCAGGTGTTACCAAGTGTAGTCTAACTTGGTCATCGACAGAAGTTCATCAAGTAAATTCCAAGTTCATTTTATGAACATTCATGAATTTCATTCTATTGGACTGCAGTCCTCTGGTAACATAAACATATAAAAGGCTTATATACGTCCCACTCCTGGGCACAGGCCTCACCTCAGCTATGAGGTGGATTGAGCCATACTTTACTCCAAGACGCGGGCTCAGTGCGGATTGTTGGAGAGGTGTAAGGTTAGTGAGCAACCTTAATGTAAGATTTTATCAAACCGCCCTAAGGCCTCCGACTAGGCTTAAGAGTGCGTATAAACCCAGCAAATTTATAAAATTCACCCGCACCCCCCTCTCTGCGAACACTATCGCCCGCCAAACCACAATACATCTCTCTCGCTCGCTCAACGCGTAGCTTCCGTAGTATACGTAAAACAATCAGATAACACAGTAGGCATTCTTCTTGTGAATACATTGCCTACATTTTAATGTACGTAATTTTACTTTGTATATAAGTTGAATGTTATGTTGTAGATAGTAGTCTCATCTTTGAAATTATTTTTAAGGATCTTTATGCAAAAGGTAAAAACAGGGCCCTAATACGTAGACTACACTGTCTTTCTGTCACTAGTTGATTTTTTCACAATAAATACTAAATACTAGCAGCCACCCGCGACTTCGTCCGCGTGGACTTAGCTGTATATGAAAAAAGATTTTCCCGCTTTTCTGTTGAAATTTTCCTGAATTTTCTTTGCTATGAACCTCACGGAGCCCGAGACCTTTCCAACGAATGCAAAACCGTGGAAATCGGTTCTTGCGTTCTGGAGTTATAGCGTCAGGAAGGAAAACCCGACTTATTTTCATATACTAAAAAAAATATATATAAAATATATAATCAAATGTATATTTTAGAGTAAATACACAAGCGGGTTTTTTTGCGTTCTTTGTTCTATATTAGTGACGGTAATAGGTGGACGCATTTGTATATTTATAAACAAAAGCTCCCCGGTCATGATTTGACCCGGCTTTTTTTTTCGTGGGGAAATCTTCATGGATACCTCGCCGCCCGGGGGGACGACGATGTTATGTTGGACTGCTACCGACCAAAACCCCGCGGCCGCTACTACGCGCCTCAAGGCGCTTGCAGGCCGCACTGGCCCCGCAACCCCACGTGTCGCCCTTAGGGGCCTCAACGAGTGGGTGGCTAGTCCACCACACTGCCACGCCTTCTATTCGCTTCCCGGCGGTTGGACCCTACCACCAGTACTAAGCCCCCTCGCAACGATAAGGTGAGAACTCATGACGGGGTGGTTTGACTCTCCTCCACCAACTGAACACGAATTAAAGGGTCATATCCCGCCTGGCGCGATTGTCAGCGATTATAATAATAGATTTTCAATGTGTGCGTGTGCATTGGGTGAGCACCCTCTAAAAATGAATAAAAATGTTCTCACCATTTAGTTAAAGGTCTAAAACAATTGTAAATGTAATCTTGCAATTTGTAAAACGATGGAACCGAAGTTATTTAATGAAATGTGTGCTCACCCAGTTCTTACAAAGGGGCAGCCGTATCTCCGTATGTAATGACTACAAATACCAATAGTGTACTGAATTTTAGTAAAAACCTATTCTAACTAGGGTTTTAAAATTCAGTTTCACAAGATCCGTAATAAAAAAAATACAAATGATTTCTTGTGCTCACTCAATCCTCACGTTATTAAAAGGGCTGATATTTTAGCGAACTAGCAATTAAATGGCATTCATAATTTGTACTGTTTTAGTTGTATTGTCACTTTATTTTGTAACGTGTGAACACCATACCCTACCCTACTCCCTACCCTACTCTATAGAGTTCCGGACAAACAATAAATTGCGTATATCTCCTGAAGTAAATAAAAATATCAAAAACGTATAGACATGATCATTTTGTATTTTTTTTGACTAAATTTGACATGTTAACTTATTCTTCAAAGTTTAGTTACAAAGAGGTATACACGTTTTTCACTTTACGAAAATAAGAGGATTGGGTGAGCACTTTAAAAAAATATATACTCAAGAACGCGCAGTGATAGTGGTTTGTTTTATATTTTACAAAATTATGTTCATAGTCAACCAAAACAGTACAAATTATGAATGCCATTTAATTGCTAGTTCGCTAAAATATCAGCCCTTTTAATAACGTGAGGATTGGGTGAGCACAAGAAATCATTTGTATTTTTTTTTATTACGGATCTTGTGAAACTGAATTTTAAAACCCTAGTCAGAATAGATTTTTACTGAAATTCAGTACACTATTGGTATTTGTAAAGTCATTACATACGGAGATACGGCTGATCCTTTGAGAGAACTGGGTGAGCAGACATTTCATTAAATACCTTCGGTTACATCGTTTTACAAATTGCAAGATTACATTTACAATTGTTTTAGACCTTCAACTAAATGGTGAGAACATTTTTATTAATTTTTAGAGGGTGCTCACCCAATGCACACGCACATATTTTCAATTGTATCTGGTTTATAAGGCGTTGAAAGGTGAATGAAAAATTAAAATGAATGCCAAAAACATCATCTTTATTTCAAGTATGTGCATATTATACGAGGGTCATTCAATAAATACTTACTTAGCCTACAAAAAGTAAGGGAAAATTTTTGAAAAGTTGCAATTTATTTTTCAACATAGTCTCCTTTCAGTTTCAGATACACTTAGCACAGCGATGCTCAAACTTTTTTAACCCGTCCGAAAAATAGTTTTTGTCAAACTCTGCAAAAAAGGCCTCTGTGGCGGCATTGACCTCCTCATTTGATCCATATCTATTCCCGGCGAGTGTTTTTTTCAGATTAGGAAACAGGAAGAAGTCTCAAGGGGCCAACTCTGGAGAATGCGGTGGATGGGGCAGCAATTCGATCAATTTGGCCATGGCAACGGCAGACGTGTGAACCGGTGCGTTGTCGTGGTGAAACAGCACGTTTTTCTTCGCCAGGTGGGGTCGTTTTTTCTTTAATTCGGCGTCGAATCAGCCCAATAAATCGGCATAGTAAAGCCCTGTTATTGTTCTACCCTTCTCGAGGTAATCGATGTAGATCAAATCTTGTGGATCCCAGAAAACGACTACTTAGAGTGCGTCGTCGCTTCAATGAACTGTAATTGAAAAGTTCAGCTATTTACAAAATTAAAATTAAAAAATGACACAGTAGAAAAAAAATAATGCGGAAGCCATATTTATACGGAAAGGCACAAATTACCCACTATTAGGAAAGTCATTTGCAATTAAGCATAAAAGTACTCGTAGCAAGTGGCGTTCTGAGTCAAAATATCGCTCGGCTCATGCGTTTTGTGGTTGCAGTTCCAACCACCCCACCCAAATCAACCCTTTTCCGTTCAACTGATCGGATTTATTATATATTTACAGGAGAGTGCAAAGCAGCGGCCAGGCAAAAAAGTATGCGGGAAATGGTTAATTTCGGCGTCTGTTACTTTCAAATTACTGATTTAAGACAGGATGGTTTGGAAAGTGATAACTTTATCAGAAATTATCTAACGTTATTTTTCAAATGACTATTTCCTATTCGTTATTTTTCTCATGACAGGTCTCCGCTAGTTTAAATGTTATCGATTGTACTGTAAGAATTTAGGCGGATACCTTTCTGGAGTATTCTCTTCATTCCTCGAGTAATCATTACGGTAAGTATTTTTTCTGACTGACAATAGTCTGTAGATATAGGCTGTCTATTAGGGTCTACATTTTCCAAATTCAATGTTGTTCTGTAAAATAAACACAGTACTTAGTATATTTACTCATGTCGTAGTAACTAGTTATTGTTTCAGGCAGCTTCAACTTTACTAAAAAAAATATCCCAAGATGGAAAAGCAAGTATGGATACTATTTTTAAAGAAACCTACATAGTCGACGACGCGCATGCCTCCACAACTTCATTTTGATCACACCTGTCAGATTGTGAAATATTTTGAGATGCAGCAATTCTGAAAATTAAATATTATTTGAAAATAATTTACTTACAATAAATACCTGGTGGATTGAAACAAATACCTTCGAAATCAACCTATTATTTGAAGAGACCAACTAAAGTCATGTGATTACTTAGCATATACTTTACACCATCTGTTTACGTCATCTTACTAGAGCGACTCAAATGAATTTATTTCTCTTAAAATACAATACAACATACCTTCGACAATTAGACATCCTTGCAGTTTGTAACTTTTTTAGTTCTCGTTCACTAAGTCCTTTTCTTTTTCCCCATTTCACTATTTATTTTGAAACTCGGAGCAGCTAAGAATTTGAGCGTAGTCTTCTCGTCTCAACGGAGCGATGGGTACTGATGTGTGAAATAGAAATATGTGTCAAGCTTCACAAACGTGCGACGGAAGATGACTTTTTCCGCGGAATCAAAACGTATTAAGTGCCAAAAGTGTTTAATCGTTATAAATCCAAAACTAAAAGTAATTTTAAAAAATGGCTAGACATAGCCCTTACTTATTTTTCAATATAATTATTTATAAAAAAATTGTCATCATAGTAATTGCCATGTCCAGTATAAAACGAAAAAAAGGGAAAATCAGACGTAACTTCGTGATTTTTTTTTATCGAGATAATTTAATTATTTTATGTTTTTGATCAAACACAACCCTCGAAAATATAATGAAGCGTAACATTTAATAAATTCATAAAATTTCATCTAGTATTTATCACGTACAATCAAGAAGAAGATTGGTAGTTTTGCTTTATGCGCACTCTTAACGACTGACGTCTAACGACGTCAGCCGGGACCAGCTGCTTAACGTGCCTTCCGAAGCACGGAGATGCCCCTAAATATACATCACAAAATAAGACCGCCTAAATTGTACTTTGTCTCTTAAATGTTTCTTTGTTAATTTCTCTGTTGTGTTTGTGTGCAATAAAGTGTTTCTTATCTTATCTTATCTTATCACAAAATTTCGGTCGGGGTGGTCACCCATCTCATTCCCGGCGTGCTTTGCTTTACAACAGCGATCTTCGCCGATCACTGTCACAACTGCGCCACGGGCACCTCTACACACCATCACATTTTAGCTAGGCACAAGAGTTCCACAGGGACTTTGACAGTAATTCACTTCTTCCTTCGTTGATACAGCAATTAATAGCAGAGACCCTCTGCCCCCTGGTACGATGAGTTTTAGTTCACACAGTCTTCAAGCATAGTCGCAGCTCGGTCCGCTTGAAGGCCTTAGGGCGGCTGGATAATATCTGACGTTAAGTTTCTCTGACGTTAAGTTTCTCTGACATTAATAAGTATTACGTAGTAGTATTACGTAATTGGAGGGGTCCAAGAAACTGCACAGAGGTGCGTAGGGCGGTCACCACAGAGAGAGAAACACGTTCATTCATAGCAGTACCAACGACGGATATACCCTGTTGTTTTTTTGGTAACTTTTCGTCGTGTGGTTATTAGCAGTGAGCTGCTTCATTTATATTTGCAAAAGTATTTTTGCTGTCTTATAATATCTTATTGAATGTACGAGTATAACGTGTTTATTTGTGTACGATAACAATGTTCAACTTTTGATGCGGCTGACTTACTGGTTTTCCCCATAAAGTTCACCAGTATGTCAAGTATTCACAGATAGAAAAGTTTAAATTTTCTATGGTGATTCCATGTGTCCAGTGATATTTATTTATTTATGATATTCTATTCTATCGGGAAACTTAAAAGGCTAAACTTCTATTTTTCTATTTGGTAGCCCCAATCATGGAAAAATAACACGTAAAAATCATGATGAAAGAAAGGTCTTTCATCATGATTTTTAAACTTTGGCTGAACTTATTTATTTTATTGAATCTGGTCAGCTGGTGGACCAGCTATGCTATTGCGGTTAGCGCCAAATCGTGGTTAGTTTTCTTTTAAATTCAATTACGACTGTGATCGTTTGAGAAAGAAAAACTAAGCCAAATAACATTTAATCATTATTTACTTACATACCAAATTAGGAAAAGCCGGAATGCCATCTGGAGTGGCACATCAGGAATTTCATCTCACATCTCGGTGCTTCACGCTTATTTCAATCATCAATACGTTTCACTTTGAATCAGTATTTTCCCTCATTTTTATGTAACTAAATAATTTCAAAATGTTCACTTTCACGTTCAGAAACGATCACTTGAGGTCTATTCATGGGTTCAATTTCAACTTTAAGCACAATTCACAGGTTCTGCCTATCTATGTTTCGGAGCTCTTATGATCCAAGCTAGAACTTGATCCATTACTTCCAAAGACTATCCGGGTACAACAGAAAATATGTATAATTAATTATTGTATTCATGTATGATCATCAAAATCACCTTTCAAATAACTGAACCGCGTGAGTACAAACTAGGTGGGTAGTTAAAATAGTGGAAACATAAAAGTAAAAGAAATGAGTTTTATTATTACATCTTACATGGTAAACTGACTATAAGGTCACAAAGCAACGATTTCGCTTAGTTAAGGATTTCAGGGAGGTTGATAACGGGGGTGGGCACAGCTGGTGCGGGAAGGACGATGGGGCTGGGTACAGGGGAGGGCAGAACTGGGGCGGGGAGGACGACGGGGCTGGGCACGGGGGATGGCAGCACTGGGGCGGGGAGGACGACGGGGCTGGGTACAGGGGATGGCAGCACTGGGGCGGGGAGGACGACGGGGCTGGGCACAGGGGTGGGCAGCACTGGTGTGGGGAGTACGATGGGGCTGGGGACTGGAGCAGGCAGAACTGGGGTGGGAAGGACGACGGGGCTAGGCACAGGGGCAGGCAAGTCCACGATGTGGATGGGGCTAGGGATGATCTCAGGGAGCTCCACGATGGGGCTTGGGACTGGGGAGTTTCCAGCCTTGTTGATGTTCAAGATGATCTGAACGAGAGGAGTGCTGCTGGCGGGTTCAGGCTGGGGAGCAACAATGGGGCTGGGGCCAACAATCGGACCGGGGGCAGGCAACTCGGGGCTGATGATTTCGAAGCCGGGTCCGAGAATGGGGCTGGGGACAGGGTTGGGCAGGCCGACGATGGGGCCAGGGGCGGGCACCTCAGGGCTGATGATTTCAAAGCCGGGTCCAAGGACGGGGCTGGGCACAGGCGCAGGCTCGACGATTTCAAATCCGGGCCCTAGGATGGGGCTGGGGATGGGGTTAGGCAGACCGACGATGGGGCCAGGGGCGGGCACCTCAGGGCTGATGATTTCGAAGCCGGGTCCAAGGACGGGGTTGGGCACTGGTGCGGGCTGGACGATGTCGAAGCCGGGTCCAAGGATGGGGCTGGGCACAGGTGCAGGCTGGACGATGTCGAAGCCAGGTCCCAGAATGGGGCTTGGCACAGGCTTGACAGTCTCAAACCCAGGCAGGATCACGGGCCTGGGCACGACGGCGGCCGAAGCCACGGCGAACAGGGCAAAAGCTAATAAGAACTGCATGGTGCTTCTGAAATCAAGCATTCGAGTTAAAGAGTTAGTTCAGACCAATAATCGCATTATAATGATATTTAAATACAGTATCAATAAATTTACAAAATATAATAAAATTGTATCCTAATTCAATATTTGAGATATTTATTTTGTCATCTAAATGGCCGCTCTGCTGGCCTCTAATTTATTAATAGTTGATTTAATGGTATAATTTCTAGTAATTTTAGGGAAGTACTTACTTGTTTAAATCTTATAAAAAACTATGCTGGCTATAATTTTCGTTAGGTTTTTATACTAAAAACTTATCATTCTGGATTTACTTCGGGCTTATTTAAGGATCACCTGTGTAGCGAAACTTATCATAGTGACTAACAATAGTTTATGATTATTCTTACTATCTGATATCTTATAGCGTACTTTGCACAGCGCCTAGCGCTGGCCATCCAGCGCGGTAATGCTGCCAGCGTCCTGGGGCGATGCTGCAAGTGCCTAGTTTGGAAAATGTTTTTTTCATCCCACCATCTCGGAAAGTGCGTTTTTGCTATTCGAAATCTGTGAGTGCAAAAGCCGTTTTTACCCTATAGAGGGTGAAGTCAAATTTAATTTCGAACTTCGCCTGTGCACTACGTTTGTGATTCGAACACCATTAAACCTATTCACTTCTACCTCAATGGTGCCGATTTTTTTTTAATTTGTTAAAAACTCAGAGCTTGTACCTCATTGGTGTACCTAAGTACTTATTTTTTAATTTGCTTTGCGCGCGTTATTTTTTAACGTCAAATTGTTAAACTTTTGACTGAAAACAAAAAGCTTGGAATCAAAAACCCGAAATGAGTGATTATAGCGACGAGGAAGTTTATTTGACGCCAACAGAATTGACGGAAACTGTTAATAATGCGCAAATTTTCTTTCTACCTCAACAATCACGCCTGAAATATTTGAAACAGTATGATAAGTTTAATACTTACGTGGCGCTGGCGACTAGCTAAAGGGGCTAAAACTTTCTCAGAAAACGTTTTGCTGGCATATTTTATTGAATTATCCCAGACGAAGAAGTCAAGCACTCTATGGAGTACTTAGGTACGTATTCTATGCTAAAAGCAACATTAAAGATGGAATGAGACCTTAAGACATACGATATATTGTAAACGTTATTTATTGCATTAAGTCATTTCCTCGTTGAGGTGAGATGAAAAGTTACGTGTTGCACTCGAGTGCCATCATTTTTCATCTTGTGCTCTTTTGATTCCCTCGCTAACGCTCAGGATTCTCATTTTTGAACCACTTGCTGGGGCCTTATTACAAGCTCTTATTTAAGAACTACTTCAGAACTTAAAATGAACTGAGCTGTTAGTTCGTATTATGATCTCTTAAATCAGCTCAGCGATAGTAACTATTCGTTCAACCTACTTCTGAGCTCGAAATGAACTGGAAAACGGTATTACAAGCTCTCATTTGACGTTTAAATTTGACAAGTAATGTCAGTTTTGAACATTTCTGTTAAAGCTCCCAAGAAGCAACTTTTATTGAGCTGAAATATAAAATATATTTGAATATTATTAAATAATGAGTGACGAACTAGAAATTTATTATTTATTCATGGATAGGGACGAATTCGTTCCCCGTGAGCGTGTTCACCGAAAACGCTTGCGAGATCTAGCCAACCCGTTTGAAGAGAACGAAGAACATTTTCGGCAAAGATATCGGCTGAGCAAAGACTTAGTTAAAAGCCTGTGCGACGAACTTCTTTTGAAGGAGAGAAATAAGGCTACTGACCTATCAGTAGAAAACAAGGTAAGTGTAAGCTTGGTATAGTACCTATATTGTGTTAGGAATGCAACCAATCAGTAACAGCTGGTTCAACAGAACTAGGCATCGTCTAAGCTGTAATGACGCGCCCCTCCACTGCATCTACGCATACAAGCAAGCACTCTTTTGTGCGTAGATGCGGTGGAGGAGCGCGTTATTAGGCTTAGACAAACTATTTAACATGCCCAAAAAACTGAAAAAGTGCAGGCTTAAAGCTTGCAATCACCCACCAGTATAACTAAGACTACTCTCTGGCCCTACTGTTATTTGGAGTATTTTTGTGTTAATTGTCACTTAATTTCTCAACACTAGACAATTAAAGAAGTATTGTTAAAGAACAACCTCATTAAAATGAGTTGGTACAGACACAACTTTATAAAAGAGAGGCTTAGACCGGTCTTGATTCTTTTTTCTAATAAGTGCTATTATTTCTCATTTTAGGTTCTGATTGCTTTATCATTTTATGCTACTGGGAGCTACCAGCGCCCAACTGGCGATATATCTGGACATGCAGTAGCTCAACCTACAGTGTCTACAGCGATGCCATCTGTGACAAGGGCACTGAATTCATCACAGTTCCTGAATGAATATATAAAATTCCCGCAAACAGCTCAAGAAAGGAGCGCTAACATGACACGGTAAATTTTAATAGTTGTTTTCCTTTTCGTAGAATATATTAAAGAAGTTATACTTAATTATCTTACAATTTGATGGTTAACGAGTGGAATGGAATTTACAAGGTTAACGAGTTTAACTAGGGTTATGTGACTATCATGTAAAAAATAATTTCAGATTCTACAATAAATATGGAATGCCTGGGGTATTGGGATGCATTGATGGCACACATGTCGCCATTGTGCGCCCTTCGGAACACGAGGAACACTTTTTTTTGCAGAAAGCAGTACCACTCACTTAATGTCCAATTAGTAAGTGCTTACCTACTTATTACATGCCACCAAATGAAGAACTCCCTATTACTTTCATTCGCTTAGAATAGTAATAATTGCTTTGTTTGGCAGTCAGTAGAATGTTAGTATAGATAAGATTTTGCTTTATTGTCTACTCAACGCACAAAACATTCTTCACCATAGGTAAAATAATAAAACGATAAATAGATGCATAATTTATTTAATCAGATTTTCTTACTGGTAATAATATGTACTTAATACATAATTAACAACCTGGTGATGCTGTTTTAATCTGGAACAAAATGATTTCAGATTAGTAATGCAGACATGAAAATAATTAGTGTGAATGCAAGTTATGGGGGTGCAACCCATGATTCATTTATTTGGGGGAATCATCCATTGCACAACCACCTTGAAGAGCTCAACTCGAGTGTAACGAATCAGTGTGGTTGCTTGGTAAGCCTAAATCAAATTATTTAAATAGTAAGTTAGCAACAGTAAGAGAACATTTTTGAATGATCTTTGTAATTCCAGGTGATTCGGGCTACCCCCAACAGAAGTTCGTGATGACGCCTATCACAAATGCCTCTGTAGGAAGTCCAGAGGCATACTACACTGAGGTGCATGTGAGGACACGTGTCCTAGTCGAGCAGACCATTGGCCTTCTAAAGGGTCGCTTTCAGTGTTTACTGGTGCGTAGAGTGTTGCATTATGCTCCACAGGTTGCTGCAAGCATTCTGAATGCTTGTGTTGTCCTGCACAACATGGCTGTCGGGGCAAACATACCTGTGCCAGTTCTCACTGACGAGGAGGCTGCTTTAGAAGGCTCAATGCAAACTAATGCTCAATGCAAAATAATGAAGGCTCAATAAAACACTCACCATATCCTCTCATCGTCCAGCAACTCGGCAGCTTTGAACGAGGGGTTAGTGGCCCGGCGTGGCTTGGTCATGCGTCTCACGACCTTGCGCAATTCTGGAAATTCAATATAGAAATTCAATAAATTGATTGTGTTTTATTTTTAAATGACAAAATTTTGAAGTAATTGACTGAGTGAAAACTTCCAGCCTTACCTTTCTAAAGATTCTGCAATTCTTAGCAATATGGCATTGCGCTCCCGGTCCAACTGTGTACGTATCTGCGCTTCCTCGATGATTCGCCGTCGCCCAGCCTCTTGGGTCATGAAGGGGGCGTGCAATGCTCTGCGTTGTCGCCGCCGCGGTGTACTCGGTGCGTTATTAGGAGTACAAACTGGGGTGGAGGTGTGAGGTGGTGAGGGTTCTGCTGGCAGGTCTCCTTCAGCCTCAATAACAACAACATATTCCTCCGGGCTCCTTTGTTGGTGTTCTTGGGGTGGGGTTTTTGCAATATTGGAAGTCTGATGAAAATAAATTATAATTAATTTAGAATCAGATTAAACATGCAAAACCTATAACTTTGTAACACTAGTTTAATAAATGTGTTGTCTTTGATACTAAATATATTTATAAAATTTAGTTTTAGTTAATTTAGTTTAAATGTAATCATTCTCATTGAGTTTACATACATACATTACATATTAACAATCTAATATCCTGAAAACTATTTTTGTAATACAATTGATTGAAGTATAAAACAGATCTAAAATTACTTACAGAAGGTAGAGGGTTAACTTGGATGTTGGGCATGCCCATGCCAAATCCTTATCCCAATATGCCCAAAAACTTTTCTTCTATTTCATTTAGAGGAAGCACATTTGACGGGCCTCCTCCAGTGCGGTTGTGGGATTGCCGCACAGCTGCCACTCTTTTTTTAAACTTCACTTTATAGTCTGTCCAATACTGCAAAAACACATGTTAGTTAGTAACAATAAATCTTAATAAGATTATGTGAGTAACAAAATAGATGAGTAATATACCAATAAGTAGTATCAGTCAGCACATACTGACGTGCCAGATACCTAATTGAATGAGTAATAAATGTATTTTTCTCCAATCCAACTGTTAAACATCAAAAGTACTTACGGTGGACCATCCCTAGGCATCTTTGGGCTTAAATTTAGTTGGTGGACGCACGAATTGGATGGCGACAAATTTATGGTAGGAAGCTCTTATTATTAGAAGCATTTTTGCAAAGTTTCAAGTTTAGGACATTAATACTTTGTGAGAAAAAAAATCTTAAAGTTTCGATTTTTAGACTTTTTTTTTAAAATTGCGTTTCGTTTTACTGTCATTCACAGATAATAACGGCTGTCAATAGGAGAAAATAGTGTTGGACTAAAAATTAAACACCCTATTTTATGGTTAGTAAAGGCTGGTTTACACTTTGCTAGAGAGCGCAATGACAGGCAATAACGGTAGGTAGGCGGCACAGTAGCGGGGGGACGGGGGGGCGTAGCGCCCCCTTCAAAGGGGGCTCGGAGGGCGAAGCCCCCCGCCACTAAGAAAGTACTTCAACAAGTATCAATAGGTTAGGTTAGGTTAGAACAGTGACCAAAAACGCGCGAGCCGAGCGAGCGAAGCGAGCGTGCCGCGGCAGCGGCCGGCGAAGCGCCAGAGTCAATGGTTCTTTCATTAAAACTGATGTTATATTGAGAAGTACCTTGGAAATAGTCTTAGTCTTTCAAAATGTGACAGTTAAGTAACAGAACACAATGGCAGGCAATAACGGCAGGTAGGCAGCCACAATAACGGGGGTCCGGGGGGACAATCCCCCTGTTCAAGGGGGGCATCGCCCCGTTCAATGGGGGGCTCAGAGGGTAAAGCCCCCCACCACTTGAAAAGTACTATAATAGGTATGAATAGGTCAGGTTAGTACGGTGACCAAAAACGCTAAGCGAGCCGAGCGAACGAACGCACCAAAAAAATACCAAAAAAACGTGGCGAAGCTCCAGCTCTTGTTTTCCTCATATAAACTGATGTCATTACTGAAAAGTACCTTGAGACCAGTCTCAGTCTTTCAAAATTGAATCATTTTGTAGGACCTAACCTCAAAACTTCATTTTCGTTTTTCTCAAAAACTGTTGATCTCCTAAACTTTTTTTCACAGGGGGGGCTTCCCCTCCCCTCCCCCTCCCCCCTCATCGCCCCCCTCCCCCAAATTCGTGCGTCCACCAACTAAATTTTTACCCATCTTTGATTGCCCCTTCTCCTTGGGAGTTGAGAGAAGAGGTGATTGTCTCCCACATTCTTTTCGAGTGGCCTCGTGCTTGCGCCGATTTACTATAGCCAAGGGCGACTTCCTTGTGGGAGTTTAAAAAGTCCCACATTAACTCCATCTGCGTTAATGTAACGCGTTGGCGGCGATTGCTCTCTTCCACTGAACTACAATAGAAAAACATTTTCAACAACATTCTTTACAAAATAAGTACCTATGTGACTTTAATTAAGGCACTAAAAAGTAGTATTTAGAATACCTACGCCATTTTAAAACTTTTCTTGTTAATTTAAAGTAATAAAACTATTATAATGAATTGCAAACGAAGTTTAAAAAATATCGAATTCAAATTAAATGAAGTGTCAGTATAGGTCGCGGCACCTAAGTTTAGCGCTGAGCGAACCGTGGAAGGGATAGCTGCGCATGGTACCGTCGCGCACGGAGAGTTTTATCAAGTAATTAATGATTACTCATCATATAACAAATAATTAGTAGTTGAAACAATGTTCATTATGTTATTCTAAAGGACTGACAAACTTAAAATAGTATGTAGCAAAAATAATTATGAAAAAAATATTAAGGCGATGGGTATGACTTTTGGTATTTAGCCTTGAATTTTGGAAAGTTGCCCTCCTGTGCGCGATAGATGGCTCGCAGTGTCGCTATGATGATTGCTAGAAAGTATGACATAAACGTTATGTGAGTATCACAGAGAAAACAATGCACGTCATAGACCATTTTTCGTGCTTGTCTTTTCAAAACATTATTTCTCCTAGGCATATTCACATATGAAATATAAATAGTAATGTTTACTCTTCGAAACAAAAACAAACTTAACAAAAAAACTATAACAAAACTTAACAGCAATAACAAAACGATTTTGTACGCGACGGTGCTCTAGGATGTGCGCGGGACTTGACATCAGTGCGGGGGACGTAATGCGACCGGAGAGCCAATCAGCGCTCCGCTCGCTCGCCCTTCGTCCCTCTAAACCCCTGTGATACCTTTTCGTCTTCTGCGCAGAAACGGCCAGCGCTAAAGTTACGTGCCGCTACTTGTACTGTCAGTTGTTTCGTTCGGAAATATAATCTTATTTAAACTTACTACCTATAGGTACTACAGTTTGGAGAAAAATATTAGTTTCTTGTAATTTAAACGATGATGATGCATGCTAATACTTTCTTTCATGTTAAATGATCGTCTTGAAGTCCAAAATTATCAATTAGATATAAATCGTGTGTTAAATGATACAAAAATGAAAACCGTTAACTTACCGGTAAATTTTCTCCTCTCGTTTCTAAACGTAACTCGAAGCAGCTATGAAACAGTTCAACACAGCTCTCAGCGCAGAACTAGGTTTGATAAAGTTAGCTCGTAATACGAAAAAGAAGTGAGCTCAAACAAACCGATAACACGACTGAGCCCTTATCAGTTCAGTTTAAGTAAAGCTTGTAATAAGGCCCCTGAGCTCGTAATTCAAATTTAGAATCCTTCGGTTGCTCGGTCGTCAAAATTGAGCACGCGGATAAAAAGCAACTTTGCACTCTTGTATAACAAATAACTAGGATGTGGCTACCGTGAAATATAACGTGCAATGTCATATTTTACCTCATTAAAATTATTATCCTAAAACCGTTAAGCACTATCTGATTAGGCCAGTCAGTCTGTGGGGACGTATTAGCTTCTTGTAAGATTTTGCCCTGTGGTTTGGGGCATCAGAATATTAGGCTGCCACGGTTCTCCCCGCCTGTCGTAAGAGCCGACTGAAAGGGGGTCTTCGGGGCTGCTGGGAGTGCACACGGCCACTCCATTCTAAGTGGCCCTGAGGAAGAGCGGCGGTGTGATGGTAACCTCACAGTGCTGTGCACACCGTGGGTGTAGAGCGGAGGTACTTATAACTCGAGGTGCCCGTGGCGCAGTTGTGACAGTGATCGGCGACGATGGCTGTTGTAAAGCAACACACGTTGGGTCGGAAATGGGATGGGTGACCGTTCCGACCGAAATTTAATGATGTATTTTTCGGGCAACTCCGTGCTTCGGAAGGCACGTTATGTCGTTGGTTCCGGTTGACGTTGCTAGATGTCAGTCGTTAAGCCTAGTCAGAGGAATTAGGGGGGCTTGATAACATCTGACATTAAGGTTGCTCACTAACCCTCATCATCATCAATGGCCTTTGCGTCTTTTTCAGACGATTTATGCAGTGACGTTGGAGACAGAGCACTTTTTTTTGTGACTGAAAAGGCCTATCCGCGAACGGCATAGCCTTCCGCACAAACTACATTTGAAGTTTCACTAACCCTACACCCCCAAAAATCGGCACTGGGCCCGCGTGTTGAAGTATGGCTCATTCCACCTCATAGTTTAGGTGGGACCTGTACCCAGTAGTGGGACGTAAATAGGCCGTTTATGTCACTCATACTCCCCTCGAGTAAACTTACCGGCATAGTGCGCCAGGTGTCCGCCAGCAGAGTTCCTGATAAGACATCACGGGCACCCCTGAGAAGAGCGCAGAAGACGGTCACCGGGGGGTTTAGTTAGTAGAGTCTGCCGATTCATGGCAGACGCGTCTCACACACCCCCGCCCTTCCCCTGAATTGCGGGAAGTTCGAATTCCTGGGCCCCGAACCACCGGCGAGTTTTATAGTTCCTACCCAGACTAGATATCAGACATGAATCAGTTTTAGATAAGTTATGTAGGTTTTAAAATAAATAATCTAAAGAAGTTCCTGTGAATGGACTTAAATCGTAATCTCTTCCTAAGAAATGCTGAAAAATTTAATTTTAATTTTGTGGTGGCCCCGAAACTCAAAGTCATCGTACATAACGATGAGGAACTGTTCAGGTATGCTTAAGGAATGAATCGGTGCCACTTGGTTAAGTAATAATATTCACATACCTACGTATTATTTGAATGATAACTAATTAGAATTACTAATTAGGGACCACTTTTTTCTGGTCGAAACAAAATAAGAAGGTAACTAATCTTGTTTCTCCAAGTAATTACACCATCTCCAATATATTGAAAATGTTGAACTGATTTACCTGCCAGATTTAAAAATTACTTACCCGCATTTCGGGGGCTTAAGTTACCCTATCTTAGCACTATAGTCCGATCACGTTAAGAATGCAGTGATTTTTTGATTTAATTCTGTCGCACACAAAAAACTCAGATCCATAACCTTTGCTTTTGAAAGCATACATTCAGATGGTCACTGTGGCCTTGGCTTTCTAAATAGCTGAACGATCTGATTGGTAACTTTAAGGGGGCGTGTTAAGTCGAAGGACGAGTATGAAATCACTGCATTCTTAACGCGAATGGTCTATAGTCATAATCTAAAAAGCAAAGAAAAAAAAACTTTTAACGGCTGCCATTTCTCTGGACATGAAGGCGGAATACGATAATTGTATGGTCTTGTATACCATACGTCTTTTTCTTGTTATGTAGTGCGTAGAATGTAAACTCCTTGTTGAGTGAAAGATATTTATTTTAAGTTCTACAATCCTTGATTCTTACACACTAAATACTTGAATAATATGAGACTCGCCGGCCGTCTTGATTGGCAAAAGCGAACTAACAGTAACATTATTAAATTATACTAAAATTAGGTCAGCCGCGCATAATGCAAAACTATTTGTTAAAAGAATCAAACTGCTGACGCGGAAGAATGCACGGTGACACACCGTACAATAATGCTTGGTGGTTCTTCCACCTACCACCGTGCACTCTTGACTGTCCTGACAGTTGCAGTTGGCACTTTAATTACTTATACATATAATAATAATCAACCTTAGGCGACAGACAGAGACACTAAACCATAGCTCGTATTATACAAACTTCACCAATAGCGGTATCAAATTGCAGCTTAATAGATCGTTGTTGCCATAATATTGTAACTGTAGGTAGGTTTAAGTAACTGCAAAATACTAGAAGTTTTTTCTTTTACTGAATGACGAGTAGGTATATTGTATTTATACAGGCTGGTCCAAAAGGTAAAGACCAACTTTTTTTTACATTCCTCGCATCTGGGGGTATCCAAAAACCCATGTAGGTATAATCCGCTATTTTTGTAGTTTTCGAGATGTGATTTTTTTCGTGTTTTTTTCTTAAGGGGCCTTAGTAGGTAAAAACGTCAAAATGGACTGTTATCTATAAGCTATAATTGAAAATATTGAATGTTTTTCGCACTGAAATTTATAATACGTATTACAGAACGTATGTGTGATGGGATGACTGATTCCAAAACACGATTGGGAAAACTTTGCTCGATGGAAAAAAATCCTGAAGTTACCTCTAAAATATCATATAAATGGTCATTACTACCGCATTTTACGATGATAATTCGTATAAAATCACAAAAACATAGGTATTTACCTTCTTGATTTTGTGACTGTTTTAGATTTAGAAAATACTAAATATTTTCATTCAATTTTGGATACAAAGCTTTTTTCTCTTATTAGCACCAATAAACTTATAGCTCTACACAGAAATGTGGTCACGTCCACGATTTGACGTCTATCAGATACCGTTGCGTCAAATCGTGGACGCGACCTTTTAGACCACCATGTATAAATTATTGTCTTTCTTGCAACTTACATGGAACTCTGAAATATCATTATATTCAATGCGTGAACATTCATTTCAAAGGGAACATTCATTTCAAAGGGAAGGCAGTCCATTAAAATAAGTTGAAACACAAAAGTATGAGAAATGAGTTAATTTATTACATCTTAGCTGGTAAAATCCTGACTAAAACGTCGTTTCGTTTAGTTGAGGATTTCGGGGAGGTTGATAACGGGGGTGGGCAAAGCTGGGGCGGGGAGCACGATGGGGCTGGGCACAGGGGAGGGCAGAACTGGGGCGGGGAGCACGATGGGGCTGGGCACAGGGGAGGGCAGAACTGGGGCGGGGAGGACGATGGGGCTGGGCACGGGGGCAGGCAAGTCCACGATGTGGATGGGGCTGGGGGCGACCTCAGGCTTCTGCACGATCTGGATGGGGCTAGGGATGATCTCAGGGTGCTCCACAATGGGGCTTGGGACTTCAGAGTTGTCGATGGCCGCATCGACGAAGTCGATTTCGGAGGGGGCAACAGGGGCGACGATCGCGGCGGGGGATGGGACTGGGGATCCAGCCTTGTTGATGTTCAAGATGATCTGAACGAGAGGAGTGCTGCTGGCGGGCTCGGGCTGGGGAGCAACAATGGGGCTGGGGCCAACAATGGGGCCGGGGGCAGGCACCTCGGGGCTAATGATTTCGAAGCCGGGTCCAAGAATGGGGCTGGGGATGGGGTTGGGCAGGCCGACGATGGGGCCAGGGGCGGGCACCTCAGGGCTGATGATTTCGAAGCCAGGTCCGAGGATGGGGCTGGGCACAGGCTCAGGCTGGACGATTTCAAAACCGGGTCCAAGGATGGGGCTGGGGATGGGGTTGGGCAGGCCAACGATGGGGCCAGGGGCGGGCACCTCGGGGCTGATGATTTCGAAGCCGGGTCCAAGGACAGGGCTGGGTACAGGTGCAGGCTGGACGATGTCGAATCCGGGTCCAAGGATGGGGCTGGGCACAGGTGCAGGCTGCACGATGTCGAAGCCAGGCCCAAGGATGGGGCTGGGCACAGGCTTGACAGTCTCGAACCCAGGCAGGAGCACGGGGCTGGGCACGACGGCGGCCGAGGCCACGGCGAACAGGGCAAAAGCTAATAAGAATTGCATGATGCTTCTGAAACCAAACATTTATTTAAGTGACAGTTAGATTAGCTCAGACCATACACACAGTGCTCTGATTTCTTTACTTTCTTTAGTAATGTTAAGTATAATGATGACACAAAAGTATATTTGCACATTTAACTATTTATTGATTCCAGTCAGCACTTAGGTGAAAATGTATTAATTAATTTATTGGTTTGCTTGCTGGCTACGAATTATTGGGAAGTACTTACTTGTTTAAATCCTATAAAAGACTATACTGACTATAATTTCCGTTAGGTTTTTATACTAAAAAGTTATCATTCTGGATTTGTTTGAGGCTTATTTATGGATCATCTTTGCGGCGAAACTTATCTATTAATTTATTGTCAAAGCTGTAAATCGGACGTTTGCGTGTGGATGCGATTTCCTACATTGGCAATACAGTATACTCGTACAAATGTTAGGTTAAGGCGCGAACACATAGAACGTCCGTTAGCAAGATCCTTTTTGTCTGATCCGTTCGCTGCTGGTGGGAATATCACAAAGCAACGGATCCGGCGCTATTGGAGGTTATTACCTACCTCCCAAATTGTACGTTAACGTTAATCTATATTTCTTCACGTTGTATATCTGTGGTTTTGTTGTGCAATAATAGTTATATTTGTTATACAAGAGTGCAAAGTTGCTTTTTAACCGCGTGCTCAATTTTGACGACCGAGTAAACGAAGGAGTCTAAATTTGGATCACGAGAGCAGCGAGGGGTTCAAAAATTAGAATCCTGAGCGTTAGCGAGGGAATCAAAAGAACACAAGATGAAAAATCTTTGCACTCGAGTGCAACACGTAACTTTTCATCCCACCTCAGCGAGGAAATGACTGAATGCAAAAAATAACGACAATTACCAGCTACTTAAATTTCATTCTAGGTTTTAACTACTGCATTATCATAGCTAAGTATTACAGAATAATATTTCAATATAGGAACAAATCATAATTAGGTAAAATTAAGAAAAATTGAAAGTAACGTTGCTACAGTTATTTAAGTAACTGTAATGTTGCTGTTAGTGATTTGCGTACTGTTTCCGGTAAACTATCCGTCATAGTGGCGTCAAATAAACATCCTTGTAGCTCAATCACTCATTTCAGGTTTTTGATTTCAAGCTTCAACAAAGGTTTAACAATATGACGTGAAAAAAAAGCGCGCGCAAAGCAAATTTAAAAAAAAGTACTTACACCAATGAGGTGCAAACTCTGAGGTGTTAACAAATAAAAAAAAATCGGCACCATTGAGGTAGAAGTGAATAGGTATTGGTGCTTTAATTCCGAACGACGAACACAGGCGACGTTCGAATTCAATTTTACTTTACCCTCTAGAGGGTAAAAAGGGCCTTTGCACTCGGATATCGAATAGCAAAAACGCACTTTCCGAGATAGTGGGATGAAAAGAATACCTATATCTATCTGTCTATCTACCTCTACTACCTACAATCTACTGTTTGAATATTTGTGCGCTGCGAAAATCCGTGTCTTCACTCAGTTGGGCCCACTGAAAATCAGCTCCTGAGTCTTTCAGGTCCAGGCATTAGCGGAGTTTTAATTTATTTTAATTTATTTAATTCATTTAATTTATTTAATTTTGGACATCGTTACACTGCTGCTTGGATGAATTTTTTGTTGATTTTCCTGTTAGTGTTTTATTTTTGTTTAATAATTTTTTGTTTGCTTTAAGCTTTTATGTTGCGATGTCCAAATTGCTACCTACCTACTTATTTTTAATACGTTTTTTTAACTAGTCCCAGAATGACCACAGACCTAGCATACAGCGTAATATGCTACATAATAGCATATTACGCTGAAACGGGCCTGTCAAACATTACAGACGGTTTATGTGTACACGCCCTTAGATATATCGTAGATTAGGATTAATTTGATAACAGAATCTTAATTCCTGTAACTGGAAACACGATTAGTTAAACTTTTATCGAATACTCAAAGAAGTAGCAACCTTCTGAGAGATCTTAAATCAAAGATGTTTATGTTTAAAATTATTGAAAAGCCTAGTCTACTTCAAAACGGGAAGCACTAGTGTATGAATTCTAGTGATAGGCTCGTTTACGTCCGATTGCCGTGTCCCAGTAACGCCTTAAGCAGAGGCACGGCCCCCCCCTGGACCCTTAGTCACGTTACTTAAATATTACGGATTGAGTGCCTTCCACATCATACCATTCTCTTCCGAAATACCTCCTCCTCCATACTCCATCTCTTTGTGGTGAGGCTGTGAAAGGCACAAATTGGGCATCTAGGTAAGTAAGGCTTGTTAATGCACCTATTTATGTTGCCAAAAAAGTTAGTTTTAAAAATATGTCTATTGTACAATAAATAGACATATTTAATAAATATTATCTAACTCATCAACGTCCAAACTATACCCAGCCTCTTATTCGCGCACAAGGCGACGCAAATAACCGATTTATTTTATCGCATCGAGTCTACTGCGTCAATTGCGGCCAAGAAACTCGGTGTTCTTTCTAGAGTTAAGCAATACTTCACACCAGCATAGCTGCTCCAGATGTACAAAGGGCAATCCGTCCGTGTATGGAGTATTGCTGTCACCTATGGGACGGGTCAGCTGCCTACCAACTGGACCCATTGGACTCGGTGGAAGCGCGCGCCGTAAGGCTGATTGGGGACCGAGATCTCACTTCAAAATTAAAAGACCTTAGACATCGGCGAAAGGTTGCTAGTCTGGCGGTTTTTTATAGGATGCATTTTGGAGAGTGTTCGAGTGAACTGCACGAGCTGGTTCCGCCAGTGCCTATCCACCAAAGGGCCACTAGACGCACGTTAGCTCTCCATCCGTACGTTGTCGATGTTCCGGCCATTCGCACGAAGCGTTTTGCTGACACATTTATGATGCGAACGGCTAAGGAGTGGAACTCGCTCCCTGTGCATGTGTTTCCGGAAAAATATAACTTGGGTCTCTTCAAGAAGAGAGTGAATAGGCACTTGCTAGGCAGACATGTACCATCATCGACCACATCATCACTTTCCATCAGGTGAGATTGTGGTCAAATGACTGCCTAATAGTTCCAATAAAAAAATAAAAAAAATTAGCCTTTATTTTACTTAAAACTAGTTTTAACAATTACAATTTCATTTAAAACATTTGTTTGAATAAGGGATCCCTTTCGGGTATCGGCCTCCTCCAGAGCCTCCTATGTGATTCTGATCTTGGCCTTGTTCAGCCAGTTTGGACCAGCTAAGTCCTGAATATCATCTGCCCATCTAGCTTTTGGGCGATGCACTTTCCTTTTTCCTGGAGGAACACTATTAAATAACTGATACCCAACGATTTTGTTGTCGAGCGATTATCTCAATACCTACAAATCCTAAAGAGTTTCCACCAAAGTCACGTGTCGCTGATATAAATCGCACGCGACATAATAAGTCGCTTCTTTAGATCGAAGTGCGTTTAGCGTTGTGTATTTTTTTAAAATCTTTGGTATATGTTACTTAGTAGAGTTATTAAACTGCTGATCCCACTGCTGGGCAAAGGCCCCCCTTCACCTCTTCCATATGTGCCTGTCTTGGGTCTTCAGGCTAGTCCTTCGCAAAGACATATAATTCAACGCGCCACCTGTGTCGTGGTCTGCCTAATTAAGCCTGGAAGTCTACCACTATGCTATACCAAGCTTTCTCCACTGGATAAAGTTCAAATACGGCATTACTTATCTATGTAAGTTTTATTTCGATTATAAGTAGGAGCTAGAGCTATTTAAGCAAGCAAAACTACTTCCATCTGGGCTGGGAAGTCAGAATCAATTTACTGGCATGAGAAAATACTAGATTTTGGTTGATGTAAGTAGGTATATCAACCTGTTGAGGCGTTCAGTGCCGCAACCTTCAACAGTGTCAGCCTACACCTTTAGAACAAGGTAGACAGTGGAGAATGTGTGGAGACCTATTTAAACTTTAAACATGAACCACACACAAGTCATTAATTAACAGCATTTTTTTTTATTTTCTTACAGCTCTGACAAGAAAATGGACAAAGTATTGCAGCAGTCCAGACTTAAATCCGATCGAGCATTTATGGGACCAGTTAAAACGAAGAGTACGAGCCAGAAATCAAGCCCCTTCGACGGTAGAAGAATTGAAGACAGCATTGTTGGAAGAGTGGGATAACATACCTCAAGAGGACGTCGAAAAGTTGATCAGATCAATGAAGAATCGACTTCAAGCAGTGATAAGGGCTAGGGGGGAATACCAAGTATTGATTTAATAAATTGTTATGTGTTTTCTTAATCATTTTTCTTTTATTTGTAAAATACCCAACCACAACAACCTCTCCCAAATTCCTGTTTTTCCTGTATTTATGCAATTGCTCTGTAGAGAATAATCTCAAAATATTACAAGTCTGTGTCCCTTTTGTACAAATTTCTCCAGACCCAGAAGCTAGATCCGAGCTTGAGGACTGAATTTCAGTTACATCAACACTGTGGGAAACATTTGCATCATCTAATTCTTCAAGTGGCTGAAAATGATTGAAGTCCGGAGTAGTTAAATTCTCATCTTGAAACAAGCTTTTTTCTCAAATTACGTGTCCTCAGGCGTTCTTCTCTTAATGTGGGGCCCTGCTTTACGTTCCATGGAAACACTGAAGGGATGACAGACTTCTTCAAAATTTTTCTGCTGCTTGCTGGTTTATGGTGCCTGAAAAAGTGAGAAAAACCTTAGCATTTAAGTACCCTTTAAATCAAGGAGAATTAAGTGATTTTTTGGTGGACCCAAAAGGCCAGACTTGGCCACAAATTTAGTAAGGCAGACTATTAACCATTCAATTGTTTATTTTTATGGGCTGCCTGTTTCCTGAGGTTTATTAAATTTCACTTCAAGGTGGCGAGCCTCTCTGTTACGCACCAAATAGGCGATAGTTTTGTGCCTTCTAGACAAACAGAAAATAATCAATTTGAATCCTTTTGTATGTGGGTACTTTACCTGAGTATTTACTGATTATTTCATAATCACTGGCCTCGAAGTGGTTATGACACACCCTCGCCCCGGTTTTAGGCTCGAACTTACTCGCCTTATTGCTTTTAGCCACATTTTTTTAAGTTGCTCATCTCGAGGAAACTGGTGGCCTCCAGTTTCTCTGCACTTTGGTACACAACACCTGGGCATTTATTTGATAATCGCCTCTAATTAATTATTTTTAACAAATTTCATACAAATCCGCGTTTGTTATGGGTCGGTGCTCTGCTAGCGCCAGTTTGACAGTTGCCCGTCCCATTGGTTAAACGAAAACAAACTTTTTTTCGGACTCGTTGCCTACTAAAAAAAGAAGTCGTCAATGTCAAAGTGATTAAGTGACAAAATAAATTCTTTTTGACAGTTTCAACTGGTGAACTTTTTTAAAACAATTTTTGTGCTAATCATAAATCAAATTTAGTACTGTGCAGTTATCTTTAATAAAGGTGTAAAGAGTTGTGTAAGTACCTAAATAGTGAATTAATTTTCATGCGTGCAAGTATTATTGTAAACATCATGTTTTGTTTTACCTATTTTAATTATTATGCAATGCACTTAGTCCAAAAGGCAGCGAGGTTCGACAGGGAAAGAAGATACGGAGTCCGGTGTACAAAAAATTGGTCAATAGTTGAAGAAATCACAGGTAAAGAGATAAAAAATCGGAAACGATGATGGACACGATAGCTTGGCTGGTATCGTTAGAAAGTTCGGAGATTTGACATCTGTGTAAACGTAAACTAGATTTATCGTGTACGCAAGAGTAACATACGACATCCCCTGTCAAAAAGAGTTTCGGTCGTTCCTTCGTTCAAACGATGGCCGAAACGAGGCGTAGGGGAGTAGGGTTAGACACGAGGAAGAGCACGAAGGTTCGATTTTTGTGTTCTGTGGTAGACCTCCTGGTCTTCAGTGTTTCTTTGGTGGGGTTCCACTCAGTTGTTGTCCTTTTCTATTATATTCCTATATTAATCTTTGTATTTTTCACAAGCAACGACCATCGATCTTTCTGACGTTACCTGCCCACACTGCCAACTGCCACTAGTAGCTTGCTGATTTACTGATCTGATTGTCTGACGATCCACTTTCTTAATAAAATGAGATTATTTAGTTAGTTTAGTCATTCATCCTTAGGAGTCGGGGCTCAAAAATGTGTGATCTTTTAATAATTCTTTGAAAATAAACTACTGTTACAATGCTACAGTGGCAATGGGCGGGGCACATAGCTCGAAGGACTGATGCCCGTTGGGTCCGAAAAGTCCTCGAGTGGGGACCATTCGAGGCCAAGCGCTCCAAGCGCAGCGTGGGACGCCCGCCCGCAAGGTGGATGGATGACCTCATAAAGGTCGGAGAGTTTCGGTGGATGCAGGCCGCCTACAACCGGGAGCTCTGGAAATCTATGGGGCAGGCCTATGTTCAGCAGTGGACATCATGTGGCTGATGATGAAATAAACTACAGGACTACATCATCCTATCCTATCTGGAAGGCGTATATAAACTGCAACTTGCTATATTAAAAACTATTGTACCCAAAAATTTAATAAAAACGCATAGACAAGATTACTCAAAATTATTCAATTACTGCAAAGTAATAGACGTCTTTGATAGGTTTAGTATGTCTCTCATTTTTGAAGAATTTAATCTCGTCTCCTCATTTAGTAAGAAAACCAGGCCTGGGCAACTTCGTAACTTAGACTACTTACCTTTGTATAACCTGCCACATTTCATTTCATTTTTGAAACATCTAAAATGTTGCCTTTTTAGACCCCCTGTACTTGCTACCAAATATTCTGAATACCTTACCTAAGCAATTAATTGTGGACCTCTGCCATAATGAAACACAGAAAGGTAAAACCATGTTGAAACGATACTATCACATTAAAGGTGGTAGTAAATAATAACAACCTTTTTTGACAAACATGTGAGCTAGAATAGTGTTATTAATTATAGAAGTGCGATCGCACTCAACTTTTAGATAAGACCCATAAGGGTTTTTATAAGTGGGGCTGATGAATTGTTATATAGTATTAAGTTTTTCGTAAATAAATGAATTTAAAAAAAAACACAATCACATAAAGTTATAAAAATAACAAAAGAAAGTGAATTTAAAAACAAAACCAATTGATATTATACTTTTATCATAATACGCTTTGACGCTTCTAAAGCCTCAGTGTCTGCGTCTTATTGCAGCCTGCTGGTAAAATATGCTCAGTAGTGTACGGTCATTTCCTAGTCATTGCGTCATTAATGCTCGTGGACGGATTCCATTCCATTATCAGTCGTCTCTGTGAAAGAGGCTGCGTGCCAGTTTTTGGGCATCCTAAGGGTCTTGACACTCTGATATTTCCGAAGTACAATGCAACTATGAAATTAAAATGCCCCAAATGCAATTTGATCAAATCCGTGACGTTACAGGCCCTAGGGCCCAAGGCCCGATAGAATGCAGCTCTTTGCTCTTCTAATATAATTCCATATTACGAATCCCTGCGATTATCGGAGGTAGATGACGTCATTTCTTGTGGCCCCTGGAAAGCGGCGTTGATGACAGCAGAACCACACTGTTAAAACCACACCAACCTCCATTTTGATGACATGGCTAAAAATCTATGTGATTTTTAGCATTTCAATTTAAAAAATAATAGACGAACAATGACCCCCTTTGAGGAGCGGATCAGCCCAGTTTTGAATCCTTGTAAGATACAAAAAGGATTCAAAGCAAAGTGAAACAACAAAGTGCTAAACCCTACCAACTTTCAACTTGGGGATTGAAAAATGCTTCCCTCCACCCTTTATCAGGTCTTGCAGGGCAGCGGGACGGGCTCCACTAACTGGTTAACCAAGAACTGGGATTCACTGCTTACTTGTATTCATTACTTTTACTTCGGAAAGATGTTCAATTTATTTTTATTATCATTACAAGCGGCCGCCCGCGACATCGTCCGCGTGGAATTTAGTTCAGCCAGCGAGTACAAATTGTAGCCCAAATGTTATTTCGATGTTAAACCCTGTTCTATTCGGAACGCACCCATAGTTACGCTAATGACAGCAGCCGTCTGTCATCAACCGTCATGCCATACCACGTGATGCCGCGTACATTTTCATATTTTACTTGATATTTTCAACAATTTACACAATATCTTTAAATTTACACAATATCTTTAAATTGTAGCCTATGTGTTATTCAGATGTATAAGCAACATATTGTAAAGTTTCATTAAAATCCATTCAGTAGTTTTTACATGACAGAGCAACACAGCACATCCAGACATACAAACTTTCGCCTTTATAATATTAGTAGGATTTACCAGACTTATATTCACTTACATGATAGGAATATTATTTGATATGATTTGCGGTTTTTCATGGGCTGATGCTGCTGGATTCTCTTGTCTTATTGTACCTTCTTTATTACGAAATTAAACTAAATAACTACGCTTATTTATTTACAACTGAACACCACGCTGAACACTACTTGGCGTTCCGATTAGGTTCAAACCGAACCTTGATTCAAATGACTTATTTGTTTGTATTCATCTAAGCCATAACTGGTTTACTTGTTAAAATAAATAACTGTACTCAAAACAACATTTGTTATTTTATTATGATTGAGCATTCTTTCAAATCTACAATGACAGAACAAAAATAATAAATTCAGTAGGTAAACATTTCTGGGTAGTTTAGTTTAACCTAGTTTAGGTCAGTTAAAACCTTAGTTAAAACACAAAAATATAAGAAATAAATTTTATTGCATCTCACAAGAAAAACGTAGACTACGTCTTTATTGTGATCTAAAAAGGTCCCTGAAGAAAGTTGGCGTTCTTATTTAGTTGAGGATTTCGGGGAGGTTGATAACAGGGGTGGGCAAAGCTGGGGCGGGGAGGACGATGGGGCTGGGTACAGGGGAGGGCAAAACTGGAGCGGGGAGGACGATGGGGCTGGGTACGGGGGCGGGCAAGTCCACGATGTGGATGGGGCTGGGGGCGATCTCAGGCTTCTGCACGATCTGGATGGGGCTGGGGATGATCTCAGGGTGCTCCACGATGGGGCTTGGGACTTCAGAGTTGTCGATGGCCTCATCGACGAAGTCAATCTCGGAAGCGGCACCAGGGGCGGCGATCGCGGCAGGCGATGGGACTGGGGAGTTTCCAGCCTGGTTGATGTTCAAGATGATCGTGACGAGGGGAGCACTGCTAGCAGGGGCGGGTTGGGGAGCAATAATGGGGCTGGGGCCGACAATTGGGCCGGGTGCAGGGACCTCGGGAACCTCAGGGCTGATGATCTCGAAGCCAGGTCCAAGAATGGGGCTGGGGATGGGGTTAGGCAGGCCGACGATGGGACCAGGGGCGGGCACCTCGGGGCTGATGACTTCGAAGCCGGGTCCAAGGATGGGGCTGGGCACAGGCGCAGGCTCGACAATTTCGAAACCGGGCCCTAGGATGGGGCTGGGGATGGGGTTGGGCAGGCCGACGATGGGGCCAGGGGCGGGCACCTCAGGGCTGATGATTTCGAAGCCGGGTCCAAGGACGGGGCTGGGCACAGGTGCAGGCTGGACGATGTCGAAGCCAGGCCCAAGGATGGGGCTGGGCACAGGCTTAACAGTCTCAAACCCAGGCAGGAGCACGGGGCTGGGCAAGACGGCGGCCGAGGCCACGGCGATCAGAGCAAAAGCAAATAAGAACTGCATGGTGATGCTTCTGAAACCAAACAATTCAATTGATGAGCTAAGTCAGCCTCGCTAGACAAGTGTAATAAAAGGTTTCCTACAAGAAACTAATGATCAATAAAGTATTCATTAATATAATGGATATTAACGCAGGTCTAAATCAGAGTATTCAAAAATAGTTTGCATTTAGGGATTTTCATCCCGTTTTATGACGTTCAGATCAACAGGCACTAGGTTTTTAACTACAACTGGGTGTTTTGACTTGGAATAACTTACTTGTGTTTGAGTCCCAAGAAGACTATGCTGTCTGAAGTTGGAATAAGGTTTATATATTAAAGTTAATCATTCTGGACTTACGTCAGGCTAATCTATGGATCATCTGAATGGAAACTTATCTTTTAATTTATTGCATGATATTTTTTAAACTTACTGGATTATTTATTACGCAGAGATGGATAAGATACCAAATATTTACAATGGGACATCATTTGTTGATATACAGACTAGGCACACTTCTAAATTAGATGAACAAATACGTTGATACTTGGGTACAGTGAGCCACATGTCAATAAATTTAGCATCATCATCATCATCGTTAACAGCCTCACGACATCAACTGCGGAACATAAGTCTGGACCAAGGGTTTGAAGCGGCATGAACCTATCGGGATCCTGCTGAAATTATCAGATCTTGTGTCCATCTTCTGGGCGCCACAAGGCTGACATGACCTTTGTCCAGACAGGGTTCATTTTTCTGTCCACTTGTTCGAGGTTCTCGAGCATATTGCCGAGCTTTTTCAGTGTTTCTGCCATGATCATATCGTCAGCATGTCGTTAGCAAACCGAAGACGGCAAAAAATTTAGTTTATTTTTGTTAATGATGTTGTTATGTAACCCTTTATTTCGTTCTGTTTCCCTTGAATTCGTAAGTTGCGATAGCCAAATTAATGAAAGCAATTTCTTTATTTCTTCTGGCATATTATCCTTCGCAATCCTCTGTGTAATCTGCCGCAGCGTGGGAATGTGGTTTGTGGTTTTGCTTTGCCTTTAACGGAAGTCGGTTTTTATTTGGGAGACTAGAAGTCTTGGAATTATCTGAGAACAACTTGCAGACATCTATCAGAGGTGAGGTAGGTCTGTTGTTGATAGTATGGTAGTAATCTAGAAAAAGGAGACACCTTTTTTTAAATTTCTTCACCTCTGTTCCATGACTCTGGCGTAGTGCCAAAATACGTAATTAGACAGTATCTGAAGGACCTTGATAACCGGCTTCCCACCAACCTTTAGAAGCTCGGTGGTAATTTCCTTATAGCATGGAACACTATCACCGTTCTGAACGTGTTTAAGGTGGCATTCTCATCTCTTTCAGGCTGATGTCCAGCGTCAGGCTTGCTAGGCTTTAAGATCAATGTCTGTTCTAGGAAGAAAATTAAGTTTAGCAAATAAAGTGTACAGTTAACCGTAGAATTTATTATCTCGATCACTTACAATACCGTAACAAAGACAACAACCTCCGAATTCACAAACGTCAAGTTGAGCATGGTTTCAAATTCATGCCATTCCCTAAATTGTCTATAGAGCTGAAAGTGACAGCTATACGTGTGAGAGCTGGTCAACTTTGATTTGCGTTTGTGAATTTTGGCTATAAGGGCTCTTTCAAGGAGATGCGGGGCGTCGAGTGTAGCGATACGCGAAGCAGAGCGGAGCCATTAAAGAGAATCGTTTATGCAGAACGCTACAGGCTGCTTCTTGCCCCGCCTCACTCTAAACGGTGAAAACATCCGACATTTACATTATTTTTACGTTTAAATTTACATTATACATTAAATATTATGGTATTAATGTTTATTATGAACTAGCTGTCCCAACAGACTTCGTTCTGTAGTCAAACATTTAGTGTCACGTGACAGGTACTAACATTTCCTAAGAGAAAACTAAAATTGAGATTTTTACTATATTCCCAGCATTTTCTCATGATTACTCACCTTTTATACCTTTCCTCGACCATTAAAAATATTTCAAAACCAAAATTAGCCAAATCGGTCCAGCCATTACCGAGTTTTAGCGAGACTAACGAACAGCAATCCATTTTTATATATAGATTTTATTGTGTTTGTTAATTAGATTTCCCGATTTGAAACAGGTCTAGTTGTTTTTGTTTGTTTGACGCACGGCGGGAATCCACGCAAGACGGCACGCTGGATGCCCCGCTAAACGAGCCCTTAGTGGATTACCTAAAACCAAAACTGTCAGGTGTGAAATTAACCGGTGGCTTTTTGTACTAAATAAACCACAACTAAATTTCTCGCTACCGATCACATTGTAAATCCGTCAATATAGATTTGGCGACAGATACCAAACATTATCTTCAGGAACTTTTTGATTAAATACTCAGTACTAGCGATATGGATGAAAATATGCCTCTCTGGTTGTAAATAAATAAAAGCTTTATGTCAGTGTAATGATTTCCTTGTCACGTTGTTAGATTGTTGTGTTGTTACCTGTCTCTACCTACCTTTACCAAGAAACGATTGTTAAAACATATAAGTAACCATGTATCTTCCGATTTAGATTGTTGAGAATACTGTCTTATAGAAAATACGAGGGTGGATTGAAAAGTTCGCGGCCTAACACATAAATACTTAAACTATTTTAATGTAACTGACCTCATTCGATTAGTTTACTCTCTGGTTGTCAAATTGTAAAATTTTATCGCAATGGCATTAACTGTATTTAAATTATACTGAATTTTGTGAGCCTTTGTGCAGCTTTTTTAAAGAATGGACAAAATTGAGCAACGTGCGGTCATCAAATACCTGTTTAAAAAAAAACTAACTCCAAAAGAGATTCACGAAGATATGTCAACAACATTAGGGGAATCTGCTCCGTCGTATACGACTGTGAAAAATTGGGTTGCTGAATTTAAACGCGGACGAGAGAGCATTGAAGATGACCCTCGCTCTGGCCGGCCTATGACGTCTACGACTGAAGAAAACATCGAGAAAATCTGTGATCTGATATTGACAGATCGAAGATTGACCATCAGGGAGATTGCAGACACTATTGGCATCTCGTATGAACGCACACAAAACATCATAATTAATGAACTAGGATTTTCTAAGGTTTCTGCGCGGTGGGTACCCAGATTGCTTTCAGTGGAACAAAAACGAATTCGCCTCACCATTTCTCGCGACTGTTTGGAAATGTTTGAGGCTGATCCACAAGATTTTTTGGCCAGATTTGTGACAATGGATGAAACTTGGGTACACCACTACACCCCAGAGTCAAAACAGCAATCCAAGCAGTGGAAAAAACCTGATGAACCGACTCCAAAAAAAGCCAAAACAATTTTGTCAGCTGGCAAGGTGATGGCGTCAGTTTTTTGGGATGCTAAGGGTGTCATCATGGTGGACTACCTTGCGAAAGGTGAAACTATAAACTCGGCTTATTACTGCACCCTCTTACGTCGCTTGCGTGAAACAATCAAAGAGAAAAGGCTAGGATTACTCAGCAAAAAAGTGTTGTTCCATCAGGATAATGCACGCGTTCACACGTCTGTTGAATCTATAGCTCAAATTCGTGATTGTGGTTTTGAATTACTGCCCCATCCCGCCTATTCCCCTGATTTGGCACCTTCAGACTTTCATTTATTCCCAAACCTAAAAAAACACCTTGGAGGTCAAAAATTTTCATCGAATGAGGAGGTCGAAGCTGCGGTGCGTGACTTTTTTGAAGGCCTTGAAGAAACTTTTTTATGACCGGCATACAGGCGTTGGAAACCAGATGGAAGAAGTGCATAGAGTTAAGTGGAGATTACGTGGAAAAATAAAATTACTTTTGCTTATATTTTATATTGTTTTCTAACTGAGGCCGCGAACTTTTCAATCCACCCTCGTACATACCTACATACATACCATCACGCCTCTTTCCTAACGGGGTAGGCAGATACCACGTCTTTCCTCTTGCTACGATCCTCACACACACCTGCACCTCCTCTACTTTTATGAGTCCATAAATACATGCTCGTCGGTTAAAAGTACTTCTGGCTTGACCCTTTCTGAGAACATCTTGAACTTGTCCAAGAACCGTTCGTCTAGGCCTTACAGAAGATATTTAAAAAATTGTCAGAAACGCCCAAATATCTGTTTCTTAAACAAACATTGCCATGTCCGAAAAGTGTGGACATCGAACCCACGACCCTCGGCATCACCAGTTTCAACTGACTCTCGTAACCGTTCAGCTACACTAGGATTTTTAATTGTAGTCAGTGAAATGACATTTTCAGTGTGGCAGGTTTTCAGTCCCAAATAAATAGTGATGTGGTAAATCGAGTCTTTACAATTAAAAGTTAGTCGACATTACAGCCTGGCAAAATAGTCGTAGTGAATGACCACGTCTCACTTCCTTATGTCATTACTGGCAACTAGGGTTTGGGTCCCGGGACGTCTCGTGTCTCGAAGTCCCGGGACTTTTTGTAAATTTCGTTGCCTCGTGTCCCGGGACTTTTGGGTCGAGACTCGAGACGAGACACGATAGTCGTATGTATTGTATTAATTTTTATTTTCAAAGCATTGCATGAGCCTAGCTAGCGCGAGAGAGAGTGTTTTCCTTGTCCGGTGGCGTTATTACAAAAATCAGAAGCAGATTGTCGGACAAAGCTGTTAATGCTCTGATTTTTTTAAAAGCCTATTTTATAAAATCAAAGTTATTTAATTTTTTAACTGATTAATAATTTGAAAGACTGATTCAAAAGTCTGTTTTACAGATAAGGAAACAAATCTGTGATTATAAAAATTACCAAATTATGATTAATATGCTTATGACATGATATTAAAGTTAGTATAGTATGATTGTTACTAAGTTTCTTTCATTATAATAATATTTAATAATTGTTTTAAATTAAAAGTTAATCTGTGATTATAGGAATAAACATACCAATTATTTGACATATTAAAGTAAAAACTATTGTGATTATATTTTATGTTTAATCAATGTTGATTTAACCGATAATTAATGTTGATTTAAAAAAAAAACCCTTTTTATTAATACGTTTCACCAGAAATCAAAGTTCGAATTTTATAATTAAAAAAAGTCTCGAAGTCCCGGGAAGTCCCGGGACTTTGATCGTAGCCTGTCTCGTGTCCCGGGACGTTGAAATTGTCGAGAATTCCCAAACCCTACTGGCAACACACACTGATCAGACTTTCGTCTTGAGACATAGAGGTATTTCGGTAAACTGTATTTAGTAAATAGGTTTTCAGTTTCAAAATGTTTTGTTTCTGTATTATATTATTTACAGGTAAGAATTTCGTTTATTAACAGGTCATACAACTGGAAAAGTTTGGGAGGATACAACAGTAGAATCTTCCAAACAAGCGTTTTCTAAAGGTTTGACTACAGGCCTAAAGGGCCCAACCGGCAAAGGACGACGCCTTATAATTTCACATATAGGAAGTGATGAAGGTTTTGTACATTCCGGTTTACTTATTTTTGAATCGAAGAAAAATAGTATGGACTATCATGAAGAGATGAATTATTCAGAGTGTTTTGAGAAATGGCTTAAAAGTATTTTGCCAAAATTAAAGCCAAATGCGGTGCTGGTATTAGATAACGTACCGAACCATTCAAGAAAATTCGAGCGTATCCCCACTTCAAACTGGCGGAAGGCTGATATTGTTCAGAAATATCAACCTACAATGATAAAGGCTCAATTAATCGAAATAGTAAAATTACAAAAATCAAATTACGAACGCTATGCTGTGGAAGAGTTGGCCGCTGAATACGGTGTCACAATCCTGCGTCTGCCACCTTATCACTGTGAGCTCAACCCAATAGAGTTAGTTTGGGCTCAGGCAAAGGGGTACGTTGCCAGGAACAATAAAACTTTTAAAATAAAAGAAGTAAAATAGTACATTGTTATCCTAGGGGTGAAAGTAACTTATTTAGTCCCGAGACGGGGTTTGGCGCCCGGAACGAAGTGAGGGCGCCAATAGTTCGAGGGACTAAATAAGTCTTTAACCCGAGGTAAACACTGTGCTTTTCATTACAAATACGAGGAAAGTAAAAATAAAAACATGAATTAATTCATTAAGATCGAATTGCCGCTTTCCCGCCTATTTTGTTTGTTTTTTTTTCTGTGGCCGGCCCGCTATTCAGCCATTAATTTTTATTTTCATCATTGGAAAAATGGTAAATAATTTGCACAAAGCTACGTTATTTTAAAGAAATTGTTGAAACTCAATTATAAAATAAAGTTTTTTAAAAATATATATTTTCTAATCAATACTTAACTTTAAGTTATTTCAATTTTACATCGTGGCTGTATAGAAAGTTGGAACATGGTTCAATAGTTAAGTGAAAAAGGACTAGTTTTTTTTTAAATAATATGACAGCTGTCAGTTGAAAGTGATTCTCCCTAGGGATGAAAAGTATTACTTTCAGCCCGCTTCTCAGGTTAGTAATGACCTACTTTCAGAGTATGAGTAATGAAAAATATATTTCAAGAAGGCCTGAAAGAGGTGACGCCTGATAATTGGAGACAGTGCAGTACATACACCATGCCATAAAAGTTGAAGACAAAATGTGTCAACTCGACCACATTATAGACCAATATGTGGATTCCTTCGTTATAAATGTAACTGATTCCGATTCCAATTCTGAATATTCCGATTCAGAATCGGAATCGGAATCGAAATAGCAACAGTAACGAATAAAAACGTATTTATTTACTTGTATTTTCCTGACATTCAAGTGTTAAATCCCCCGAACCTCTTTGAACATTTTTTTCCCAGCTATGGTTATAATTTTTTAGTGAGAAGTTTTAATATGGAGTTAGGGTCCATATTTCTTAAATCGTATTATTTAATTCGTTGTGTACCTATTAAATATTTACAATTTAAAAAAGGCTTTGGTACCCAATAAAATAAAGCATGACTAAATGTCTAAGTCTAGTGATTTCCGAACGTCACTATTGTAGCGGGTCACCCTTTTTTGTATCAGTCACTGTTGAAGTTGTCATTTTGCTGACTACAATTATTAATCGTACTATAAATAGATTTTCTGTTATTGTTAAACACATTGACAAACACGGAAATGTCATTGAGTGGTGTCCACCTCCTCGCGTCGGTCTCCTCAATGCTGAGGGTCGTCATCATCTTCATCTTTGTGCTACTGTCAAAAGCAGGGTGGAAAGCAATGTGGACAGTGAAGATAGAATACCCAGAAAATTCATTCAGTCCGGCTAAGGCGGGACTCGAACCACCGTCTTCCACAATTCGGGCGGCTGCACGGCACTAACCACTATGCTACCGAGACCCATTAACAGGCCGGCCGAATTTACTGGTATATTTTACCAGAATGCCAGGGTTGTTGCATCAATGAGGCATGTACAGTCGGGGAATGAAAAGGTTGACCACCCTAAGATCTGTTTTTGTTTGCTCAACATTGACAAGATCAATTTTTTCCACTGTCAATCGTGAAGGAACACACCGTCTAATCGAATTTTAGTTTTACTGCCAGACCATAAAGCATACTCCGCCTTTAACACAGTTTAAAAAGGTAACATTTGCTTGCAATGCGTAAATGAATGTGTTTGAGTTTCATTCCGCGGCTCTACCTTCAACATTCGAAAGAAAAATAATATCTAACAAATATTTGATTTTCGATAACGATGAAACTTGAGATATGGTACAGTGTTAGGGAGGCCTTAACTCTGCTGTGGGACACGTTAGGCTGACTATACTCGTAGAAACAATAGCTTTATTGGAATCGTTTATAACGGGATTACTATAATACGATTCAAACTTAATGGCGGCTCGGAAGTTAGCTGCGAGTTTTCGATATTTGGGAGCAATGAGCAATTTAGGTAGGTAGGAACTTTCATCAACAGTCGTTATTGAATAATAACGACTCTAATGCTAACGAAAGTTTAAAGAAATACCTTACTTTGTTCTACAAGCGAATATCGAACGGTCGGGAACGGATGTCGTCATAAAACAGTTTACCGCTTTGATGCAGGCCAAGTAATGGAGAGGAGGGGGGTTCCGAGTTTTCGTATTGCGGGATTCAGGAATGTAATCATCGGCGCCAACGCAATTCAGTTGCTAACGAGTTAAGCTCGTAGCTCACTAGGCAAGCACGGTAACTGCCCGGCTCCGACCCAGCAATTATAAATTTGAACCTTAAGTTTTGAGTAGTAAAATATATTTTGCAAAAATAATATGGGAAAGCCAATTAGGTCGGCGCAGTTGCCGTGCTTGCCTGGTTAGCTACGAGCTTTACAGTCACGATAGATAAGGGAACGGTATATTTAGTGTACCATCTAACTTTTTTTGAAATTTATTCAGGTAGGTATTTAGAATATTTTTTTCAGCTTTATTACAATACTAGTGGCAGCCTGCAACTTCGTCTGCGTGGACTTGTGGACGAAAAAGTTGAAGAACAAAAAGCAATAAGTATTTCTTTATAATTTGTAGCGTTTTCGTGCGATTCAGATTTATTAAGCTACATTATTGTAAAGTTTTATTAAACTCCATCTAGTAATTTTTACGTGAAAGAGCAACACGGCACATCCACACATACAAACTTTCGCCTTCATAATAGGTAGGTATTATGTAGGATGCCAAACAGTGCAACAGTTTTTCGGAAGTAGCTCTCGTTTGTTTTAGACTAAGTAATATCTTATAACAAAGTTTGAAAGTTCCAGTTTTAATCTGTAAATCATAACATAACTTATAATCAATAAAATGTGATTGTTTATTACATATTTTATTTATAATTATTCATCATTAATCTATTATTTATTGTTCATCTTAATTACAAAATAATTACATTTAATTGTCTGTCTATCTCAGATTACAGGGGAGGCATTCCGGCAAACATCACTTCATATCTCGGTGCTTCACGCTTACTTTAGTCAATGATAATGATCACCACCGCTTCACTTTGAATTAGTAAGTACTAAAACATCTTTGTCATCCCGTGATCACGGCTGCTGTAAAGTAGTCGAAACGTCGGGTTAGAAAATTAAAGAAAATATAAGACCGCGAGTAGAATCCGTTAAGTTGTTTTATTTCGATGTATAGTGTTCTCGTAAATATTAAACAACATTAGTAAGTATACTACATCGATCCACGTGCAACGCATTTTTGAATAAATAACTGTCACAGGACATTATTCCACACAGCGCCATATAGTCGCCGGTAGTCAAGTACAGACAACGACTCATCAGGCTACCCATTCTTCATTTTTATTTCATTATTGCTGAAGGATATTTATTTGCTATTGCTCTATTGATTGAGGGGGATTAACCGAAAATGGGTAGCCCGTCATGTCGTTGACCGGACATTACAAATATTACAATGTGACTGTAATGAGTATGCAATGCAAACCCCGCATTGTAAAGACGTACTTATAGTCCGTTCGCGTTAAGAATGCAGTGATTTCATTCTTGTCCTTCACCCCAGCACCCCCTAACTAATCAAATCGTTCCTAATTAGTAAGTCAAGTTCACAGTGCTCACTTGAACACATTCTGTCAAACGTACGGTTTTGTACCTGAATTTTTCTGTGTGAAACGAAATTAAATTTAAAAATGACTGCATTCTTAACGCGAACATACTATACTCGCTCTTTTTTATCACGCTAACAAGCGTTCTAAAGATTACCTATTTTTAAAGCCTTTAAAGCCACTAGGCACAACATGTAGCTCATTACATTGATCAATGACGTGCAACTGTAGTTTGATACATCATAGTAGGTATCAAACTACATGTTGGATTGGAAACAACCGTACATGTTGCGCGTCACGTGTTGCGCGCCAATTGTTGCCTAGTGGAAACACGGCTTTATAACGACTGAGCTTTGATTATTTTAAACATTAAGGGACTCCTAGAATTATAAAATTAATTGATATAAACACAAAATTTGATGGTAACTTGTCTTTTATTGCATTGAAAATAAATTTACATGCATACCCTACCTCGTGGGGAAATTAAATTTCCGTTTAGTTGAGGATTTCGGGAAGGTTGACAACAGGGGTGGGCACAATTGGTGCGGGGAGGACGATGGGGCTGGGCACGGGGCTGGGCAGCACTGGGGCGGGGAGCACGATGGGGCTGGGCACAGGGGTGGGCAGCACTGGGGCGGGGAGGACGATGGGGCTGGGCACGGGGGCGGGCAAGTCCACGATGTGGATGGGGCTGGGGGAGATCTCAGGCAGGTCAATGATGTGGATGGGGCTTGGGTAGAATGAGTTGTCGATGGCCTCATCGACGAACTCGATCTCGGAACCTTCACCAGGGGCGGCGATCGCGGCGGGGGATGGCACTGGGGAGTTTCCAGCCTGGTTGATGTTCAGGACGATCTGGACGAGGGGAGCGCTGCTGGCGGCGGGCTGGGGAGCAACAATGGGGCTGGGGCCAACGATGGGGCCGGGGGCGGGAACCTCAGGCTCGGGGCTGATGATTTCGAAGCCGGGTCCAAGGATGGGGCCAGGGGTGGGCACCTCGGGGTTGATGATTTCGAAGCCAGGTCCAAGAATGGGGCTGGGGACGGGGTTAGGCAGGCCGACGATGGGGCCAGGGGCGGGCACCTCGGGGCTGATGATCTCGAAACCGGGTCCAAGGATGGGGCTGGGCACAGGCTTGACGGGCTCGAAACCAGGTCCTAGGATGGGAGCAGGGGCGATGGGGGCAGCGGGTCCAAGAACGGGGGCAGGTGCAACAACGCCAGCGACGGTGAGGTAGTCCGAAAGCATCTGCTCGAGGGCAGCAGCGGTGGCGGGGTCGGTGCTGGGGCTGTAGATCGCGTCTACGATCTGCTGGATCTCCGCAACTTGTGCGGGACTGAACACGGCCGAAGCCACGGCGATCAGGGCAAAAGCAAATAAGTACTTCATGGTGATGCTTCTGTAAACAAAAAAAACGTTTAGTCAGATACAATCTTAGTGGAGCTTCGTTACTTGAATCTAAATAATTTGTGTAATGAATATGAAGCCACGATTTTTTGACGACCTATCGAGTGGCACCCCGTACTATAGGATAAAGAGGAAAAAAACATCACTTAATAAAATGTATAGGGCAGAGAACCCTAAGCAATGATTTTCCAAGAGTTTATTACACCATCCACGCAAAATTGCAGCAATGATTTTAAACACAAAGTAGGGTTTAATATTAAAAATCAATTGATAGTTGATTTCGTAGACTAATAGTAAATAATTGGAGGTACTTACTTGGTGGTTTGAGTCCCAAAAAAGACTATGATTTCTGAAAATCGTGAGAGTATTTTATAGTGAAGTTTATCATTTTAACTTTTTATGATTATATTATAGTATGTAAAGGTATTGTAGAAATTTATTGTTTAATGTTTTGATGTCGGACGTTTCGATAGTGGATAAGATATTGTTTGATTTATGATAGGCCATTCATAATTTTATTACACTCATTATTTGATTAAATGTTTAGGTGCCATTATATTTTTATCATAGTTTAGTAGGTACTGGCTAGATGATAGCGAGATGAATACAGGTAGCCACTTTCATCATAATGAATCTCATCGTTCCAGTTTTACAACCTAGTCCATAAACCCTAGTAAGGGTTCTACTAGCCAGGGATGGTCGTACAGATGTACAGCCAGGATCAAAATGATGTCTGTTAACAGAGAGGTCAAAACAAAAGACAACTTTGCTTGACAAAAGCATTAAGTCGTATGTGGGAGGGAGGTGCCCGTGGTGCAGTTGTGACAGTGATCGGCGACGATCGCTGTTGTAAAGCAACTCACGCCGGGAATGGGATGGGTGACCACCCCGACCGAAATTTAGTGATGTATTTTTCGGGAATCTCCGTGCTCTGGAAGGCACGTTAAGCTGTTGGTCCCGGTTGACGTCGTTAGATGTCAGTCGTTCAGCCTTGTCAGAAGCCTAAAGGCGGCTGATAACATCTGACATTTAGGTTGCTCACTAACTTTACACACCTCCAACAATCCGCACTAAGCCCGCGTGTTGGAGTATGGCTCATTCCACCTCATAATTGAGGTGAGGCCTGTGCCCAGCAGTGCGACGTATATAGGCCATTCATGAAAGTCGTATGTCAATGAAGCGTCACCAAGGAAAAAGAAAGAAAGCTGAAATAATTCCGACAGTGAGGTTTATCACTAGATCATATTATCTTGTTGGAGTATAGGCGTTCGGGAGGTTGCGTAATGTTGTCCATTTCAGCATACCTTAATTCCTCAAGACAGAGGTCTACGCAATCGAATCAGGAAAGAGGCCGACGCCGACGTAGCCTAGCGGGTTAGCAGGTTGAAGGGGCGAAGATCGCAGGGTTTCGGTGGATGCAGGCGATCTGGAAATCTATGGCGGAAGCTTATGTTCAGCGGTGGACGTCGGGTTGCTGTTGTTGATGATAATGTTGATGCGCAGTCCACAAAAAACTCGTCAAACATTATAGCCGGGCTTTTGATGTCCCTCCGATCTCACGTCAAAGAATTACCTACGCATTCCCTTTTTACAGCTACGAAGAGCCTCAAATATCGGACAGCGGAAGGTATCTAGTGAGTTATTATCACAAGAGTGAGGTATAACAACATCCGTGGCCCATTTTGGTGTATTCGAATTCAAGATTGAAATTTGTTTACAAAACTCCTCTGATGCTGACTCTTTTAGCGCAGTGGTTAATAAAACAGCGCTGATTAAGATGCAAGACGCAAGTTCTACCCGCACTCTAGCAAATGTTTGTTGATGAATTGAAAACAGATATTATTGCGCTGGGTCTGGGTGTTTGTGGTAGGTGCGTTCGTTGCTTTTCATAACAAAAGGGTACTTAGGAACCTAATAATAGGTTAGCAGGAGATGTGTCTCATATTTATTTATTCTGACCTACCTGAGTGTCCCAGGGTCTTTGTGCAGCCATGAAAAAAGTAACAAAAATAGGTTTAGGTATTAAGCGTACACCGCCACACGGGCCTTTGAACGTCGCCACCGGCATATTCTTATAGTTTACCTAGACCTACCTAATTAATATATTAAAATTTTTAATAGATTGTAACCTAAGTCCTATCCAGATGTATAGATAATCTATATTATTGTAAAGTTTCGTTGAAATTCATTCAGCAGTTGTAACGTGAAAAAGCACCACGGCACATAAACACATACAAACTTTCGCATTAAAATATTAATAGGATATACATATTATAAATTGTAAGTAAGTACTTATTTATCACCACCAAAGAATTTCTATCTTGCCGTAGCCGTAGCTACCGAAAAAAAACACTTCCAACTATGACTTCAGTGGCTCACTTGCGAAAAAAACGCGTTCGTTTTTTCGCGTTTTAATGGTAGGTGTTTTTTTTGTGGTGGTTGGTATGTACTGTTTTGTGTGAATTTCATTGGCTGTTGTTTTTAAATGTTGTTAACAACAACGATTTCGAACTGAAAATAATGTTCCTTTCGTTCTTATACAATTTCAGGCTGGTCCCGCTTCTTTCGGTTGAGTCCCGCATGTGAGCTTCTATCCTCCGCATAATCTACGAAAAAAAAAATGGGCCACCTTAAGGTGTAACCCCACAAACTAGATAGGGAACAGGTTTGTAACCCTTCCTGCGGTCTGAATTGGCTTTAGAATATTGCCTGAGTTTAGCGCTGACATCGCTCACGTTTACCGAATGAGGACCACCGTTATTTGTGCTCACCAATTGGCATATCTGTTGAGTGAGGGCGAAGGGCCTGAAAAACATAGCTGTTTGGTAGGTATATAGATAAATACACAAGTAAAACTAATAACCATATTATTATAACGCGCCCACAAACAGTGACAAGTGGCATTTCGGAAACCTCACTGATCCTCACCATCCTTAATGGATGCCTTTAGCGGTGAAACCCGTTAGCACCCAGTCTGATTTAAAACTCACGACTACAGCTGCTGTCAGCGTCTTGACTAATCAATCATCATCAGTGACACATACTTAACCTAATTAAACAATCTGTGATGGTTTTTATTGTTGTATTGTTGATATTCTCGCTGTTCTTTCATGACCTTTTAGTAGTTCATGCAAATATTTCCCCACAAGGATTTATACTGCGCACTTCTACAATATTTTTTTTACGAAGAATTGTTTACGGTGCCTGATTGCCGTAAGTAAGCCCCAAAGCAAAATCGTGATCGCAAAATGGATGGGGCGCTGATGTCTTCATTAGCGCGCCTAGTTCGGTGTTGACCCATTTCGGAACGCACCCAAAGTCATCATGACATTCAAAACGTCAAAATTTATAACCTAACTTTCTTCAGTTGGGTGCTGTAACCAAAATAAACAATTTCTTTTAAATTCATTTGTAATAATTAAAATTCAAATATGAGATTAAATGGCATCCTTTTTTCGGGTCCGTCTAGGACCAGTAAACGGAGACCACAAAGAGAGCCAGTTCCGTTTCAAATGTTATTACCATTGGAATTAAGAAAATTTGTTTCGGGTAAAGGTGATAACCTGAAGGAAGCTGCCTGTATGCAGGAAATGGCTGTGATGTTTGCCTGTTTCAAGAAGTCTGACTTCGCACAGCAAGAGTGTTTGAAGGAAGTATCAGCTTTTCAAACCTGTTATAACGATTACAATCAAAGAATGAAGGTTCAGAGGGAACAAGGGAAGAAGGGTGTGCTAGTACCTGGAGAGAAGAATTTAACGCACAGACAGTTAAACCAACTATTGAGACAGTTTCCGCCGAAGAAGTGAAAGCAGATGTTGTATTTATTTAGGACAAAATTATTTCTTAGCTCTGTATAGTTTTTAATAAATATTTAATTGTTATGTGGGTGTTTTCTTCAATAGGATTACTAATAAGTCCCTCATGGTATAGTCGCATCAGCCCTCTAACATCCCTTTCGTTGAATATAGGCATCCTTCTGGTTTTCTTGCTCATATCAATCACTTGAAACCTACTAAGTCTGACTACCATTCCCCAGCAACACCCTAAATCGAGGCGCTGCCTGCCCTGGTGGCACCCTTAGGCACGCCAAATATTAGGGGTCGACAGCCGTCTGCTCACAACATTGAACACAAATTCTCAGCGATGCCTTGCCCTGTGAATGTTATCTTCTGGATCCTACTTGGAATGGTCAATTCAAAGTAAAATTCCAACTACATCCGGTTATTAGTTCAATACATCCAGCTGGTGGTACCTTCATTCAGCATCAAAATTTCTTTGTACAGAGGCGCACACATCAGCCTTTACAAAACCATTGCAAAATGGTTCTAATGTCAGCCGCATAAGGTGCCCCTATGTAAAGCTTGATGTGTGCGTTTGTTGTTAGGTTATTTTATTTTTAGCATTAGGGATAATGCATTATCATCTTACTAAAGATAGGAAAACCAGAAAAAGGCATTCGGTCTTGGCATCAGCTTGCGAAAGACGCGGGTTCGAGTCCCGCCTGATGCCAAGACCGAATGCTTTTTTCTGGTTTTCCTATCTTTTTTAAGTTTGTTGTTGTTTTTGTTGATTCTTCATACTGTTTGTCCTGTCTGCACATGACTTTTGTATGGTCATTTTTCTATCAAGATCCAGTTGTGTCCTGTAACTCAGGTTATTTTTGTACTTACTTCAGGCACCAGTCTCTCTCAACTCTACTCAGGCATTCTTTATTGTTATCATTGTGTTTCACAAATTACTTCGTAGGCTTATTTGAGTATGATAATCATAATCATAATTCTTTATTGCATAAATACAGGTACAAAAGATCATAAAATTATACATGTCCAGCTATATTTTGCCTTTTTACTAAGCATGCATCCAGTTTACAGAGGTATTTAATCATTTATTTATTAGCAACAATACAATAAAAATTATTAATTCAATGTCAATTATGTAAATTTTTAAGTTCGTAGAGAGATTTTTATTATTATTATTTAACGAAAGCAACCCCAACTTGAACAACATACAGCTGTCATTGCTTTTATTCAAATAACAACCATACATTCTGTTATTCTTCTACTATATAAAAATAAGTCTTCCTTCCTGACGCTATAACTTCAGAACGCACTAACCGATTTCCACAGTTTTGCATTCGTTGGAAAGGTCTCGGGCTCCGTGAGGTATATAGCAAAGAAAATTCAAAAACATTTCATCAGAAAAGCGGGAAAATCTTTTTTAAAGCGAGAAAATCTTTTCCCACATACAGCTAAGTCCACGTGGACGAAGTCGCGGGCGGCTGCTAGTAACATATGATTTTGATAGTGACTGTGCCTGCATGAAATAAGTGAATTTCTTACATAGTTATGTTATTGCCTACAGCTGAGCCAGAAAAAAAATCAAGAGATGACCCATTACAAATTGCTAATATTATTTACAGAGTTATGAGCAAAAAATTTAATGTAGGTACCAAACATTCAAATTATTACTTATAATTCTCGAATACCAAATATCGCTATAACTTTACCTTACACACTCATTAATTCAATAATTTGCAATAGGTACTGTAACTGCAGTCTGTCAGCCAAGCCAGCAAGAACCTGGGCAGTAGTGCTGGCATAATATCCTTGGATAACTTGCGAGCTAAACTTTGAACTTTGAAACTTTGACTTACTTGAACTAATATTGAGTAAGTAAATCCAAGCTTTTGCTCGCGAGTGTAGGTGAGACTAATTGACACAAATAAAAGCAAGCAAACATCTTGTAAATATCATTTATTTGACAGGGTCTCATTGAAAACATTAATTATACAAACACAATACTATCAATAAAATAGCACATCACTTAGGGGCAGTGTGGATCCACTGTGGCGAAGACACTTGAAGCTCGATGCGTCGTACCGTAATTAGTTCGTCATCTATCTCGTGGACATTGTAGAACCTTTCCAACTCTTCAATTGCCTTATCTTCAAGCTGAAAAGAAATTAATCAACTGAAAAGTCTTATCTCTTAGGCTTTTCATCACCTGCGTAGGATTCTTGAGTAAAGTACTCCTACAGTGCAAGGGAGGTTAATGACAACCTGGAGAGGCTAATAACCACTGGCAAAGTCAAGGGTAGAAGACAGAGGGAGGAGTCAAATGCGATGGAGCAATCACACTACCCTTGAAATCACTATCCAAAAATGTATCATTTATCTTGTAGGAATAGTAGATTATTAACCAAGGGGATAAAGCAGTGTCTTCTGTCGCGGGTGACGACTGAAATCGCGAGCGTAACGAAGGACTCGAGGTTAACTCCCGAGCGCAGCGAGGGTGTTAATAACTTAAATCACGAGCGAAGCGAGGGATTTAATACGAGTCCTGAGTGTAGCGAGGGATTTAAGTTCACCCAAGACTAAGACAGCTTTATCACCGAGGAAAATACTCTACTTTTCGTACCATTTGCGAAAAAATATTTATTTAAAACTTTTTCTATTTATCACATACTAGCGACCCGCCCCCGCTTCATCATCATCATCAGCCTGTTGCAGTCCACTGCTGGACATAGGCCTCTCCCATTACACGCCACTGAACTCGATCTTCGGTTGCCCCCGCTTCGCACGGGTGCAATAGGATGTTATTATACATAAAAACCTTCCTTTTGAATCACTCTATCTATTGAAAAAAACCGCATCAAATCCGTTGTGTAGTTTCAAAGATTTAAGCATTCAAAGGGACAGAGAAAGCGACTTTGTTTTATACTATGTCACATAATACTGGCAGGTCATAAAGAGAAGTTTTAATTCTTAACTTCTTTTTCAAATGAGCGCTCGAAAACCTCGGTCAGTATTCCAAATTTGAATCACATTCTCTCCCTAGAGGATGAATGAAATTCAGTACAATTTTCTTTCCCTGTTTTCAACAGATTAAAAATGAGTATTGTTATGTCCTCTTTTTGCGGGCTAGAATGTCACTTTTTTGAGCAAGTGGTACGAAAATGTCTTTTTCGTCCACCGCGACAATTAATAACATTTTACTTTATTATTTAACTTTGAATTATTGTAAAATGAAGGTAACTAACAAAAAAAGGTAAGATACAAAATGGCCCTCCACAAGGTGGACCGACGATCTAGTCAAGGTCGCGGGAAGCCGCTGGATGCGAGGGCCGATCGTTGTGGAGATCCTTGGGGGAGGCCTATGCCCAGCAGTGGGCGTCGTTCGGCTGATATGATGATGATGATGATGAAGATACAAATTATTATTTGAATACAAAAGATCTGAATTACCTGAGTCAAAGCAAGTGGTTTAGTCATAATTCTGGAATGGTCTTCTTTCTGCTTTTTCTGGTCTGTTAAGATTTGATTGAACTCCATTGCTTTAGCTTTGTTAGGGCTGCTGCTCGCCACGGGAGACTCGCATATCTTCCATGGATTCTTAGGCTTTTCTGGCGTTGTTTCCACAACTAACTTATTAGATAAATAGTCCGAGAGATTCTGCATAGATGACTCGTTTCCTAGTGTTGCCATCTTTTTCCTTTGTTTCTGCGATAGTTTTGGTCCAATGTGATTTATAACTAGATTACCCTGAGGGCTTCTGGCTAATTCCGCTATTGGCGAATCTTTGGGCGATACTGACATGCGTGAAGAGGTGGGCGTGTTTTCTTGGCTGTTGGAACGAGCTATGGCACTGAATGAGTTATTTTTGGTCAGTTTCGTGAACTGCTCCACGGGTTGCTCGTTTAGAATCTCGCGAGCACTGGTGACAGCTTTGAGTCTAGCTTGGACTACTTTTTGCTGTTTCTGCTGTTGAGCTGATGGCACTTCGATCCACTTTTCTTGCTTATCACGAGCACCCTTCTCGGTTTCCTTCGAAATATTGCTCAAGGATAAAGTAATATCACCAGACACTTCGTTGGAAAGGTCAAGAGATGTCACAGAGCTGACGGATTCGTACCTCATCCTAGCCTTCTCGCTCTCCGTGTATTCAATCTTTTTTGCTTTATTTTTCTTCTTGCTAACTTCGACTAAGCTTTCATCTCTTTTCAACTCCTCATCAGTGTACTCAAGGTTGACCGGAAAGTTGACAGCAAATTCTTCAATCGACTCATCACTGACAGCATTATAGAATGGAGTGATGACTCTGGAAGACATTATAGGGTTGAATTTGCAGTAGTACGTGGATATGTCATCGAGGAGGACATTTTCGACGACGTCTAAAGATTTATTTTCGAGGACGCTGCAAAGATTGAGTGATATGAACTCCATGCAGCACTGTTTGAGTTGCGAAGCGTTGTATGTGTGTGCGAATTGGCAGAGCTCAGCGCAGTTCTTGAGGGTCAGAAGGTTGGCGAGGGCTATTTCGCACATTTCCCTCAGACGGGTGATGAAGAGCTGGTCGGCTACTACGAGGAGACTGCAGATGAAGTCGATGCTGTCAGCGTTCTCGACTTCAGGACAAGTGTCAGTGTAGAGGAAGTTTATGACAGGCAGGAGGATGCCGTGGTTGATCGGCAATGTCACTTTAGACAGTTGTTTACTCTGAAACAAAAATATACGATGTAATTTATATAGATTTCTGCACGGAACTTACATGATTGTTAATTATTTCATATAACAACGATTTTTCATGAATAGTACAGCAACTTTGATGGTAAATGAAACCTATTTAATGACAGGTTTATGAGATGAGAGATTTCCCAAAAAACTGTAAAGTCCGAACATAGCTGATCCACCAACTTCTGTCCACTGATGCACTGATGGAGGAAAAAGGTAGTTATTACAAGATAATACGAGAACGTAACTTTCTGAAGTATGGAACCTACACGGTTACACACATACAAGGAACGCTACTGGCATGGGTCATCTAACTCTGAAGGCTTCTGTACGTCACCAAGAAAGGCACTTTTCTGAGCAGCTGACACCAGTTGGATCCACTGGATTTGTTGGATCCATTTAAAGGTGACCAATTTTGACGAAAAAACCTGTTTTACTAGAAAGTTCATTTAAATTTCCTGAAAATAAGGTGACACGTCCCTTGCTATGTTTTAGAATCGCACATGACATTAAACATGATAACAGTTCTTTTGAGCGTCACCAAGAAAGACACTTCTGAACAGCTGACACTAGTTGGCTCCGTGTAGAGCTTCCCGACCCTGTAAGACCATGTGGAGTGACGTAGCAACACCAACCTCGGTCCACTGATGCAGGAACATCCCGTGGAAGTAGTCGAGTCTCGCCGCCAACACGCACTTGTGCGCCGGGACCAGCGCGCCGTCCTTGCAGCACACGGTCGTGTCCACTAGAGTGGGCAAGCGGGACCGCGCCCAGCGCTGGGCAGGCGGGGCTGGACCGCTGGCGAGACGGGAGCGTGCCGTCTCTGGCTGACTATTGGTGACGTCATACTAACCTCTGGCCACTGAGACAATATGAGCACTCGCTTGGGAGCATGTGCTTCTGACATCGAGTATCAATTTGAGAGACTAGTGCTATGCATTCTTTGGTATGTCACCAAGAATACACTTTTCTCCTACGGATCAGCTGTGCTACTTGAGTGACACATTTTGAAGCAAAAACCTGTTTTTACTAAATGCTACTCAAACGTCATCTAAATATTTTATTGCTCTCCCGAAAAAGAGGTGACATGTCTCTTGCTATGTTTTACAATTGCACAGTCGCGATATAGTATATATAGAATTTTAGTTCACTATCGAAATTAGCTATTTGAAGGTGAATACGTCACCAAGAAAGACACTTTTCTCTTCAGAACAGCTGATGAAACCAGTTGGCTCCGTATAGAGCGTCTTGTTCCTGTAAAACCACGTAGAGTGAAGTAGCAACACCTACCTCTGTCCACTGATGCACGAACATCCCGTGGAAGTAGTCGAGTCTCGCCGCCAACACGCACTTGTGCGCCGGGACCAGCGCGCCGTCCTTGCAGCACACGGTCGTGTCCACTAGAGTGGGCAAGCGGGACCGGGCCCAGCGCTGGGCAGGCGGGGCTGGACCGCTGGCGAGACGGGAGCGTGCCGTCTCTGGCTGACTATTGGTGACGTCATACTGACCTCTGGCCACTGAGACAATATGAGCACTCGCTTGGGAGCCTGTGCTTCTGACATCGAGTATCAATCTGAGAGACTAGTGCTATGCTCTCTTTGGTAAGTCACTAAAAAGACACTTTACTCCTGACCTGAGAACGGATCAGCTCATTTGAGTGACACATTTTGAAGCAAAAGCCTGTTTTTACTAAATGCTACTCAAAAGTCATCCAAATATTTTTTCCACTCCTGAAAATGAGCTGACACGTCTTTTGTTATCAAAATTGGCTACTTGAGGGTCGTTCGATTTCTTTAAGACCATGTAGTGTGAGTGTGAGTAGTGGAGGGGAGCTCTTTTGCACGTAATCAAAAAAGACACTTTTCTTTTTTGAACAGCTGATGAAACCAGTTGGCTCCGTGACCCGTGTAGAGCGTCTTGTCCCTGTAAAACCACGTAGAGTGAAACAACACCTACCTCGGTCCACTGATGCAGGAACATCCCGTGGAAGTAGTCGAGTCTCGCCGCCAACACGCACTTGTGCGCCGGGACCAGCGCGCCGTCCTTGCAGCACACGGTCGTGTCCACTAGAGTGGGCAAGCGGGACCGGGCCCAGCGCTGGGCAGGCGGGGCTGGACCGCTGGCGAGACGGGAGCGTGCCGTCTCTGTCTGACTATTGGTGACGTCATACTGACCTCTGGCCACTGAGACATAAGCACTCGCTTCTAGCACGCTCTTCTGCTGCGCCAGGTCCTCTGACATCGAGTATGACTTTGAAAGACTAGTGCTATGCTTTCTTTGTTAAGTCACCAAAAAGACACTTTAGTCCTGAGAAGGGTTCAGCTGTGTTATTTAAATGCCTCATTTTGAAGCAAAGCCTGTATTTACTAAATGCTATTAAAAGTCATCTGAAGATGGAAAGATAGATATTCTTATTTGACCAAAACATTACATTTCAAGCAAATTACAGAGAACAATGTACAATTTAGGCGGTCTTATAGCTAAAGAGCGATCTCTTCCAGACAACCTTCAGGTAGAGGATCTAAATATTTTTCCCCTCCTGAAAATAAGGTGACACGTCTCTTGCTATATTTTAGAATTGCACAATCGCGATGACATTGGTTCGCTATCTAAATTGGCTACTTGATGGTCGTCCGATCTCCTTAAGACCATGCGTCACTAAGAATGTAATGACGTGTAATGTACAACATGAATGCAATAAAAGTTTGAAGTTTGAAAGACACTTGTCTCCTCTGAAACCAGTTGGCTCCGTGTAGAGCGTCTTGTCCCTGTAAAACCACGTAGAGTGAAGTAGCAACACCTACCTCGGTCCACTGATGCAGGAACATCCCGTGGAAGTAGTCGAGTCTCGCCGCCAACACGCACTTGTGCGCCGGGACCAGCGCGCCGTCCTTGCAGCACACGGTCGTGTCCACTAGAGTGGGCAAGCGGGACCGGGCCCAGCGCTGGGCAGGCGGGGCTGGACCGCTGGCGAGACGGGAGCGTGCCGTCTCTGTCTGACTATTGGTGACGTCATACTGACCTCTGTCTACTGATACATGAGCACTCGCTTTTAGCACGCTTTTTTGCTGCGCCTGTTCTTCTTACATCGAGTATCAACCTAGTGTTATGATCTCTTTTGTAAGTCACTTAAAATATCTACACTTTACTAATGAGAACGGATCAACTGTGCTATTTAAGTGACACAATTTGAAGCAAAAGCCTGTTGTTACTAAATGCTAGAGGGAGGGTCGTCCGATCTCTTTAAGACCATGTAGTGTGAGTGTGACAGTTCTGGGAGCTCTTTTGTAGGACACCAAGAAAGACACTTTTCTATTCTGAACAGAATTTAAAGGTGACCGATTTTGACGAAAAAACGTGTTTTACTAAATGCTTCTGGAAAGTTCATTTAAATTCCTTAAAATAAGGTGACACGTCGCTTGCTATGTTTTAGAATCGCACATGTCATTTAACATGATGACAGCTCTTTTGAGCGTCACCAAGAAAGACACTTCTGAACAGCTGTCACCATTTGGCTTCGTGTAGAGCGCCTTGTCCCTGTAAGACCACGTGTGAAGTAACAACACCAACCTCAGTCCACTGATGCACGAACATCCCGTGGAAGTAGTCGAGTCTCGCCGCCAACACGCACTTGTGCGCCGGGACCAGCGCGCCGTCCTTGCAGCACACGGTCGTGTCCACTAGAGTGGGCAAGCGGGACCGGGCCCAGCGCTGGGCAGGCGGGGCTGGACCGCTGGCGAGACAGGAGTGTCTCTGTCTGACTATTGGTGACGTCATACTGACCTCTGGCCACTGAGACAATATGAGCACTCGCTTGGGAGCCTGTGCTTCTGACATCGAGTATCAATCTGAGAGACTAGTGCTATGCTCTCTTTGGTAAGTCACTAAAAAGACACTTTACTCCTGACCTGAGAACGGATCAGCTCATTTGAGTGACACATTTTGAAGCAAAAGCCTGTTTTTACTAAATGCTACTCAAAAGTCATCCAAATATTTTTTCCACTCCTGAAAATGAGCTGACACGTCTTTTGTTATCAAAATTGGCTACTTGAGGGTCGTTCGATTTCTTTAAGACCATGTAGTGTGAGTGTGAGTAGTGGTGGGGAGCTCTTTTGCACGTAATCAAAAAAGACACTTTTCTTTTTTGAACAGCTGATGAAACCAGTTGGCTCCGTGACCCGTGTAGAGCGTCTTGTCCCTGTAAAACCACGTAGAGTGAAACAACACCTACCTCTGTCCACTGATGCAGGAACATCCCGTGGAAGTAGTCGAGTCTCGCCGCCAACACGCACTTGTGCGCCGGGACCAGCGCGCCGTCCTTGCAGCACACGGTCGTGTCCACTAGAGTGGGCAAGCGGGACCGCGCCCAGCGCTGGGCAGGCGGGGCTGGACCGCTGGCGAGACGGGAGCGTGCCGTCTCTGTCTGACTATTGGTGACGTCATACTGACCTCTGGCCACTGAGACATGAGCACTCGCTTGGGAGCCCGTGCTTCTGACATCGAGTATCAATCTGAGAGACTAGTGCTATGCTTTCTTTGGTAAGTCACTAAAAAGGCACTTTACTCCTACGGATCAGCTGTGCTATAATAGCACAAGCAAAAGCCTGTTTTACTAAAAGCAACGCAAAAGGCACCTAAATATTTTTCACCTCCTGAAAATGAGGTGACACGTCTTTTGCTATCAAAATTGGCTACTTGAAGGTCGTCCGATCTCTTTACGACCATGTAGTGTGAGTGTGACTAGTGCTGGGAGCTCTTTTGTCTGTCACCAAGAAAGACACTTTTTTTGTAGGTCACCAAGAAAGACACTTTTCTCTTCTTAACAGCTGATGAAACCAGTTGGCTCTGTGTAGGTAGATCGTCTTGTCCCTGTAAAACCACGTAGAGTGAAGTAGCAACACCAACCTCGGTCCACTGATGCAGGAACATCCCGTGGAAGTAGTCGAGTCTCGCCGCCAACACGCACTTGTGCGCCGGGACCAGCGCGCCGTCCTTGCAGCACACGGTCGTGTCCACTAGAGTGGGCAAGCGGGACCGGGCCCAGCGCTGGGCAGGCGGGGCTGGACCGCTGGCGAGACGGGAGCGTGCCGTCTCTGTCTGACTATCGGTGACGTCATACTAACCTCAGGGGACTGAGACATAAGCACTCGCTTCTAGCACGCTCTTCTGCTGCGCCAGGTCCTCTGACATCGAGTATGACTTTGAAAGACTAGTGCTATGCTTTCTTTGTTAAGTCACCAAAAGACACCTTACTGCTGAGAACGAATCAGCTGTGCTATTTAAGCGACACATTTTGAAGCAAAAGCCTGTTTTTACTAAATGCTACTCAAAAGGAACGAAAAAAAATTCCCTTCCTGAAAAATGAGGTGACACGTCTCTTGCTATGTTTTAGAATTGCACAATCGCGATGACATTGATTCACTATCAAAATTGGCTAATTGAAGGCCGTCCGGTATCTTTAAGACCATGTAGTGTGAGTGTGACTAGTGCTTGGAGCTTTTTTGTAGGTCATCAAGAAATACACTTTTTTAAATTTCCTGAAAATAAGGTGACACGTCGTTTGCTATGTTTTAGAATCGCACATGACATTTAACATGATGACAGCTCTTTTGAGCGTCACCAAGAAAGACACTTCTCATCAGCTGTTACCATTTGGCTCCGTGTAGCGTCTTGTCCCTGTAAGACTATGTGAAGTGAAGTAGCAACACCAACCTCGGACCACTGATGCAGGAACATCCCGTGGAAGTAGTCGAGTCTCGCCGCCAACACGCACTTGTGCGCCGGGACCAGCGCGCCGTCCTTGCAGCACACGGTCGTGTCCACTAGAGTGGGCAAGCGGGACCGCGCCCAGCGCTGGGCAGGCGGGGCTGGACCGCTGGCGAGACGGGAGCGTGCCGTCTCTGTCTGACTATTGGTGACGTCATACTGACCTCTGGCCACTGAGACAATATGAGCACTCGCTTGGGAGCCTGTGCTTCTGACATCGAGTATCAATCTGAGAGACTAGTGCTATGCTCTCTTTGGTAAGTCACTAAAAAGACACTTTACTCCTGACCTGAGAACGGATCAGCTCATTTGAGTGACACATTTTGAAGCAAAAGCCTGTTTTTACTAAATGCTACTCAAAAGTCATCCAAATATTTTTTCCACTCCTGAAAATGAGCTGACACGTCTTTTGTTATCAAAATTGGCTACTTGAGGGTCGTTCGATTTCTTTAAGACCATGTAGTGTGAGTGTGAGTAGTGGTGGGGAGCTCTTTTGCACGTAATCAAAAAAGACACTTTTCTTTTTTGAACAGCTGATGAAACCAGTTGGCTCCGTGACCCGTGTAGAGCGTCTTGTCCCTGTAAAACCACGTAGAGCGAAACAACACCTACCTCGGTCCACTGATGCAGGAACATCCCGTGGAAGTAGTCGAGTCTCGCCGCCAACACGCACTTGTGCGCCGGGACCAGCGCGCCGTCCTTGCAGCACACGGTCGTGTCCACTAGAGTGGGCAAGCGGGACCGGGCCCAGCGCTGGGCAGGGGCTGAGGTGTGGGACGCGGACTCTTTGAGGTAAATCGTTCCGTCTCTGTAACTGAATATTTTGGCCGTTGTTATTTTATGTCTGTAAAAATTTCAAGATAGATGGAAGTGATGGCGCAATACCGTCATATAAAGCAGGCTGGGCCAAACATTTTTGCGAATAGCAATACTCGATTTCTCAAAACTGTTAAAGGAAGGGCAAGCGGGGTGAAAATGCATGAAATTTTAGTTACAATGGAGCGCTTCACGGGAAGACTGCTTGCTTTTTCATCTCACAAACATCACAATAATTTTGTTTTATATTCAACCAAGGAACATAATAAAACTTTCTCCTACGTGAATAATATGCTTTGTTACGCGCACATACTCATGAATAAAAATTGTAAACAGATAAATAAATACCCTGAATTGAAAGTAATATAAAATAAGAGTGGTAACTTTGTACAAAAGTCTTTGTTCCTTAAAGTCAGAAACATAAAAGCTTGAATTCCAGTGTCAGTCACTAAAAATATCTAGTACAGAAACAACAGTCTGACACCGGTGGTAGAATCACATTATGTTTGTATTGCAATTTTGTAATTAATTATTTTTAATTCATGGAAAATTAAAACAAAAAGGAACAAATTTATATAAAGTCTAACCTAATATAAATAGGTATTAATATAAAAACTAAACTACTTATAAATGAAAAATTTCTATATTTTTTATATCCATAATATTAAAATTTATTTTGTACATCTATTATTAAGGATATTTATTTTTCTTTGGTTGATTTGACAGTTCGAAAGTAGGTACAGTCAAGTTGGGTAACTTTGAATTTCAGGGTAACATTGAATCCACTCTTTTAGATCAGTTACTGTTGACAAATGCTCCAACTGAAAGATGTTGTTGAGTCTATGAGGGATGGTCTCAAAAACAAACCTTAAACAACAGTTATGTAGGTACTTTCACTGTTCTTAAACAGTGGATTCAATGTTACCCAACTTGACCTTACTTGTTACAGGTTTAGTTATTATATTTTTGTTCGTTCAGCCGCGCTATTCCGGCGCACATCGGATATCACTTCACATCTCGGTGCTTCACGCTTACCTCAATCATCAATACGCTTTACATTAGTATTTTCCCTCATTTTGTATGTAAATAATTTAAAAATGTTATTTGTCTTAGTCCTTTTTTTTTAAACGACCACAGTTGCAAAGAAATTGAATTTTAAAGTTCACTCACACGAGCGAAGGGAGTTTTGGCGTCCGCCGGAATAGCATAGCAGTACTTACTAAAACTTATCCAGCAGTTTGTGCAGTGCCATGACCTGCAGCCGCTTGGCCGCGGCCTGCACGAGCTTCACGGGGTCGCAGTACAGATGGCGCGGGGGTGTGTCCACGCTGCGGCGGTTGCGGTTGCCTTTCTTCTTCTCCGTTTGTTTGTACACTTCAAATGCTGATATTTCTGATGAGTTTTCTGGAGGTCATTTGAAATGTTTAATTGCTTTAAAATTGGTAGATGAAAGTAAGTAGTTTTTTAAAAAAATACAAACTAAATAACATTGAAAATAAAGTTTCATTTTTACTTTGTTGGACTCTCAACTGGGATAGCAGTCGCTTTTGAAAAATGCAATTTCAATTTGCAGTTTTTTTCTAGTTATATTGTTAGTAACATAAATATTTATGTATCGAACAATTCTGCCTGAAAACTACTATTACCTACCTAAGCAATTCTGTGCTACAGAGACAGATTTTTAAATCGTCAAAGTAAACACTGCTTGGTATATTGTTAACAGTACAATATACCCAAAGGACAATCAAAAATACACTTTGTTTGAAGAGGACACATTTTAACAATTAGTTTAAATAGACAACTAGCATTTTATTCACAAAAACACAGTATTCTAATTAATATTAGTAGTTGTATTTTTATGTAACAAAATTCAAACTCACCAATCAAATCCAAATCAACTTCATCAAGCAATTCCTTCTCTTTCTTCCCCGCACCAGGCAGGTCTTCCCTCCTTATCTTCAGTCCACAGGGGCCCAGTTCAGCCACGTCACAGCTCCCCGTGTACATAAACTTGAGGATCCTCTCGAACACTTCAGGGTGAACGTTCTCCAAGGTCACTGTGGGTTTTTCACCGCAAACTGCCAGTTGGTCTTGGTAAATATTGTAGAGGTGCTCGCTGCTAGATGCGATGATAAATATGTGCGCGGGATAAAGTTTTGTGCCGATCTGAAAATACAGGGAATATGTTGAGATTGAGAGCCGAAGATTTTAAAGATTTTTCTTGATATTATTATTTACACAGCGCCATCTAGCCGCAACTTACGCCAAGCTTGCTGTGCTGTAGGATACTAGACAACGAATAAACAATAATAATTTTTTTTTTGTAAATACTTACTTAATTTACATAGGAAACACCAAAACTAGTAAAAATCTACATGCTCATGTACACGAAAGTTTATACTATGCGGGGATCGAACCCGCGACCTTCGATGTAGTAGCCATCTTCTGAACCATTACACCAAACGGTCGTCAAACTTAATAATAATCTGAAAATTTGCGTGTTACCGCGTTTTATGCTGGAAACATAAACTGCCGATCTTAAGTAGTTAGGTGCTATGAGAACTCTTTACCTTAAACACGACATCGTGTAACAAATCATCGTCAGTAGCAGTTTCCAGAAGAGATCCCATGTGCTTCGAGAAACACGACGGTGAGAGCTCGGGCAGTGATCTGAGGCCGCATGTGGGTTTTATCTAAAAAAAGCATTAAAAAATTAGTTATTATTTTGAGTAAAATCTGGGACACTTCTGTTTTTTTGCATTTAAAAGTAAAGCTCAGTGTTCATGATTGATTTCTCGATTGAAAATACATTATTTAAAAAAAACTCTATTACATAGTGGCATTTGGCTACTTCGGCAATAGATTATAGTAAATTCCACCAAACTAAGCAGAACCTATACTATTGAATACTAGACACTGCTTAAACATAATAAAATACTTTTTGTAAATACATAGGTACATAGGAAACCCCAAGATCTTACAAAAGAGAAATCACAAACGTACCTGTAAACACGCAAAGTTGTGTCCTTCCGAGTCAACAGCAATCGACACAGCTCTATGAATGTTGGCTAACTTCGTGATTCTAACCGCCGTACAATCGTCCTTCTCAAGAAACTTGACAAGTGCCGATTTGTTGCTGTCTCGCTCCTTCTCCTTCCTGATTGGCTGCGGCTGGGTGGGCGTGGCCTTCCGGGAGATCGTGCCGACAAAGGCTTCGCCGTATTTGGTGGTGAAATACAGAGCGTCGTGGGTTAGAGTCACTTGGATGATCACTGTCTGGTGACTTAGTCCGAAAACACATCTGTTTGGGAAAAAATAGAAGTTCTTTTGAATTCAGGTTTTGCAGTGGAAGATTCAATAGGCCGCAGAACTTACCGTTTAAGAAATGTATGACCATACATTTAAATTTTGAAGGTCCATAACCATAGATTTTCAACACGGCCGGCTTTAAGCACCCTTGCATCATTAAGGCCGTAATTATCAAGTCATAGAGTTGGACATTACAGGAGCCATAAAACTTAAATCGAGTTTCAAAAAACTTGTCATTAAAGCGCACATTTACAAATATTTCCAAAGTGCATAATGGAAAAAAATGAAAGCAGCACAATATTCTAATAGGGTCTTGCACAACCGCTACTATGGCAATCAAATTTTATTTCGGTGTGCAATTAACATAATATTAAAGATGCAAGCGTAAAGAAAAGCAGTTAATCAGTAGTAGAGGCACATAATGCTTTTTTACTCGAACTTTCTCGAGTTATTATTAATTACTAATAATAAGTACAGACGCCTTTAGACTTAAATAAACCATTTCTGTAGCGAAATCACATATTATGCTGTTGGTTCCTTGTAGGTAAGTGTGGAACCTTGAATATTCCTACCTACGTTCTTACGTTAGTTTACTATCTATTTCGCCCTCGTAGCAACAAACCGCTTAGCTCAGCGGCGCAGGCGCCAACCTCAGATTATGTTGTAACTCAGTGGGGTTCGAATCTTGATCAAGACACATTTTTTCTGTCATACTTAGCAATTTTGTAAATCACTACTATGTACCCTTAACCGGCCAAAGAGAAAATAGTTCTCACCTGAATTTGAACCTTGATGGAAAACCAATGAAAAATTTACTACGCCATGCCCGATTAAAGGTTAAATGGATATTTGTTAATTAAGCCTTAAGGCGTCTGCACTTATCATTAAGTTCTACATGAAATATGCTATGACGTTCTGAGTACAAACCTGGTGAGAGCGTTGGTGGCGTCCTGCCAGATCAGCAGTTGGCCGACGTTGGTGAGCAGTAGAGCGGTGACGCGCGAGTACACGCCTTGCTCGCTCACCTTCGCTTCCACGCACACTTGGCGAAGGTTTATCTGTCTGGAAAACGTTTACACTTTTAGAAAAGGTTACCTAATCATAACTTATACAAGATCTTAAAAATGAATAATTAATTGGACCGAAAAGTAGTTAGTTGTTCAAAGTATTTGCTTTAGATATAGGCTCCAACTTGTGGCAGGCCCTCACTTTAAACAGTAAGTGAAAGAAAATATCGGAGGGTTGTGAATCCCATAGGGAAAGCTTCGAAGATCTTGCCTCGAAGCGAACTTAAAGACTAACCCCCTTATTCATGAAAACGAACGCGACGCTAAAGCATAGTTGAAGCAATTGACGTGTTATATCACTTACTCGCAAATGGCAGCAGCAACTAGAATGAAAGTAACAAAGCGATACTAAAATTAACGAATTGTTGAAGAGCTGTTTAAGTTTTTATAAAAAAGAGGGTCAATGACGATGAGTGAAATTTTGGTGCACCAGATCCTCGGTTAGCGTAATTATTTATTTATGATAAGGTACACCAAAAGCAATGCATACAAAAACATACACAATAAAGTACACATGGGTCTTAGATCATATATGCTCGCCTGTTACAGGTATACACAACATTGGCCAAGAAATGCCGCTGTTGGTTTTGGAGTAAGTCCCTCTACAAATGTTAAACAAAAATAAAATCAAAAATTATATAAAACAAAAATATGATTCAAGCCGAGTTGGCACCGATAGACTGGAAGTGCTCAACCAATTTACCCAATTTGAATTTCAAGGAAGCGTAGGTATAATAAGTTTTTTTGCCTGTTAGCCCAAGTTGTTAGCCCATGTTGTGGCTTGAGCGGAATGCTCACAACGTATTGTCATGAGTGCGTACGGATGTACCGTTCTCAGATCGGTATTAATACGCATCTTGTGTAGGCTTTAAGTAACTCTATAAACTCACTTGATAGCAATCTTCTTGCACATGTATTTGTGCAGCAAATAAACGTCTCCGCGGCTCGTCGTTATGACAGTGGCGGCGTCCGCAGCCGCCACTAATTGTAGTTCCACCTCTTCTTTGTTGTTCATCGTCAATGGCACCTGGAAATAAAACATTTTGATAACATATCATAAACGACCTATATACGTCTACTGATGGACACAAGCCTCACCTCAACTTTGAGGTGTAATGGGCCATACTCCAACACGCGGGCTTAGTGCGGATTGCGGAGGCTAGTGAGCAACCTTAATGTCAGATGTTATGAAGCCGCCCTAAGGCCTCTGACTAGCTTAACGACTGACATCTAGCGACGCCGAGCCGAAGTATTGGCTGAGGTTGGTGCTGTTTAGGGATTATTGGAGTGTCTGTAAATAACTAACCTTTTTAAGCTTTAACACGAGCTTTTGGTCCACCTGTGGCTGTAGTTGGAACCTACGCTAAAGCAACATTGCTTTAGTTTTTATGACTAAGGGAGTTAGGCTTCAGCCCTAGTAGTCATCTATGCGCGGAAAATGTAAATTATGCTTGACGTGTAATCATTGCCTATAATCTGTCGTTTAAGGGAGTTCTTACCTTCTTAGGCTTAGTACTAGAAGTTATCTAAATTGTGTCTGGGGTGAAATACAAACTCATACATACCTTTACGACCTTATCCCTAATGGGTTAGTCAGAGGCACACTGATTGTTGCCGTCACGGTGAACGGAACATTCAGAAGCTTACATTTCGCCGAAGGGATTCTAACCCAACGTGGTAAGGGGCAAGCCTACCAGCGTTGTCCGGGTTGTTGAGTTTTATATCGGTGTTTTCCATCCCGGAGAGTTAGCCGCAAATAGAAGAAAGAACACAAAGTGGGTGTGTTCCGGCCAGATTCGATCTGGGGCCCATCGGGTTCCGGGCCAGAGTGTTTAACCACTGGGCCAAGACGCTCTCCTCTGCGGTGAAATTGTCTACTAAAATCTGCTACCTAACTAAACCTCACCTTCTTAGGCTTCAACAGTAGTTTCTCCTCCACAGGGTGTCCGAGTTGTCCGTGGTTGGCACCCCACGTGTAGACGGCGCGCGCGCTCCACACGACGCCATGCGAACGCGCCGCGCAAACTCCAGATGGCTGCGACAACTTGAACAGTGGCTTCACTGACGGTAGACGGATTGTAACTTCCCTCTAATGCTGTAATAAATGGAGTGTAAACCTCACCTTCTTAGGCTTCAACAGTAGTTTCTCCTCCGCAGGGTGCCCTAGTTGTCCGTGGTTGGCACCCCACGTGTAAACGGCGCGCGCGCTCCACACGACGCCATGTGAACGCGCCGCGCACACGCCTGATGGCTGCGACAACTTGAATAGTGGCTTCACTGACGGCAGACGGATTGTTACTTCCGTCTAATGCTGTAATAAATGGAGTATAAACCTCACCTTCTTAGGCTTCAACAGTAGTTTCTCCTCCGCAGGGTGTCCAAGTTGTCCGTGGTTGGCACCCCACGTGTAGACGGCGCGCGCGCTCCACACGACGCCATGCGAACGCGCCGCGCAAACGCCCGATGGTTGCGACAACTTGAATAGTGGCTCCATTGACGGTAGGCGGATTGTTACTTCCCTCTAATGCTGTAATAAATGGAGTATAAACCTCACCTTTTTAGGCTTCAACAGTAGTTTCTCCTCCGCAGGGTGTCCCAGTTGTCCGTGGTTGGCACCCCACGTGTAAACGGCGCGCGCGCTCCACACGACGCCATGCGAACGCGCCGCGCACACGCCAGACGGCTGCGACAACTTGAACAGTGGCTTCACTGACAGTAGCCGGATTGTTACTTCCCTCTAATGCTGTAATAAATGGAGTATAAACCTCACCTTCTTAGGCTTCAATAGTAGTTTCTCCTCCACAGGGTGTCCCAGTTGTCCGTGGTTGGCACCCTACGTGTAGACGGCGCGCGCGCTCCACACGACGCCGTGCGAACGCGCCGCGCACACGCCAGACGGCTGCGACAACTTGAATAGTGGCTTTACCGACGGCAGACGGATTGTTACTTCCCTCTTATGCTGTAATAAATGGAGCATAAGCCTCACCTTCTTAGGCTTCAACAGTAGTTTCTCCTCCGCAGGGTGTCCCAGTTGTCCGTGGTTGGTGCCCCAAGTGTAGACGGCGCGCGCGCTCCAAACGACGCCATGCGAACGCGCAGCGCAAACGCCTGATGGCTGCGACAACTTGAATAGTGGCTTCACTGACGGTAGACGGATTGAAGAGGCACCCTTGCCAGAGGATTGGCTCAGGTTGTCGGTGCTGTTTAGAGAGTATTGAAGCACCTGGGGGGAAAATTTTGGAGTGGTTATAAAAGGAAGATCTCTCTTTGAAACCTAAAACACTGTACATCGATATTTGCGTCTTTCAGCTGGGTCGAAGCTTTACTACAACTAATAAGAGCCACCGGCGAGCTCAGTGAGAAATGTGGAAATGGTTTATGTAAGACTAGGATAAACCTTACTGACAAATGTTATTGAGGCGCCTTCAGGCATCCCAGAATATTCTAGGCTTAACGTCTGACATCTTCAAATGCACCACTGAATTTAGGTCAGGGCAACCCATCGGTAAAATCAGTGAATAAAAGAGATGTTTGATAATCACTCACAGTGCCGCTCTCCATCAAGAAGACAGTAGAGTTGAGCATGACAGCAGCCTGCATACACGGCTCGGGCAGCACCAGCTGCACGGGCTGCAGAGCTGTGAAGTGTGGACCTCCAGCTCTTGCCGTCTGCCCGCAGCACCAGACTTCGCCATCGGTGACGCCAGTGCATACCCATATGCTGTGGAACTTGCCTAGGCACACCTAAGGGAAAGAGGAACTTTTCATTAATGATAGTGGAGCAATTCGGTTAATTTGATGGAAGCTGTCGAAAACTCACTACTTAGGTACCTACTGTGCCTATGTCCTTATTTATTCGCGTATTAGGTCATTTGAGATTCGTTAATTAAGATTATGAGTAAAATTGGTGTCAGTGAATTCGTTTTCACTCTTGCCTTTAGGCGCCCGGGATGCGCATGCACGACTAAAGAGACAAACATTATAATCGCCAGCATGCCTGTACTGATGGAATTACTCCAATAGGCAGTGGTTTGATCATTTTGTTTTGGTATTACTACTTTACTCCCTGACATAGGCCAGCGGAAAAGCAAGTTGATGTGGAAGAGGGCAGAGAAACAATAGGCATTCAGTCAGCGAAGCGTTGATGAGGAAACTATTTGAAGGTAGCGTAATACGCCGACATTGGCGATAATTTGTAAACCTACGCTATGTTATTTATGAAAAAAAAGTTATTTCATAAAATAACCAATTCACATAGTAAAACAGTTACTAATCGCCTAATTACTGACCGATAACTGTTACGCGACTGATTAGGAAGTAATCTAGAAGCAATAAAAGATTTCAAACATTCATTTCAAAGGTGATTTATTATTCACATTTGCGATCTCATTTGATGTGGATGCGGATAAACGTCACCGTAGGAGTTAGGAGCGAACTTGTACGATTGAAATGGGTTCACGGCTGACACGACACGGACTACCTTCTTCGGGGGCTCTTCTATGTAAGACACATCTTCTACGTAAGAAGGCACCTGTTGAACTTTCTGGTTCGGATTCTGGTGAAGTTTCGAAGGCAAAAACTTGAAGTCTGCCGCCATAGCCCCTAGCAGCGGCTCACCTCTTATGATACAGTACGCGAACAAAATCAGGATAGAATAGGCAAGGATTAACAGAACAACGTAAGATATCATCTTTCCTTTGCTTGAGGCGAAGGATTTGCTCATAGCATCAAAACAGCCGACGTAGATGTAACCTTGTATATCGGGGCCAGCTCTGAATGTACAGTCCTTCGATACAGGCGACATACTTGTCCTATTTTCAAGCTTGCAGCATTGTATCGGATAAAGTTTACTGGCAGTTTTCTGCCAATTGGACTCTGCGAAATCTCGGTAATCATTCACGCCACAGCACTTGTAGTTCACCATGACGTAATTCCAGAGGTAAGTCAGCAGGTCGTTTTCGTTTCCATAGTTAGAATGTATAGTTTTTTCCATGTAATGTCGAGTCTTCTCGTTCTTTGTGTAAATGTTGTAGACACCAGATACGAAGAAAATCCAAAAGGCTATAGAAGATATGACAGTGACTAGGAATATGTATGATTTGATCGCGCACTTGATTTTGCATCCAGCGCCAAGGATACCGCAGCAGGAAGTCGTCATGGTCAAGAATGCGAGGATTATAAGCACCGTGGTCATGGGAGTGAACCAGAGTTTTAGGTTAACGAACTCAGCAATAGTTCCGACCATGGGACTCTTGGTGATGGTATAGTTCACATCCTGGAAGAATTGGGTATTGATGACGCACCAAATGCAGATGACCGCGCCTATGAAACCGACCAGGAAGAACAATATATTTGTGAAGCCTAAACACGTTCTCGGTAGTCCAACTGTATGCATTTTTAGATCATATCATATTATTTTGTAAATAAAATAGAAAAATCATTATCTAAACGATTGTCATTCAATGACATTGATCTATTTATTTTTACAAATTCTGTCAATGTCATGTTCGTGGAATCTAAAGAGTTTTTAGCGTAATCATAAAGTTCTCATTCTCCTCAACATGCTAAAAGAACACCACGTTTATTTAACACTAGCGGCCGCCCGCGACTTTGCCCCTGTGCACTTGGGTTAAAAAGGAATGTAATAGGTATATTTTTATAAATTGTAGCTTATGTCCTATTCAGATGCATCACTACATAGTATAAAACAAAGTCGCTTTCTTTGTCCCTATGTCCCTTTGTATGCTTAAATCTTTGTAACTACGCAACGGATTTTGATGCGGTTTTTCTTAATAGATAGAGTGATTCAAGAGGAAGGTTTATATGTATAATAACATCCTATTTATTGTTTATTTAATTAAAATATAAAGAACTTTTATATGTAGCTTTCCTTTATTTCTATTTTCACAGAGTAACAGACATTTTAAATACTTGACATGTCTTCTTCCTTTTAATCTTGTGTCACTCCTACAAAGAGTTTTACAATACTCCGCCTCACGAGATTAGTCTATTAGACTACATTGATGATAGTCCTTAGTCTATCAAACTTTGGAGCAGGTAAAGCCTTTGTCAAAAGATCTGCTTCCATTGCTTCTGTGGGACGGTATTTGACATCTATATGACCATCTTTCACAGCATCTCTTATAAAATGCTCTCTAATACTAATATGTTTTGACTTGCTGCTGATGACTGGGTTTTTGACTAGTTTTTGAGCTGCTTGGTTATCATTATAAATATCAATAACTTCAACATTACATTTTAACTCATTCAGCAAGTTCTTTTGGTATATGGCTTCTTTCGATGCTTCCGTGAGAGCCATGTACTCAGCTTCAGCAGTACTCAGTGCAACGGTGCGCTGCTTCTTCGTTTCCCAGCTTATTGGCGTTCCACCATAGGTAAATATGTAACCCGTTACAGATCGACGATCAATGTCACATGATGCCCAATCTGCGTCAGCTGTTCCTTCAAGCGTCATGTTTCCTTTTCTGTAGGTTAACCCCAAGTCCTTGGTTCCTTGTAAGTATCGCAGAACTCTTTTCGCTGCTTTAAAATGCTCAGAAGTATAGCAGTTATTGTACTGACTTAAGTAGCTAACAGCAAACATTATTTCTGGACGAGTGGCAACAGCTAGGTACATGAGAGAACCTATGAGGTTTTGATAAGGTATATCTTTTTCCTTCACGGGACTTGACCCTTTTGCCAACTTTAATCCTGTCTCCATTGGAGTAGATGCAGGTTTGCAGTCTAGGCATCCAAATTTCTCTAATATTGTCTCAATATACTTTCTTTGTTTCAATATCATTCGATTCTGATCTCGTTCGAATGTTATTCCGAGACAATAATTAATTTTGCCTAAGTCGCGCATTTGAAACTTTTTCAATAGTAATTTCTTGACATTGTTTATTTTATCCTGTGATTTACAAGCAATTATGATGTCATCAACGTATATGCTAATAATAATGGTATCCTCTCCGCCTTTCGCATATAAGTACATACATGGATCAACTTTAGTAGGAGTAAAACCAATGGCTTTTAATTCGGCATCCAGCTTTTTGTACCACTGCCTTCCAGATTGTTTTAATCCGTATATCGCCTTATTTAATTTACATACAGCGTTTTCTTTGTCTTGGTTTAAGTCGTTTAGCATTTTACTCGCTTTTTGTTTTAAGTCCGGTTCATTTGTAGTTTTCATAATCTTTTCAAGATAACCTTCTAAATTTTTAGGCTTTTTCATAAATATTTCTTCTTCAATGTCACCATTTAAGAATGCAGTACATATATCTATCTGGTTTAAATGCATATCCTTTTGGACAGCTAAAGATACTAACAGTCGTATTGAACTTAGTCGAGTTACAGGTGCGAACACTTCTTGATAGTCGACACCAGGTATTTGCGAAAATCCTCGGGCTACTAGACGAGCCTTTTTGCGTTCAACATTTCCATCTGGTCCCAATTTATCTTTTAAAATCATCTTGCTGTCAATTACATTTCGGCAAGGGGGTTTCTTTATTATAGACCAGGTATCATTTTTTAAATGTGCTGTTATCTCAGAAAGAATCGCATCAGTCCATATTGAATCATCTTCTTTTCCCATGGAAACAGCACAAACATAATCATTTGTCCAAACCGGCGGTTGTCTGGATCTTCGAGGTCTCTCATTTATTATTATGTCATCGCTTTGATTCTTTTCAGGTTCTGTTTCTTGAATGACATCATTGTCGTTTGCCTCCATTTCATTTGTACGATCATCATTCAGAGAAGTTGCTTCATTTTGTAGTAAATCGCCATTTGTTTCTGTTCTTTCTGGATCATTGAATATTTCAGAGTCAACGAATGTTTCGATGTCGTTAGTTTGATGCTGTTCTTCATTTTGTTTTTTTTTATTATTTACATGTATTATTTCTACTGACTTTCTTTCGATCTTGTTTTCTTTCTTGTTATTAACTTTTTCTTTATTTTCATAATATAACGTTTTCATTATTCTCACATCTCTGCATATAATAACATTATTTGTTTCAGGTATTAATATCCTGTAAGCTTTACTATTTTCCGAATATCCCAGGAATATTCCTTCAGTTACTTTTGAAGTAAATTTTCGTTTCTGCTTCTTATTCTTATTAAGTGCGAATGCTTTTAATCCGAATATATGTAGGTGTTGTACAGACGGTTTTCTTCCAACCCAAATTTCAAATGGAGTTTTATTTTTAATTGTCTTTGATGGAGTTCGGTTCAGTAGGTAATTTGCTGTAGAAACAGCTTCTGCCCAATATTTTTCAGGCATGTTCCCATCAAGTAATAGGCATCTGGCCTTTTCTTGTAGGCTTCTATTTTTTCTTTCTGCTGTACCGTTTTGCTGAGGTGTATATGCACAGCTAAGTCTTCTACGTATTCCGCATCCTTTTAAATACCCATCAAATTCTTTATTAATGTATTCAGTCCCATTATCAGATTGAAATAATTTTATTTTATTTCCAGTCCATGTTTCCATTTCTTCTTTATATTGTTTGAATTTCTCAAATACTTCATTTTTTGTTTGGATAATGTACACTCTTGAATATCTTGAGTATTCATCAATGAACGTGACAAAATATTTTCCTCCACTCACGGATTCGACATTCATGGGCCCACAGACGTCAGAATGTACAATTTCAAGACGTTGTGTTGTTCTAGATTTGTCATTATTTTTAGGAAAAGGTAGTCTGCTCATCTTTCCTTTTATGCATACTTCGCATTCATTGAGTTTTTGATTTATGTCAAATTTGAGTCCGTTCATAGCTTCATCTTTTAGTGCTTGTTTGAGATTTACTTCATTTATGTGGCCTAGTTTTCTGTGCCATTCATCAATTTCAGCATTGAACGTAGTTTCTTCTTTCAAATGTATGTCATAATCATTCTTATTGTTCATCAAATAGTATAGACCATTTACATTTTTAGCCTTTAGTTCTATTTTGTTTGTTTTCAAATCTTTAACAGTTGCGATATTTTCTTTAAATAGTACGGTCTTCCCTTTCTTTGTTATTTTTGAAACAGATAAAAGATTTGTAGTAAGATTTTTTACATACAGTGAATCTTCAAGTTTTATATTCTTATCATCGACTTTAATTTGAACATTTCCTTTGCCTTCAATATGAGTTGTGGTATTGTCGGCTGCTAATTTAAGCGTTCCGTCGTATTTTTGAATGGATGTGAAGATGCTCAAATTATTGCACATGTGGGATGTGCACCCACTATCTAAACACCATTTCTTTTTATTGCTATTTGGTTCCGTGACTAAACATATGTCTTGTGCCGTGTTAGATCTTTCTGGCTCGTTATGTTTATTTCGGAATCTACAATTTTGTGCCTTATGTCCAAATTTCTTGCAAATCTGACAATATATTGGTTTCTTCTTCTGATGAAAATATTTTTTTGTAAACATTGCGTTGGTTTCAGTATCATTGACTTCAGAGTATTTTCGAGCTTCGGTTTCTTCTAAAATTTTAATTTTGAGCTCCTCTGGTAAAGGTAGAGTATCTCTGGATTCGATCGCGATACGGAAATTTTCAAAATTAGACGATAATGAGTATAGCATTATGACGGATATGAGATCTTTATTAATATCTACGTCCATGTTCGCTAATTTGTCTACCGTATCAGTTAGATCATCCAAATGTTGTCGTAGATCACTACCTTCTTTATATTTCGATACAATTAATTGCTTAAGGAGTGAAGCCTTTTTGGTTGGTCTCTTACTTTCGTAAGTATCTTCAAGTTTGTGCCATATTTCTTGTGCAGTTTCGCATTTTTTGACGTTTTTTATTTCTTGTGACGAAATAAGTAACAATAGTTCTGACCTGGCAAGAAGTACATTTTCTTCATACTTAGTAACGGCTGCTACATCGTTTTCAGTACTGGGTGGTTTTGGATTTACGACATATTTCCATAATCCAGCTTTTATCATGACCGCTTGTGCTTGAACTTTCCAAGTATCATAATTGTCGCGATTTAGTTGCTCTATACGATATGAGCTGCCTGCCATTTTTCTTTACACTTTATTTCATATTTATGTGCCCATAACCTATTGTTTATTTAATTAAAATATAAAGAACTTTTATATGTAGCTTTCCTTTTATATGTAGCTTTCCTTTATTTCTATTTTCACAGAGTAACAGACATTTTAAATACTTGACATGTCTTCTTCCTTTTAATCTTGTGTCACTCCTACAAAGAGTTTTACAATACTATTGCACCCGTGCGAAGCGGGGCGGGTCGCTAGTAAGATATATTAGTGTAAAGTGTCATTAAAATCCATACAAACTTTTGCATTATAATATTAGTAGGACAACATAATCTGCTTAGTGCCCACGCAGTAATCCTGCGGCAGGATTGTATTTGTGTGTTCAAGGTAATTGTCACAGTCATTGATTCACGATATGCTCCACTAAACTTGAAACCAAGGCCTGAGTTCCTACAGTCAACCTTAAAAAAATTACATGCGCTTTAAACATGGTTGACAGAAAATTTTGGAATAAAAAATGGACCGTGGCAGACAACTGTCAATCCGTTACATATCCTGTAACCTTGGTCTGCTGGAAGAAATTTATTTTTAGGGATAAACTCGCTTTTGCTGTCCTAAATACCGTCTATTGTAATTGTTGACGAAAAAATACAAAAATCAATAATGGCGCAATGTTTGAAGAAAGGCTTTCAGTTCTGAGCAGTATGCATGACGAAACTTGAATCTGCATAGGTCGATAAGAACGCACCTGTTTGACGCGCGTGTTGCTTCGAGCGAAAGCTGTGAGCAGATCCGGCGCGAGTCGCTGCTGGTGCGCGCCCGTGCCCAGCGTGTAGTTAGAGTTGCTGCCCCAGACGTAAGCCTCGCTTGGGTGAGCGCTCAGGTGCTTGTACATGTATTGGCGGTCTAGCATCTTTTTAGACTACACGCCCGCGATCGCAAAACTTTATTGCTTTGACATTTATTAGTTTGCCAGTTACTACAACTAACTAACGAATATCTATAGAGCTACTGCGAGAACTAGCATTTAACGCATTCTATAATGTAATGAAACTTTAATGACTAGACTGATTCTAGAAGTAAAATTGACAATGGAGCATGCTTAAAGAAGCATTCAGTCCTTAGCAGTTTGCATGACGAAACTGGAAGCAAATCGCTTTGTATTGGTGAAAGACTTATTTTTGTCCTTGTCGCACGCACCTGTTTGACGCGCGTGTTGCTCCGAGCGAAAGCTGTGAGCAGATCCGGCGCGAGTCGCTGCTGGTGCGCGCCCGTGCCCAGCGTGTAGTTAGAGTTGCTGCCCCAGACGTAAGCCTCGCTTGGGTGAGCGCTAAGGTGCTTATACATGTATTGGCGGTCTAGTTTCTCTTTAGACTACAATGCCCGCTATCGCAGAACTTTTTGCTGTGACTTCTATTAGTTGCCAGCTATTTCAACTAGCTTCAGAATATCTGCAGAGCTACTTCGGAGACTTGCTTTCAACTCATCCTGGTATGTGATGAAACTTTCAATGACTCGACAGATTTTAGAAGTAAAACTGGCTGTCCCGACATACGTTCCCCTACACACACATTCGTTCGTCCTTACCTATTTCCATCAGAGAGTCCCAATCCCTATCCATCTTCAAAACAGCTGTCAAAGCTCATTTTCTCAAGCTTTGACTTTTCTGGCTCTTATCTTCCTTGTTCTTTTCATCCTGTCCTTTATTTCTGTCAGTAGTTTCTATGCTGATGTTGCTTTGGATAATCCATACACATCCATTTTTCTTATCATCTCATGTATCTGTATTGTATGTATAATATGTATTATGTATGTTTATATATATATATTGTTTATTTTTATTGTTTATTAAGGTTTATTTGTGTATTTTAAACATCATGTATATTTCATTTACCACTTAAGATAGGTATTTTTATGTATTTTATTTATTATTTTTAGAAGTAAACAATTTCCAATGCTGAATTAATTGTGCACCTGCGAACTCGTCCTATCATATTTCCTCTGCCTGTAGGTTGTCTGGAAGAGATTGCTTCTAGCAATAAGACCGCCTAAATTGTACATTTATGTGAACATGTATTCCTTACAAATGTGTTATTTTGTGTGCAATAAAGTGTTTATCTATCTATCTATCTACGTTGTCCTGTTGTCAATTATTGACAGGTAGAAATGGTTGCTAAAGAAAACTAAATTGTTGTTTTCCACTATATTCCTAGCATTTTCTTATGATTACTCACCTTTTAAACTTCTCTGGACCTTCACGAATATTTCGAAACTAAAATTAGCCCAATCCGTGTTCCCGAGTTTGAGCGAGACTAACAGCAATCCATTTTTATTTATAAAGATGACATGACAATGGAGCATGCTTAAAGAAGCATTCAGTCCTTAGAAAACGCATTGTATTATTTTTGTCCTTGTCGCACGCACCTGTTTGACGCGCGTGTTGCTCCGAGCGAAAGCTGTGAGCAGATCCGGCGCGAGTCGCTGCTGGTGCGCGCCCGTGCCCAGCGTGTAGTTAGAGTTGCTGCCCCAGACGTAAGCCTCGCTTGGGTGAGCGCTCAGGTGCTTGTACATGTATTGGCGGTCTAGCATCGCGTGTTCTAGGGCTTTGTAGTCATCCTTATCCAAAATATCAGTGTTTACACCTGAGGACAATGATATTACAATAAAAATACGTAGATAGGTTACTTGTGCTAAAGAAATGGCACCCGAAATCAGTAGGCCTAGCACGAACCGATAACGTTTTGGTAATGTAAAGTATACAAAACTTTTTTTTCTTTTTCCTACGCCTTTGAGAGAAGAAAGGATCGTTTACTTTTCGATTACCAAAACGATAGCGGTTCGTACTATGGCTACAGAACTTTTGACCACCTGAGCTAAGCATTGGCAGTTTGAGACAACACTGCACAACATGTATCTGTCTCGTTTATCTCTAGTAAATAATCAAGCTATCTTGTACACACGGTCAAATCATAGGTACGTACGCCAGGGGACAATTTCTGAGTTCGCGTCAGTACTGACATAATGTATCTCTACCTCTTTTAAATATCATTGCCTGAGGAACATAAACAAGTACTTAATAAACTATTACCGACCATATCAATCATGTGAATTGATAGCTGCTAAGCTATACCAGTGTAATTTAAAACAAATATGTTCTAATGAGGCTATTAGTGAACTAATTACTGTCTCTGTAACAACTATTTACCTAATTAATGATTTACTAAAAGTTGGCTCACAAGTATGTAATCGATGTATGCCGAGTTTGGAAATATTATTTGTTGACTATCTTTGAAGTTTGTGAATGAATGAAAATATAGAGTTTAAAAAGTAAACACCTATTAAAATTGAAAGTTTGATAAAGAAATTGTGCATGTAATGGAGAAATGATAGTGTAAAATGCTAAAAAAATAGACTTATTGAAGGTTATCACTAAGGCACAGGTTGAGGTTAATTATTTAAGAGTAATAAAAAGCAATTAGGCGGTAAATAGAAGTAGGTGGTAAACTCCATAGGCGACCTTTCAGGGTTGAACCAGGCCAAGTTTTTTCCCTACCTAACTTGCCTGCCTGGGCATGGCATTCTGGCCCTTCTGCAACCCACCCACCCAAAAGAATGTTCAATTGAGATCAGAAAACAACAGCAAGACTTGCACTCTTACCCATTTTCATCAAGTTGACAGCAGCAGATAACTGTCCATAGAATATGCTCCTATGCAGCGGTGTGTACCCGGACTCTCGGTCGCGCGCGTTCGCGAACGCCTCTGTCGAGTGGCGGACGAGCCACTCCATGAGCACGATGCGACCACGCGACGCCGACATGTGGAGGGCAGTGCGGCCCTGAAATATTTGTTTATTTATTTGGCATACACAACGACAAAAGTGCACATACACTTTTATACTATGTCATATTAACTTTGCTTTGGTAGCCATTGAACTTATGAAGGAGCTGTCTGATTGGCCACTATGACAAAGTACTAAAGTGATGGGGCACTTTTGGCTTTGACTCTATATTTACATGACACAATTATACTAGTGGCAAACTAGATCAACTCAATAATATGCGATATACACATTACATGATAAACTTAGCATTACATGCAAGCCGAAATAATATTACATGAATTATCAAAAAGCTATGGTCAAGATGTAACGAAGCAAGGTCTGAAAATGACCTTTAGTCTGAAGTGTCATTACTATGAACAATGAAACTGTTGCCACCCCAAAACTTAGAATGTAGAGATGGATCCCACAATGGCTATGCAGGCTAAACAACTGTAATTTCACTGCTTTAATGCTTTTTTCAAATTTAGAGTTTTCAGTCGTACAAGATAATATAGATCTACAAAAACATTGTCAGTACATACCTCGAAATCAAAAGCCTTGATGAAGTTTGCACATGTTCCCTTGATAAAGCTGGCAAGTGCTTCATCACTGATGGATCTTTTGGTGATCGCACTCGTAAGGGTTTGACCGTGGCTGCGAGACTTGCAGCGACGGGTGCAGTCCACTTCTGCCTTGTGTTTACTCATTATTAGTCTTATTCAATAAAACTATGTCAAAATCAAGTTGCTACTTGTTGAAATATTTCAAAAATAAAATAAATATATCTATGTAGATATGAGCGTTGGACTTCAAGCTAATAACTAATATACAAATATGTACAGGTACTGTAGAGCACAGCTCTGCAGCCCCTGAGGGGCCACAATGTTGGTTCAGCAACACATAATGGTCTTTGAGGCACTCTGAAACAAACAATTATTAGGGATAAAATTTAGAAAAGCATAACTTTATCACCGTAGGAATGTTTTGCTTTAATGTGGTGCAATATGAACAAGTATAAAATGGCAAATAATATGAAACACTAATGTATGTTGTCCCAAGTTTTGGGGAGAAAACATATTATTTAGACATACTCAATGAATTCTTAAGTTATTTAGGTATGCCATAACTATCACAAAATTTGTAAAAAGGGATATGTATATTTATTACTAGGTATTTGGTACTTAGTGATACTTTTTAGAAAACAATAAAACAGTAATTGTGCAATCTATTTATTTTGTGTGTGCAATCTCACACTCAATACAAATCATTATTGAATGCCATTATTTTTATTGTAATTCAAAAATTTGAATGAACTTAGCTAAATCTGTATCTCAAGGACAAACGACATTTGATAAGGTGACCGGTTCCTAATCGACATAAAATAAAAATATGACAAATGGTGCAGCAACACCTTTAAGACACAGTGAAATAGGTCAGTGATACAAAAAGTAATATAAAAAATTGATTATAAACGTATTTTATGTGGAAAACGAGATAACTTCTTACCTTTACATAAAAACAGCTGTTTCTATTTTAATCCTCACAGAGATTACGGAGGCAGCCATAGTTTATCTTAAATGAAAAATTATTGGAGACATACACCCTACAGCAAGAATTAATACGAGTTTATAAGGGCAAATATATTTCTAATTATTGCGAAACAACGAAACAAGCCGTGCAAAAAAAGATATTGCTCGGTCGAGTCGACTGTCTATCTGTCACTGTCAGTTTTTTTTTGATAGATAAAAAAAACAGCATTGGAGCTTTTTTTTATATTGTTTTTACGGCTTCGGTGTCAGCATTGGAGCTCTTGTAATCATAGACTTAAAAAATACCATGAAAATACAGTCAACAGCAGTGGCACAGCAGTGTTCACAAGACACAAGATGAAGATCCATTGTTCAAATCAATCAAGGCCAACAACCCTTCAATCATTTAACCTCTAACAGCCCTACAGCTTATCTCTAAGTAAATACTGTAACGCATTGACTTCATATTGCTGTCGATATTTGCGAATGTAATAAGGCGCGTCAATCGTTATAGCAATGCCGCACCGTTGCACAAGTTTGTAGGACTTGCTAGGTTGACATCACTGTGTTAGGGTGTGTCGTGGCGTGACTGGACGCGCCACATGGACTGCATGGACACGGACACGGACATATGAACGGAAGAGTTTAGCGTATTTTTCTGTGCATCCTGTGTAATCGGTCTTTTTAAATCGGACCGCGTGAATAAAGTCGTCAGCGCTAAAAGTCAATTCGGACCAGGCATTATCGCTTAAGAAAAAAAAAAACTAAGTCATATCTGACAGCTGACAGCAAAACCATCAAATTTTGCACAGATGTTCGCAGTTGTATAATCGTTTTTATCTCGGTAAAATTTCGGGATTCTTGCAATAAAACCACCTGAAAATGTTAAAAGCCATTGCCCAAGTGGCCAGTCTATCTAAGACTACCTTGTCTAGGTTAGTAAGTGGCCCTGAACATATCAATACTCCATTGCTGATTGTGATTTAGAATTTTATCATAATGTTCCAATGTTTGTGCAGATCTTTGCCTTCTCTATCAGCATGCAACATTCGCTATGCCTCAGGAGATCCAACAGGCCGCAAGGAAGCCCCTAAAATCGACAACGAGGCGGTTTTGACTGTAGCTGACCCTGTCGCAGTCGGCAACAGTATTGCAGTCCCAAAAAAGGTATTCCAACAATTTATACACTGAAAAATATAGTGTACGCAGTGTCGAATAAGTAAGCGTTCTAGTTGTTACCATGTTACATTTTATTGTAGTTCTTATAGATAGTAGGAAGAGAAAGTGTGGAACTACTGTGACAAAGTACTCAATTGTATAGTTACTTTCAATGCTAACAGTAATTTACTCATTGCTACCCATGCATTATTTCTGATTATGTTTTTCAATAAATGTTTATTTTTATAAATTTGCTAATATTTGCCTTAATTATTTTCAGGTGGATATCTCCCCCATCACCGGTGTTCCGGAGGAGCATGTGAAAACACGAAGAGTGCGTATTTACCAGCCTCCTAAAAACGCCATGCAAAGTGGTACCAACAACATCCAACACTGGGAGATGGAGTTTGACACACGCCAACGTTGGGAAAACCCTCTCATGGGCTGGACATCTACCGGTGATCCACTGTCAAATATGAAGATACAGTTCAAATCACCCGATGAAGCAATTGAACATTGTGAAAAGAACGGCTGGGTTTGGTATGTAGATCAGTCCAAAATTGAGAAAGATTATACGCCAAAGAATTATGGAGCTAACTATCACTGGAATCGCCGCACGAGAGTGTCTACGAAGTAAACAATGTTAGTACAATCCTGGATTTAAATAATTTAATTAAAAAATAGAAATTATAGTGAGTTTAAGTTTAATACTCTCAATATAGTTTTATCAGCAAATATAATATCTTTCTTTTTAGGCTAATTTAATTCCATTCATAAGCAATTCAAAATTGTAAGTGGTAAATTTGTACAATTTTGAATTCATAAAGGATTTTTAAATTTTTAGATATATCAGGTGTTTGTGTATTATGCTCTCAGTAAGGTTAACCATTTAGAAAAGGGCTGTTTTGTTGCTGTTTCTGCAGGGTAAACTTTTTCAGCTAATTAACAAGCATGTATCTCAACAATTCAAATCCCTGTCATTTGACAAAAAAATACGAAAAGAACTCAATATCTCATAAAAATTGCAAAACATAGGTACATTATTTTGGTAATTTGGATACAGGTTTGAGATGTGATGTGATAATCTAAGATCAATTTTTGAATGCCACCTTTTGGACCCACCTGTATTACTTTACAGTTACCTGACGATTATGTCCAATTTTCGCATTTAAAATTTTGTTTCTTGTATCACCTTTTTAGTCATCTTTTTCTGCATGGATTTGCTCTAATCAAAGCAATGTCAAATATAACCTATCAAATTAGTATATATGTCAATTTTCTTGATTATCCCCTCAGCAATTTATTAGAAAAATCACTATTACAAAAAGTATGATGATACAAGTCACAAGCAACGTATTTCGTGTACCTGTAGCTTATTTATCTAGGTAAGTAACAATAAGTCAAAATATTTTGGTAGAAAATAAGCAAAATATTTATCAGTTGCCCGTGGCGCAGAGGTGCCCGTGGCGCAGTTGTGACAGTGATCGGCAACGGTTGCTGTTGTAAAGCAACGCACGCCGGGTCGGAAATGGGATGGGTGACCACCTCGACCGAAATTTAGTGATGTATATTTCGGGCATCTCCGTGCTTCGGAAGGCACGTTAAGCAGTTGGTCCCGGTTGACGTCGCTAGATGTCAGTCGTTAAGCCTAGTCAGAGGCCTTAGGGCGGCTTGATAACATCCGACAATAAGGTTGCTCACTATCCTTACACCCCAACCGCCAACAACCCGCACTGAGCCAGCGTGTTGGAGTATGGCTTGTTCTGTGCCCAGCAGTGGGACGTATATAGGCCGATTATGTTATGTTATATTTATCAGTTTTAAACTTTTTGTAAAAGAAAGAGGAAGATACGGCAACCGCGTGCACTGCCGGTTATCAACAAGTATTTTTTTTTTTATAAGCAATTGAAAAGCAAAATACTAATGCACACTTATTGTAAATAAGCATTTTGTACCAGTCAACCACATGCTCGATTGTATCGCTGCTATGAATAGCGCGAGAATGTAAAGTCGATTAGCTACCATACCAAATGCGTGTGCATCGCGTTTGCATAGCTGGTTTAAGTCACAGTGTGGAATGGTGTGAATGGGGTTTATTCTATTCTATTCATACGCAAACCCAATGTTTAGTGGTAGTGTTTTGTTTGTCAGAAGTTCTGAATTTTGGCTTGTGGCACAGATGTGCGTTGTCGACGCTTTCCACACTCTACTCTTCGTGCGGTCCGACTTCTATCAAGGAGGCTCCGATACTCGACAATGAAAATGTCATGGCTTTACCTGAAGAGGCAAGAGTGAAGCGTGACCTTGAAACTTTAGTAATGGTTCCAACTATGGTATGTGTTTTACGGTTTCGTAGCTTGAAGTAAAAAAAAGCCGTTTTTTCATGTAACTTTAGTTCCTGCCATAACCCTCCCTCAATCACCTGTATTTATAAAAATAAAGGTACTTGCTACAAATGGCCTGGTTAGCATATTTCTCGTTTCAAATGATATTGCTATAAATACCTATTTAAGAATATAAAGTTAGTCGTTTCTGCCCCTTACACATTTTTTAAGCTAGGTACATTTAGAGTTTACATTTGGAAATTCATGTTTTTATTTTTAAAACTGACAATTCACTCCTTTATTATTGCTGCAATAACTTAGTTTGTATCGTTTAATTAGTTACGGAGTATAAAATACATGAATAAACGGTGAAAATATGTTAATAAGGTCAGTACAGTCAAGAAATGCCCTTGCAGGTAGACCTTACTCCAGTTAACGGTGTTCCTCTCGAGTACCTTAGGACTCGCCGAGTCCGCATCTTCCAGCCACCAAAGAACGCTATGCAGAGCGGCACTAACAACATCCGTCACTGGGAAATGGAGTTTGACAACAGGCAGAGGTGGGAGAACCCCCTTATAGGGTGGACGTCGACTGGGGACCCGCTTTCGGGACTGAAGGTCCGCTTCTCCACTCCCTGCGAGGCCATTAAGCATTGCGAGAAGAACGGCTGGATCTGGTTCCTAGACGTGCCAAAGACTGAAAGAGAATTTAAGGGTAAATCCTTTGCTGATAACTTCTCTTGGAATCTGCGTACGAGACTCTCTACCAAGTAGTACGAACTACCCTGTTCTTTTTTCTTTACCAAATATTTTCAAATTTTAAAATAAATCTAAAAATGATGAAAGCTTTCTCTCGATTGATTTTCTTCTTCGTTAATCGTACGGTGGCAGGTTTAGTATCGTACTCAAAAAGGGAAATAACAAGACAATATTTCTATATTTTAGTTTAATCATAGTTTTCAACATGGTTAATTTATATTTTGTACCTCGGAAGAAAAACATATTTCGCAGGTCTCACTTCAAGTTTTTATTTACATATTATACAATTTAAACATATTTTACACAAATTATGCTTGAACCATGCTCAACACGTCATGCTTAATATTGCAATTTCACTAACTACCGTAGTTTAAAATGTACAATGTACCTCGTACATAATTAAATTATAGAGTTTAAAAGTATTTACTAACAACCTTTTTAAGTTATAACTAGAGATAAAATTATGAAAAATTATTGCATCCTTTCTTTTATCTATTTACATAGTAATGAACAATAGTAGAGAATTTTAATCTATTCTATTAGAACAATTTTATTATGATGCCCTTTTTAACAATTTAAATTCAATAGTGAATGTGGGTTGTTTATTGAAATATTAAAAGGGTTAAAGCAAAAGTGTAAAACTTTGATATAAAGCGAAGTGGTACAAATATCATACATTTTAAGGTGTCAGCGTCTAAAATTCTAGAATTAATTTGAAACAGGCTTCGAAAAATTCTACATACAAATAAATATAAAAGGGGTTTGGTCAAGAGTAAATTCACAAAATAATCGACGACGATTTGGTCCTTACTAAATCGAAAAAATATTGGGTATTACCTGTTGGAATCATTTCTACAGTAACATTACAGAAGTGTATTAAAAAGATAAAATTTTGTTTTAATCGCTTTTTTATTAAAGCTAAGTCTAGAAGACATTTTAATTGTTTGAAAAAGTTTTAAATATATTTTTAAAATTCATATAAACTGAACCTTTGCTTACATTTATGAGTTTTAAAAATCAATTACGTTATTTTAAGCACTTTGTGCATCTAGGTGATTCACCGTACCTGCAACTACATGGCAGCTAATGTTAAAACTAAGAAATTATAAAATCATAAGTGGACGGGCTATATTCTAAAATTATTTTAAATTAGCGTGTTACTAACTTAAGTACACAAATAAAAATTACAACAAATTGCTAAAGCTTGAGGCCAATAAGCCTTCCAATATAAGATGATAACTATAACAGCCTGATATTGAATTATATTGTCTCCTATAACGAATTGCACTATGCACTACTTCAAAATGAAACTTTAATCTACTAGTGCGGGCCAATCATATTTGATTTATTTTTCGTCTCGGCAAGCGTATTTAACCAAAACGACCTATTTCTAATAAAGATATTCAATAGTTAACGTAACAAATAACAATTTTATCCGTACATATGATAAATGTGCGCATCTCGCATTGAACCCTCGACTATATTACACATCTATACTTTCTTGCATCTTACTCTTCTGTCATTGGGAGTGTGGGTAAGAGAGAGATAATAATATGTTAATTTGTCAACTTTTCAATTTTCAATACATTTTATTGCCCCAAGATAGAGTCGAATGCAGAAAGTGGAGCAATTTACTCATTGAATAGCAGTGTTGCTTCCACATATTTGATCCCTTTCATTAGATCTCGTTCCCAGCCATAAAAATGTAGCAGACATTATATTTTTACTGACTCAAGTGATGCTTCTTGCATCCTTCATATCTTTGGATGATAGCTGTTCTAAGTAAAGCTTATAGACTTTAATACCGCTTAATGAGACTTAAAAATGACACCAGTTGGGAAGTGATCCTCTTTGTAATAGTTAGTTAACACCCTCATATGTATGGATAGCAAAACTACAAATCGCTCTATAATAAACGAGTTACGTGACGCAGAGTAGGAGGCACTCAGACTAAACCAACTTAACGATCGCCTACACTAACTTTGGTTACCTCTAGCTTTACCATACTCAAGATTCTTCCTTAATCTCGAAAAGACAGTATCACAAGAATCACTCTAACTGTCACGGTATACGAGAATCTAAAGATGTCAAAGACAGAATTATATTTTAGAATTTCAATCGTCAGTTCAGGCATGCAAAGTTGATGGGGTAGGTGGACTTTTGAACAGTGTTAATTTTTCAACGAATGATAGGCGGTTGTTTAAATAAGATTTTTTCAATCGTTGTTCAACATGTAGTGGTATAATTTCGATTTCTGTCTCTGTGAAAGAATCTCGAATGTGATAAATCAAAAGTTACCCATTTTATCGTTTTTCTCTAAGCTATTGTACAAAACAATTTGCCTATCTATTACAGCGAAAATTGACGTCTTAATAAATTCATTTAATAGCACTACTTTAATGATTTACGCTTGTTGCTTACTAGTTGTGTGTGGAATGGAATTCTGGTTTCGATTTACTAAACTTATCTGCCTAACTATGAACGAGATGATCGGAGGCAACTTTGTTTTTAATTAATCTTTTATCAGTTAAGTAATTATTACTTCCTACCCATCTATCAATTGATAGTCTCCTGAAATAACGGATCTGAGTGATTTAGTAGCCCATTAAATTGTTACCTGCTTATAAGCTCGTAAGAGATTTAGAGGATATACCTAAGTCAAATTCCAAGTAGGAAAAAATATGTTAACCGAAAAATAATCTAAATCGAAAATGTAAATAAAAGTATAATATATCCACAAAACCACCTCGAAAACCCAATTAGAATTAGCGTACACAGTTGTTAAATTGGACTTTGGAGTTTTTGAGCGTGATTTTAAAAAGAAAACAGGCGAAGGCACGGAGAATTCCTTACATATTATTTTTCTGCGGTAATTTTCAACCAAGATCACTCTATATTTACTCGTAGCTGTGTTGCGACTCTCTTTAGTTCATAATCTATTTGACAGTGTATGACTACTCGAGTTATTAAATTTTTAAACTTGCCGAAATTGTAAGTTAAAAGGCACCCGTAAAGGCAATAATCGACTCCCTACAATCCGGCAGCCCTAGTTGGAATCTGATCTTAGTATAAACATATTTAACGCAAATCAATTTGAAAAATACACACTTAGACATATTATTTGCTAATTCTTTATTATTCTGAATACTGTCGATTTGAAGAAAAAGTTAAGATTTAAACAGAAAGGCACTAAAAAACTAAAGTTGTATCATCTATCTCGAACTATTTAACAATGCAATTCGAATTATTTCAGATTATCAATATACAAACCATTTTATAATATTATTGGCTTTTAATTGCGAATAATATACTTAATATATCGGATGCGACGTGTGATGACGAATCAGTCGTTCTCATTATACAATATTTATTTACAATAACAAATTCATTTACAACCAATTGTGAGACTGGTCTCGTAGCGTATCCTCTTACTTAAACAAAACTTAGGGCTAATTTTTTCATTTTATAAATAAATTCGTCTAATGAATGGGGTTAAAAAATTGATTTTTAAGACAAGATAAATTTTGAAGGAAAAAAAATGTTAGATTAGTCATTATTTTGAATTAGGTACAGTTTTTTTGTGAATGGAGTTTAAATACCAAAATGTAAAAGATTTTTTTATAAAGCTTACGAAACAAATTATTTGCATCATGATGGACCATTAAAACTTAGCTAAAAACAGAACTTTGTAAGGTACAGGGCGAAAAAAAGGTTTTTTTTTTTTTGACGATTCAAATGGTATCTTTTCAAAATTGTTTCAAATACAATAACGAACTAATCCGAAATATTCAAGGCTCACTAGCAACGAATCTTAAAATACTAACATCATCGGTTAAATGACGATAAGCTGAATATTTACGTTACGCACTCAAATGTGTCAAAAAGATGGGTTTTCTATGGTAGTCATAAAGCTTATTGGAATCGATGAAATATGTGGGCATACATTCAGTAGAATGTTCCGTTCACCATAACGGCAACAATCAGTGTGCCTCTAACTTAGCCATTAGAAATATGGTCGTGAAGGTATGTTATGTTCTATGGTAGTAAAAAATAAACTTCTAGGTAGGTAAACGACCTTCAAACACAAACAGCTCTACAAAACCCCTTTAACTACTGTAAAGTTTTGTCTCTTGCATTTTTAATTTTGTCAACAATTAGAGGACACTATTGCAAAAACTAAAACACTAATTTGTTTTTATTAAGGGCGTTAAAAAGTAGTCATATTTACTAACTGAACTCCCCTCAATTTTCCTAACACACATGTATGTTAAGGAAAATATATATTCTTCAGGGCCCCAAGTCTGCTAACTTGAGAATGCTTCGATTGCATTGTTATTGTGTCTCAATAGTCTAATTTGACATATTTATCATATCAAATGTGTCAAGACTATTGAGACTCACTTACGATTCCATCAAAACTTCTAAAATTAGCGGAATTGGGGCCCAGGTGACGCACGCTGTACTCATTGGCCCAACTAATAGGCATGACGACAGTATCAAATAATCAATGATTTGAATACATTAGGGGAAAATACATATTAAAAGGATTTAAAAGGCACATTTAGTTTGATTTTAAAATCTGAGATTAATCAGATTTTCGATAAAGTAAAAGGATAAAATACTGCAATTCGCCATTTTGACTCAAACGTCAATCACGCACTATGACGTCACTCTAATGGGAATCAACAAATGTCACTGTCGTATTTCATACAAGTGAGTTTGACAGACACTTGATATTTACATTAGAATTACGTCACACGGACGCCATGACACCTGCGAGCTTTTTCGCGCGCTGCTGATAAAATACTAGAATAATGTCCTCAAACTTTGTTAAACTGACCTTTGAAACCGAAATAAAGTTTTTTTAGTATACAATACATGTGTACCTTTATCACGAAAAGAAGATTTCAAAATTGTTCGTCATGCCTATTGTAAGAGTACTTTAGCAGTTCCTAGCTCGTCTAAAGAAATTACGCTAGTACCTACCCAGCTTATCGTTATCAATTATAATGTAACTTCCTTCACTTTCACAGTTCATAAAGCTTATTGGAATCGATGAAATATTTTAAAACGTTATTGCGACAATTCTGGAAGTTCCCGTTACTATTGAATCTATTTACTACTAATGTAGAGATAATTAGATTATATTTAGCTCTCGCTGCCATTATTTTAAAGTCTATCCTTATCGAGAATTTTCTGATATATTTTTCCCTTAGAAATAAAACTTTTTTTTTCTAAAACTACTTTTTAACTCTCACAATTCTTTGTATCAATTTCTAAAAATATAAAAAGACTCAATTGAATCTACTTATCTCTACATAAATATTTAAACACTTCGACCGTTAAATAGACGTGGTTAAGCTACATTTTATATTTAAAAATCACAAAATTACAATCGAAATCAGCTAGCAATTATATCACTTTCGCGTGTTAAGGTGAACACATTAATTCGTTCTCTGTACGTTAAAGCACAGAATACGCTTAAGGTCCATCTTCATTCGCGCGAGACTTAGCGAGGCTATGGTCTTCTCTCACTTTCAAGCAAGGTCTCGCAGTCTCGGCAAGAGTTGACACGCACCATAAGAGTATATCGTTACTCTTTTACTACTCCATCTAGCTTATAACGCATCTATTTTCAAACACGCGACAAAGACTAAGTAAGATTTGAATTTATTGAACTTTATCTTGAATTTGACCTTCAAAGGTTGAGGCTATATTCAGAACACAGTTGGCTGCACTTGTAAATTTTTGGTGGGTTTCACGCTGATTGCACAGATTGAAGTAGTAATAACTTAGCCTTCTTAAGTCATTAAACATAATCCTTTGCCTTGCGCTGCAACGAACATTGTAGGTAACAATGCATTTATTCTAATTGCGAGGCTAACATGCGCGCCAAGACCAAATTCTATTTTTATTGTATAACTATCTCGACTCGTCTCTACATAAGTCTCTTTGTTTATCATCGCTGTTATGGCAGGTCTAAGCGTCGTTCGGAACAGGGTATTTTAAATATAGGTTCGTGGACAGAGTTTCACTGGGTCTGAATAACAAAATGATGGACACGGTGAAACTTTGGAAACAATCCCCATATTATTACTTCCAAAAATGTGAACCTACTGATTTTTCCGATCGACAAACAAGATCAGCCAAATTGCTCGACTTCAGTCGATGGTGCGCATGTTGGCCGGCTGAAAACTAAATCCTTTGTCGCGCCTACTTTACAGAAGTCGCCTAATTCGCACTAAACTTTGACACTAAAACGTCCTTTAATCGGTAGACGGAGCCTGTTCAGGTTCAGGCTCGGCGGCAGATCAGCTAGGCTGTTCATCACTTTCGCGGTGCACGAGCACTCGGACCACGGTGGGCGGGGCAGCGGGGACTGGGACAGCATCTGGGGAGGCTTCCGTCACCAGGATGCTCACCTCGCTGTTCTTCGCGTGGGGAGACGGCGTCCGAGCCCGCGCGGGTGTCGTCGCTCGCCGGGCGGAATTCCGGCGTGAGCTTATACGAAGGGAACCTGTTGGAGCGGTATAGGGTCAAGATTAGTAGTGACGTAACACACAAACTCAAACCACCAGCCAGATCTAATATCCTAATAAGTTTCAACTTCATCCCAATGTAGGTAGTTAAATCATATTCTATTTTAGTTCCAATTATATCCCACTTCACGTCCAATTATATCCCAATTCACTTCCAATTATATCCCAATATAGTTTAACTTGTTTTACATTTCTTTGATCTTCGTTATTTACTTGTAATTTTATTATAGGTATTCACAGTTACTTCCAATTTGGAATTTGGATGCCTTCATTATGCTTGTGGACCCAATTTGACAGTGATGTGAATATTATATCTCGCAGATGTTATACATCTTGCAACATAATATTTCCGTATTTAAATTAGCGGAGACCTTTTCTTCAAATTATTTGCTATTTTGTACATATCAATATCAAATGACTGCGTGAGATTTTGGGTAAGAGCAAATATTTTAGAAACCATTTTGGTTCGTTAGACATATTTTTGCAACTTCATTTTCGTAAACTGTTTCAATAAATGTTGGGCCAATTCTGTATGAGCCCCCGCCGGCGTCCCCGTAACGCAGATTCAGGCCTTAGCCGCTCTCGAAAATTTTGCAGTTTTTGGAAACAATAACCTGATTTTTTAAATACTAATAATATTTGTATTTGGTAAAGACAAAAGCTTGGATAATTGGAAAAACATTTATATGGTTTTATTTTTAGCCAATTTCTATCAATACGTATCATGAAACAAACGGCCATATTTTTGATTTCACTTTTTGAAATGAATTCTTTGCCCTAAAAAATTTCAAAACATTAAGAATTTTTGTAAAACAGGTGTTTATCTTTCATTTAATTTGGAAATAATTCACAACCAGCCGCACAAGTGTTAGTACCATTTTGGCTCATGTTTGTATGGAGAAATCACAAAACGATAAGACAAGAAAACACAGCATTCAGCATTATTTCTAAGTACTACTTACCACTCACAGTGAAGCTAGCACAGTGTCAATTTGTGCTGCCTCTTGTCAACCTACATGGCCATATCTCAGTAGTTTATCATCACAAAGGTTTTCAAAACAAGCAACCATGCAAAGCGTTCCAATCTATTTTTTGACTATAGATTAATTTGTAAGAATACCATATCGAGAAAGGTTTCAAAAAGGATGGGTAAATTGTAAATCACGTCATTAATAAAGAAAATCTATGGCTACAAGGTTCACAGCAGGCGGTTGTTTGGATAGGTATAATTGAGGGTAGACACGTTCATTTGGTTAAGAACATACGGCGCTGCACGCTTTAGTACCTTGACGACGTTTGCCGCGTTGACATGTATAGTTTGTTAAAGTTTACTTAAAATTGTCAAGAGTCTCGTGAATCAGCTGCTATGACAAAGCACTAAAGTGTTTCGCAACCTATGTTACTGTCTTTTCAAGTATATGCGTGGAAAAATTATATAAATTCACATTCAATAACATTCAACAAGAACCGTCTAGTGCGAACAATATGTTGAGGAGTCTAATTCTACGACATTACTAATAAAAAATGTATATTTATCTTTCAAATTCTATTCAAATATTTTTATGTGATAATAATGGTATGTGACATGTACTCATACCTCAGTTTTATAATTTCCTGGCTTTATACATTTTCATGTAATTCGATGTTTTTAAGAAACAGCTGAACCAACAAAAATTGCGATTATAAGTTATTGTTAGGTTGGGGTTGTTTATAAAATAAGTTAAATATTTACGGATGGTGGATTTTCACTCACAAACAAGGAAGTTTCCCAAAACGTAGAAGAGGTGACTTCAGAACTTGAAGTCTTTGGGAAAGCAGGTGAAAGAGCACGAAGCGTTTCCAAGAGGAGTAGTAAAGACGCGGACACTTACTCGTCGGCGATATTCAGTTTTTATTAGTAAGCGGCTAATCTAAGAGGAAGACACGGAAAGCATAACATTACATATGAACCTGCGCGTTTTGGGCCGCCGTCTTCGTCCACTGCGTCCTGGTGTCGCAGAAACAATGGCAGACCGTACGCCGACCGTCTTCTCTGCGGCGGCGCCGACTCGGAACCACTCGCCGCCTGCCCATACGCACTCAATTTACGATGTGCCTACAACCCAGTGGGCTAAAATACCTCGTCCATAACCACACCATCCACGTAGGTACCCAACCATCCGTCTACCGTCATAGACCCATTTTTGTCTTTGGATAGCATGTGCCAGATGCATTGCATGTGCAGTTCTGCAGCTTTGTTTCTTCTCTATGACACCCGAATGAGAGAATGGTCACCGAAATGCTACGTTGCCGCTCTTACGATTGTTTGAGTTCTTTCATCAGAGAATAAAGGCTACGCACTGCATATGCCATGCGTTAAGTCTGACATCACACCATATCTTCCATTTAATATCCTCCTACTACAACGCAGACATGCGCAATATGGGTTAGAGCTTTAAAAATCTATGCCATTAAAGCGATAATTTTGATAAGAGAAAATGTTTTCTGCTTAGTTGCGTCTTTTGCATTATCTTTCATAAAAACACACTGAACTATTATACCTACGCTATAATGTTCAAATGCTAATAAGAACGAGTAAGACGAGAAAAAAGTTACAATAGAAAATGATCGAATAAAGATGAAACTAGCAATGTTGTTTTGTTTAAAGAATGGGCTTAACCTGTTAGTCGGTTAAAAGTTACATTATTAGGATTAGTATTTTGTAAGTACCTGTTCGCCAGGTGTGGCTCCTGGAAGTAAGAGAAGGGGTAGGTTGAGCCAGGCGCCTCCGAGCTCGCTGAGGTCGGAGGCATCGGAGGCTCTCGAGGACTTGCGGCTAGACGCGTGGGAACTCCGTCGCACGTGAAGTAGCGCGCTTAGCTTACCGCCCCAACCACCCCCTGGCGACCATTTGGTGCTCTCTTCTTCGTTGGAAGGACTACGGTTTTTCCGCCTAGAATCAAGATTGATTGATTGAAGAAGAAGAATGATTTAGAATGAGGTTATTTCGTTCATGAATTGTTAAAAATACATATTTTTTCTACAGAGAGTGGATAGTAACTCTCTAAATTAAACGTATGGTCTTAGTTTTTAGGTTCTAGACATGGGCATCTTCCTTTATCTTCGTTAGTACTTACTTTACGTATTCCCTCCACGTACGTTGTACAGTCCTGGCTGCCTTGTCTTCTCTCTTCCATATACGAGTAGAAGATACTATTTCTAATTCTTTTCTAGTAGGGAACTGCTTCTTAAATTTAACATCCATTTGATCTTGCAGCTGTCTAAACGTGTCTGTTTCTTCTACATGCCCTAATACATGTTTTACTAGGGCATGTAAGATATCCAAACAATGGATTTTATTGCCTCTTGCAATGGGGAGGTTAAAACTGACTAATGCTACGGTATTTGGCTTTGATATTCCTAACGGTGGATCTAAAGATGCTATGAAGTCCGATAGTTGGGAGAAACTTATGAATTGCGTTGCATGAGGGTCATACCTGAAAAATAATGAACATGTCAAGAACAAAGCAGCATTTTTAAATTACAGTTCATTCATACACAAATATAAACTTACTTGGACCACCTAATGTAGAACATCTCCAGATCATCCTCAACTATACCGATTTCTTCTTCCTGGTGCGCTTGGTTGAAGTTTTCGAGGATGATGGCAATGTACATGTTGATGACAATCATGTAGCTGATGATGATAAAAGATGTGAAGTAAGTGATGGCCAACAGCGGGCTTCCGCAGTTGCCGTTATGGCCGTGATCGCCGAGCTCGCACTCAGGTGGTTGAATCATTAATGATTCTAATACGTCATTCCAACCAGCAGATGTCATGAGCCTGGAAAGTATAATTGAGAAAATATAATAAGATGAAAAATATAATATTTAAACAAGACCGTAAAGTCGAAAATTGCGTGTTAGACAAAGGGCATTAAACCGGTAAATACCGATCAGATTACTCAATATTGCTCTCGTTTGCGGCCAGTGAAATGCCAATACACTGGCTTCTATATTTTACGTGCCACAAAATGATAAATATGTACGAATATTTATGATGTCGAATTTAAACGACACGCCTCGTAAATATTTCATGATTTACTGTCCGCAATGGACTTTAATCTTAATATTCATCACACGAAAAAGCTCGCGTCTGTCTGTACCTAGGAGTAACCATGCGGGATAACGAAAGCTATACCTGATTACTTACGAACAAAAAGTGGTAAAATTGTTCTACTGACGAATTCACGGAACGAGTAATGTATATCGGAGCTAACTGGGTACTTAAAAGTACTACTTAATTGTACTTTCATTTCATTAAATTGATGAGATTATTTTTACTAAATACTTTTGTGCAAAAAGTAAAATATGTAAATCGATGGATTCAATAGGATAGAATAGAATGACCAAATCATTATCAATGTTGAATCTAATTTTACACTAGGCATTTGCTTCTTCCTCTGACAAATGACATCCACAGTTACAAACCATAGGTTTCTTTTATAGTGGTCTACCTCCACCGAAATTATGAGCTTTCCTTAGCAATCCTTGCCTCCTTAAAATAAGACTAGTTTAGTATGTTTGTTATATTAATCACGACTAAACAAATTAGACTCATCTAATAAGTTCCGTTTTACGTGAACTCAAAGTACTTACCGAAAAAGCAACTGCATGCTCCTCCCGAAGGTTTGAAAGTTGACGATGTCGTCCAGTGCGCCCTGCTCCTTGACGTGGCCAAAGACGGACATACCGATGATGGCATAGATGAAGGTGATGAGCGCTAACAGCGCGCCGATGTTGAACAGTGCCGGCAGGGAGACCACCAGCGCAAACAGCAGTTTTCTTATGCCTTTCGCGGCCTGGAATTTGCAGAAGAAGAAACAAATGGCTAAAACTTTATTTGAATAAACAAAGAAGATATTATAGCACTTTCACATCTAGTCTAACATGAGTTGAAAAATTAGATAATTATGTTGTAAATTGTTCTTACCAAAAAGTACCTAACTACCTAACGTTACGGGGTGAAGTTAGGAGGAAAACTGAATCGGGTTGATACCACGCCAAACAAGAAACTTAAGATCCAGAACTAACTTTAAGGAGTATATATAGGTACTAACCCACACCGAATCTTCAATTTAAAATGTCTTGAAACAACAGATTAGAAAAAACACGAAATCAATTAAACGACATCGTTTTAACTATGTTCGAACTGTGTTGCCATTTTAGGCATTTTTACATACCTACGTTACTTACAGGGTCTTCTTGATGAAGTAAGAAAATTAATTAAAGGGCAAAAACAACAAACACTGCAAAGGGTTCATCAGTTAGATAATCTAGTTATAGAATATACTTACTTTAATCAGTCTTAATATTCTCCCTATTCGAAATACTCGGACCACTCGGAGCAGAGTCGGTGATATTGGTAAATCTATCATGATATCTTCCATCAAGATGCCTAGGATTGAGGCTAAAACTAGCAGGAAATCAAATACATTCCATGGCACTGTGAAGTAGTGATAACGAAGACCTACAATCTTTACTATAGCCTCTGAAACAAAAAAAAAACATTTGCCATTCGAATATATCAACGCTCAAGCGATAACGACGCCTGCGAATCAGTATGCGCAATACCTATGCGTTTACGCTTCTTGTACTATTTTAAAGACAAACGTAATAATGATGCTTACCTAAGCCAAATACTGTAGTAAAAAACGCATTGCTAACTTCAAGTATGAAGAACACTGAATGGGGCTGATCATAGTGCTCTATACCCATAGTGAGCATGTTCAGGAATATGAGCACGAAAATAGCGATCTCAAAGCGACGCGAGTTGGATAAATCGTAGAACATCGCAAGGAACTGATTACGAGGCCTTTTTATCACTTTTTGGGGCTTTTTTCTGCCAAGCTTTTTCATTGCTGTATAGTAATGCTTTTGACTCTCAGTAAGAAACATCTCGAGCACCCCACCTTCGTACTGAAACAATTAAGCATTACGTTAAAGTTAACAAACAACACAAATTTGGAGGACATACTACATCGGTGAAATCAAGTGGCTGCTTCAATCATCGCTGCATTGTTAGGGAGTATCATTGCATTGCTGATGTGGTGTGATGTGACAGATATCTCAAAATCTATTTGATGTGTCCAAGTTTCCATTACGCAGCATATGTTCTGTTTAGCTTTCTGTGAAGGCGGCACAATGAATAATAATAGGTTCACTCCATTATTGTAAACCGTGAGATGCTTCTGTATGACTAGAAAATATATACAAAGTAGATTCCCAATGCAACTATGGTCTAGCTTCGTCTCATGCCTCATGAGGAAAATAAAACATAAGTAATATCTTTACTCATGTGGGATTTTCTTCATATTAAAAAGGTTACATAATTGACGAAAAAAAGTCGGATAGGATTTCATTTGTCATTGTACACACACTTTTCATAATAGCTGAACGTGGAATAATACTTCAGACAGCGTTTTCAAAAAAAACAGGAGAAACTCTCGTACCGACGGGAATTTATCGTTAATTGTAATTGTTTTTGCAACCATCTTAATCAATTCAATCTCAATTGAACCAAATCTGGACTGAGCCCGTACTTTCAAAGTCATTGCCCTTCGTTAAACGACCCTTTAAAAATGATGACGAAATTCAAGATAAACAAATAATTAAGAAAATAGTAGTAACTACCTTATAAACGTACCTTCTTCTTTAACATGTTAAAGTTGTCAATGATTACTCCTATGAAGAGGTTAAGAGTGAAGAATGAGCCGCATACAATAAATATTACGAAATAAATGTAAGCGTATAAATTAGCTTCTCTAGCTGGTTGCAGATCCACGCCTCTAGCGTCTACTGCATCAGCCATCACTTCCATCCAGCCTTCAAATGTGGCGACTTGAAATAACGCCAAGTAGGCTATGCCTACATGGTCGAATGATATTTTTGAGTTTATCCACGAGAAATTGTTGTAATAACATTCCCATCTGTCGTTTACTATCTGAAAAATAGGCGAGTATAAGAAACAAGCAAGAATGAACTTTTCCTTTTGCTTAAAATAAATAAATTGAACTAGCAGCAAACAAGGAACCTAAGCTCACTACGCGTACTTCAAACTAAATCTATAAGTACTAAGCGCCAGCGGCACCAAAAAGACTTCTACACAAATTGGAAAAATACATTGTCACTGTAAAACTTACGGTTGCACCTAAAAGTCATTGTAAATATTAGCACATTAGTTATTTAGTTTTACATAATCAATAATAACTCTTACCTCTAAAGGGAGTAGTTCGCCTTCGCCATCAACGCATTTAAAAAACTTGCCACCAAAGAATTGCACTCCCATTATAGAGAAGATTAACCAAAATACAAGACAAACCAATAGCACGTTAAATATGCTAGGTATGGCGTACATAAGTGCATTTACTACTATCCTCATGCCTTGCCACCGGGATATTGCCCGTAGTGGTCGCAATGCTCGCAATGTTCTAAGCGACCTTAGCACTTTTAGATTCTCATTTTCTTCTATTAGTAAACTAAATACGGAAACCTGGAAGGAAACCACATTATGTATAACATGAATTAGTGTATAAAACCGGATCTAATTGTTATTTCACACACTTAAAACACATAAAAACACCAATGACATAAAATAAATTATTCACAATTAAATCTTCCTGGTAACATAAAACACGGAAAAACAGAAGAGTGTCGAGGGCTAATCGCTATAGTGCACGCACATCTATTACGCTTTATAGTATACTCACAAAAACTATAGTAAAGTCTAACAAAGTCCAAAAACTCGTGAAGTATCTGAAGAACCCCAAAGCGATCCATTTGAGGAACATCTCAATAACGAAGATCATGCAGAACCCCAGATTCGTCCAATACAGGATCTTTTTCAGTGGTTTGTTCTTCTCGAGGTGGATGTCTTCAAAGCAGAGGGTTATGCTGGAGGCGAATATTAGCACCAAAACGAACCACTCGAACGCCGGCGTGTCCACGTAGCGAAGAACGAATGTTCTGCTGAACATCCAGCGCTGGCCTAATTTGGTTTCTATAAGAGTGTCCCAACAGGAACATCTGAAGAAATAGAATGAACTTGAATCGTAGCAGCCAATTAATATGGTTCAATTTGTAACATTTCCTGAACACCTGGTGGATATGGAGTTGATATACCTTCAAATAGTACTATCTATAATAAGATGTATTGCAACAATCTAAAGTATTCTAAACCCCAAATTGGGATTTTTTAGTAATGTATTAGCATGTATGGAAAGTACAGAGACAGATTAATGGCTTAGTTATTCAAATAAGTTAAGCATCCAGTACAGAGGGTACAGTTGAAATAGGTTAGTCAGGAATATTATGCAAAGATTACGGAGCCATGCCGAATGATGCAGAGAGACATGATCCATGCCAAAAATGATGTAGGTAATAATAAATTGGATGCAAAAATGAAAACATACGTGTCATAACATTGGTTGGGAAAACAGTTGTCTGGTACTTTGGCCTCCTTTTGTTTCCCAAATCCCGGAAAATTTCCCATCGCATCCACGTATTGGCCCTTGGAATTTTTCCTCCCACCTACGGTTAATTCATCTACATATGAGACTAAAGTTTGCCACGGATGTTTCATATCTTCTTCATCAGGTTGGGTCCCAGTGTCCTTACATATAATCATTGGTGGTTCCATTTGCGGTCTTCTGCTTTTCTCAGGAGTGGTTTTGCTTGAAAACTGAGCCATTTCGTAGTGCTCGTTGTCATCTGAAAGTAAAAGTAAACATACAGTACGTTCGTATTGTAATTCTGACGGTATGTCTATACTTTTATTCACCTCTCGAGTCTGATGGCTGCGTGTGATATCCAGAAGACATTTGATTCAGCAATTTTTGCGCTGCAACTTGCTCAGTAGGCGACGTGTCTTCTAGATTTTCTTTGGAATCTTCTCTAATACTAGTAATTTTATGTTCAGTTGCCAAGTCACGAACATCTTTTAAAGTTTCTTGGCTTCCGTGGTTAAAATTATTACCGCTTTGATAAACAGGCGGAAAAGCAAAATCCGATCCTACCGATATTGGCCTGCAATATTAACTGTCATTTAAGGAAAAATATTACATTGACATAAAGTTAGGTTTTCAGGGTTGGGTTTACATGTAAATACCTGTTTAATGCTTCTTGATAACTATGACTGTAAATATTGTCGTGAGGGAAAAGTATTGTTTCTTGTATTGAGGAAGAGTACTTTTGTTCGCTTGGTATCGACACCTTTTGCTCTTTCACTTCACGTTGTTGTGACATATATTCATTAACTAGCTCTTCTAATTTCGATTTTTTTTCAGTCTCTTTACTTCTCGATATAAGGAAACCTTTTTTTCTTACTATAGAACGTATTCTATCGAAACTTTTAGCTAATTTTGAATCTTCACCTACTTCCTGAAAATAAAAAAATCTGCATGAAGTCTTAAAATGATTTTAACAATGACTAACAAATATTGAGTGTATTTTGTCCCACGACAATTGGAAAAGAACCATAATGCTCAAATTACTTTTCAATTAGTGACTATTTTTAACCAAGGAAAGTAATGCTATTTAAAGTTATCACGAAATGTACATGCGTACGTACCTCTTTCTTATTTTTAAGTTCCTCACTGTTGAAGCTATTGAGCAGTAAGGCAAGGAAGAGGTTGAGCACCATGAAGTTTCCCATCACAAGAGCGGGTAAGAAAATAAAGAAACAGGTCTCGGCACCGTTCTCCTGTTCTGCTCGCATGCAGTCCCACAGAGGCTCAATCCACTCGCCGCACAGAATGCGAAATATCATCATGAACGAGTGAAAGAAGTCGTTGAAGTTCCACCTTGTTGAAAAAAATACATTTAATTTGTTATCTTAATCAAACTAAACCACCTCTTATTGAGGTGTTCCTCAAAAAGATTGCAAATAATTAAAAACCGGGTCAAACACTCAAGACAATTCATCCAACTATCTAAAAATATAAAAAAATAATGAATCTTCACGAGAATAATAGAAATACAATTAACACAACATAAAGAAAAGCAAAAAGAGCAAAAAAATAATAATGTCGAAATTCCACTTTAGTTTCATGAACAAGTAACACCAATTAAGATAAGAAAGTCGTTAAATTTAAAAGGTGTACGAGTTGTTCGGAGTTTACAAACTAGAATGTTTTGCAAAAGTTGGGGGCGCTTATATGATAATATGGACATTTATCTCTCAGGATCGCTTTATGTCTTTACATTAGTTTTTATTTTAGAGGTTTGCTTTGAAACTTGAGTCAAATGAAATGTTGATTTTTATATTCCTGATCATATTTTATGCCAAACGAAAGTAAAAAGTATTCTATGTTTTCAATTAAGCAGGTTTTGATTACGTTACTTACTCGTATCTTCAGCCAAAAAACAAGCTAATTACTTAAAAACAAACTGATTTTAATTAATAAAAGGATTTTCATTCAATATTTGAGTAAAATCAATATTGCATGGTTTAAAATAACTTTTTAGAAATTGAAAGAAGAGATAATATACACCCTTAGCTAAAACATCAATCGTTACTCTCATAACTTAACCTAAACACGACAACTAAGTTGAAGTTACATATGCGATTAATAATATACCATACCTGGGCACTGGGTCCGGCTCGAACTTGTCCGGTGTATAAGACTTGGAGAACAGTTGCATGCCGATCACAGCGAATATGTATATAACTATCACTAACACGAACGTCAAATTACCGAGAGCACCGATTGTCGATATTATAATACTCAACAACACTTTCATTGTAGTCCATGACTGAGCTAACTTTAACACTCGTAACTGCAACAATAACGATTATGATAGTTTCATGTGAAAATAACACAATATACGCCTAATTTCTTAATTTATATGTAATGTATGTGTAATTTAAGTTTACACTTTTTTTACACAATACGTTCGAAGCATTTTGGACTGTAATAAACTTACCAAACGAAGGCCCCGCAATACAGATAGGCCATCTACGAGCTCAAATATGAGATCTAAAAGGCTGGCAGACACTATAATCAGGTCGAATATATTCCACCCACATGCAAAGAAGTCTTTGCTCATCGCCATCACTTTCATCATACACTCTAAAGTAAATATAGACGTGAACACCTGGAATATTATGAAAACATTAGTGTACCTAAGTGGGTCGAAAATTATTAAAAATATATTTTTTGCTTTGTGTGAGCATTACCTTATTTCCTATATCTAATGCTGATCTGACGTTCTCACTCATTCCATGATGCTCTAAGGCAAGAAAAAGTGTGTTGAGAACTATACACGTTGTTATGAACAACTCAAACAGTGGATCTTTTACAATCCCATATAAACAATTTTGGAATTGCAGCCAGCCTTCATAGTCTATACAGCAAGTGACGCAGCATTCACAGTTCCGATCCACAAGTTCATCTGCGATCAAACCGGACGCATTAGTAAAAGTGGGCTGTCAATATAAAAACACACAAATATACATCGAAAACAGAAGAGAGAAAGTACCAAAGAAATAGTTCCAAAGGAGCAAAAGCATAGTGAAGCATATTCAAATTCTTCCAATGCAAAGCCCATGTTTGCCATATTAACTGTAATTATCAAAGATAAACTAAACGTTATTCATGCAATTAAAAGCGGAAAAAGGAGGACAGTACGCAGGAAAATGCACGGTCTTAAAGTTTTTAAATGCCAATGATGAAATTTGAAATCGCTCATGTGAGGTGCATTTTGCTTAGTATTCCGAATTGTTAATTTTGTGTTCCATTGACTGAATCGCATAAAAGTTCAAGAAGGTGTATTAAGTAAGAATATAATTACTGTGTGGTATTAACTATTGTATTCTAACACTTAAATGCGATTCCATGTAATACGACTAGACGACAGCGAGAACCAATCGCAATGTCACCCTGCAGTCTTCCTGTGGGGAACAGGGGTGGACTGGGGGGTAGAAGCGTTGGCGACAGTGTTTACTAACCTGTGAAGTAAGTGCAATTTTGCTCGTAATTGCCCATATGAGATTTGTGCGTGGCTGCCAATAAACTGAGCTCATTAATTTTCGTCGTCTCCGCTTGCGGGAGGTCGGGCCTGCGCTTGTATGGCCAGTCCGCCCCTGACGATATTAATGAGGGTAGAAGCGAGATTGCAACAGTGTTGTATCAAAATGCCCAGTGAGGTGTCACCCCGCTGAGAAGTGAAGCTACTAGTGAATGTTAGCCATCAGAATCTACCATAACTTTCGTAAATTTTACTGTTAGAAGTTTCTGAACCTTGAGAGAAATGGTAAATTCTTGGACAATAGCATTACAAATTGTATTAATTGCAGAATGTTATTGCTGTATCTACAAATCTTGGCAGCTTTTTAAAAGCAATTTTAGGAAAGTATGATTGTTTGTAGTAATTCTAATGAAACCAATAAAAAGCTGCACAAGATAACATGTGATGATGTTGGGATTTCCTGTTTATATTCTGCTACAAAACAGAAAAGCCAAACAGACTCACAACTATTAGAGAATTAGGTAAGAATTATAGTGAACCCTTACATAATGCTTCAGAAATCCAAAGTTAATATCATCTGTTTGCAAATGTGAATTGAAACAGAGTGAAAGAGTTAGCATTTTAGAGGAAGAAAAAAGAACTACATCGTATTTTAGAAATAATGTATTTCCGCAAAGTTATGAATTCACGGTATCTAGATTTAGAAAGTTAGAAAACTGCAAAGAATGCAAGCACGGAAAATTGACAGTAGATAGATTCCTAAAAGTTGATTTAATTTCTTAGTAAAATTTTAATGGTGAGTTTCCACTCTTGCAATGACTCGTGAGACCACCCTCTCTCTCACCCTTTCTCGAGCGAGAGTGTGCAAGAGAGAGCAATAGCACCCTGGTGTTCCGACGCAAGTGTAAACGCACCATTATAAATAAAAGTTTAACATGCAAAAATAACGTAATAGCCAATGTTGGATAAGTTCTAATCTACGTATTTGAAAACTGAAGATTTCTGTGTGTTTGTCCAATGCACTGATAGTGTGTTGACCGTGCCTATTGACAGGCTTCGTGTTGGCAAAAAAGCAATCATTCTTTGTTAGTGGTAGCATCGTTTTTTCAGTGTTCCGAGTTTCGTGCTTTTTAGTGTTAAGCCGTGCCAATCAAAATATTATTTTGAATAATACCACCAATAGAGGATAATAAATGTACCATTTACACGAACAAGTCTTATTAAGATAGGCCATGCCAATTTATGCACATTTTGGTGTAATTTGCTTGGTGGTATTATACCATTAAGGAGTTCTGAAGCTGTGCAGATTTAAACTAAAATTAATTTTACCTAACACGACGATCTGGTTGAGGTAGTCCGGGTTCAGTGGGTACCTCTCGTGAACTGTGCTCTTCTCCAAGGTTTTCGTTTTTTCCGTTTTTTTTTCTGCTTTTCTTGATGGATTCTTTTGTTTTTTCGCTTGTGTTTGTCCTTCCTGTGATACAGAGTAAAATGTCCGGAATGTACACTAACAAACCATTAAAAGGGGGGTTGGCCGATGCATTCGATAAATCCATTATCTTCCCCATTTGAATTTGAACAAAGCAGATTATGTGTATTTTTACTGTCTGTTGAAATTGTTGTAAAATATTGTTGTCCTCACCTGTTGTATTTGCGGCATTGGCATCGGTGTTGGCATCGGCATCGGCATAGGTGTTGGCATTGGCATCGGCATTGACATTGGAGTTGATATTCTCATCGGCATCGGCATGGGGGAAGGCATCAGCATCGGAACAGGTGTGGGTGGGTGCTCCAACGGTGGCGCTGACGGCGCTGGGAGCAAGTGCACCCTGCGAGGGTGAGGGTGCGGGGCCTGGTCATCAGATGTGTGCTCGCCGTCGTCGTGGTCGTCGACCACGCCGGAGTCGTCTAGAGACGATTCCCGGTTGTTGCTGTGGTCACTCAGCTGGCGACCTGCAGCGCTGAGAGCGCCGCGTCCTGTTAAAATATGTCGTTTTTTACTGAAAATTTGTCTCATAGTCCGCCATGTCCAAGGCGAAAACACCTTCATTAGTTTCAAACTACAGTACTCATCAAATTTAGGATTGCTATCAATATCAAAACGCGAAGACGATGAACACCGCCCTTGAAAATTCGTGATGGCCATTGCAAAAAATTTTGGTATGGAGACTACTTGTTTGATAACAAACGTCGCTGGAGACCCTCTCGTAAACTGTCCTAATATCTCGCTCTGAACCGTTCGATAAGTGAACATGTAACTATTTTTGTATGCACGTGTAACTCTAAGGGTAAGTTGCACCATAGTAGAAGTTAAAGTTTTTGTCAAATTTGACAATTTGACGTCATTTTTGCTTACCTGACCGGTACTTTAACTGAAATTTTGATGATTTTGTTTGTTATTGTTAAAGTCAGATGGTGCAACCCAACCTAAATATTGTAAGTGAATAACATAATATACCTTCAAATATAAGGTATAACGAATGAAACCCGTGTAAATAACGCTCTAGGCTGTCATTCAGACAAACATAGTTGTAGGCAGGTGCATTCTATAAAACCTTTATCCTTCTTACGACATCAAAGGACAGAGGTATTTAGTCTACAGGATGCGTGGCAGGATGAGCTTGGGTGGAAGCCCCTATGTCCGGCCGCGTCCTAATAGGCACTACTGCTTTCACTTGACAAAACGAGTAGGTAGTGGAGTAACTTCAAGTACTTCTAGCACTCTTTAAATAGCTCACACCAATATAATGTTGATAATTAAAATATCTTTGTCGCCAGTAGATAGACGGGCATAAAGGTTATTTTCGGATTTTGCGCTCTTATCCATCCATATTCCTATGTATTGTTTGATTGATTTCTTGATTTTCTCCTTTTTTTGCCTGTCTTTGTCGCTATTTGTTTTTTTAAGCTTCCCGTTGTTCTGCCATATCTTTGTGTTTTTGTTCTTTTATTGAATGCAACGGCTACATTGTTGGCACTTGCGAGAAAGTTAAATGAAGAAGCCTTCAATTTGTCATTTTTGTTTATTTGTAGTTAAAATAATAGTAGAGAGAGATAAGGTGCTGCAGCATCGGTTTAGCAATCGCAGTGTCCTGTTATTTGCTCACGAATGTTGACAGCAATAACAATGAAGGACACAAAACTTCACAGTCCTCAAAGTGTTGATGTAGGGCTGTTTGATTTTTATTAAAAAGGGGGTCAGTATTCAGGCACAGTATAATCATACAGTAAGCTATCTGCATACAAACGTGCCACTCTCGGTTTGAATGTGTGCGTGAGTGTCGCGCGCCGTGTCGCGATATCACGCACACGCGATTTCACGCACACGCTAGCATAAAATAGGAAGGCATAGGGCAGTACGGACGGGCGTGTCTGTGTGCACGCTAGGCTAATAACTCGGCGAGCGGCCTTAGATAGCCTACTGTATGGTTTATACTGTGGTTCAGGGTCACCCACCTAAGGCATTGTCCGGATGCAGCGTGTGTGCCGGGGGCGGGGGCGGTGGCGCTGCTGTGGGCGGCGGCGACGTCGAGATGGACCGCGATCGAGATCTGGAACGGGCTCTGAAAATAAATAAATAATGTAAAATTAAGGCTCAGAATGCGTTGAACAGGAGGAAGTTTTTGAAATTTGCCTGTTCAGAGGAAGGTCGAGCGGAACGGTGTGTGAAACACACATTTTAATAAATATCTAAAACGTTGTTTCGACAGCAAAACAACTAACTAACTAACTAACTTTCGACTAACTCGCGTGAACTGCCTACGTTACAGGCTTTCCAAGCATTTCTTTGTAACCAAGCCGATCTGCATGACACGCTCATGCATGTCACGCGGGGGGTGAGCATGCCGAGCTTCTCGCCTCTAGCGTTAGCCCGTCAAAGAAAGTGATAGTAACTACGTCCTCTCCTCTTAAAAACGATGGTAAGTTTCTTCCAAATACCTATAACATTCGTAATCGATGCCGTAATTGTGGGGAGGGACACTATCTTAACCAGTGCCCTAAGTTTTTATCTTTAGATACAATGTCACGCATTAATGTTGTCAAAAAGTTGGGACTTTGTTTAAATTGTTTGGGGTCTGGCCATGGTGTGCAAAACTGTCATTCAAGTACGTGCAGAACATGTAAAACCAAGCATCACACACTTTTGCATATTTCTCAAGCCGACGCAGTTCGAACGAGTACACTGAATAACGCTGAAAGTGCAACCTTACCATCAATTAGTATGTTTTCTAATCAGTACGGCCACAGGCAGGATGTAGGTACTTTATTAGAAAATGCAGAATCCAATACACTTACCCCAAACAATAAGGGTATTTCGTTATCGACAGCTCAAGTTAAAGTCGCCGATTGTAATAACCAATTCCACGTTTTGAGAGCACTACTTGATTCAGGTTCACAGTCAAGTTTTATAACCAAAAGCGCTTTTCAAAAGCTTCAGTTGCCAACTCAGGAAATTAATATTGACGTATTAGGTTTTAATGGCAACTTAACTAAGGTAAACGATTTTTGTAGCCTTAATATAAATTCCAAAAACGACACTTTCTCAGCGAAGTTGCCGTGTTTCATCGTACAAACTATTTGTAGTTTACCTAGTTTTACCACCCAGATCAAAAAACGTATTCCTAAGCGCTTCACTTTAGCGGACGATGCATTTGATCAGGGAGGTGAAATCGATATGATTATAGGAGCTGAGTTGTTTTACCAACTGCTATGTATAGGACAACATAAGCTAGGCGATGGCCTCCCTATTCTTCAAAGAACGAGATTGGGCTGGCTAGTTACAGGTAGTTTTAACGTTTCTACCTCTTTAAAAAGCGTAAGATGCAACTTCACCAACCATGAGTATAGGACCTTTTTGACACAAAAGATTTTCCTTCAATTAATGTTCTGGCAGATAAGGATAATAATTCATGCCAGAGGATTTTCAAAACCCATACGAGAAATGCCAATGATAATTTTGTAGTAAATTCACCTTTGAAGAAACCAATAGAAGCTCTAGGTCAGTCGAGGCCTAGTGTTTATGGGCAATTTACCAGTTATAAGAGTAAACCCTTCTCCTCCCTTCACAATTACAGCAGTCGATTATGTAGGACCATTTATGGTCAGGTATAGGAGGGGACGTGGTTACAAGATGAGTAAATGCTATATCGCTATTTTTATGTTTTTCCACGAAGGCAGTTCATATTGAGTTAGTCTCTAATTTAGAGACTTCAGCATTTCTTTCTGCACTCAGACGTTTTGTGTCTAGACGTGGTAGGCCAAAGGAAATGCTAAGTGATAACGCAACAACTTTTCATGGAGCTAATAATGAATTGACAACCTATTGTGCAGGCGAAGGTATCCAATGGAAATTCTTACCGGCATATTCTCCACATATGGGTGGCCTACATGAGGCGGCTGTCAAGAGTTGCAAATACCACCTAAAACGGGTGTTAGGTCAGGCTTTACTCACATTTGAAGAATTTTATACTGTTCTTACCCAGGTAGAAGGAATTTTAAACTCTAGACCATTATGTCCTATTCCTAATTCAAATGATGATGATATTAGTTTCCTAACACCAGCTCACTTTTTAATTGGTAAGTCACCTATCTCTCTGCCCGACTGTAACTATGTTGATGTCCCTACTTCGCGGCTAACACATTACCAACAGATTCAGCAGTTACAGCAAGATTTTTGGGCCCAATGGTCAAGAGACTACATAAGCCTGTTACAAGAGAGGACAAAATGGAGGAGTTCCAAGGGACAGTCTCTTAAAGTCGGAACCATGGTGCTGATGAAGGATTCGCGCCTTCCTTCCTGTCAGTGGAGACTCGGGCGCATTGTAGCGTGTTGCCCAGGACCGGACGGCGTTACGAGAGTGGTGGAAGTAAGGACGACGGCGGGCATAGTGAAACGGGCCTTCAATAACATTTGCCCGCTTCCAGCCGACGACTAACCAGTGCTGCGCGGGAGCATGTTTCGACAGCAAAACCTTTTTTCACTTTTTTCGTTTTTTTTGTTGTGTTATGTCACGTGGACAGAAGTGTCATTCTAATTTACGATTGTTTTATGTGTCCAAGAATTACACCAATTCAACCAAACTAATATCTCCACATTTTCTTATATACCTTTTCTCCGGCCACCCAACAAACGTTAGCTAAATTAAAATTTTAAAAAATGTGGAGGTTTGTACGATTCAGATCTCTCAGGTTCGGCGTTTTGAACGTCAGCCAGAAATTATGAATTACCTACTATCAGTGTAATGTTAGGCTTAGGCACTTGTAAATTAAACAGGCCTTGAGAATGATACTTGCCACAACGCTTTGTGGTTCGCAAACCTCATGTTCGTAATCATGCGAGGGCACGCTGATGTTAGACACTATTATTGTACGGTCAGGAAGTTACCAAGCTTACGATTATGTCCCATTCTTATCCGTTGTTTTAACAAAACCTACGTCTCAAACTATAAGGTTAATCCAGTAGGTATGTAAATTGCTGCGACTGAAACACAGATTAGAGGTACTGTGTACCTTTTACGTGTACCACGTCCATAACTTTGTTCTTACGGCATTCTAAGGCGGAATGCAAAACACGCCCGCTACTGTCCTCGAAACTGAAGTCTCTAGCTCCAGAAAATGTACCCACTGCATTATACAGACCCCCTCTTATGTCGGTTGGTCGTTGGATGTATTGTTTAAATTAAGATATCTTTAGACTTTATAAACTTTAAAATGTATTTTGTCGTTGGGAGTGACCGTACGGTGTGTTGGGTGTGAAAATGCTCTGAAGTTCAGTAAAATGTAATATCAAAGGGTCATTGTTGCGGATTGAGATGGGAAAAATACGTGTAATTAGAGTAAAACACGCACATAGATGATAGCAAAGGTGACAACTGGAATCTATATATATAAAAGAAAGTCGTGTTAGTTACTCCACTTATAACTCAAGAACGGCTGAACCGATTTAGCTGAAAATTGACATGGAGGTAGTTTAGAGCCAGGAGAAGGACATAGGATACTTTTATTTATTTTCCCTTTTTTTTAATTTATTGCACTTAAGGCGGAACAAAGTTCGCCGGGTGAGCTAGTTTATAAGTATTGACCGACAAAAAATCGACCGTGTTTCTCATTATATTCGTTACTCTAGATTTTTTCTGTATAGACAGATAATTTATAAATAAATTTCACACTAGAATACTGCCACAGAACCCTCTATTCAGTAGAATGTAGTTCGAGGTAACGTTCGCGACAAGCTTTCACATCGCAGAAACGCTAACCATCCGCGGCCGTTGCTATGCTATACTCGCTATGCTGAGCTGCCCCTCTCGCAAACACCATTATCATGCAAATGTACGAACGTGTTAACAGCAGTGTGCCCAAAATTAGGTCAACATTGTTAAGATGAATTCTAAATTTGCTATCCCTAATGACGCGGTGTACCTACGTTCTGGCTAAGCGAACAAACTTCTTAGCTACAAAAGTTTGTACTTTCAGAACTTGAGAGTGTACTGTAGAATAACAAAATAGTTGAAGCTCCAAAATAGTAAAGACTTACAAAATGACCGTTTTTAAGGGGTTTATTAGGTGCATAAAAATATTAACGTTGGATTATTGGGATAGCGTCGTTGGTCCGGAACCCGGGTGGCTTGAGTTCAAAACTTTGAACACTAAGTATGTGTTCCGGCCTGAACTCATCTTTGTGTTCATTGTACAATTTGCGGCTAACTCAGGTGGTAAATACCGACAAATAAAACAAGCAAACCTAGATAACGGCGGTAAGCTCGCTTCTTACCACATTATCATCGGCCTGTCATACCTAGTCCACAGCTGGACATAGGCCCTTCCCTAAGTGCCACACTGGTTTTGAGCCACATCCAGTCCGATCCCACTACCGTCTCAGGTCATCGGTCCATCAGGAGGGCGCCCTACACTACATTTGCTGATTCGCGGTCTCCATTGAAGGAGTCGTCTGCTCTAACGGCCATCGGTCCTTGTACAGATGCGACAACATCTGTATAAGGACCGATGGCCGTTCATATAGTCGGCAGATAGTCAGCAAGTTGAAATGGCAGTGGGCTGACCAGCCCACTCTCTGATTCTGCGAGCTGTCGCGCGCATATGAGTCGGTGACTCCAGTTCTTCACCGGATAACCTCATTTCTGATTTTATTTTTTAAAACAACATATTACCGCGTTACCACCTTGGGTTCAAAATCGCTCAGCAAATGTGGGCTTTCGACTGTTCCGTTCACCATGACGGCAACTATCAGTGTGCCTATAACTACCCACACCGTTTGGGATATACTAGCCATGAGTGTATGTTTCGTTCACTATGTTAGTCAGTAGGTTAGATAGATAGATACTTTATTGCACAAAAACATTACAGTTGTATTAAATTGCAGAGACCAATGTACAATTTAGGCGGTCTTATCGCCAGGGAGCGATCTCTTCCAGGCAACCTTCAGGGAGGAGGAGGAGGTAGGACGAGGAGAGAGGTAGATTTTGTATCTATGGGCCGATCTTGTTATGTAGGATCTCAAGATGTCTTAGACGATCCATAAAGTAAATGATTTATTATTAATATTTCAACTCCAAGGTCAAATAGAAAACATTTTAACCGAAGACACAGATGCTACGAAGACAGATGGAGAGTTTATAGAAATTGGTCTATTTGAATACAAATTGGATTCTCTACGAAAATAAATCGTCTGATTTCTCGTCCCTTTGCAGCTTCGGTGGGACGAAATGCTTTTGAATGAAATTCAGTTTCTTTGCCTTCTGTGAATTAGAGCCGACTCAGATTGAATTATTTTCTTCACTAAAATAAAACGCTCTACATGAAGGTGGAGGGACGTTTTATACTAATATCATGAAGATGATAATGATTAACCCTATCTGCATTATTATTAATTACTAACACCTTAAACTCACTGCTGACTGTTTGGTGATGAAAACATCGATAACAAAGGCAATCCGGATAGCGGCGATTGGCTCGCCCCTTTTACCAGTTTGAACCTGACGTAGTCAGCGGGTTCAAATTGGTAAAAGCTGGGCACTGGGCAGCTCCTTTATTATTTAATGTACTATCTAGATTTAAGTAATTCTCATTGTAAATAAACTGTACTGTAAAGTTTTATGAGAATAAATATCTTTGAACCTAAAAAAAATGGTTCACTATAACGGTAACAGTCAGTGTGCCTCCCCATTTGGGATATAGTCGTCAGCTTAAGTTGTAATTTGTTATGTTTGAGCCTTTAAATTGAGAATGTGTCCACATAACCTACATACGTTTTCACACCAACCTTTTACAAAACCATTGCAAAATAGGTCTTATGTCAGCAGCAGTATAAGGTGCCCCTATGCAAAGGTTGACGTGAACGCGTCTGACCCACAACTTTACAGTAGTAACATTCCGTGATTTTCTTACAAAACATGACGCAACATATTCTACCGGCTCAGTTGGTAATCACATTTGTTTCAATAAATAAATGGTTCGGAATCAGACCGAAACCATTTATGGGGCACGCTCGACCCTATTACGACAACTAAGTTACTGGATACACATTAGCGTTGGCATGTACTTATTTATTTCGGAGACATCGAAAAGAGAATACGAAACTTTGATTTTATATTCACACCAAGAACCAGACTTATGTTTAAGATAAAATAGATGCAAATAAAGACTACAATCGAAATTGGTCATTTAAGAGCCTCATCAAGAATAAGAGGGCCATCAGACATGATAAAACAAACAGGCTTAAATTGGTAAATAAAAAAGACAATCAATTAAATAAGGCAATAATATCATGTTGGCAATGAGAGCGAGAGAAATAGGATTGTGATTCGTCGTCGGTCGTGGGTTTAAATTTCAACCAGATCAAATATTACAGAATTTATTCAAGCAGATTACATTTATCATGCATATGTTTCTTTAACACCCAAGGCCCGGAAGCACTAAAACTCACCTATGGTCGTCATGTCTTTGGCAACTAGCATCGAGGGTCACTGCACTTCAGAACTTTGTCGTACCTAGTTGATAATCTGTTTGACAGCTTTATCATTTTGCCTTTTGCAAGTTTCATAAAGATAATGTGAATTGGTACAAAATAGCTGAGTTAATAATGACGCCGAGTAACCTATTGATCTACATTATTTCATTGCAAGCGCAAAATATGTTAGAACGGAAGAAGCGGAAGAGATCCTTCAAAACTATTGCATCGATTGAAATGAAACGTTTCCTCGGTGCAGAATCGAGAGGGTAGATTTAAAGTAAGCGCTATAAATAAACGAATTGAACTAGTAACTCGTTTAGTAAGTTCAGCGGCGTCTGAGCTAGCTTATTGAACTCCCAGCGGTAGCTGGTGAGGTGTAGTGTTCGCAGAACGATAGATATTACAGCCACTATCTTGTAATGGGAATCTTTGTATTCAGTGAGTTTTGCTATTACGATGGAACTAAAATATGTATTTGGTTCTGGTGCAACTAGAACGTATTCATATTCAACCAGAAATATTTTGTTAGTGTGAGCATTGTAGAGGTAGATATCATTGTGTACACTGCAATATACAATTTATCACACAATCTTTATTTCTTGAAATGTTTCACTGGTCGGACAATTCATTCACACACATGCTGTCAGAATACAAGGCCTAAGTTGAGGCACCTTCTAGTCAGATTCAAGATACAAAAATTTATTGCGCACATGTGGTAAAAAGGAGATATTGTTCACATTTTAGCATCCCGAGACATGTAACCTTACGGCAGTCTTATGACTAGGTACCTACTTGTTAATTTATTGTTTTAGAAGCTTGTTTTTCGTCTTATTGGTGTTTTCATACATTTCCTGCACAGTTAGAACGTCGCTCGTCACCTGCTTAATATTAGGCTACCCAGGAATTTTCTAAAGTGGCAAAATTCACAAGTGAATTCTAAATGAAAACTAAGACCTTTTGCTTGTCTTCCACACTAGTTCACAAGATGGAAAGTGTATTTTATCTTTTGCATGCACACACGACTGAAGTAAAGTCAAAGCTATTACTTGGCAAGTTTCCCTTGCTCCCAAACCGGTAGGCTTCTTTACATTTTAGATCGGACTGGGTTTAAATCCACTTTAGCCGCCAGCCTTTCCAAAGTAACGTTCAATTTTAAATGGCTGATCTACTGTAAGTTAGACTTCTCTTAGAACTATCTTAATGCCTAATGTCAAGATTGCTGGTGAACTTAAAGAAGGTACCTATTTTGATGTAACTAATATTTGGTACATCATCTTCATCAACAGCCACACAACGTCCACTGCTGAATTTGGTATTTGGATACATTTGTTCAATTTAGTATATATTTGCTCTAGTCAGATTCAGCGGAGCAGATCTCGTGTATGGATTGCATAGTCAAACTCTTGACTTTATGAAAGCGTTGAACATAAGCCATCCGACGAAACATCCTGAAATTAAGCCCTCTCATTTTTTGAACGTCGAGACACATATCGTCGCAGGAAAGGCAGAATTACTGAAGCGCCAAAATAGGCATATTGAGTTATATATATATTCGGAATCAGCGTTTTTTTCTGCATCGATCAGTTTGGGTCTCATAGCGATACGAGCACTTTTTTGGCGTTTAAGTAAATGGAAAAAAGAGAGATTTTTCATCAGCCCGAGTTCTTAAGCGACACTTTTTTGGCATTTTATTTGTGCCTGTCTTATGAGCATTTTTGGACTACTCTAAAAAAACTTAAAAGTTGGTATAAGTAATTTTGAATTGCTGTATTTTTACTAAGTAAGGCTTGTAGGAATATTAGTCTTTCCATTTTTATGCAGGAAGTGGCGTATAAGTAATTTTGCCTTACTGTTATTGAGCAAATTTTTGACTTTCTGTATCTTTACTGTGAAGTAGTATTTTAGCAAAAGTTATAGAAGTAAAAATATGAAGCTGGCCAAAACCCCATTTACGTCGCTAAAGTAAAAAATAGGGAGCTACAATACTTAAAAATCTGATTATTATCGGCGCGTACGCCGGGTATCAGTCAGTCTGCTCGACAGAGCCACTGAGAATACACGTTTGACGGTATTTCTTGCCGCTCAAATAGATCGAGAAGATAAGAGAATATTGGTGATAATAATGCAATAACGAACGCCTTAATCGGTTAGTTAGCTATTTATTAGTAAATAATTTTAGTAATTCACATAAGTAGATATAATAATTAGAAAAGTCACCTTGGGCAAGTACCTAAATGTCTAATAATTTATGAAATTTGCCTAATTGTCATTTGACGCTGGGATGTCAGGGGGCGAACCTCCATCTATCGCCCCAAGCCAACCTCACCACAACTAACTGACCCTGGCAACGTACGCTGCGGCTGACTCGCATCTGACGCAACTCGAATAGGAACTTGGGAATATCAGGTGGCACATACTAGCGTTATGTGAAGTTTGAAGAGAGGGAGAGGACGCCATAACGCTCAATTCAGGCCACCTGATGTACTTCCGAGAGGGAGACCAAAAAACCCAAGGTGGCGTTGGATTTCTGGTTAATAAGTCCCTAGCTAACAACGTTGTGGTAATGACCAGTGTGTCAAACAGGGTGGCGTACATCATCATCAAGCCCAACGAGAGGTATAGTCTCAAGGTGGTGAAAGTGTACGCACCGTCCTCGTAACACTCGGACGATGAGGTGGAGGATATGTTCGATGACATATCGAGGGCCCTCCACTCTACTACCAAGACCCATTTCACCGTTGTTATGGGGGACTTCAACGCTGCAGTGGGAGTACAAAATTGCAGTGAATCGGTAGTACAATTCCATGAATATTGAAGTAGAAATCATAGTAGGCAAATGCTCGTCAATTTCCTCGAGCAGGAGGGGCTCTTCTTAAGGAACTCATACTTCAAGAAGCAACCCGAAAGGAAGTGGACGTGGCAAAGCCCTGACACTATGACAAAAATGACATTGACTTCATCATGGCAGACAAAAAGCACATATTCAGCGACGTCTTCGTGATCAAAAGGTTTAATACCGGTAGCGAACACCGACTCGTCTGAGGCTCTCTGAATATCAACCCGTACTCATGGAGCTCCAAAAGCTTTTTAACGCTGTCCTCTTTGAAGGGAGAACTCCGGAGGCGTGGAGTAGAAGTGTGGTCGTCCTGTTCTTCAAAAAGGGAGACAAAACGCTACTGAAGAACAATTGACCCATTTCCCTTCAAAGCCACGTCTAAAGGGTGATCACGAACCGCCTTGCGCGAAGACTCGACAAATTTCAACCACCGGAACAGACATAGACCTCATCGACACAGTGCGGCAGATTAGACAGAGAGTAATCAGCCCCTGTGTCTGTGTCATTTGTGGACTTCGAGAAGGCCTTTAACTCGATTGAAATTGGGTCTGTTCTGAAGTCTCTGCAGCGATGCCAAGTAGATTAGCGATACATCCAAGAGATGAGATGTCTTTAAGCCGCTACTATATCCGTCCAAGTACAGAATCAGCAAACAAGTCCTATACCGTTTGCATCGAGATGTGAGACTAGGGGATGTTATCTCCCCGAAATTGTTCTCAAATGCAATGGAGGATATGTTCAAGATGCTGAACTGGAAAGGACGTGGCATCAACATTAATGTCGAGTACATCTCTCATTTGCGATTTGCTGTCGACATCGTCATCGTGGCAGAAACGCTGCACGACCAACAACTGATGCTGAATGACCTAGTTGACTCTTCTGTGGGCATCGGTCTACGGATGAACTTGGACAAAACCAAGGTTCAATGAACATGTCCTACCGGAACCGGATTACGGTAGACGGGGCCGTACTCGAAGTTGTTCAAAAATATGTATACCTCGGGCAGACACTGCAGTTAGGTAGAAACAACTTCGAGGACGAGGTAAATAGAAGAATTCAACTGAGTTAGGCAGCTGCGTCGAGTCTTCACATCATCGATCCCGCAGTCCCAAAGTCGAAGCCGTAGAACCAACCACCATTGTAGTAATCGTGTTCTTGAGTGGAGACCGCGTCTCGGCAAGCGTAGTGTAGGACGTTCTCAGGCAAGGTGGAGTGATGATTTACGCAGGATGGCTGGCAGGAGCTGGATGCAAGCAGCCAAAAATCGAGTTCCGTTGCGTGTAATAGGAGAGGCCTATGTACAGCAGTGGACTGCAACAGGCTGATGATGATGATGTCATTTGACGCTGGTTCTATCCGTTGTAAAATTATGTTACAGAGAGGTGTAAAGGTTAACTTAAGATTACCCAGCTAATGTTAAGATTATTTCTGAAGAGTGTGTAATGTTGGTTTCATTGTTGAAAATGGCTTGTTACCATGTGGTGTCGGTCGAGATATAGTACCACACTATTTACGAAACTGGCCGAGTCGTCATTGCCAGCCTCAGTTGATTCCTTTGGGCAAAATTGCGGGCCAGAGTTATTCTTTAACCTATTATGTGCCACTGCCGGGCCAAAGTCTCACCTAAATTCATCCACTCTTTACGATCTAGTGATTTATTCGGCTAATATTCAAGGCATGTGTCTAAGATTCAACTCATTATACAAAACTAGATGGTTCGGTTTCGATTACCAAATGGTAGCGGTTCGTGCTAGGTCTACAGGAACCTATAACTGGAATATCAAAGATACCACAAATGGAAACAGTCTCAAAGCCAGCAGTAGTTAAAAGTCTGATATTTAAAACACCTAAAAAAATTAGATCAACGTTACTTTCAGTCTATGAAAATTAAAATAAAAACGAGATATTTTTATTTGAATTGCCAAAGACTGAAAAGAACAAACCAAACAATTAATAAATAAAAAAATATACGAAATAACAGCTGTAATTTCAATATTTCTTGAAACTATTTCCCTCTTATAGGAGGCCTTTGCCCGGCTATCTATTCAATTTAAGACCTGAGCTCTTATCAGAGAAGGCAGCCCAGCTCAAACCCATCTCATTGCCCTACTAGTAAACGTAATATTTTAAAAAAGATATTAATTTTCATAATCTTAAGCAAATAAGACTACTCTTACATATTGGCAATGGAGTATACGTTATTTTTTATTGTTCAAGTAACTTTAATTTTGGCACTTCAGTATCTAAGTAGCTTTTATTGTGTATAAACCGGAGTTACAAGTAGTTTTAAAGGTATGATTAGACAAAAGTGGTTATCTTACGTCGTTTTACTCGAAATATCTAAAACAATAACCTACTATTGAGGATTTTTAGTGATTCAACATAATGAGCCGATCACTTTATAAGTCGTTTTGACACGATGACACCAGACTTTTAAAAGTCCTTTGAGTAATTTAGGATAGCAAACTTTAGATTATGGTTATAGTTCCAGAAAATTTGCCGTCTTCCATTTTATATACGTAAGAGTTTTGAGTGATTTTGGTCGCCATAAATATTTGACTCAAATGGCGGTTGAGAAATTTTGCTTTACTGTAAATTGGAGTCATTTTTACTTAAGCGCCACTATATCGCAAACCAGCTGTCTCATTATTATGGTTTGTACTTCTGGACATAGAAAATGACATATTAATAAAAGTTTACCTTGACGTCATCGAAATTCGAATGCTGGGAAAAAAGTTAGGAATTAAAAACGAAAAAAAAAAACTTTAAACGGCTTTTTCTCGAAATGGCCATTTGGCGCTTCAGTAAAGTTGCCTTTCCTGCGACGATATGTACTATCAATATACCATCACGCTTATTATTTCTTCCCGGAGAAGGCAGAGACCACATCCTTCCATTTGCTACGATTCTGACATACATTTTGTGCTTCTAATCTCATCAAGCCTCTTTATTACATTATCAGGACATCATCTTAATTTTGTTTTAAAAATGAAAAGCTACCTATTTTAACAACTTTAGTAAGGTCCCATTACAGTGTGCAACAAAAGCGGATTCTTCGTAAGCAATAAAATCGATTGTGCAAACAACCGTCTTTTGATAGAATCGAATGTACTTAATTGAAATCTAAACTATGTGAGTGCGCGAATTCGTTACTGCACTTCTCAAGTCTCGTTCAAGCTTCTTAGCTACAAATACTGCAGAGGAAATGCAACAGAAAGCAGAAGAGGTCATTCGATAGTAAATTCCTCTTGAAACTAACTAATACAGGATTGTTTAAATGTCTTAAGTGTCACCTAAGTACAGTGCTCATAATATTATCTGAGCTCAGCTTATTTACTAAGAAAGCAAGAGAAATAAAAGCCGGTGGCTTTCATTAAGATTTTCCACTCGGACGGCTTAACTCGATCCTTATTCGAGTTGGAGACAGGGCTGTCTCATCTGGTAGAGTTCGCATTTACGTACAGAACTGATAAATTATTCGTTAAAACCATTGACCTCATACCCACTAGACCTGATGTTTGATGAAATAAGTCTGTCGACGGACTTAAACCAACACGCTGGCTCGGTACCTTTTCGTCCCAGTTTAGGTTTAGGGTCCCAGGTATGGGAAACACCAATAAAAAACCCAAGCAACCTAGATAACGGCAGTAGTCTCGCTCCCAACCACATTGCAATTGGGTTCAAAATGTGTTTGGCGATGTATGGACTTCTGGAAACGCCGTTCACCATCTCCATAGCGTGGACGGAACAATGTGTGCCTACCTCGTTTTGCTCGTTTTGGATATGGTCGTGAGAATGTTTCTATCTTTAACATTCATTGATAGGCAGATACTGATATTGGTGTCATTTTATTTGACATCGGCAGCCCTAGTATCATACCTACTGCATAACTGTACGTACAGTGGTAGTTATTTATACTTTGTCTGCACGGCTGCACTATGTCGCGCGAACGATCTGTTTGTTTGCCTTTGTCGCTCTAGAAATCTCTTTTAACCCGGCGTCGTTGTGGCGGTAAGAAGTTTTCCTAAGGTAGCGGAGGGTTATTAAGACCCTGTTGCAATAACTATTTATTCTTTATTGCACAAAAGTTCAAATGGTGGACTTAATGCCTAGAGGCATTCTCTACCAGTGAACAACACGGTCACACAGATAATTCATGGCGGTACACTAATTATCTGTTCTTAAAATCTTTTTGTTGTTTTTATTTTCTTATCTTTAGCTAATGAAGTGCAAAAGTTTTTATAATTTTCAAATACTCCTAAGCAGATCCTCATGTCGATTCCACAAGTCAGAAGTATTTGGTCAACGTGTCTGCTACAATATATCTGATGGCGACTGTACAACGTTCTCACCATCACAGTAGGTAGTTGCATCTATAGAGGATTGTGACTAGTATACCAGTCAAGATATCCCGATATTCGGTATTGTTTGCAACTGTCCGCGGCATGCGGGTGCGGTGAGCGGCGGAATGGTCTGGCGTCACTCGAAAACCCTGAACAGTGCTACAAATTCAACTGGCATTGCTGTTTCTTAGCCATGTCCATGGAGTTTTGTTTATTGCCACCAAAATCTACTCTTATAAATATCAATAGAAATTATTCCAAACAGCGCCACGTTACTCCAAATTAAGCAAATATGTAAGTGCTATGGGATCAACATACAAAAATGTTTGTTAATACATACGGGTTTATTTTACGAAACACCCAAACCAGTAAAAATAGACAGAAATCCTATTAAATAGATTCATTGCAGAGTGTTCTGCTAATTGACTAGGACATATTATGAGGCTGGTTTACTTCAAGAGAGGACCCAACAAGCTTGAAAAGCTAACTGGAGGTGTATAGCAAAGCTGGAATTATACATGAAGTATAGAGAGGACAACTAAGACCGAAAAAGATCACTTCCTGGTCCACTAACAACTGTTGTTTGTGCTGGTCTGCCTACAACATACGCAGTTTTTAATAGGTATCTTAAAAAAAAGTTTGTAGTATTAACTCTTATTAGGATACCGACCTAACAAGTTCTTATAGGAGTAATTGTGACTTTAAAAGCTTTCGTCTAAATAAGCAGTGTTCGCCATTGATTTGTGAGTCTTCCAACATTCCGATTTTCGGTGTATTGTTTGCAGGCCGCTGGGGTGCAAGGATATTGGGAGACGTCACTCGAGACTGAATCACAGCTGCAACTGATATTGCGTTCGGAAACATGAAATTTCAAAGAGGAATTTTCTGGTTTGGCTGAATTATTTGTATTATCTCACTAGGTGGTGTGATATTACGAAAACCGAACGCAGCATAGAACTTAATCTTCCGATGACCATGTGGTAGTATTACCTATTTACTAATCATCATTTTATTTAGCGTCACGCCAAATAATAGATACGTGAAAATAGGATAGATCGAATATGAATGAAGATAAAGGGTAAGTTAATAATGTTTTACTGTAAGAAAAACATAGCAGTAGAATTCAATTAGGAATTAATCCAAATTCTGAAAGAGAAATGACCCCTTATAGTTGTGAAATATTTAGAAATAGGAATTGAGTTTTTTAAAACGGCAAGATCTCTATCTCAATCGGGGTGTTTTACGAATTAATTTAATACTTAAACTAAGAATGGTTTTAGTTATTAAGATTTTCGAGCAATAATAAAATAATACATTCAAATGATGCGCTCGAAGGATTATACCATTTCCGGGTTCAATAAAAAAGGTCCCAGGCACTTTTTATTCGTATTTGTGACCAAAATTACAAACGATGATATATTGCAATGGGGCGAGCACATAGGATTAGGGTTGGCACTTATTACTCTTTATTGCGCGTAAAATATGTGGCAACTTACTCACTTAGGTGAAATACTTGGGAGTTCTTCTTGCTTCAGTATGAAGTTTGCCCATGTGTTGGTACATGTCAAAACATTATAATGTATTGAGATGACGCCTTCGCGCTAAGGAAATGCCTTGCGCATACCTGTTCACCGGGGGGCGGATGGGTTATGTCGGACTCTCCACTGGTAAGGCTAAATCAGTGGTACCGACTAAAAACTCAGCAACCTCCTTTCATCGTCCATGTTGGGGGGGATTGCGGTGACTGGCACGAAGCCTACTACGCGTCCCCCCGGACGGAGCACCCTTACACACAGATGAGCCCTCCTCACTGCCAATTCAAGTTCAACTTGCTTACCCGCTAGGCTACGTCAGTGTCCAAAGTTTATTAAACAGATTTATTCATTTTTGATACGATCTCATGTGGAAAATCGAGCAAAGCGTTCTACATTCTAACTACTAAATGGACACAAATTTATCATTGATGTTCACAAACGTCAAGCATCTCTAACCCTTTCGCACCTGAAACTTTTTCTCCCTCCTTACGGCTATATTTATCAAAAATAATAATACTTAAAGCCTTCAGGTTAAGGGAAAAATAGTGAAAAAAATCCATCCTATGCAGGGTTTTAGGAAAGCATGCCGCACGATCGTGAGTTCCCGGGCTTACTTCAACCTACGCACGATCGTGAGTTAGGTTAACTTTACAGAGTTTTAGTATGTTTTTCTCATTATTTTACATTACTATTGGCTAGGTAACTTCATAGTTTTATAATTAAACAATAAATTCACTAAAATCAACGATTATTTTGCTAATTTAGACACAACACACTAGTATTTTACAAAATTTGCCTTTTTCTACTTTTTCGGTTGAATTGCCAGTCTTTACATATTTTTTAAATATTTAGAGTATTTTCATAGTTAGTTTTAAACTAACAAACAATAAAACATGCTTTATAGTCACTAACAGTGTAGGTATTCTGAAATATGAATAAGTAAACGAGATTAACATTAAATTAAAAACATCTTGGTATTATTTCGCTGTTCTCTGTGTGTATTCACAAGGATAACGCTACACATAGGTATTGTGTTACGCTAAATAAATTAAAGATTTCTAATGGGGGATGCAGAAGGATGGTTATGTAGCTCATCTATTGTATTGGGCCCGCCTGTAAAGATAGATGTGAGCTTAGATGCCTTTTAGGCAGTAAACAATTTAGGTCTTCTCACATACAATTACATGATCAAAATTAACATTCAAGTGCTTGATATAACTTCATCAGTCCCTTGATTTTAGGAATTAACGTGATAGAGGTAGAAACAGTCTTTACCGCAACTCATACATAGGTAAGGGCACGTTGCATTTTCATCATCCAATTTTAGTACGCGATTTGTGACGAGAAACTCGAGGATCTTTCAATTCACCGAAAATGGTTAAATCATATTTCTTTCCCTGGGATAGATTATTTGCAGGCTTGTACTCGTATCTTCCTGCTGCTGATGATCGAGATATGATAGGAGATAGAGCATGCTGTTCTCTATCGGAGATATTAATCAAAGTTACAGCAGCTCCAAATCCTAGTGCTCTCATTTGGATTTTCAGTTCCTGAAACTTTGATTAGGTCTTTTATCCCTCTGGTTATTGCTCCAGTTGCCAACATATCACATCATTTACCATAGCCAAGTCCGTGATACTGTCACGCCACTTCAGAACGGTAATATTCCATGGACTGATCAAGAACGTCTACGCTACCCACCCATGGAATTATAGCTTGTTAAGCTTTCGAGCGTTGAGCATCATCATTGTCATCATAGCTAAACAATATATTTGACAGGTGATCGAACTTTGTACGGCTTATGATGATGATGATGATGATGAGGTAGTCATGAGATTTATCAATATCGGTTTTCCTCCTCAAGCTTCACGTTGGCGGCTCTTCACTTTAAAATGTTTTTTTTGTTTGTATTACTTGTTTCTTTTTTGTTTTTATGGTCTGTGATGATGATGATGATCGTGAGAACTCATCAAGATCATGATTAAGAAGTACTAAATTATAATATATCTCTTGTTTGAACCCTGTGAAGAGGTATACTCTTTTACAGGCGTTTCATCTTCACTCACGCACAAAATTCCTCGTCAGCCTCATCAATGTCAATATCTAAGCATTCTCCGTTCCTGGAATTGTCAAGGATGTGCTCATGATTCAATAACACACCTGAAAAATAAAATAAAACTCAAATTTACTAAGTGAGAAAAGATAAATATACGCAACTCATTTTCGTGAGTAGGTACAAATAAACCCTGGAGCTCACGTTCGTGAGTTCCAAGTTTTCACACGAAGCAAGTCGACGGTAATGTAAAATAACTTAAATAACTCTATACTAATTGATTATCATATTAATAAAGATTAAGTAGAAACATGTATCTAATCAAACAAAGCATTAAAACTATTAAATTAATACAAGTACTTACGGCGCTTATTTCGGGGATCGAGAACCACCGCCATTTTGGCCACACCAGCGAATATACTGACCCGAGAATGACGCGAAACGGCTTCTAATTGGTTATTTGACAAACACACGATCATGTGGTTCCGGCCGCGCGCGACGAAACAGATTACGCGTGATCTCAGATTTTTTTGAAGTTTGAACTCACGATCGTATAAGTCAGGTGCGAAAGGAAGCACACGCTCAAGCTATTGCTGCCCTCTAAAATATTACTAGAACTGAATGGGGCAGCTACTTAAACCTACTCCTGAGATATGCTCAACGCCGATTTGCGTTTTTAAATTTGGGGGTTAGACCTTAATAATTAGATCATTAGAAAATTAATGTAAGATGTTTATTTGCTAACTAAGTGATAGGTTCTCACATAGATTTTAAAAGAGAGCCATGTATATAGATAGATGAATAGATATATAAATAATGAGAATTATTCAATCATGACTCCATTGATACGAAGTAAGCTTAAATGTTCAAACATTTTTAAAGCCAGCCAAAGGGGGTCAGCCAAAAGAAAGCATCTCGGAAAACCAAAAAAGAACGAATAGGAATTAAGCTCGCTGCGGACTTAGCCTTTAAGTAAACTGCCTTGTTTTTTCAAAGAGATAGATAAGGCCCCAGTGCATATTTTAGGAGAAAGCTCGTTTTTAAGGATTTGGCTTTTAGAGTTTATTTTAGTTTAGTTCCGTTTGTCTGTTTTGTTTGGTCTTTCATGCTTTTTAATTTTTATGGTAACCTACTTAATATGAAGTTTTTCATTAGTTACTTCGTGGTTGCCGCTCTCGAGTTTCAGACTAACGAATAGATATATGTTATAGGATCAAACGAGCTATAGGGCTATCGTCTATAAACAACTGCATTGCTTGCCTTTTATGAAAGAATACACTCCTTACCTAAAGCTCGTTATGTCATATCTCTCCGGAGATATCCCCGCTAGGAGACCGCTCTACATTTTGATCGTAAGCGTAAACAACAACAAACCAACACATTACAAAATAATATAGACTGCACGTTGTGTAATAGTTGCAGCATTTAAATGTCACTCATTATCTAGCAACCCTAGTGGGTTGTCCGCAACCGGAACTCGCATTTTATCTTTCGCATTCCGCTTGCCTTCAATGGAACTCAATCATCAACTTGCACAATGCCTGAGCATTCTTTGTTCGCGTCTCAGAATGTATGCCATTTGCTTACAACAATATCGCTTGTAATCCCATTGTTTGTTAGATTCATGAGACATTTTGAATAAGGGTTTTACGCAACTAGCCCCAGAGAATATGAAGTCGTCACTTGATATTATCTAGGGCTAGTCGTAGTAGGTACATCGTCTACGCAGTACTTATTTAGGGAACTATAATTTTTGAATGCTTTTTACGCATGGGAATATGTAGGGCTACGTCTATTTTCCACTACAAAAAAGTGAAATCCTAAACAGTTATTATTTTATTTATTTTATTTTCAGCCTATGCTGTCCCACTGCAGGGCAAAGGCCTCCCCTCAAACAAAAACAGTTATTCAACATAAAACAAGTCTGGGTTTATCGGTTAGGCCACAGCTGTAGAGAAGCCAGCAGCTAAGGTTACAACAAACTGACGAATTTCCCCATTCTGTCATTTTGTCTGTTATCTTTTTCACTTTGAAAAAACCAAATTCAATGGAGAAATTGGACAGTACACAGGGACCAGCTGTTAACAGAAACACAACATAATTGCTTTTGTTTTATTATTGTTTTAACATTTTCCATGCAGTATTTTTACTAAAGATCTGAAATCCAGAAAAAGACATTTGGTCATGTTGGCATCAGGCAGGAATAATTGCTTTTGCTTCAACACAAAAAAGGCAAATAAGTAGGTACGTTAGGTACCTTACGTTGAAAACTTGCAACTACGGTGCACGATGACCGGATGACTCTCCGGACTTCAGCAACAAGTTTGTTTTTTATACACAAAAACGCTTTGACATTATGGCATTGTCATGAAACCTTTTGACATCAATTGTCGGGTAATCTAATTTAGCAGGAGCTCGGAAAGGTAATCCGACGTTATTTGAGAAAGACATAAAATATTGCCAAACGGCCTTAGGTACCGGAAGTGATGTTCAATTGAGTCCAGTCAACGAGAGGACTACGCGCGAATTTTCATGCGTTCATTGTCATATTTTCTAAAAACGTCACATAATTTTTGCTCACCACTCTGACCCGAATGGGGTCAGAGACTATTATAGTCAACGTGTCGAAAACGGGAATATCTTGGTTACATAATGAGGAACGACAAGTATCAGCTAAGTACTCCAACTTATTATGCAAGGGAAGATCCAAGGACGAAGAAAACCCGAGAGAAGACGTAACTCATGGCTTAAAAATCTGCGTAAGTACCAGGTTCAACATGAGCACCACATCGTTGTTCAGAGCAGCGGTCTCCAATATTAGAATAGTTTTAATGATAGCTGACCTCCACTAGGAGATGGCACCATGAGCAGAAGAATATACGCTCACCACTCTGTCCCAAATGGGTTCAGAGACAATTTTAGCCAGCGTGTCACTGACAATAATTGCTGTCAACTTTGCCTATCGAATTTGAAACCAATGTGGTTAAAGGCGAGCCTGACACCGTTGTCTGGATTGCTTATAATTTTTATTTTCGCTTTTTGTCACCGGACAGTTAACTATACATTGTACGTTGAACTCGGGACCATCCGAGATCTGACCCAGAGTGTTTGGCCACTCCTCAACGCACTCGATGAAATATTGTTGCCTTTTCTAATTTCACGCATGTTATTTTTCTAATAAACGCAATGCGTATCCCCAGTAGAGACAACGTCATCAGCAAATACTAGTTTCAAACAGAAAGGCCACGAGTCTTATTAAAAAAGTTGGCGCCCCGGGTATACGAGCTCACCAGTAACCGCGCGAACAGTTGCGCACAACTGCACAACTATTCCACTAGTGCAAGTTGAATGAATCCGCTCTAGTAGTTTTAAAGTGGAAATTCGCTAGAATTTATTTAGAACGATAAATTTCAGTTTGTATTATTCATTCTGTAAATATTTGGTTCAGTGTCAACCGCACCCACTGTGGTGTTGTGGACGAAATAGTTTAAAGGACTCTACTGGCGAGTAATTATGATTTTCATTTGTTTTTTGATAACCTTATTGTAATTGTAAGTGCTGTTTAAATTTTTTCCCAGTGAGGGAATACTACTAAAACGTAGTGGGTGTCGTTAAAAAAAAACGATACATTAGAAACAACAATAAACCAACAACATGAGAACTTATGTCAGACATACTAATAATAATTTTCATAAGTTCTCATGAATTATCATTTCATGAAATTTCAAACATCACACAAGTCACCCCGTCTCCTGGAAGAAATTCAGATATGAGCCCACCTGTACAATTTTAATTCCTCTGTAACCTATAGAACCTTTCAATTCGTGTACAAAACAATAAATATTTTTTTGGAGGGGGCTGACATTTTTATTAAGCCTTCTTGTCCTCCGCAGTGAGAAAAAAGCCAGCAGCGAACAGGGGCGTCTGCCTCAGTGCTGTTCAAGTCAGTGGCTACTGTTAATAAGAATAAAACAAACGCCTACCAGCGGAGGCTGACTCACCTTTCGGCCACAGCAGCTACGGCAGGGGCGTGGTGAATGGCGCTCCTCCCCCTCTTACGTCTTCTGGTCCTCTTCCGTGAGTACGAAGCCAACAGCAGCCATTTGCGAGTGTCCATTCGCTCCTTGGAGTCCTTGGCGAGGGTCCGCACCGCCAAGTTCGTGGGGTCGAAGCTGAATGTCGAGTCATCACGATGCTCGTTCAGATCCTTTTTTCTTTCCTAAAAATAACAATAGTGATTATTATGTTTTTTAGCACTTTTCCATGCAGTATCTTTAATAAAGATCTGAAAACCAGAAAAAGACCTTTGGTCATTTTGGCATCAGGCGGGAATCGAGCCCGCATCTTTCGCAAAATGGGCGACTGCACTAACCACTGTGCTACCGAGACCATTAATAGACCGGCCGAATCTTTCTGGTACATTTACTCTATGAGCCAGGGTGATTTCATCAATGTTATAGGCATCCACCTCTAACAATAGTGATGCTCCTGTTTTATTAAAATTAATGGATGTTTTTAGGGTTGAAAAGTAACAAAACAAAAAAGGAAAGGTAATAGAAAATATGTTGAAAATGATAGCTATAAGGCGACAGTAAGTTTTTCCACTGCGCTTATGAAGCATCAAAATAGTCATAAATATCTTCACTGAGACAAGCAAGCGTTCATAGGATATTTTGTAAGTACTTCTTTTACTTCTCTACTTTGTAAGTTTACAGTATTCTTGCATAATTGCGGAGCAAGATGAATATTAAATTAATAGCTTGTGTACATTTATTTTTCAATATTCTCGGTCCACTAAAAATTACCATACCATGAATTAAACCTATGGCTTAACCGGGCAGAAAAATGCAGCCAGTTTACCAATTTGTAAAACTTTAAAAAATGGCAGGTAATGTTTAGTATGCAGTGGCCATTCAGCATTCACAAAATATATTTTTACATGAACGATCGGCCGAAAGGCAAAACTCCCGTGAAGCTAAACTGTAAAAAACTATTTTAAAACTATTTCCAGTTATTTCGCCGCAGTCGATTGGAATAAAAAGCGCTACGTCCAAAATCCCTATTGTTTATTTTTCAATGTTTTCAGAATATTTTTCAAATAAAACCAACGATACTGTCGTTGTTTTGTTGCATCGTGATTTTGGAATTAGTAAATCCTTTATTTGCAGTTACGACCACGTGGCGGCAATATTTTAATATTGCCTGACTTTACTAAAAAAAAGAGACGATGCAATTGGTAATGAGTTTTATTAAGTCTTACGGAGAAACTACAGATATTCGATTTTTAGTTTGTTTTTTTTTTCAAATAATGAAATTGCCTTCCAATTTCATGTAATTAGCCATAATATTTTAACTAAGCATACTAGACCGATACTACTATACTATACTAGATCAGAGATTTGGTGGACCAGCTCCAGTCAGAAATGTCATTTGGCAAGACTTTTATCTTGCTCTTGGGAGAATGGGTAGCTTTATGTGCCCCTGGCTGTACACACTATAAACCATAGAACAAAATAATCTTAAAAAAAGCATTTTAACCAAAAGTGCCACTGAAATGGCATCAACATTGTGTCGGGCGATTAACTAATAATTTTGATTGTAGCTATACTGACCTCTTGCGTGATCTGAGATTCCTCCTCGTAGCTCAACGCAACGACAGCGAGCATCAGGTTGATGAGGTAGAACGAACCGAAGAACACCACCACGGTGAAGAAGGACACTGACATCGGACCGCAAGATGACAGCACCTGCAATTAAAGGTTTATTAGGACCCTGCTCACAAGTTCATAGGGTAAACAGTGGGTACTGGTTACGAAGTTTTTTAGCTAATAGCTCTATTCTATCGACCTCATGACCAGTAGACGCCTGATGTTAAATTTTGACATGGCAACGTCTTTTAATTCGATGGAGCCGGCTACACGGCTGAAAAACATGACTCATGCGGCGTTACCTCGCTCTGAGGCGTTCCATTTATGACGTTATAACGTTCAACTATCGTCAGTAAACCGACTTCACAGACGACCTTTTTTTCGCTTAATAACTAGTCTGACAAAAACAGGAGGAAGGTAAAGCGGGGGACAACGTTTCTAATTGGTCAACAGTATTATTGCATCGACTCTGATTGGTAATTTTTACGTAGTGATGAACTATTATTTTATGCCCGCAACAATGCACTAAAATTCATAAATTGTCATTTTTGTCGTTTCTCGGATAGTATTTTGCATAGCATGTGAGAGTAACACATAAAGAGAGTTTCGGAATGAGACATTCTTTAACAGAAAATGTACGGTCTGAAACTTTCTCTCGAATGACTAAGAAATAGTACCACGTTCGGTGCCGTGTGAAAAACCAGCTACCGTCTCTTCTTCTTTTTAACTGTGAATAAACCAACGAAAACTCACTGAAATAAAAAGAAAAACGCTGGCGGTAAAAGAAATTAATGGCTAGCCAGTATAATCATTTATTTATTAGCCCTGGGAGCGTTGCTGCGCAGCGGTCCGAAGCGGGTAGCGTTCAGAGAGGCTATAATAGTATTTAGATGTGTGAGCGTGAGCCACTGACCGTGGTTTAATTGTGACGGTGGATCGGTGATGGCCGTTGTTATAATGCAATGCACGCCGGGTCAGAAATCGAATGAGTGACCACCCCGATCGAAATCTAGTGCGGTGTTTTTCGGGTCCGGCTGCTACGCCTTCGATCCGCGAGGTGCTTGGCCGGAATGCCCTCGATTTTGATAATGTGTTTTTCCGCGACCCCTATTACAATTTGAGGGCGTCCTGGCCGAGGGCCTAGCGGGTCTTGGGCGTGGCGGCCGGATCCCGTTTTTCGGGCATCTACGTGCTTTGGAAGACACGTTGAGCACTTGATTTCGGTTGACTTCGCTGGATGTCAGTCGTTAAGCCTAGTTGGATACTCACCACGATGGGTTTATATTACTGGATGTTACTTTAACCGTATTAGTTAACGTCAACCGCAATAGTCGTGCTTTTGTTAAAGATCAAGCTTCTAATAAATAAGTTGTACCTAAATTCAATGGCAACTGACTACATAAAGATAGACAGCCCAATAACTTCTCGCTGTAATTACCGCTCCTTCTATTAATCCGTACTGATTGATCTAACGGGGCACTGATTTGAATGGCGGTTAAGTAGCTAATTGAATAGCAGCGGATTAACGGTGAAGCCAACCTACCCGGGGGCCCATTTAGCTAAATCTTCATTGACTCCGGCAAATGTGGGATAGCTTTTGCTTTCAATGCTCTCGTTCTTGATGAAGGATGCGTGGTACTTATTGCGTTTGTCAACTTTCCCTGAAGTTCTAAACAAGTTATTATTTTTTTTTCGCTCACCGTTTAGGAGTCGTTTTAGATCAAACACAGCATGTTTCATACACATGAAACATACTATGAAAAAAAATGTTTTTTTTTAACGAAAAAAAATGGGGGTTTTTTTTAATCTGTAAAATTTCGAGCCGAGGTCAAACATCATCATCATCACTAACAGCCGTAGACGTTTCGTGACTTAATTGCTTTTTATGATGTCCACAGTCGTTGATCACGTCTCATTTCCATAATTATATGTCATCACTGCAAAGGTCGTTTCTTATTCATTATAAATATTGAAAATAACTCATATCAACTACGTTCTTGTTCAGTCTGATCCATTCCCACAGTTGCAACAAAATGGCAACACTTAATCAGTGACGCAACAGCAAAATAAAATATATGAGTTGGAATTTAATCTTTTAGACTCACCATTCCGCTTCTAGAAACTCTCTGTAGTACATTTGCATTTGTCTCTACGTCCCGTAAGTACTCAACATAGCAAGAGAATAATTACAAAACTGAATATTATTTCACGAACATACTTACAAAACATAATTCACACCACAGATGACACACATATACATAAAATATATGCTATAACGCTTCAATATATTTACATGTTTTTTGAGGAGACGAAGTTTTTGTGCCATCACTTTATTGAAAAACAAGCGGCGACACGCGATTTCGTCCCTTCTTCCTTTTTTAAAAAACATCTTCATACTGTAGGCTATGTCCTATTCTGATGCATAAGCTATATTAGTGTGAAGTTTCATTAAAATCTATCCAGTAGTTTTTACGTGAAAAAGCAACTCGCCACATACATCCATCCACACATACACACTTTCGCATTTATAATATTATTAGGAAAGGATCTACGTTTCTATGAAAATATAATTCATTTATTTAGTGACGTCGTTTATCCACTACTCTATGCATTTCTGATAAATATGGTAATTTGTCCCTAAATATAACCAAGTCTAACATAACAATAAACGATAATTTGTATTCGCAAAAAGGTTGATGATATCAACTCAGTTCCTGCGTTAATAATGGCATTAAAGTGTGATGTTACCACTAAAAGGGTTTAACCCAAGAACTAGTCATTAAAATTAAGGTTGTATGAAGAAATAGTAACAATAGCGATTTGGGGGTTTACGTAATTTCGTTATTAGGGATTAAAGGGCCGACCACATTGCCACAGTATAATCTTACAGTAAGCTATCTACATACGAACGTGCTACTCTCGGTTTGAATGTGTGCGTGCGCGTCGCGCGCCGTGTCGCGATATCACGCACACACGCAATTTCACGCACACGCTAGCATAAAATAGGGAGGCATAGGGAGGCGGCAGTACGGACGGGCTGTGCCGCGTGTCTGCGTGCACGCTAGGCTAATAACTCGGCGGGCGGCCTTAGATAGCCTACTGTATGGTTTATACTGTGACACTGCCCTGAGAAATGAACTGGAGGTTTTACGGCGAACGTATTCATAATGTAGGGCCTGGTACGCTATGCCCCTTTAATTAATTCTCGTAGAGAACTAGGGATGCGCTGACACGATCCGACTTTTCGAAGGGTGTGTAATGTATGATATAACTTTGAATCGTATATCACTCTGAACATATACAGTCGAATGAGATAACATCATTTGATAAAATGATTAATTCCGTATAATAAACGAATCATATAATTTCAAATTAAATAATTTTGAAACGTATAACGGACAACTGATATAAAAAAATTGTTTGATATAATAAACGTTTGCTATAAAGCTTACATGGTATACTATTCAAAACAACTACCACTTATATAATATAAAAATAAATGGTCTAACCATTAAACAACATCAACTTTTTTCTAAATCGTATTACCTTGAACAATCATTCCATAGCTTTTTTTATGAATACACACATTAATAAATGCACATTGCTAAAGATCATAAAAAGTGCTGGGGTTAACGCAAGCGGCAAGCTAATCAGGCAAGTCGTTTTTAGGTTTAAAAAAAAATAACCACGAAGGTTTAAGGCGGGAGCGAAGCGAAGCGAAGCGAACCATCTTCTAACCTAATCTATCCGTGTCGGTTTCGCCCCGACTCTAGTATAGGGCAGACAAGTATACCATACAGTTGTTATAACAAATTACATTTATTTTATATGAAGGTTATATGAAATGCTTTTTAGATTTAACAAAATTACATCAAATGTGCTTTATACTAAGGAAGGTTTATATTCAATGTTGTTAGGCGTACTGATTGTTATCTTAAATGACGTTATATCATTTGATGCATTATATGAAATGAACATTATGTTGAAGAAAATTATTGGAAGAGTTGTTAAACCAAACGTTTATTATATTTCATGAACGTTATTGAAATGAAAATATATCAAATGAAGTTATATGAACCAATACGCACTCCTTTTCGAAACATCGCATCGCATGCATAGCGGTTTTATAATCGAATCAAAGATAAACGATTTTCAGGTGGATCGATACAAAACATAAAAGATCAGATTTCTGTCTTATGAACTCGATCTTCTTTTACGTTCCAAACGTAAATATATATTTTTTTAGTAACATAATGTTGTTTTTCTCTTCAACAATAAATATATAATATATTGATTGTCTTTCTTATTTTTTACCGATCGGTATTCATTTCCGTCTTATGGTTGGAGCCCCTCACACTACAATCCAAAAAAGCTGGCAAAGGCATACTTACCGCCCTACTGTACGCCTACTGTACTTTTCTGCCCTACCCTCATGGTTGACTGGAAGAGTCAGAGAGAGAATGAAGCCATCAGAAGTCAACATTTAGATAGAAAGAAAGCTAAGAGTCATGCCTTTTATAACGATCCTGAAAATCATATCGATGAAACGTATTGCACATCCCTAGAGAGCTCAGCTCGGCGTGTGCACTTACAAGTGGTTGTGTTGTGGTAGGACGCCCGCGATTAGATGAGCGCCGCGGACCTATCTAAATACTGAGGTGGTTTAACTGAGTTTGTTGCTGGAGCACACTGTTTGACTGTTTTTGGTTAATTTGGCAAGTTTTTAATTATATCTTCATTGGTTTGGTAACTTTTCGACATTATAGATGAATGGTTTGATGAATAGATGTGGCGTGTTTCTTATTGTAAGTCGTCCGCAAGATGATTCTAAATGTTCCAATGGAATTCATCTGTAATACCTTGTTACTATTGTCTTTTCACTGTCTCTAGTACTTTGACCAATCATTCAAGCGGTAGCCCTGTTTGTCTTGCTAACTCTTCCTGCGAAATGCGAAGAACATAAAAGGCTCCTAGCAACTACTGCGATTCCTTAACTGTCTCATGTAGGCGATATTTTTTTGAGCTAAAGGGTTTAAACTCACCATATTATATACATTCTCCCAGTAGTCCAAGGTGATCAGTTGGAAGGTGGTGAGCATGGACCATAAGAAGTTATCGAAGTTGGTGTACCCGTGGTTGGGGTTCGGCCCCACGCACAGGCAGATGTGTGTGCTGGGACAGTGCCGCGCGCCAGTCAGATTCCCACAGATTATAGGCACTTCTTCGTCATCCACCATCCAGTGGGTTGGATCAGCAATCCATCTGCGCAACAAATAACATACTCTGATACAATAGATCCGTGAATGAAAAGTATACCAAATGAAGAAATCAAAAGAAGTCCACCTACCTATACCAAACGGGGTATTCAGGTAGACACAGAACAATTAAAAATTCATCTACGTTAAGCGAATGGGAATCCAACGCGTGCCATCGCTCAGTCCCTTGACTAGCCTACCGTTATCCAAGTTTCTTGATTTTTTTCATCGCCAGAAAGTAATCATCAAATTATATGATGAACACAAAGTAAGTGTTCCGGCCAGATCAGACCTCGGTGCTCATGGGCTACAAGCCGAAGTGCTGAACTAAAAGCCACGATACTTTCCAGCTCACAGAGTGAGAAGTCTCAACGCATCGAACGATATAAATAAAAGGATAAAAAAAGGATTATAAAGGATATCAATTCAAATTGTCCACTTACTGTGACCAGAGCTCTTCTGTGAAATTCTCTCCTGGTGGAATGACGACATTGGTCACACACTTGTTCCTCAGCTCCCCCATGTAGACTTGCAACGCGAAGAGCGCGAAGACCATGAGACAAAAGATCGTCAGCGTCATGACCTCTGCCAGTTGTTTGAATGAGTGCAGCAGTGCATTGATGATGGTTTTGAGGCCTGTAAGATTGTGGAAATTAATGTCAAGACTCTGGAAAGAAATGTCAACATGGTTTTGTCAGGAGGCGACTGTTAAATAGTATTAAATAGTAAGTAATTGCCGATCGATAGTGAACTTTTGATAGGTGAGAAACTTTCGAAAAATTAAGGATCATTAGGCATTTAGATAAATTGGTCGTCTAAATCACATTATCTAACCTGTTAGTGCCAGAAAATATTTATCAAGGTGCTCATAATACATCAACGCACATCGAAATTCAAATACCTACGTTCATTAAATATTTTTTATCACAAAGTAGGATTGCAATAACTCAGCAGCAACTATTAATATTAAGCGCCTAAGTTTTTACTCGAAGTGGGCTTTTGAGACTAAAGCTGTATTCAAATAAAAGCCGCATTGAAGAAAACCATTAAACCAGCCTTTTAAAAGAAAATGTAAAAGGCTTTTTGGTATTTTTTGTAATTAAGTACATTTTTAAAAGGTGTTTTAAGATTTATCTTAAGATTTTTTGTCGTTTAACATCAGTAAGTGAAAGCTTTAAAAAGTCGCTTTCTCTGTCCCTATGTCCGCTTAATCTTTAAAACTACGCAAAGGATTTCGATGCGGTTTTTTTAAACAGATAGAGTGATTGAATAGGGAGATTTATACGTATAACATAACATAGCATCCCATTGCACCCGTGCGTAACCAGGAACGGGTCGCTAGTCAACAATAAAACACGGTGATATCCCAACTGTTATTAACGAAAGATATCTGCATCCGATTCACTTGTAAGGCTGACTACTTAAAGTCAACCTCAGAGTTGAGACTTTTGACAGAATCTGGCACATTTTCCTCGATGCATTTTGGCATCTTAATTATATTAGCGAGTTTGAAGCTCAGCAAACAATTTCCATAACGTGAGATAGGTGCTGAAAGGTCAAAGCAATCAAAGGCTCGTCTGAGCGTAATTGCCCGAGGTCCTTCGCGCCGGATCGCTCGTCACAGAGACGTTATCAGACGTCTGACGCTCCCAGCACGTTTGCTGACGCGTAATGGCCGCGGTACTTACGCACTTCGCTTTTGCGCAGCGAATTAAAGCTTTTGCGAATTGCGTGAACTGGCGTATACCTCTTCAAATATCTTCCTCTTCCGACTTCAGGTGACAAAATTCAACTATAGTATTTTTTTTTGTTTTGTAAGAAGATAGTCTTATTTTTTACTTAGCAGTCTTTCCAGCGAAATAGTTACCAAATTAAGTTTTGTTACAAGTTACACAAAAAAAGTGGAAATCATCATGGTCATGGTCGTCAATACGGTAACACCCACTGTTCCTAAAGTCAACTTCAGTTTTTTTCTACAGAACCTCACTCTTTTTCTTTATGCTTTCTATCACCTCTTTCTTGATTACAGAGTTATTTTGAACTCAGCTCAGCAAACAATTTTCATGGCATGAGATAGGTGCTGAAAGGTCAAAGCAATCAAAGCCTCGTCTGAGCGTAATTGCCCGAGGTCCTTCGCGCCGGATCGCTCGTCACAGAGACGTTATCAGACGTCTGACGCTCTCAGCACGTTTGCTGACGCGTAATGGCCGCGGCAGTAACGCACTTCGTCTTTGCGTAGCGAATTAAAGCTTTTGCGAATTGCGTGAACTGGCGTACACCTTTTCAAATATCTTCCTGTTCCGAATTCAGGTAACAAAATGGAATATATTATTAGTTTTTTGTTTTGTAAGACATATAGATTCAATTTTTCACTTAAAAGTCGTTCCAACAATATTCGCCAGTAAAATAATCCATTCCTGCATCCAAAAACATTTTAATAGGTAGTTACTAATACTTATAACGTTACGTTAGGCAGGTGGTCCCGATTGACGTCGCTAGATGCCAGTCGTTAAGCCTAGTCAGAGGCCTCTGGGCGGCTTGATAACATCTGACATTAAGGTTGCTCACTAAGCTTACACCCCTTGGGCCCTCCAACAATCCGCACTGAGCCCGCGTGTTGGAGTATGGTTCGTTCCACCACACAGTTGAGTTGAGGCCTGTGCCCAGCAGTGGGACGTATATAGGCCGTTTGTGTTGATGTTATGTTAATACTTATAACTTTTTCTTTACTAGTTACACACAAAAATGATCACCTTACCTAGAAGAAATCTATGTGAACTCACAAATATATTTTTTTGTTACATCTTGAGTAGACAGGAAATGACAGGATGACAAAAACTGACAGGATACCCATTTTCAGTTGGTCCTCCTTCCTCTATTGCCAAGAAGTGTCTTTTAGCAAGAGCAAAATAAAAATCGGTAATAGGTAGCTGGACGTGCCGTTCACTGCACAGTCAACGGCACATCAGGCTACCCATTTACGTTATCTATCTCGTTCTTGGCAAATATATTTTCTTTGCAATAGAGCAGGGAAGACGGACTGGAAATGGATAGCGTGATGTGCCTTTCACCGTGCAAAATAAATCTAAATTTATAATTTTCCACTTTTTTGAGGGTCAGCAAAACGTTAGCATTAGACATGTCTATAGGTTGCGATAGTGGTAAACTATTCAGCAGTTTGTATATTTGCTTGCCACCAATGTTAACCACAACGTGGTGTTAACTTAAGTGCGTTAACCTTGCAAATTCAAGCGTAAAATTCGTGAAAATTAGAACAGGGCCATTTTCCGGTCGCGGCATGATTGAAATCAAGACTGTTATGGCCTATTAATTCTGTTACAGGCGCAAGAAACTGTAATTTAAACGCGTTAGAGGCACATTTGAATGTTTTCCGCGTCGGTATCCTACTCTCAGGGCTGTCATTTTTTACATACTCACCTAGATAGATAGAGATAGCTGAACTTATTTTTGTTATTTTGAAAATCAATTACTCGTAATTGTGTTTACAAGATTTCTTTTCTTCAATAAAAAGAGGAAACATTGGTTTTGGAAGTCACTTCTACTGTACATCGAGTAAGAAAACGCTAAAAGAAGTTGAAATAGTACATTGTTAGCCTAGGGGTGAAAGTAACTTATTTAGTCCCGAGACGGGGTTTGGCGCCCGGAACGAAGTGAGGGCGCCAATAGTTCGAGGGACTAAATAAGTCTTTCACCTGAGGTAAACACTGTGCTTTTCATTACAAATACGAGGAAAGTAAAAATAAAAACATGAATTAGCTAAAGAAAAAATGAGGGAAATAAATGAAGATCGAATTGCCGCTTTCCCGCCTATTTTGTTTGTTTTTTTTCTGTGGCTGGCCCGCTATTCAGCCATTATTTTTTATTTTCATCATTGGAAAAATGGTAAATATTTTGCTCAAAGCGAAGTTGTTTTAAAGAAATTGTTGAAACTAAATTGTAATAAAGTTATTTAAAACATACTTATCCTCTGATCAATACTTAACTTTAACTTATTTCAAATTTTACATCGTGGCTGTATAGAAAGTTGGAACATGGATCAATAGATAAGTGAAAAAAAAACAGTTTTTAAAAAAATAATTTGACAGCTGTCAGTTGAAAGTGATTCTCCCTAGGGATGAAAAGTGTTACTTTCAGCCCGCTTCTCAGGTCAGTAATGACCCACTTTCAGAGTATGAGTAATGAAAAAGTTTTTTGTTAACTAGCGGCCGCCCGCGACTTCGTCCCCATGGAATCAAGTAAAAAAAATGATATATCTTCATAAATTGTAGCCTAGATGCATAACCTATATTATTGTAAAGTTTTATTAAAATCTTTCCAGTAGTTTTTACGTGAAAGAGCAACACGGCACATACAAACTTTCGCATTTAAAATATGAGTAATAATAAATTAATAGGATTTTGTATTAAGCACCAAGTTACTGAATAAAATATTTTTTCTTAATTTTTCTGAGTATTAGCTGTCACTTTCAGTTCTATACACAATTTATGGGATGACGTTTGTGAATTCAGCGGTAAGTTTCTGACAACCTCACTAGTTCTAGCTCCAATTATTTGACGTAAGATTTCTACATATAGATTATGTATTTTACACATGTGTTTTTTATTTGGCCGACCCAGTAGTTGCCAGCCCTAACAGAGCACGGTCTAAACGTTTGAAAATTCGAAACATTTGGGCCTTTGGGGTCGTTAAGTGGCGTTTTTATGGAGTCGTGTTTTTGACGCGTCTCCGATAGCAGGGAAATGATGATAATGACAGCCATTTTGTTCAGTACTTAATCAGAATTCGTTGGGTTTAGCGAATTGTAAATTGGAAATATAATTTAACAGCGCAAGACCGTAACTTTCTTTTTAGTAATCTGATACGATAACTTACTTTTAATTTTGGATAATACTCACTCGTCTACAACCTTCAATCTTCTTTAGCAATTAACATGGCACAAAAATCAAACTATAGGTAAATAGAAATCGTCTAAGCTGAAGTTGCACGCCCGTCCACTGCATCTACGCATACAAGCAAGCACTCTTGTTTGCTCAGATGCGGTGGAAGGGCGCGTCATTTTAGCTTAGACGATTTCTATATAACGTTATTCTAAACCGAAAGCAATTGGAAAAAATAGTTCAAAAACATATCATTTAAATTTTGTTCCGCCGGAGAAAATATAAGATAGATAAGACAAAGTTTACAAGATAAGATTATCATCTAGTGGGTTTTGCACTAAAAATTGTTTGCATCCCTCTTCGAAGACAAATATGCCAAAGATGTTTGACACAAAGTTTAGGACACAGCTCAAATAAAAATATGAGTAAGTTTTTATCTTACCTGGCATGATGGAGACAGTTTTCAGCGCCCTCAGTACTCTGAAGGTCCTCAGCCCAGCCAGGTTTCCAACCTCCATGCCAATAGTGGCGTACCCTGACGTGATGACCACGAAGTCCAGCCAATTCCAGGGGTTCCGTAGGTACGTGTATTTGTTCAAGATGAACCCCTTCGCGATACATTTGATTATCATCTCCGCCGTGTATATCGCCAGGAAAATGTACCTGTTGAAGAGAAAGTATTGTTAGTTCTAGTTTAGTCAAACATATTTATAACAAGGACTATTCTTTTGAGTTAGTCAGGTGCGGTGAGGAAGGCGTCTTTTGGCTATCTGTGTATCTGTCGCTTTACAAACGTACAATAAATATAACCAAAACAGATTCATTAAATAATTGATGATTGCTGATTGTTCACACTGTCCGGTAAAAACTCGCTCTACTAATTGGTCACTGAGTGTCAACAAGAGCTGTCAAATATAGGTACTCGCTTAGAAATGCTCGCTTAGCGGTCAGAACTTTGCACGAAAAGAAACCAACTAAGTACCTTGTTCTTTTCTCTAAGTCGAGGGAGTGGTGCGACTAATCTATCGAATAATAGGCCTGACATGGGAATACAAGTACCGTAAGTCAACAGGTCCCACTCAAGGGATTTTCGATTTTAAATCAATTAATATAAAGCCAACAAGTGGTTTGATCCGATTGGTTGTCAGCTATCAGCAAATATGTCAAAATATCAGTCACTACACATTTCATTACAGCTCCCGGAGAAAATGGATCTTAGGCGATTACCTTTCCATCCCTCCGAAACAATATCTACTTGAATTTCGATAACAAACAGTAAATGTAGCTACTTAAATAGTAGTCAAGCTAAATTCCCAATTTGATTACAATATTGAAGTTCAGCGTTGCCGGCAAAGGCACCTTTGAAAGTTTGTGTAAACTCCAAGTTGCTCGCTACTACGAAGTTTAGGGTTGTGACAAGCGGGGTCGTGGCCCGCTTGCAGCTCTGCGCTCATTTATTTATTTTGTTCTGCTTCTTGCATTTTCAAGACAGTGCAGTACTTGAAATAGACGGGGAAATATAGAACTGCGCTTCAGAGCTGTAAAATTGTTACAGTAACTGTTTTCTCTAGTCTTATCTGCATCGTTAGGCTGAACTTTTAAGGAGTCGGAAGTATTGAGTCAAGCTGAAATAATTATTGCTATTATACTTACTGGTCAGTAATATTAAGTAGGTAAACAGCGTTGTACTTATTGCAGTTCGATTCAGCAATACTGTGATTGAATTGATTGGTCGGTAATGGAAAGCACCGATATAAAAGACCCGAAGCAACCTGGAAAACAGCGGTAGACTTGCTCTTTACTACATTGGGTTCAAATTCGCTTAGTTTGGGGTTCTGAATGTTGCCTTCACTATAACGATAACAGTTAGAGGCTCGGACTACCCGTTTGGGATATAGTCGTGATCGTATGTTATGTTATGTATTGGCGCGATTGTTGCATTAGACTGGTCGCAAAGTCGCAGAACCTAATCTCCTAGGGCACATCGCGATATTCCCGGAACTAAGACCAACAACGGAGCCTGAATTATTGATAGCACATCACAATTAATCTTAAGTTATACCTTGACGATTCGATCAATTCATAATTCAGATTACCTTAACCTAGTAGACCACTTGTCCGCCGAAAAAAAATTTTATTCTTACATTTTAAACGCAATTCCGAACCCGCCTTGCAAAGTAACCCGTTTGGAAAATTACACAACTTCATGAAAGTAAAAAATGACTACCAAAACTGCAAAGTCATAAATTCGGGTATCAGCTGAGAGTTTAAGACTTTAATTTGGTATTTATTAGTTAATAAAGGCTTATAATCGCGAAGCATTAATCTAGGGTGTCAGGGGCGGGCTCACCACGGCCTTTTATTGAAGGCCTGTAAGTGACCTAGTTATGTCCCCACTTGTTCAGGGGTCTTCTACGTGCACCACAGCTTCCCTGGCTCCTGGATGATTAATTGCTTATCTTTTTACTGAGAAACTCAATGGGAATCCTTTTATGTATGTGTGTATGTTTATTGCCGTCTATAAATAATACCTAGTTTTTTGGGAACTTTTCTGCTTTTCTCGTCAATTTTGCTCTACCTGTTTTTTTAATTGAAACCACTTATTACGATCGCAAAATGTAGCACAGTAGGGATTAGTTGCACATCAGTTTTCATCAAAAACATTGGCTTGTATCTTTCCCGAGGTATTCCGTTCCGATATTAGTTTCCGAATTCTAGATGGCTCTGCTGCCAAGCACACTCTCCAGCAATAGGAATTGCTCATTATTTTGTAACCTACTCGTACCAATCAGGTAACATACAGCAATAACGGTGCAACGCTGGTACGCTATGCTACGGTGGTACGCTATGCTACGGTGGTACGCTATGCTACTGTGGTACGCTATGCTACGATGGTACGCTATGCTACGGTGGTACGCTATGCTACGTGCCAATAACATAATTTTGAACTTGATTGATTAGTATTTATTAGGGTTTTATTTCATTAAGGTATTTATACTCATTATTTCACTGTTCCAATGTTCCTCAATAAAGATGAGTAAAATATTTCTTTCCCTAAGAATTCTATTGTAACAGAAACTATTCTCTAAAAATATGAAGTTGTTCCATTAACAAAGCCGTGTGCGCATTCACTTTGCTCTATCAAGTAAGTGAACATGCGATGCTGTCATTAAGACGACTGGCTGTGTTCGATCATTGAGTAAAATGGTAAAAATGGTATAAGTAAGGGAGCCATGGGCTAGTTGTAGCAATTATCAGAAAAACTAATGTATCTTTATATCTATGGGCTAAAGCACCAGTGATTATACATTGATCGATACTTAGGTTGGGTTGCACCATCTGACTTTAACAATAACAAACATCAAAATTTCAGTTAAAGTACCGGTCAGGTAAGCAAAAATGACGTCAAATTGTCAAATTTGACAAAAACTTTAACTTTAACTTTAATTTCTACTATGGTGCAACTTACCCTGGAAGACAGACTAGTCATTTGCTATTATTCATTTGTAGAAAATGAATCTTGCTAGGTTCTTATCGCTCATGAAAAAAATAAACCTTTGACTAATTCAATGAATTTGTATTTGAAATACCTACTGATCCCCGTAAGTATCTGAAAAGCACTAAACAATAATTGAAACCAAGAAAACGTCGTTCATTCGTTCTCTCTGTTTGGTCTCCAATTGTTTAGCTTCCCCATATTGACCGAATGAACTTTTTCTTTTCAATCTAAACGAGATGCGTCGGGAAGTGGCAGCAAACTTTCAAAACTCTGAGCAAACGGACTCCCAGCTAGAAATTTATCGTTTTCCGATGTCCACCGCAGTCGGGTTGTAGGGGCTCGGAGTTACTAGCTCGATAAAATACAGATTTGTTTCTGTAGTTTTGTGATAACCTTTTCAAAAGTGTATAGACTACGTTATAAAGGGCTAGTGTGAGAAGGAATAAGTATACCAACAAATAGTAACATTTATCTCAGTTTTTTTTCTTTTTGGTTTTGTAGGTACTCTGACGATGCGAAAGTACGTACGTTTATTTTGTTTGTTTATCTATGAAACAAAACCTGCTTGATTAGCAAAACGCACTACCCATCAACCCATGAATACAATCGCGTGGCTGTGATAAAAAACTAACAGACTCCCAAGTAACGTTTTCTTCATTTACCCCCGAATTCACAAACGACAATCAAGGCTTAGCACGCGCTCACGCTGCTGCAAGTACTAACTCGGTTAGCCGCCGAGTTAGGACCATCCATTAATTACGGCACGCAAATTTCACCCCTCTTACCTTGCGTGGTGAGGTCGCTAATTTCTTTCCTAATGCCGTCTACCAGCGCTTGATGGATGTTGTAGTGTCTGCGACTAACCATGCGGGATCATGTTTGAAAATAGCACTCTACTAGCGTTTTTTGCAACGGCCTTAATTACAACCGTTGCCAACTGAGCTGATAATTTTACTGATTAGATGCTTATTTTATGTGTCATAGAAAGAAAGAAAGAAAGAAAGAAAAATAATTTATTTAGTGACCACAATACAATGAAAATATAAACATGATAAAAAAAAAACACATGTATTATTGTGGCACCAAAACGGCACGTACTCAGCATGTGCCGCGGAATCGTTAAAGAGACCGCGACGCTGGTCTTCCGTAAATGCCTATGGTTCAAAAAAGGTAATACATTAGCGCTAAACAAACCACGCAAAAACACAGCATAAGAAATAAATTAAAAGTTGTTTACAATAACTGCTATCTCACATTGGAAAAAATAAACTAAATTAAAACAGGTGCAGGATGTAATAACATAGATACATACGCTCATGACTATATCCCAAATGCGGTAGTAAGAGGCACACTGATCGTTGCCGCCATAGTGAACGAAAAAATCAGAAGCTACCGTTATCCGGATTGCTTCGGTTTCTTATCGGTATTTTCTTTACCGGAGTGCTGATGAGGTCTCAGTGAGTTGGTGAGTATCAGTGATAAAATGTAACCCCAATATTAATAATATTTAACCATCTGGTTAGTTAAAAACCAAGGATTCAAAATAACAACAAAACGCGTCGAAATAATGTAGTTTGTGTTTTTAGGCTTCGTAACTGGAAAGTTTGGCAGTATTCCACGCGTTAAGAAATATCTGCTTCTTTTTACTTTCATATAATTCGGTCTAACTATGATGACGTAGCTGAAGCACATTAATGACAGAACTGAAGTTGAGTAAACGTTTTTGCCCATGATTAGACTATGATAAATTATTGCAGTTTTAAATGGATCAGGAAGCAAAGGAGATGAGTTCTTGTTGACGTCGTCTCGCGTCCTTTGCTAGGCAAACGATAATTACGATCTTTGAAGAGTACTTGAGCAAACTTTCATACAATTTAACGTCATAGCGAGCTATAAATTACAAAAAGCAAGTTTAGTGCTGCCAGACTATCGGTAGTTTTAAAACTATCGAAAGAGGTTACTCGAATGTAGAAGATATCTATTTTTAATTTTAAAAAATATTTTGGTAAAGGTAAATATAATATGACCATCTGCACATTTTGTATTTTGTGTCTTGCCAACACTTGGTGATTTCAAACAATATTCAAAAGAGTAACTACAAAATTTCTTGCTGGAATCAACTTCCGGTAGTAGAGTCATTTTGTGTTTATTTAGATGTAATTTCTTCAGTCTTGAATTGACATAAATGCTTGTAATAAGCTTATATGAACAAAGTTTAATAATTATCAGCTATAAAACCCAGTCGATAGTATTGCTCTTCAGAACTCATATAGCATCCACACTTTATAAATATTGCACTCCTTCAATAGTGTTGCTACTTTCATATCTAGACCTCACAGTCACTTTTTATAAGGTTGAGTGAAGTCAACTATTCACTTGAACGAAAAAACGTAATAAAAATTGTCATTTAGTAAGGATTACTCATGAGCAATTTAAGTGATCCTAAAAGCAGGTATCACTTTCTAGCGTCTGACAAAAGTATACAAATGCTAAACCGGATTAGAAACAAGGAAGTTACTTAATGAAGAGAGTCAATTAGGCAGGCTTCATTAGCCGGCTCGTAGTCTCACACTTAGCGCTAACCCAGCTAATCTAATGCGCTTATTAAATCTTACTTATTGCATTACCTGCTCTAGAACTGCTTTGAAATCTCTGAACACTCACTTTACTTTCAACGCCTGCTTCATCTTGATGAAACTGGTGAGAAAAAACTAAGAAAAAGATGAAGGTACCTAACGGTAATCACCTTGTTACTCGTAGCACCGTCCCTCGTAGCAGACACACCAAAATTACGAATGGTCTTTGCTACGAACAAACACGTGAGTGCTACGGCAGTGCTACGAGTTACAGCGCGTGCGCGTAAGGTAGTACGTAGTATACTTCGTAGTATACGTTTGGAATCATTTCTAACATTGTCTTCCATAACAAAGGTGTTCTATCACGTGTACGTAAGGTTAATTTAGGTTGTGTGGACGAGATTAGCGATGCGGCCGCCATATATTTTTGATTGTTTTAGCTAACTAAAATTTTCATTGTAAAAGCGTAAAAGAAACTTACTCCATCTCTAACTCCCGAAAGCTCATTTGCTTATTCTCTGGTGAAGCAAAACACTGATAAATAACCTAACCACTATAGATAACAGTGGTAGAATCGCCCGTCCCCACGTTGGGTTCTAAAATTAATTAGGAAAAACGTGGGCTTCTGAATGTTCCGCTCACGATGACGGCAACAATCAGTGTGCCTCTGACGACCCCGTCAGGATCAAATCGTGAGTGCTTGTTATGTCTTTTGCAAACGAAATGGCCGCTTTAACCACTAAGCTACCGCGACCATAACAGATCGGCCAAAGCTTTCTTGTGTATCTTCCAGTATTGTTTCTGAATACGGGGTTTACACTTCATTCGTACAAGGAAATCCGTGAGTAATATGGAGATACGTTTCTATCCCACCCGAGGCTGTTTGTCACCCGCGACTCACACTTGTCAACTGTGACGCAACACACGCAGTCTCCACGATATACGGTTTTCACGGACATAGTTAATTAATTTGTCAAACATAATTTATAATGACAGACCGTTGCCGACGGCTAAAAATTGAAATGAATATCTGGCACATCTTCACACTTGACCCTATACTCACAGTACGCTGGGGTAAAAGAGGTAATATTTATTGCAAGAATCTACTAATAACTGAGCAAATAACTATTTTCTGTTTAGAAGTATGCTTGATTTTTGTTTATTTAGCTGCATCGCGTGAAAGCTTGAGTAAAGTTTGTACAATGACTATTGTAGGAGGTGGAGTTGAGAGTGAAGAGCACTTACTTTACTTACATACTTTCGAATTTGTTAGAGTAGTTTTACACATTACAACGCTGTTATTTCCAGTTTAATTAACGTATCACGCGATAACATTAGCTTTGATTAACGTTAGAAAATTTGAAGGTGAATACAGTACTGCAAGTCCCTTAATATAAATATAAAACAGAATTCAACAATCTATTCCACTTCAGTATCCGGCTATGTCCAAACCGATTTGGTAACCCTGCTCACATATCATCAATTCGCTTACCAGCTCAAACGAAAATAGTCTTTGAACCGTAGCTCATAGGAGCGAGGTAATGTAGGTCGAACCGGCTTATAAATTGAAAGGAGCGTGGCGTGTGAAATGGTTTACGTACTATCCATTCAAGATGTGGCGTGGCAGAGGTACTCGTTCGGGCTTTAGCGCGGAGTGGCAAAACGTTTGGATCGGAAGTGTGAATGCGGTTGTCATTTGTATGTGTTTCTTTGCTGATTTTAGGCAAATTACCATGTCGATTTAAGCAATTAACAAATGCAGTTGGGATAGCGTGGTGGGACGTTCGTGAACATTTTTACATGACTATCTACAAATCCCAACAAACTGTGGGAGGATGTGAAAAAGTATTGCGGTACCTATAAGAAAATACTTGCGCGTCTTTAAAATAAACTCGTTGTGAAGCTATTAGGCGACAGAACGTCCACTTCCCGGCTATAAATAAAAAGCATAGCCTTAATATGACAAGTGTTTAAACCTTCTTGCAATAGCTGGCGCATCATTGGATGTGAACAAGCTCAAACTAACATGTGTCCAACCGATCTAATTATAGATGTTGTTAGGCTGATCGCAGATGGAAAGAGAATTAAAAAAAAGTAATTTTAATTTTACAATTTATCATCAAGGGCGCCTTTTAAAAATTTATGACTGTTAAATACGTTTAAGCTCAATCGACAAAATAATATAGAAGCAATTACAATGGTACACGGAAAGGTAATACTCGTATCAGCACAAAATATTATGCTGATTTTAATTGACGTGTTCACTGAAACAATTGACCAAAGTTGTGTAAAAGACGGACCGGCTATTGATTCAAAACCTCATGGTTCCCACCCATTGAACCCACAACGCGTTCTAAATACGCCCCCTGATGACGGCTGAAGGGTTTCAGTGAACGCCGCCTACAGCCAGCCATGAAATTTATGGGAGTCCTATGTTCTGCAGTAGCTGTCCAAAAGCTGCAAATTATGCTGATCTCAAAACAACAACGTACGCAGTTTGTGAAGATCGTAAAGTAGACTAGCCATAGCAACAAAATATTATTTGATAGGTTTTTATAATGCATTTGATATTATGAAGTAGAGTTTTAGGAAATCAGTAAAAGTGTTTTTTTTAATTCTTCAATATTGAAATAACGTGCCAAAACGCTACTTTGGAGTTGGGTTCGTTGACGTCACTGGCCTGTATATCCTAACACTGACGAGTTGTCAAACAATGTTTACAAGCAGATACTCGACCAATCAGGAGCGTTTTGTGTCACGTGACAAACGTTTAAAAAAATCATTTTTAGTAACGGATTTTTAAATAAATCTGATATTCAAACATACGACAGTAAATTACTATCTTGAAACTATTTATTTTAACCGATAACAGGAATTGACACTACCTTTTTGGTATTATCAAATAGCTTATTGTGGCGGTCATAGCATCGTTGACTATATAACAGTTATCTGAAACAAGGCAGTCTGAGACACGCTGACTATTGCCGTCATGATTGGAAGATTCAAAAGCCCACATTTGCCGAGTGAGATTTGTTCACACCTTAGTAAGAGGCGGACCTACCGCCGCTATTCTTGTATCTGGGTTGCTTTGGTTTTAGTTCCCCGGAGAGGTCTTGTGGCCAGACTTGAGCACGGAACCACACGGATTCCAAGCCAGAGTGCTATTCATCATTATCATCATCTCTCGTTGACTAGCATTCATTGAAACTTCACTTCTTTAAACGGTAGCGTGATGTTAAAAGTAATTAAAACCTGCCCTTCCTCAATAAATGAATTATACAAAAGCTTTTTTATTAATTCGAAACAGTAATTTCTGAGGTCAGCGCGTGCAACTACACATACACTAACTCTTCAACTTTACAATTACCAACATGACCAAATGTCTTTTTCTGGTTTTCAGATCTTTATAATTTTTAGTATAGATTTTTACTTTGTCTTGAAAGTAAACTAACAAAAAGGCAAAACGTCTACCTTCTGTGTTAAATAAAAGCCCTAATGCAAAGTTTCATGTTATATCTACCTACTATCTGTATCGCTTTCTAAAATGGTAAAACAACAGGCCAAAATGGTGTGTTTATACAGCGAAACTAACTCCAGCGATCGTGGCCCACGAGCAGTCTAATATAATCTAACCGTTACCAAAATACACAACTCCAAGTTGAAGACGTTTTGTTGGACAATTATTAATAAAATAACTTGGTCGGGGTATCAAGTGGGATTGGAAAATGCATCTATCGTTTTTACTTTAAACAAATAAGTAATTATTCCGTGGACGTTAATCCACCCAGGCCTTATAGGAACTGAACAACGAATAGACATCTCCTTTTTAAAATATACTCTTAGTATACAAAGGTAACAAATGCACACAAATGTTAGTACCGTGCGTGGTCTAGCCCACGAGAAATAAATAAAGTGCTATGAACGACCCGTAAATAGTATTTATTTATTTATTGTTTATTGTACAACAATGAAGGTGAACTAAGGTGTAACTACTTCTCTAAACTTAATGGTAGAGAACGCGCTTTAGGATTAAATAAGCCTTTTCCCTTTTTCCTTGAGGCAGGCCTATACCCAGCTGTGGGCATCGTTCGGCTGAACTTTTCATCGATAGACATTTGTGCTGGTGTGGTTTTCGAACCCACGACCTTTTGAGTCTCAACAGACGATGGTAATCACTGCACTAAACAGCCCATCGAGTATCGTGTTTCCCGTTATTTTAACTAAAGCTTAACTTAAATATAACATGTTTAAACTATAATTGTCTCAAAGACAATGGCGGAGTCGATCAAAGTGCGTTAAATGAGTAATTTGTCACTGTCACGAGTCTGTTTCAGGCTCCGTTGATTGAGGTCATCATTTATTATCAAGATGAATAGGTATTTAATCTTCATAATTTAGATTTTGCGGTAATTATCTCTCTGAAATACTCTGAATATAGTTTAACTGTATGCAGAAAATGGTATGGATGATTGCTTTTACACTGAAAAAATGGTGAGCTGAACTAGGTGTTTCTTTTATTCACACTTCGGTTACGGAGAAACAATGTTCTGTTGTTTTTATATCCAATGTTACATTTTTTTTGGCTTTGTTACACAACAGTCACTGGTTGAAGTAAAAAAAGTTGAGTAACAGAAAGAAAACAGTCTAAGTAATGTCTAAAATTTTGGCCAAACGTGTGTTCACATAGAACGTATGATGGGCGCAGTGGTCGGCCAAAGTTCATGTGACGATTATTTTATATTAAAGAGTCTCTTGCAACAATATCCCAAGTAGAATAGGTAATATAAAATGTCCCGTATAATAAAATGTACAATAACCCGGCGAGAGCAATGAAATTTTGTGAATACACATTTTTGTAACAATTTATCTAAATGGTAAAACTAGAACGGACAGAAGAACCACATGGTACGAAAATTGAAAATTTAAAAATGACACGGAAAGCCTAGCCGTACTGAAACTAGCACAAAACATGCAAGACTTGAACATAATATTCCCCATTCAGTATGCAGATAGGCCACCTGAAGCAATTATATTTTATTAATGTGTTTTGGTAAATTTATCAAAGGTACGAGTTACTTTGCTCGAACTTCACTTGCTAATCTTAAGAAACAATGTAATACGAGATAAATTAAAGAGCGTAGTCTCCTTCTAGAACCATAAAATTAAACGGAGCCTCCATATTTTGTAATTTATAATTTTTAACAATTGCAAATGCAATAAAATTTTGTTTTTTTTGCCGTGGTTTTCAGATATAACACAATGACAGAACATTGTCTTCCTCACCGTTGTTTCCTAATTTAAGTAATATTATTGAGAAAGGAAAAAAATACCAAATATTTGCCGCACACACAACCAAGTGCAGCAATAGCATCCTACTAATATTTAACAGTTTGTATGTGTTGGAGGATTCGTGTTGCTCTTTCACGTAAAACCTACTGAATGGATTTGAATGAAACTCAACAATAATATGGCTTATACATCTGAATAGGACATGGGCTACAATTTATAAGAAAACTAGCAGCCTCCCGCGACTTCGTTCGCGTGGACTTAGCTAGCAAATTTTCCTGAATTTTCTTTGCTATAAACCTCACTAAGCTCGAGACCTTTCTAACAAATGTAAAACCGTGGAAATCGGTTCGTGCGTTCTGGGCCCTATTCAATAAAGCTGACAATCCGACAATTATGTCAAAAAGTGACATAATTGTAGAATTGTCACGCTTAGGCTGTTCAATAAAATTGACAAATATGTCGATAACCGACAGGTGAAATCCTGACAAATTTGTCAGGAAAAATAGCGTTCAATAAAACTCGACATATGTCAAAAACCCACAGTAATTATTTTCTACAATTGTCAGTGACAATTGTCGGATTGTCGTGACAAATATGTCGACTTTTGAACTGTTTGCAAACAGGTAATTTTGATTGTTGAAGCTAATTAGGGATAAGTAGTAATTTAGTTTTGCCATAATGATAATTAATCAGTCTCTAGTGCAACTCGTATGTAAAATAGAAATGAACAAAAAATACCTATTTTGGGACTAATTTACCAAAATCAAAATATACTCTTTGGTAAGTTTAAGAAGGTTTAGTTTTTTTAACTAGTTTATCACTACTTACATACTTTGGTTTCATATTGGCTATCCTGAATGTGCTTTTCTCCTTATGTGTATTAATATTATTATTTATTCATTTACTAATCTCTTTTATCGCACTTCTTAAACTTTATAGCATTTTATCTAGGTTTAAGTATATATTTGTATATGAATCATATTATCTTTTCTCTTTTTTTTTTATTTATTTATTTAATGTGAGGTAATTATATTTAAGTTTATTTTATTACCATTTCTACTGTTTACTTTTTTGTGCACTTGCCTACCCTTCTCATCAACATTCCTCTACCTGTGGGTTGTTTGGAAGAGATCGCTTTTTAGCGATAAAACCGCCCAAATTGTACATTTACGTTAATCTGTGTTTCTTTGCTATTGATTTCTGTTGTTTTGGTGTACAATAAAGAATATATCTATCTATCTATCTTATCTATCAGTCAGGAATTCTTATTTTCTTTATTTAGACAGACAGATACATTAACCAACTTCAAACAAAGGAATTATCACTTAGATTGTTGGTACACTGACTTGGTATCAGTACCAACTAAATATAATATTAAGAAAAAAACACTTATTTACACCCTACAACTTCAAAAAAGATTTCGCGACAGAGGGTCAAGGCACCTGTCACAATTATCTGACAATTCTACAAATATGTCGGATTGTCGCGACAATTTTGTGTTTAATAAAGTAGATTTGACAAGTTTTTCACGACAAATTGTCACCTGTCACCTGTCGCGTAAAAAGTTTTATTGAACGCAAATATGTCGGATTGTCGCGACAATTCGACATATTTGTCAATTTTCCACCATGACAATTATGTCGCCTGTCGGTTTTATTGAACAGAAAAATTGTAGAATTGTCACTTCTCGACATATGTCGAATTGTCGGATTGTCAGCTTTATTGAATAGGGGCCTGGAGTTATAGCGTCAGGAAGGAAAACCCGACTTATTTTTATATAGTAGACTAGCAGCCGCCCGCGACTTCGTACGCGTGGACTTAGCTGTATGTGAAAAAAAGATTTTCTGTTTTCTGAAGCTTTTCTGTTGAAATTTTCCTGAATTTTCTTTGCTATAAACCTCACGGAGCCCGAGACCTTTCCAACGAATGCAAAATCGTGGAAATCGGTTCGTGCCTTCTGGAGTTATAGCGTCAGGAAGGAAAACCCGACTTATTTTTATATAGTAGATATCCCAATTTTTCTTACGTAAGTTCACGCGGACGAAGTCACGGGCGGCCGCTAGTGATTGTTTATTATTTTATAAGTGAAACCTTTTAATAAGCAGAAGCTTAATTAAACAGTAAGGGTATCTTAACCAACAGCATGAAACTGTGATGTTACCAATGAAAACCTAACATCATATTGCCTGTTTCCATCACGCTGGTAATCGAATTCATATCACATAGCAAAAGCAATTTTCGTTACGGCAGTATAAATTGCGAAGTTAATGAGAGAGTACTTGTTTATCTCGTAAAATACTTAAAGGAAAGTTTGTTTTATTTTAGCGGTAGGGTTGTTTGCATCCATTTGATAATTTGAAGGAGCTGATTAATATTTGAGTGCTGAGTGAGAGTTTTGACTTAACTTTGAAACGCAACAACCGCGCTATCCTTACTTCCGAATGGAGAATGCTCTAAGAAGAGCATTTGCTGAAGAACCGTAGAAACCGTCTTACCGTAGAATCGTTATAGTCAACTCTTGTAATTACTGCGCTTCAAATTTCAACGTAACTTAATATTCTGTCTCCGTCCACTTGTTGAAAACATTAGAGTGACACCTTTACTGGAAGTTTCTGATAAAATTTGATTAACGCATTCGTATTACGTACTTTTATGATAATAATAGTACGTAATAAGAATGCGTTAATCAAATTTTACGGCCGTATGACGTTCAATATTGAACATATAAGCTTGTCTCAATCTCCAGAACGGCCGGTTGTAGGCAACCTGCTTCCACCGGTCCATTGCACTTCGGGTGACAGTGAGATTTATTATATTATGAGGTAAGTGACCATGGCTAGGATTCATATGTCATTAATTGTAACACACAACGGTATACATCGTCTTGAGAAACGTAGGTATGTTCGAAGAAAGACCCCACTGGCCAACCGAGTTGGATACAACGATTTGATTCCTTCTTTCTCTGATTGGTTTCAAATTTATCTACTTTAAGTGACGGAGTTTTTTTCTTAAAAAACGCAGTGAAATTTGTTGTACAGCACTCTGGTGATAATTTGCAAAGGAAAACATGTTTTATCCTACTAATCCTATAAATGCGAAAGTTTGTATGTGTGGATGGCTGTGTTGCTCTTTGACGTAAAAACTACCGAATGGATTTCAATGAGACTTTACAGAAATGTAGCTTATACATCTAAATCGGATATAGGCTACACTTTTATACAATGTTTAAAAAAAACTTTTTATTTTTAAACTCAAGTCCACGCGGACGAAGTCGCGAGCGGCCGCTAGTCCTTCATAAAGGGCTAGTCGCATACAGTTAAAGATTTCCGTACGTTTTCGGGTGTCTGTGATGTGGCCACCCGGCCGCCGCGGGCGCCCACCGTCCCAATGCAAACACATTTGTCTCAGATCTACCTAATTAGCCACCTAAATAAGCCGACGGGAGGACCAGCCTAAATAAATTCAAAAGGAATAAGCATTTTAGTCGTTTTGACCCTAAATTTGGTTATTCCGACCCTGGCCCTCGTAAGTAAATTTGGCCGCGTAAGTAACGGAAAAGGAGATTAGTGTGTAATTACTTGGAATATATAAGGTTGATGGTTTTTTTAAGGTATTTTGAAGATTCATACTTTTTATGGGATATTTGTTCACATTAGATCATGAAAGATGCTTAGTTAGCAGGTACTTAGTTAATTAGTTAGTTGAAATCACGAAACACACAGCAGCATTTTTTTTAGTGCCTACGGTTGGGCAACGTTCGATATAAATGTATTAATTATATACGAAGTGCCCGTGGAGCAGTTGTGACAGTGATCGACGATGATCGCTGTTGTAAAGCAACACACGCCGGGTCAAAAATAGGACGGGTGACCACCCCGACCGAAATATAGAGATGTATTTTTCAGGCATCTTCGTGCTGCGGAAGGCGCGTTAGGCAGTTGGTCGCGGTTGACGTAACTAGATGTCAGTCGTTAAGCCTAATCAGAAGAGTGTTGAAGTATGGCTCCTTCCACCTCATAGTTGAGCTGAGGCCCGTGCCCAGCAGTGGGACGTATATAGGCTGTTTATGTTTATGTTAATTATCTACGAGTATCACACAGTATTTCTCAAACATCTTCACATTCTTCCTTTCTTTCTTTTCATCCTTAACATAAGGTCACGTTTTCGTTCCGTCATCGCAAAATGACAGGATATCCTTACAAATTGAGCCCTTATACCGAAAGCAACCGACCACGCAATGAGGCTCTTTTAATTAGGAGGTCTTCAATAGGGCTTGCCTAATTGGAGCCTCATTATATGGGGACTTAAGGCTATAAGAGGTACGAGGATATGTATGAATCTGATCTTAAGGACGGAACAAGTCTTGAACGTAATATTCACGAATTTATCTGAGACGGGTTGGTTAGAGACACGCCGATGTTGATTTATATTATGGATACCTATAACATAACTACTTTTTTGTGTGCAATGAAGTGTTTCTTATCTTAACCCACATAGGCGCTTACGAAAATATCCCAAATGTGGTATTCAGAGACACGAAGGCTATTAGACCAACGAGGTAAGAAGTGAGCCCACTACCTTTATCTGGATTGTTCGAGTTTTTTGTAGGTGTTCTTCAATACCGGAGAGTTAGGGCCCAGTGGCCCAGTAGCCACAACGCTGCCCATAAAAACTCGAATAATCTCAAAACAAGAGAACGACTGATTCGACTCAAAACAAAAACGTCAAAATTACAATCAAAAAATACCAAAGCACCGTATAAAGCTATAAAAGGAATGTAGAGTGAGGTGAATAACCTCAAAACTATTACGAGGTCTAATAAAGGGTAGCACCAATTCGCTCACATTTCACCATACCATCACAAATTGGGTAGACACGCGATTTTATCATTTGCCTCCTATAATAGGTGTATTCGTAACGCTTATTAGTAGGTAAGTAGGTACTAGACGTCTTTAATGAGTTCTAAGTTTAATTTCAAATAAATGGTAAACCCAAGAAAGACACGACTGAGCTTTTTTACCACATATGTATTTAATGACGCTTTTTAGAAGTCAGGGGGTCTAAAACGGCAACATTTTAGGTGTTTCATATATGAATCATCTAAGTGACGTTTCATCTGGTGAACTGCTAAAAACGGTAAAACGGCGACATTAAAGGTGAAACACCTACTTGACGTTTCATATCTTAGACATATTTTTCTTTTTTAAATTTATTTCCTGGCTTGGGCTCTTAGACATAGTTTGATGACGACATTGCTACACCAAAAAAAAAGTGTCGCGCCTAATAATTGTAAACTTAACGGTTTTCATTAAACAAATATTTTCATCATTACAACTAATAATTTAAGGCTTAAAAAGTAGCTTATTATTGAACTTGTGTGATTTCTTATCACTAATTATTGTAAAATGTTTTTAATTTACATTTTTTATGTCTGGCAATGAGGACCGTGACAGGTGGCCTAAGAACAATAATGTCACAGCTGTCAATCGAGATTGTAAATAATGTTCGTGAAAACTTGTGATAAAAATCATTTTCCGACCGGAAACGATGAATGAAGACAAGAAATTGGTGCTAGCTAGGCATGTTCTTGAGATTGAAGATATTTGCAAGGAGACATGACTCTGTAACAACAAAGCCCGAGTGATTTGCCAAACTTCTGCCTCGGCAATGGCGTACAAGACGACTTTATTTGGGAGCAGATTTTTAGGTTTTAATGCCGCACATTTTTTAAATAATACACATTATAATAACAAAAACGTTTTTTATTTACTCGATAATATTGGAATATTCACCAGAAGACAGCTAGTTAACGTAAATGTGATGAACTAAGTTCTCAGGAATTTCATTCAAAATGTGATAAACGTTCAGTGTCGTTTCCACCACGGTCTTGGAAATTAGTTCAATTTATTGTCACTATTATGTATTCTTGGTGTCATTATAATAATTCACAGTAACAAATTTTACTAGGAATAATTAAATTTATCCTAAAAACGATTAAATAATGTTTACTGCTATGTGAATTTGACAGCTCAGCGCTGTCATCTAGTAGGGTAATTTCGTCTGTTCGCGTCCATTTAGTGCAGTTGCTAAATTTGACAGTGAATCAAAAAATGCTCCTGATGATATATATTTTTTATATAAATGCACTGATTTATATAAAAAATATATATAATGTATCCATTATATTCTAGTTTATTTAAGGACCAACTTAAAGTTTTTTTCGAAACATTGCATTTTTTAATAGATAAATTACAGAATAAGGTGTTTTTCCAAAAATGACAATTAGCGTCCACTGTAGACCATTTCGCGGGAATAATTTATCAGCTGCTTTACTGCCAGCATTAACTCTTGGCAGGGGACCCTTGCACATGCAACTTCCGCTTTGCCAGCTAGTCTCCCTAGCGCTGATTTGCATTCCTTGACAATCGCTGATGTTGCCGCTGGTTGTTGAATGCTTGCAGTGCTACTCCTACCTTGCTGTCGCTGTAGGCCGTCACTTTTGTGACATCGTTGTGACGCTTGCCTGCTATGTAAGCGCAAACCAGAATGTATAAATTTTGGTTTCAAGAAAGCTGGCCAGCCTGCCCAAGCGTACTGATTATTTATTTATTTAATCTTTAATGCACAAAAATAGTACAAAAGGCGGACTTAAAGCTAAAAGCATTCTCTACCAGTCAACCATCAGGCGAGACAGAGATGCTGTTGGCGGTGCAAAATTCTAATTCATAAAATAAAACTGATCTCTTTATCGCCGAACCATCATCACATAGTGCGTCTGTGCACGCCAGCAACCAAGAGTTTGATTGATTATTTCCTGAAACCGTCTGTGTAGCATATAAGTCCACCTGTGTCTGTTCTCCAGAGGTCTGTCTATGAATGAATAAACAGTTATCAGGTCTCTTCATTTCGCATTTCATTTTACGCTTTCTTTAAATGGTCTTCAGTTTATGTTCTCTCTTCATCATTATTTCTTGTCACCGAAGACCTAATTAATGTCTTGACTAATAAAAATAATGAAAAAAATTACTTCTTTCATTTAAAAATATAATTATTAGCCGTAGTCTTTGTTAAAAATGTATCATAATTATGAACAATACATTTGAAATTATTTGTAAAAATTTTATTTAGCAAGTTAATTTTATTGCATTCAAGAAAGTAGTGGACGCAATTTGGTTTATGATTATATTGATATCTCCTGTAGGTATAGTTTGCGGCCATAGCGGACGCAAACGCTAAGTTCTAAATAAGATGTATTTAATTCGCGTCTACCTCATTTTATTCGTTAAAAATGTATCTTAAAATTCACATAAATTAATAAAAAAACATCCGAATGCGCCGCTGCACACTATTAATTTGTCCTTATGTGCGTGTGTATTTTAAATTGTTGTATTAGTTTACTTAATTTCGAAGATTTTCCGTAAAATGGACGCGAACGGGGTGGTGGACGCGAACAGGCGAACTGACCCTAAACATCTAACATTCCTCCAATTTGACGTTTAAAAGTGCACCATTTTACGAATTCTCATACAAAACTGTCAAATTGTATGAAAAAGAAATATGAATCATATTATGTTCATAATATGATTCACCTAATAAGTTGCAATTTTAGGATTTCAAAAAGTGTTTCATATTATGTTTCAGATATGAAACGTCTAATGTCGCCATTTTAGCCCCCCAGTTCAACAGAAAATTTACAGAAGGGAATAATCTGAGAAAGTACGTGTAGGTAGAGACAGTTCTCTACCTAAAACCTACCTACCTTCAGATAGTAAAAGATACTGCATGGAAAATGCTAAAACAATGATAAAAACATAGTTCTCTACCTACACATCCTTTCCCAGATTATCAGTAGATTTCAGTATTAGGTAGGATCCTAGTCCTACTTTGCAAACTACAACTGACGAAGTTAGGAAAGAACCAGTTGAGTGTTGTGTGTGACGGATGAGAAAATGGAAGCAGGAAGTTACGGAAAGGAATGTGAAGGTGTGTAAGGTGAAACATTCAACATGTGGTTCTGTACCATGTTGTTTTGTGAGTTTTGGTCGATTCAAACAATATGTGTTAATCTGATTGTTGTATGGAAATAATATGTTAATTCCAAGTCATTTCGCTACCTGAATATTTCAACGCCAAGTTACTATTCTCAAGCTTACTGGATAAGACACGAATTAGCTTGTTTATACATGCTAAACTGTACTCGATCATTATAAAAATGCTCGCTCATTATATAAATGCGTTTTATAAGTTTACACTGGTGAAAAAACAAAAATTGTGTTGAAGGAAAATGTAAGGTGGACGGAACTGAATGACCTAATATAGTTCGTAGAATTTGGGTGGCCGGAGTAGCCTATAGCTGAAAATTTATGATAATGATGATGTTGAAAGGGTCCATCAAATTAATTATAATTATTGCACTTCATCAAACATACCTAACCTTAGTCTTTGGAACTGGTAAAGTCCCATTATATCGCGTTAAAAACATTTGCGAACGTTTCGATCAAATGCCAAAACATATATTTATTCAGGAAACCATTGTTGAATTCACCTACACACATGAACATAATGAATTATGCTGAAATCGTGCATGTAGGCGTATATACGAGCACGTTACCTACGCACCGTAGCCGAAGGTAGCAACCAAATGAATAGGGCTCCTTCTATTGTCTCTAAAACACAGGCTATTCAATACAATTTCATTGGCGCGATATGAAGTAATAAATACATATTCGTACAGAAAGTTATTCAATATAAACTAAGCACCTTTACATATCTGTTCTACCTCAAACACTTTACCAAAACCCTACAAGACATAGGTTGTTTAATTTTTAGCATTAGGGATAATGCAGTATCATCTTACTAAAGGTAGTGCAGTCGCCCGGCTTGCGAAAGATGCGGGTTCGAGTCCCGCCTGATGCCAAGACCGAATGCCTTTTTCTGGTTTTCCTACAAGACATGTTTATAAAAATCACAAGAGACCACAGATTACATCAGTCGAGTTTATTTTTACTTTTAATCATCAAGTTAAGTAAACACTAAACTTTGACAGTTACAGTCAAATTGATTGTTTTTTTTTATTATTTAAAATGGGTTTGCGTTTGATCCCAGACTCACCTGATGGTAAGCAATGACGAGGTCTAAGGTGGAATACGCTTACCAGGAAATGCCTATTCACTCTTGCCTTGAAGACACCGAGGTTGTATGTATCCGGAAACACGTCTGTGTTACTTAAGGAGTTCTTAAGGAGTGGAACGCCCTCCCTGCGTCTGTAGGGTGGGCGTTCCACTCCTTAGCGGTGCGGACCAGAAACGAAGCACCAAACCGCTTAGTCCGGACCGCCGGAAAGTCGACCACATGGGGATGAAAGGCCTCACGACGTCTTGTGGTCCGGTGGTAGAAAGTGGAGGGTGGTATCAGGTTATGTAATTCCTACATACTTTCCAATATACAGCTTATAAAAAACCGATAGTCAGGCAGCTCTTCGCCGATGCTCCAAACTTTGAAAGTTGGTTCCAACGATCCGACGATTGGATTTACTTGATCTGAAACATTCTGACTCCTTTAAAATCAAACTCGTTTTTCTGGACGCTCCTGGCCTACTCAGTCACTATCTCACTCAGTGATAGAGTTTCCCAACGCCTATAACAAAGTCAGCATCCAACTGAAATACAACGAATAAATTTAGCTGCAGTTAACTGAAACGTTATCGTGAATCGCTGCGGTTCACTAAATTAATTTACGTTAAGCTTGCAAGTTGCAATATTCGCTAACGAGATTCATCGTTTTAATTAAACATGGGTCAATTTGGGTGTCGACCCACACGTGCGTAATACGCAATATTAGTTAGTCTGGTTAACCAATCATAAATTGGCAAGGTTAGCGGTAGAGCGGCTTCGTGCCCAACTTTTATGTAGGACTTCGTGCCCAACTTTTATGTAGGAACGCCTTCAAATTTAAGTGACCTATCTTAACCACGAATTCACAAACGCAAATCTCTCAGAAATATAGCTGTCCCTTTCAGTTTTATTAACATTTTACGGGACAGAATGAGGGAGAGCACGTGCTTAGCATTGATTGACGTTGAATTCTGGGTTTAGTAGCGACAAAGGTCACTGAAATCTGAAGACGTCTGTTCAACAATATCAATAATTCGTATACAACCATATTGGTAGGTAGAGTAGGTACAGTCAGCATCAATATGACCATTCTGCTGACTGGTCAAGAAGGTATTGATGATTTCACAAAAGCAATTTTAATACTACAATGACATGTTTGAAGAGTCACTAAAATCTAAAACTATTAAAACTATACACGTATATGATTTTTCAGCGTGGATCAATCCCACGATTCAATAGTGATCAGGATCACTTCCAGCTGATGCAGTGATCCAGTCAATCAAAGTCCCAACAAACACGTGATCAAACTCCATAAAAGCCGTCGGCCAATGAGTGACGGCTGCCGGCGCCGGGCATAATCGCCGTCCAGTTATCCGACCCGCAGATCGTATCCGGAACGACAGGCTGTCATTAGCCGCAGCGGTTAGGGTCCCCATTAGTGTTGTGCTAGCTAGCCAAACTATCGATAGGCAATACTGCCTTTTTTTGATTGCCAAACTGTTTTTGTTTGATAAGACGAAACAAGGTTTTGCATGACCAGTAAAAGTAACTTTTTATGTGTACCTGAATAGTAAAAAAGTTGAATAAACAAGCACCTAACACAGTTTTCAGTATGAAGGTTATTATTCGCACGGTTCATAGACTACCTACGCCAGCGAACCAGTCAATCAAAGTGTCAAAAACACGATCTCCATCTTCTTAACAGGCAGCGGCCTGAACGACCAACTTAACTTAAAATCGATAAACTACTCGTATTAAAAGGATTTGATAGAATCGCACAAGGAGATACCCCATAACTCCTCTATGTTTATGCAAAACATAATACTCTAGAATTGAAAGTAGGTGGCCAACTACCAAATGTTTTAAACCCTTTTTCTACTAGTTTCACTACCGACAGTCAATATCGATAATTTGACAACACTAGTTCCGATCAACAGAATAATACAAAAAGACATTCATGTGTGATAAAAAAGTAAACAAAGATACAAGGGCAACCTTCGATAAAACTTTTGACAAATTCTAATGATCCAATAAATAACTTCAGTAAACATTATCAATATTTTGAGCTAACAATAAAGATTTCAGCTAAGCCCCAAGTTTAAATAAACAAGTCATGTTTAAAAGCTAATCGTTTAGCAAACATCGGTGGATCTAAAGCCGACGCTTATGATGAGTGACAGGTGCTGCTGTCCGGCTCAACCACCGTCCGGTCGTCCGGGTCCGGCGCACCGGTTGCGCGGTCGTGTTTTTGACAGCCGCGTTATTCGACTGGCTAAAACTACGGGTTAAGTACGAACAATGTGATCTGGGACAGTGAAGGACTCAAGACTTGCTTGCATGCTTTTTTATTATTGCTTTTGATATTATAACTGAGACAGTGTCTTTTGAAGGCTATCTAAAAGAGACTGGTTTGCATTATTATGACCACTGACTGTGTTTATTGTTTATTTGTGGTTAATTATCTGCTACCCATATGTATCTTGTTCTGTGCTACTCGTATAAATAATATTCATCTAATCTAATCCTATTTTCTCTTGTTAGTAATGGCTTATTAGTATGGTAATCCTTGATTGAAATCTGCTTTGTTTGGTGTTCAATAACTAAAAATATAAACTAAACCTCTAATGACGATTTTAGGTTAAAACTTCACAATTTAAACCAACATCATGAGTTATTGATATTTTTAGGCTAATTGCCTACCTACTACTGTAGTCGATAGCGTACGTGACCCCGCGTTAACCATTCTTATAGGACGGTTCATGATACGAGGGTGGGATTCTATATTTTGAACTTTATCGTCCTGACATAAGGTCCAAAACCAATGAACAGCATCATGCTTTACCCTGTAAAGGGTTATTTGACTTATGATAACTACGCTACGGCTTCTGAACGAAAAATGTGATCTAAGGAAACGAAACGCTGGAATGGCTATAAGCGTTTACGTACTGAACGTATTTTAGGTACATGTAACCTTATTTTACTATTTCGTACGCTTGTGAAAACATGTTTTGGCGAGACATAATAATATGTAGAGATCGTCTGAGCAGAAATGACGCGCCCTTCTGCTTCATCTACTCACAAAAAAGTGCTTGCGTCTATGCGTGGATGCAGTAGAGGGGCGCGTCATTTCAGCTTAGACGCTCTACGAGCTTAATATAATTTCAGCCGCTTCCCAACTGCCTTTACACAATTGAGGGGATAGTAAGTTCTCATGCAGCCGATGGCATCCAATCATGAGGCTATGTGAGACTAGAACCAAAACATACTAAATCTATGTATAGTTTATCGTCTAATGCAGATAAAAGTTATGCAATAATACTCAGAAGCCACATATTATTTTATTCTAGGATATCTAGACAAAGTCGCGTCGGTCTGTACACAAGGGACCACAAATTAGTGCTGGGAAAAGCTCGGGTAGTTCAAATTTCAGTTTTAAAGTCAAATGGAATTATTTTTTGGGCTTACAAGTTTAAGGTAGCTTATTTCGGTTTCACATAATTTCATTCTCTTTCAGACAAATTCTGACATAAACATTCACTTATTTAACAAAATTTTTGTCATGTGGCTGCTGATGATGACCTAAGTACTTATAAGTTAATTTTGGAAACAGTGAAACTAATACCGAAGTCGGTTTGAAATTGAATTATATTCAGTATTAAAATTATGATACCTAAGCAGGATAAAAATATCTTCAACAAACGCACAAGATATCATTATCTTGTGCGTTTGTTGAAGATATTTTTATCACACTTTCACTCTCATGAGTGAAGCACAATGCTTCAAGAAGAATTGTAGCATGTGAATAGATGTGGTTTGTGCTTACCGAACGAGAAAAAGTAAAAAAAAGGGTGATAATACGAGATTTTAAACTAGATATTGCTTTCCTCCGAGTATTTTCAATATTAGTTTAAAAAATGAAGTACATGTGAAGACTATCCTTGGTAGCAAAACTATACAAAAGCTAGTAGGACGCGAAAATCCAGAACTCGAGAATTTCGAATCTTCCCAACACTGGCCATAGCTCGATCGCAGCAGACGTTCACCGCCCTGCCTCCAGCTCTTTCAGCAGGGATCGATAACCTGTTGATCGACGAGACTACCTGTGTTTTACTCTGTGACCTGTCGTTTGTTCGTCTGTCGCCAATTCACGTCAGCTTACTTTTTTATAATAATCGTCACGAGAAAATGCGTTCAGGCAAAAGTTTAGAAATCAAACCTTCAAACTTTAAAAACAAAAGAATTTCTGATGTTGCAAGCACGCAGGTGTTGCAAATATAGTAGCCGTAGTTGAATCTCAAGTAAAATTTAATTTTGCGAATCTGTAATAGTTGATTGGTAAACCAGCCTTTCAGCTGAGTATTAATAAGGTTGTGGGATTTATTTTGATTCTCAGCCATACTATAATTAATATTTGTGTTTGCTTTGTATATGGGTGTTATGGGTGTTATCAGTCTCCAAAAACGTTAAAAGTTAAGTTTCCGTTCGTCAAGTTGCCATAAAAAGAAAGGTTTCTACGATTTATTATGAAGAAAGAATAAACCATCCATTCACAACTATTTCAAGAGAAAAAGTTCCACAGAAACAGTGGCGCAAGTTTAAAATTAAAATTACGCGGTTGCTTTATATAAAAACTGGAAAGACATGTTAAAACTTTTAAAATTTATACGGTTACGTAAAAAAAACTTGCCGTTGTCTTTACCAAGGGCTTAACATTTTGCCCATTGAGATTACCGTTTTTCACAACGTCAACAAATGTATTTCTCGTAAACTAACTGGGAGAGAACATAAGTTAATTCTACAGTTACTACAACGCATTGTGACTGATCAAAAATATAAAAAGGAGCTCACTCATCGGGAAAATTCGTCACACGATGCGTTCTAACAAAACTTTATGAGTGTTTAACATTACTCAATCGTTTACTTGCATTCCACGATGTAGTGGAAAATGATAGTATATTTGAAGTTCCATATTCTTACTAATTTATTTTGTTAGCATCACATACTCTGTAAGTATAGAAATGTCTGAACTTTTCAAAACGCAAAGTGGTGGAAGAACCCAGTTGTTGAAACATCTCGTCTCGTTAGACGTTATCTAGCAAAATAGCAGTCAAGCTTTTCTTGTTTTTGTTCAAAGAAGATTTTAGTTTAGGACATCTATTTAATTACTGAATCTCATACGTTCAATAAAGATGAAGCAAATTCTATCATAAAAGATGTCTATTTTGCAGAACAAAGGTAAGAACCATAAATTTCCAACACTTTACATTGGTATATTCAAACCACGAATGTCATATTCTTAATGTCTACGACTCCAGACATTAGTCCTAAAGAGCGCACATCGACCCTCTACACAAGCTATCAATCAATCACCAAGCACCGGTACACTCGTCAACAAAAGAAGTTATGTATTCAACCTTTCTACGTTGGCATAGGAGTTAAATGTACGCATCATTTTGCACGACTGTGCTTGGCTACGTCGTTAGCGACGGAATCGGCGAAGTCACTGGGCCCGAGTCCCGACGGGAAACCGACTACTTGCTTACAGAATCAGTCATGCGTTTTTAGAGTACCTATTCGTTGTTCGTGTACAGGCTTTTGAAAACAAACCACAAAAAAATTCTCAAGAGAAACTCTAAAACATGGTTACACAACATATTATTCATTTGTTTAATCTTTATGGCACAATAACTATTGGTATAAAAGGGGTACTTAATGCCAATGAGGCATTCTCTACCAGTCTCTCAACTCTACTAGTTCTCTACCATGAGGCTAACCAGAAAGGCACAGTAGGCCCAAAAACAAAATAACTTTCAAGTAGCAGATGAGTATTATACAATAACAATGTTTTTAAAACTAACACTAATCTTACTTCAAAGAAATGTCTTTCTCACTGAACAAGATGTCAATATGTTTTCTAGATATAAGTAATATGATCTACGATGCAATTATGATTTAAAATCTGATCAAGACTAAACGCAATGTGTCTCACATGCAAACAGTATCTACACGATAATACTACGTTTCTGACACAGTGCTTGATGGATGGCCGACAGGTACATTAAGCCACGGTAACGACGCTGTTGCCCTTTACAGCTCCGTTACTGCGATAACAACGCCGTACGACTGCTATAAGTAACGATCTGGAAAGCCAGGCTTTTTATTGAAAAAAGTTCCTTGACCTGTCTATTTTTTTATTTAAATGTGAATAACCTAAAATACCGGAACGACCGGGTAGTCAGAGGCATACCGCTTATTAGATGTCGCCGTGATGAACATGATAATTTATCTTAAACACAGATCTATCCCAAAAGTAAAGAAAAAGTTGTGTTTTTTTTCCTTTAAAATCTGAGCAAGACGCAATGTGTGCGCATGCAAACAGTATCTACACGATAATACCACGTTTGTGACCCAGTGCTTGATGGATGGCCGACAGGTACATTAAGCCACGGTAACGACGCTGTTGCCCTTTACAGCTCCGTTACTGCGATAACAGCGCCGTACGACTGCTATAACGATCTGGGTTATTGAAAAACGCGCGACCCAAATCCAACGCAGAATAATTCTCGTTTCTACATCGTTTAGGGCAGCGATCGCCAAACTTTTTTTGTCATGGGAACCGTGTAAGTACCGTTTTTATTTAGCTGTTAGCAATATACATAGATATGGTTTTTCTATTAAAAAACTTTAGGTATGTCATCAAACTCATTAAACCTATGCCTATTATTTCTCCCGAATTCACAAACTGGTGAGTATTTTTCCAGGTATTCTGTTAAGAAACAATATTCTTCGTCGCCAGCCATTCATCTAATACGATAACAGGCCAGTTATAACAATAATACTCTAGGATCGTTACAATAACTACTTCCATAATATTATTTTATTAATCTCGCTGTGTCCGTGTATCTTTAATTAATTACGTACAAAGGTAATTAAAGGATCGATGTTAAAGAGTATCGGATTATGAAAAGCTGATTGTGGAAATTCAATATTATAATTATTTTATCCAACGATTTTAAATGATATTTCCTGGAAATCAAATTATGATATGGTCTTTTGTGTGGTAATAATATGCGCGGAAAGCTGAACGTGTAAACTGTAATATTTTGAACTAAAATTTGATCGCTATAGTGAACATTTTAGTTTTAGCGATACATTGCTAATACTGTACCTACTTTAGTATTTGAGTTTAACTATTGACACAAAAAGTACTCTAAGTTCTTAAAAACAACAAGTGGTACAACCTGCATAGTGGTATAAGGTGGTGAATATAATATACTTTATTATTTATGTCGTATACTTTATTGCACCCAACCATATCTGCGCAACTCCAAAGTTGCTAAGATAAGAACTACGGTATTAAGTTTGAGTGTGAAGTTCATCTGTTACACTCACTTATTAAACTTAAATAAAAGTCTTAATAATACAGCGCTTTTATAATCAAATCCAAACTTTAGACAACAAACGCGGATATGTCCGTGTTCGCCCGCGTAGACAAACTTTGTCCGTCCAAAGACTCGTGTTCCGAGTTCCTCCTAAGAAGTTAACCACTTTTCCGAGTGGCTGTACGAAATGTCGCTTTAGCATTTCAAAGTATTGTAGAATGAAGCGAAATGCAGGGTGCCAACGGGACAGGCAATCAGCAGTGCAGTGTGCGAGCGAATTGCCGCGGATCGTGAGCGGCGTGCTAACTGCGGCATTATGCCGCTGTTCGGCCCGCCGGATTATAGCGTTTTAAACTTGACGTCATTCCGCGCGCGAATGCCGTGTTTCTTAGTGATTTCGGGGGATTCTCGCACGTTCCAAGTTTAAATAAAGAACTCGTAGAACAGAGCCGAGGCGTTTTATTTAAAGAAGAACAATATCTACTTACTTATTGCGTTAACAGTAGATACCCGTATCAAGATAGCACTACCATAGTTGCTTATAAGACGTACACTGCTCAAAATCTTCATTATCTGCCTTGTCCTACCAAGGCTAAGTATGCTTATACACTGCCACACACGCCGTTCCATTGGGCTTACTGGGATTTCTAGAGTCTACGAAAGGTCGTAAAACCTCTGCCACGTTGCACCAGAGTGGAGACCGAAGATTTAAAGCCGAGCGCTCTTCACTATAGCTGCCCAATACCCAAAAGTAAAAGTGTTCTAGTACCGCTAAATTCAACGCTAACGCGACCGTATTTTACAGGCCGTTGTTTTCAAACACTGCCGAAATTTCAAGAGGAATTTAGAATCACGCTTACAAAATATTTTACTGCAAAATTTGGAGAAAACCAACTGTTTTTCAAATTTCCATACAGATTATGGTATGGCTCTACATTTAAATGAAAAAAATACTAATTTAGGCTAACTTCGTTTATTGTAACGGGCTTCTGGCCTGATGCTCCACTTCTCCCGAAACTCTTGAAATGAAAGAAAAATAAAATAACATTTTTTATTCTTAAAAGCGGCCAGTACCGCGCCATTTTCTAGGTTGCTTGATTTTTTATCGGTATTCGAATACTAGACGGTGAACCATGTGTTGAATCAGGAACTCAAGATGAGGGACCTACTCAAGGTACGGGCAGATTCCAAACCGGAACCAGGCGGGTTTCAAACCAAAGCACTCAAGCCCCTAGGCTACACGTTTTCGCCTAGGAATACTTACCTACCTCATTTTGATTCATAAAGAGCAGAGCAAAATAACTCGTGCTGAAGTAATCTCCTAAATACATTTTCCGAGTCAGATTCCTGACACGAGTTCATCGAAATGTAAAATCGTATTCCCGAACGAAATTGAATCACTTTTGGGATATAGTTTATTTGGACACTTATCCAAAGAATGACGAAGGTAATCTTCGAAGGTTGTACTTTTCCTTATAAACACATTGTTACACAACTCTTTTGTTAGAATTGGGTAAAAGTGGGTGCTAGGGAGATTTCGTGAGATAATTTTCAAGAAAAAGGAGCTAAAAATTTGAAATCTTACTATCTTATGTACTAATCGCTCGCAGTTTAAAGGCGTTAAAACACGAAGAATAATAGTCGTTCAGATCAGAGTACTACTTGGGAAACAGTAGTTTCGCTTGATGTAGGTACGTGAGCTTGGCTTGAGGCGAGACGATACACTGTTGCATGGCGAACGGAACATTCAGAAGCCCGTATTCCGCTGAGCGGATCTAACCAAATGAATACAAGTGTTCTGACCAGTGTTGACTTCGGGAGCACCCGGGTTCCGAACCAGTGTCTGACCACTGGGCCGCTCTCTCTGTTTTTTATCGTTGGTAAATAATGAACATACCCTCACTATGGAAAATGGTCGTTAGTGAGGGTATGTAGTGTACTTGACTACCCCCTGATGGGGGTAGTCAAGTACACTAATTATTGCCGTCATAGTAAACGGAACATTCAGAAGGCCACATTTAGCCGAGGGAATGTGAACCCAAAGTGAATAAATAATGAAATATAAGCAAAAACTCACTCAGCTTCTTCGACGGTTTCCGACATGGCCAGGAAGACACAGTTGAGCAGAATGGTTGCCATGACGAAATAGTCGAAGTACTGATTGGTGGAGAGGTACACGCATGCGCGTCGCACCGGCGACCACGGCGACCACCAGAACAGCGACCTGGTCGCCGTGAACCGGTGGATGTAGTTCTTGCGAAACCGCTTCGACACCACGCAGAATGTCTGGAACAAAGGAGTTTTTTTATTAATTGATGAAGCATAGGTACTTTAGGCATCTTGGCCGTGATCATAGTTTGGGTAGAATAATGAAGTAACATAAGATACTACACCAGAGGTCGCGGGTTCGTTCCTGGCACAGTAAATTTGTGTGCATGAACATGTCTGTTTATATAGGTCTGTGTGTATGTTAATTTTAATTTAATTTTCTTTATAATGTTGTATGTATCATAATTATGTTTATAACAAACAATTATGATAAAACTAAAAAATATTATAATTAATAACATGTAAATCAGTGAAATTATTAACACTTTTTAACTGAAAGCAGTCGAACGGGACTACAATAAGAAAATTATAATAAAAATAGTTTAGTTGTGATGTTGCATGTGTTAGGTAGGTATGTATTTAAAAATAAATATATATCTAATTATGTTTATCCGTTGTGTAGTATCCCATAGCACAAACATTTAATTGCTTAATTTGGGTCTAGATGGCGCTGTGTGGAATAATTTCCAGTGATATTATTATAATAAACGTTCACGATTATGTCCTAAACCGAGTAGCCCAGGCACACTAATTGTTGCAATCACAATACATTTTGCAGAACACAATGATTAAAATACAATGTTCAAAAATTTCATTTATCGTAGGTACCTAAAGTTAATGTTTATTGTACCTACTAAGAAAGTTGACGATATCGTCTAGGTTTCGAATATCGATATCTGATGTAACGTCACCCTAGACATGTCAATTTACAGTCCGTTCGCGTTAAGAATGCAGTAATTTGGTGCTTGTCCTTCGATCTAGCACGCCCCTTAACCAATCAAATCGTTCCCTTATTAAAAAAGTCAAGTCCACAGTGACCAGTTGAGCGTGTATTTTCGAAGGTAAAGGATTTAAATCTGAGTTTCTTTGTGTGCAACAAAATTAAATTTGAAAATCACTGCATTCTTAACGCGAACGGACTGTGGTACCATTTACGCAATAAAACTGGTTTGTACAACATTTAGAGATGTCCAACTATAATGCCTACCTACCTATCCAGGGTCAAAAAGGTCAACGCAGTTAGTGAGTTGTCCCCCCTCATGGGTTCTCGCCTCGGCGTGGCGAGGGGGCCTAGTACCGGTGATAGGGGAACCACCGGGAAGCAAAGAGAACCCAGGCGTGGCAGTGTGGTGGACTGGGAACCCACCTGCTGCGGCCCGCAAGGGCGACGTTGGGCTGCGGGGCCAGTAGGGCCTGCAGGCGCCTTGAGGCGCGTGGTTGGGGCCGCGGCGCACAACCGGTTGGTGGGGGCCAGTGATCCGAGGCTGATCCCCCCTGTGCATCGCGGCCCGGCGGGGCCGTACCGCCGGTTACGGCAGCGGAGCCGCCCTTTGGGTGGCTCGTGGTTGCGGGCCCAGTAGGGTCTGCGAACAGTGGGTGCCAGCGGGCCAGAGTGCGGGGGTGCTCTGGCTTGCATTGCACGGCGTCCACCGAGACGGCGGAAGTGCCTGCGTACTCCAGGCGCTTTCGTGACCTCCCCCCTTCGTTGGGGGGTCGGTTGGAGGGGGCCCCATTAGGGGCTAGCACTGGCGGCGGAGCAGTGCGGCATTACTTACGGTAGGATCCAGCTTCGCCGCCAAAGTGCCACAGTCGAGTGCCGTGGGGTTTTAGCCGGTAGGAGTCCGACATAACCTCGTCGTCCCCCCGGGCAGCGAGGTATCCATGAGGATTTCCCCACGAAAAAAAAAAAAAAAAAAAAAAAGTTAGTGAGTTGTCGCGATACCTGTACAGAGTTAGCATCTGTATTGTCAACAACACATTAATTATACTAAGATACTCGCCTGCAATAATAATAGTTTGTGTCGTGACAGCAACCATCGCATTGTGTGGGTTTGATTGTGTCAGTTATGTATTTGGTTCAATAACGACGACGACATTTGCGATGTTCGCCTAGTTAGGTGGATACAATAGGCATGATATTCTAGCTAACGGTATAGATAACTTTAATTCATGCCTTTATAATGGTAACTGTAGTGATTGGAGATTGTTTCTGTTCAACTAATACCTATGGTATCACATAGTTCGTTCGCGTTTAGAATGCAGTATTTCCATACTTGTCCTACGATCTAGCACAACCCCTTACCAATGAAATCGTTTCTTATTAGAAAGTAAAGACCACAATGACCAGTGGTCATTGTGGTCCAAATGCATACTTCCGAACGCAAAAGTTGTGGACCTGAGTTTTTTTGTGTGCAACTGAATTAAATTTAAAATTCGCTGTATTCTCAACGTAAACGGACTGTAGTTTAATAATTACAACGAATTAACAAGCACCGTTAATCGGCTCACACGGATGCTTCAAGCATGTAAGCTAATTATAAATTATAATGTGGAACAAGTTAATATGATCATGAAAAAGTTGACTAGTACTTGCCCAAGTATCTACTTATTGCAGCAATATTTTATTCTTCAATAACATGCTGATTAAATGTCTACTCCACTATCTGTTAATTATTTAAGTGCTTATACCAAGTCATCGACCAAAGCTACTCGGATTTCCTTGAGCTGACAGATGAGGTTCGCCGAAATGATTTATCCCATTCCTTAACTTTATCCAGTTATAACTGGCAGTACAACTAAGAGCACACGTTTTTTATTCACATTTACGACCTAAAATCAAAATAGTTGAAGTTTAAACTGTAGCTAGTTCGAAGTGAAATGAAGCTGGAAACGTTTGCTAAATGCTGGGCAATTTAGCTAGTAAAAGCATCAAACGCAGATTTTGAGAAATGGACGATTGCAAGCCTTTGCTCAATATCTTTGATATTCTATTTTTAAGGTTTTATTTTGTAAAGCGCCTTTAATGGACCTAAAAGTGACGCAGACGCTATCGGGATTAAAGTCGTATGGTACTCGTAAGTTCCTACACCTTTTGGTTTCAATCGCGTTAAACCGATCTGATAAGGCACAAGGCACTGGCAAAGATCAGATATATCATTTAAATACATATAATTAACAATTCAAGTTTACATAGGGTGCACCGGAGCTATTGTAACTACGGGGCAACTGCAACTTATCTGCATAATTGTTTTTATACGAATTTTGTGAAATGTGACATCGGTGAACTTAAACTGGTTATTTTTGCAGTTGAAGGTCATAGCTTTCACTTTTCACAAAAAGTGGTGTAAAAATTATTATTGAGATTAGTGGCAGTTGCCCCGGAGTAACAATAGCCCCGGTGCACCCTATACAATTAATTCGATTACACACCATCAGACTGAACATAAAATTAAAATGCGCATCAAAGATTTAAAACTATAATTTCCATTCGTCATTTCACACAGTTCGCGTCCGTCATTCCCAATTGACTTTTATTATTTAAACTTTCCATCCTGAAACGAGCGGTCGTGTGAAAATGCACGGCATTTTAATTCCCAGTTTCAATAACAACGATCGCCCTAATTATTTCGGCTGGATTGCAGTGGAATCACTTCTCGCTGAGAACCTATTACGGAATGCAATTGCGTGCGAATGGGCGAAGAGAAACTTTGTTTGTTTACGACAACTATAACGCTATTTCAGTTGTTTACGAGCTCTTTTGGGGCGATAAAGTTTGTTACTTAGCATTCTTAATAGGTGAGAGATAAAAACGCGATTGAGATTGAGAGAAAACAGCTTGTATTACTTTATTTCGGTAAAGAGAAAATTGTTAAACTGCCTACTTAAAGAAGAATATTTTGAAATCTAGCTTATTTGTAATATTCAGCTACTTCAATGTTACTTGATACCTATATAAATCTAAGAAAAAAAACACCTAACTAGGTCTAGTAGCTATGAGGGATACCTGTATTGTCCGGAAGCCAGGTAGGTGACTATCCATTTAAGTTTTAATAGCTTAAGTTGGTCAGTCTTTTTAGTTTCGCAGTGCTGCTGCTGCTACATTACTAAAACGTACTTACGTTTGAAAAATAATCTATGTCACTTTCTGTTTTCTAGACTACTTAAAATGTAATTTTAAACGTTTTTTTTTTCTAATTAAGGCCGTAAATAAGCCAACAGTCTTTCAAGGCAAAACATTTTAAAACTACCTATTGATTGAAACATAAAAAGGTGGAGACCTCACACACCAAGAGTCTTTCAGTCATGAACTTCCTAATAAAGACTCACCACAAAGAATTGGCAGCCTACACTTTTTTAGCAAAAGGCTCTTATTCAACCTGTGTCCATCACAGGGTGAAAACTGTCTTTGACAAGTGAAAGATTGCGTCTTACGGGTTGGCCTTACGTCCGGAAGGATTTAAGAGCAGGTAAGTAGGTCAGAATGTGCACGTAGAGACAAACGTGTTACATAGATAGATATAGTATATTCAACATAGTCGTTTAACCTCTTGATATTATTTCGACCAAGATCTAAGAATTGTTCACGGGAAACATCCGCAAATGTACTTAGCAAATCTTTTGTACACAACAATCTTGAAAACAAACAACAGTCATTATGTTGTTCCCAAAACACAACACATTGAACGTTTGGTACACAAACTCCGGGCACGGTCATTCATGTACTAGTGTGGCACCGGCTTTAATTGCCGACAAAGGGAAATTGCGCTAAGGCAATTAAAGTTAATTAGTTCGTCGCAGCGACTCTCGGGCGATAAACTGTTAACTGTAAAGTTTGAGATTAGGACCAACAAACACTTGGACTACGTAACTCACTTTAGTATTAAATCAACTATTGATTAACTTCACTAAACTTAAAGAACTTACCTTTAAGGTATGAGGATGCAAAAGGGTTCCGATGCCAGTTTAGAATTCCGAATTTATGTTTATGCAGTAGGTCGTATTGTTTATAAGGTCTAGTGTCCATCTCTGGAACTCTTACCCCGGTTTGACAAACGCAAATCAACGCTAAGCATCCTTCAGAAACATAGCTGTCCCTTTCAGTTCTATTGACATTTTACGGGACAGCATGAGTTCGTGCTTAGTGTTGATTGACGTTTGTGAATTCGGGGATTAATTTAGTTATGTTTATCACCACTTCGCAAAGTGGTTGGTGATCATTGGAATTTAATCCAGAATTTCTGAATTTAGTATTTTTTTAAAGAATTTGAAACAGCGTTTAACCAAAACATGGTTAAATATCAAGGTTAACCACGTTTAATATCCAGCGTAGTTTACGGCACTTTGGTGTTCCGCCGAACATAACTGTTCAGAATATTAATATTAAATCTTGCCCCTTACTTCGTTATGAGTTTATAGTCAGCTACAGTTTAAACGACTGAATAAATTCACTTCTACACTAATTGCACTTTATGGCTGAAAATCCGAAACACATTTTTCAGACGGCGGTGCTGGGAATCATACATTTTTCAAAAGATAGAACTTTGGATTTTTTTCATGTGATAATACACAGTGGCTACTTCATGAGGACACAATTATAACTGAGTTATCTATTTATCAAATTGGTTAAAAAAAATATTTAACTAAGCTTTTCTAATTTTGGTGGCGTGTCCACAACCCGACTACCTAAACATATGTGTTATTTGAGCTGAAGATTATAAACGTATTTGAAAAACAATATTATTTTTGGATTATGCAATACATAGAGTGTCTAAAATGGCCCAATTAAGCAAGATTACTATATAACTGCGATTATGCCACGACGTTAGGTTTTGTCCAAGAGAAACTTACAACTTTGGTGTGAATAATGAAATAGCTCGCCAGTTACTACATAAGGAACAAAACAGGGTACCATCCCCATCAATCGTTCGGTTTAGTACCACTCTCGCCATATAGTGTGTACGAGTGTACGAGTCCTTTGCGTCTTCCCGCAAAACAATTTTATATGACTTTTTTTTTACCAGGACAACAATTTAACAATCTCGGTGTCCTTGATTTATAATTTCTCAGTGGTTACTTTCTGTTGACTTTATAGTATAATGAGGAGAATCAGTTTTTGTATCTAATGTTAAAATGCTATTACTATGTGTGAAACAGATTTTATATTATAAAGTTTTTTTAACAAAATTCTAATTCAAGTGTGCCAATTTTGGTGTATTTGGTGCTACACCAAAATTGATACCTGCACCAAAATTAGAATAAGAAGATTTGAACGACACCTTACCCTACAATAAGAAGTCTTAACTACCAGGTGAGATCCTAGAGCAGACGCTACTCCGAAGGGGAACACCAGAGGAAGCTTTGCTAGATCCCCCATCACCTCACAATGAGATATGGAGCTTGGTGAGGCGAAAACTCTGAACCTGGACCTCCCGCCTTACACAGGAGGTGATTGAGTGAAATTGCTGGTCAAGAGTCTGCATGAAGACACTGAGAAAAAGTCACCAGACAAAGTCGACTACCTCGAAGGGCGATCCCGTCACATCGGTACGAATACTAGCTTAAATTTAAGACATTTAAGGAAACCTGTATGCCTCGCACACAACGAAGCCTCCACCAGACGCGAGTGATCTTACCAAACCCGATTTCAGCTTTGTCCCAAGAAAGGAAACAAACGCTTCCTAAAAACTATATGCCAATCACACTTATGAACCAAGTGTAAAAGCTCATTCGGTACCTAGAAGGCCAATTCACGACCGATAGTACGGCTTCAGACCGAAACCGTCCACCTATGATTTCCTAGCAAACGTAAGTCATTTAGCCCCCTAAATGAGTTACTCTGCAAGAAAATCATAGGTGGACCGTGCTAAACGTGTGGCATGAGTAGAGCACAGTCTATTAGCGTTTTGTCTAGCGCTTTATTGCAAAGGGAAAGATATATATCGAGGATAAGAGGCATTCTCTTGTTGTTGATCTTGACGGAATGGGGTGTACGCAATCTTGTGGAGGTCAATACACCAGATGAGCTCATTATTTGCCCGTCCTACTCTTCAGAGCACCCCACTACCAGTGTAGGATAGTCTAAACATCCTCAGCATGGATGTTCACAGGAACCTTATCCAACAGGACTATCTCCATTCAGTCCTTAGCATTATTAAAACAGCATCCCGTAAGATCTAATTATCATTCCTCACGCCTGAGTAGCTGTGTCTTTGTACAAGACACGAATTTGCTCGTGTGCGGAATATTGCTCTCATCTCTAGACGGTTCCGCCGAGCCAGGTACTTGAAACTCTCGACAGCTTGCAGTGGCGTCTATCCGCATCATTGATAACCCAGAGGCAACTACGACTATGGTGCGATTACAACTGCGTAGAGACATAGCCCGGATGAGTGTCCTCTACCGGCTTCAAAGTGGAGAAGATGTTCAGACGAGTTGTTCCAATTGATAACACCCTCACCCTTCCACTCACTTCCCATGCTGTTCTGTGTCAACATCCACTCACGGCCCAGTAAATATTGACCATTGAATCGTTCTTTTGTCGTGCTCTCTAGGTGGGAAATGCTCCTCCAGCGCATGCAGTTCCATCTTCCTACAATCCCGGTATTTTTAAACGGGGCATGAAAAAGCATTTATGCAGGCCTTCAAAACTAGATTGACCTACCCACTTGTCAACCCCAAACGGACTTTACGGCTGCATCAGTTGTTTTTGAGAGTTGTCTGGAATCGTGGTGCATCTAGATTAAACTCCTTCCAGACATCGGAGCAGGCTTTTGTAAAGGATTCAGTAAAGTTTTAAATTCGTTTATGCTCAAAAAATACATGAAGTCATTTACTTAAGAATACAGCTACATTATTTAATTGGATATTCCGATTGATACTATTTGTTGGACACATTCATGCTCACATGTTTGGCAGGTAATATAGAAGTCCGAAAGAAGAAGAAAACCGACCCCTGGCTTTTGTTGACTACGAGAAAGCCTTTACTAAGCAATGTTACCATAACCCGGGCTGTTCACGAGTCTTTGAAGCGCTGCCAAGTCGAATGGCGTTTTGTGGGGTTGCTTCCTCAGCAACAAGATCCATCCAGTTGCTGTGGGTGTAAGACAGGGTGACGTTATACTCCCGAAACTTTTCACCAGCGCGCTGGAAAGTTCCAAATACGCAGAGATAACTTTAAAGGTGAAACCTCCAGGAGAGTACAGCATTTGGGAAATGGGGTCATGTTTTCGCATCATCTTTGCCTTAAGACCAAGGTGTTTAATCAATGCTTCCTACTAGTCATGACTTTCGGAGCAAAGACGTGGAACCTGATGGTGAAGCTAGCTAACCGATCAAATGTCACTCAGAGAGCTATGGAAAGGTCGACGCTCGGGATCCCACTGTGTGAGAAAGTTGGGGATGAGATAATCCGGTAGAAGACCAGATGACTCTAAAGTGTAGTGAACAAAAGTGGAAGTCAGCTAGCCACATTGTTAAAAAAAATGATCGAGTTGCTGAGGAAGACAGATTCTTGAATGGAAGCCTCGGCTTGCTGGCAGACTGCAAAGATGTGAAAGAAATGAGTTCTGATTATTTTAGTAACGAAAATATACGTACACATTTGACCAAAACGTTAAAGATGAGGAATATTGAGGATGTTCTAATTTTGGTGTCAGGTTTAAATTTTGGTGACAGCATTTCTAATTTTGCTGTGTTAACATAAATTTTGGTGTTTCCTCAATTTCGGTGTGCCTAATATAAAAAGAATTACTGGGCCAAATTGAATGCCTAAGTCAATTTAAGCACAGAATACGTTTCTGAATAATTAGCTTATAACATAAAAAAGATAAAGCCAGTAATTAAAAAAACCAGCAAAATTAGGCAAAAAATGCCACTTGTTGATATTGCCCCTTATATGAAAGCTATTTTATCGTTTTCTCTGGAAAATTATCTGTCATCAAAACATGACTGGATAAAACCCTTAAGAGAACAAACTCTTTTGTAGTGTAAGCTTATTACACTGTGCCTAAGGAGAGATCGTCTAAGCTGAAATGACGCGCCCTGCCACCGCATCTACGTATACAGAGTGCCTGCTTGTATACGTGGATGCAGTGGAGGAGCGCTTTATTTCAGCTTAGACGATTTCGAGCCTAAACGATAGCCTCTGCCAAACAACCTTCGCATAACTAACATTAGAAGACCGAGCTTTCGTCCAAGTCGCGTGAACCTTAACTTTTCCAACCGCCTCGGACGTCTTTACTTAAGGATCAATTTGAAAATGTTCCTAAACTGAAAGATTGCGGGTTTGATTCCCCTCTGATGGTTTTCAGATCTTTACTGCATGGAAAATGCTAAAACAATAATAAATATGTTCCTAAACTGCCAGTTTTCAAATTACCGTTTACGAGCTCACCAGCTTGAGCCAGTGCTGGCTTTTATTTTTCAAGAAAACATAACGGTTATAAGCTCTGAACTCATAGATATTACTGAATTTTGGATTTGTAAACGTTTTGCTGTTAGATCTGGTAATTTTTTTATCAGCTTTTAGAAGATTTTATTTTTAAGTTTTAAGTGCATTCCCGATATTATAACTTTCTAAATTTCTTTTCCTATTTATTCTATTTTATTGGTTTTATGATGTTTTATTTAATTTGTATTTGTGGGTTGATTTTAGTATCTATAAATTATTTTGTTTGTAAACAGTATTAATATGGACACTGTCTGAAATATTTTATTCTATTTATTTTATTTATTAAGACAGTTATACCTTGTAAACAAATTTAACCGTTGCTCTTTGGCCGTCGCAAACTATTGCTTTCAACTTCAATGACTACACTTGCGCACATTAAATCTGGATAATCTAATTTGATTGTTCCAGTTATGCATCTACGTAGATAAACGTGCCACTTTTGTTGGAATTCTGTTGATATTTTGAATTCAGAAAGTGGATCGGTTAAACAGGTTGAATTCTTCAAGTGGGCGTGGTAAACCAAATCCTTAAAAATGATAAATTTAAAAAAATGGTAAAAGGAGTCTTGAAACCGATTTTGACAAAAGCTAAAACAGAAAGCAATTCAGATTTTAAAAAAATATTTTTCATTTGCCGGGAATGGACCCTGTCGGTTTTGCAAAAAAAAGTCAGCTTGTCCTGTCCTGTCATGTTGTAGGACCAAATTCTGGAAAGTAGCTCAAATGGCAAACTAAAGGTAAGGTTCGTTTTTGATAAAAAAAAAATACTTTTTACATTCACAAAATCTACATTACTTGAGATAACTGAGATAACTTATTATGAAAAATCATTACCCTCCTTTTTGCTTCACCATACCCAACCACACCACACCAAAGTAGTGACTATCTCGACCATCTGACAACCCTTTTCTTAACGCGCAGGCGCTCATACCTATTTGAACAAGCTACATTAAAGCATCAAGCTCAATCAAATACCAAATCAAAGTTGGGTTATTCCACGGAAAGCTAAACGCGTGGGGCCTCCCCTCCGATGTTTGCAAGAGGCGTGCCGTTTGTCTTCAACTTGTTACAATATTTGCTCCCCAACTAATGGCGTCAGTAAGGTGTTTAACTGCTTCTTTTGCTAACTTTTGCTAATGCTCTTACGCTTTGGTCAAGCTTTTATTTACATTGACGGAACGAAGATAAATATTATTTTCGGATTTTAATGAGATATAGGCTAGGCTTTTTTTTTAGGCTTTTAAAACCTGGGCGGCTTTATCTCATAGAATTGATAAAGGAGATGCAGTGTAAGGGGATTTGACCAAAGTGTGGACCATATCAGACTACTTCTCTCAAGCTTGAGATAGATATTCAGGGGATTTGTGAGTCGGTCATGATAGAGTCGATCTCGTTATTGGTAGCAGTGTCGAGGCTTCGCCACGGCCACTAAATGGTCAATGTAATGATACTTCAAAATGTACATAGGAACATTTTGGAAGTTCATTTTTCTAGAGACATATTAAATATGGTATTCAATAAAGTGAAAAGTGCAATTTTCTTGTCACGGGGCAATAAAACTGCGGGAAATAGTTTCTGAATTCCGACTTTCAAAACCAAAACATAATCGTTAAATAACCGGATTTGAGTGAGAACTGCTAGTTTATGATCAGAAGGGGATATTCTACACATTACCAGGAAAACATTTCCTTCCTCAGGTGGAAACTTTATGAATCGTAAATCTGGAAGAACGTAATTGAAATGGGTTCGGTATAGGCGGTGAATTCTAGGCGGTTTTGTTTGAAACTACGTAGGTATAGTGACCGACCCAAAGAGGTGAAAGTTGTTAAAGTAAGTATTGATCTACGTTACTTGTATCCTCCGAATATTAAAAAGTTATATCGAAACCGCGGTCATTGCCCTATTTGCCTATTGTTTTGTCTTTGATATCGACTGATATTATATGACCTTGTCTTGACGATATTTAATTTCAAGCTCTTGTAAGTTAAGTTCCAGTGCCCGTGGCGCAGTTGTGACAGTGATCGGCGACGATCGCTGTTGTAAAGCAACACACGCCGGGTCGGAAATGGGATGGGTGACCACGCGAAATTTAGTTATGTGAATTTCGAGCATCTCCGTGCTTCTGAAGGCACGTTAAGCAGTAAGCGGGACCGGTTGACGTCGCTAGATGTTTATTTATTTTATTTATTTATTCTTTATTGCACAAAGAAAAAGTACAATTGGCGGACTTAATGCCTAAAGGCATTCTCTACCAGTCAACCATCGGGCGAAGCAGAAACTTTGTTGGCGGTGGATAAAATATAATAAACCTATACCTACTGTGATAAACTTACACATATACATATTATATAAACATACATCGACGTTAGTCGTTAGATGTTAGTCGTTAAGCCTAGTCAGAGGCCTGAGCGCGGCTTGATCACATCTGACATTGAGGTTGCTCACTAACCTTACTTACACCCCTCCAACAATACGCACTGTGCTCGCGTGTTGGAGTATGGCTTGTTCCACCTCATAGTTGAGGTGAGACCTGTGCCCAGCAGTGGGACGCATAGGCCGTTTATGTAAGTTCCATCAGCAAATTATCATTGTTTCATTTCCTACACCCACAAAAGTAGTCATAAAGAAAAATATGTTACAGTACGAAAACGACTAGTAAATGGAATTGTGTCGAGTGGTCTTCAAATGTGATTGTCTGGTCACATGTACAGTCACATCCGAAAGAGTTGTATCCAACTTTATTTCCATAGCGTAAAAACTGAATGTTTAGGCGGCTCTTGCCGTCAATGGAACAGGGTTCAAAGTTGAATATACTGTTTTTCTCACGACAGTTATTTGGCAAAAACTCTGATGGCAACGTTCCAGTTTGGTGCGTAAGATGAATCAAACAGGATAATATAAACATGGAGAGAACACGATTGTTTCCAATGAATACGTATTGCCTAAATTACGAGGTTGGTTTAAGTCTCCTTTTGAGGACAAGTAGTAAAAAGTGGAGAAGCGGTGAAATCAAGATGTTTTGAATAACAGATGGTGGACGAGAATCACAACATTGTTTTGTTACAGAATTAAGAAGTTTATTTTTCTTCTCATATTTCTGAATGGCTTTTAATTATTAAAAATAATTGCTATCCAATTCTTCACGCCATCGAATACGGAACCTTTAATACATTTTAAATGATTATTCATTGAAATTTTATTGGAATATGACAGCTAGGTCACTTAAACAAACAAACAAACAACAAACAACAAATAGTAACTTTATTTAAATAGACCTGTTACAAGTACTTTCTAATCGTCAAATCTAATTAACAAACAAAATACAATTAATAATAGACATGAATACCATAATATTAAATGTATACAATAAATATACTGTACTTAAATAAATGTGACACTACCACCGGATCGGAAAGTTGTTTCTGTACTGAGAAGAACCGGCAAGAAAAGTCGCTGAAAATAAAACCCACTTCTATTTTATTGATTAACCAATAATAATATTTCCTGTTACTTTGACCTAGCAAATATTTTTTTATATCTACTGACAATAATCTCTTTTTTAGTTTGTAACAAATAAGTAAATTTAAAATCTAAAAAAAACAAAAACATTATGATTAATATTCTTAAAAATCGTTTTTTTTTTGTCAAATAACCTGTCATTTCACTGCGCCTAATTGAATGTCCTAAAATAGTTTTACTCGTTATTTAAGTACTCGTATAGGCTAATGAGAGATCTCGAGACTGACATAGAATGCTACATGGCGCGTAAAGAAAGCCCTCAAGACGGCATCTCTGCGGGTTTTGGGTCAAAGGCGCCCCCTGGCGTCGCCGTTTTCAATTAGAAGCTCCGGGGTGCGTGTGGCCTGGAGCTTGACCTACTTCACAGGCTAAAAAATAATTTACATCGCCAGTCGTTTGTTTTAATGTTTAGTCATTGCTGATTACTTTCCATTTAACTCTGGTAGTTCCTGGAAATGAAGTAGAAGTGAAGTTTACTTTTAAAGAGTTTATATTAGAAGGCAAATATTTTCCGTCTGCTATGTACATGCTAAGTAGCTAGCAACTTTTTAGTCTGTTTAAAATTACGTTTTAGTTCTTATCATCTATAACTTAATGCATAACTGCAGCTGTTACTTACTTAAAAAAATTAAAGGTATTGTTATAAAATAAGCTTGTAAACCTGAAATTCCAATTTCCTTCTCTTTGACAATATGATTCGAAAAGGCTTTCATTTATATCAAATTTTTGAGTTGTACGCCGAAAATACTGCACAATTATGCCCCAATTTTTTCAATTCGGTTTTCCAGTATTGCATGAACCAGATAAAGTTTAAATGACAATCTCTATGAATGTTTTTTCATTACAAGCAATCGCTTAGAAGAGTAAACTGGCATGGAGATGGCAAGTGTAATGGCAAGGCGCCAAAATCTCGGATCAGCGGAGCCACGCCGGCCTCTCGGTATCAAGAGACGTACTCACTTGAAGGGCTCTCGACTTGAGGTCTGTAAACAAACGACCGACGGGGGTGACGCTGAAGCGCAGATTTTCGCTGCGGGTGTGAAAAGTTTTTAGAGATATTTACAATTTTGAAGAACCTTTCGGTAGGATTATATTTTTTACACCGAATCCGTGGCAAATAAACATTGTGGCAAGCAAGTACTCTAGCCTATGCCCCTCAGTAAAAGTGTTAGTACTCTGTTGCGTCGTCCTTGTGCAGCAGTGTGTCACTGACCCAGTAAGGGTTAAGGTTCGCTACTAGGGTCGGCCGGAGAGAAAATCTGTCAAATTTGAAAGCGATCGTGACAGCTATGGTCACACAGTGGTTGGGCCGTGCAATCCGTGCATAAATGCAATGCATAAATCCGGACGACCGTCTTGGTGTAATTGTTTAGAAGTCGGCTACTACACCAAAGGTCGCGGCTTCGATCCCCGCACAGTACAAACATTTGTGTGCATGAACATGTCTGTTTGTATTGGTCTGGGTGTTTCCTATGTATAATAAGTATGTATTTACAAAAGAAAAAGTATTTGAGTATGTTTATCCGTTGTCTAGTATCCCATAAAAACGGAGTATAATTAACTCACTTGGGGCTAGATGGCGCTGTGTGGAATAATGTCCAGGGATATTTATTTATTTATTATTATTATAAATTGCGGCATGATAATCATTTTATTTCGCCACCCAATATATTTCAGGATATAGGGCAAACAAAAGAAACTAACCAAAAATTTTATTTTATTAAACATACTAACAAGCGGTTTTGCCAATTTTTTTTTTACACTATTATTTGCAATCTATTCTCGTGACCACGTTATTTGCACAATGTTATATCTGGTACTTGACGATTCCATCGAGATTTAGTTGTAACTTGGTTTATCCGTTCGATCATCATCAACACAAAATATTTCTTACATCCAATGCATATGATATAGCAATACACGGAGTCATTTCTAGTAACATGCAGAAGAACCCACTAATTAATTGGTCTTACTTGTAATGAAAAGCTGCAAGAAGCATTAAACGGAGCTATCTTGTTACTAACTAAAACGAGGAATTTAACAGTTGTCAACAGTTGAGACACTTTTAGTGGATAATTTATTTTAGATAATAACACTTGAGTAATACCTTTAGTCTCCCGTAGAGGCCATCGTATTTCAGGCTTTTTACGCTGAATTTAATACAGAATCCACCGTGATCTTCATCTTACTGGAATTGATCTACGAGTAGAGCATAGTATGAAAGGAAGTCACCCTCCGCGTTTTTCTGTCTGTTTTTACATAAGCTTTCACTATCTAAATGATAGTTGATGCTAATTATATTTTCTAGAACGTTTGTCTGTATAGTTCATTCAAATTACTACAGGGAAAAGCTGTGTGCAAATAGCCAGTTAGAGATAAAAATGCTTGCACTGCCATTTTTCCATGGCTGACGTAAATATGATAATTCATATTTATATCAAAGTTCTATCTGATCCATTTTTTTTAAATTTAAAATAGGTTTGCGTTTGACCTCAGTCTTGCCAGCCACGCTTACCCAAAAAATGCCTATTCACTCTTGCCTTGAAGACACCAAGGTTGTATGTATCCGGAAACACAGACGCAGGGAGGGCGTTCCACTCCTTAGCGGTGCGGACCAGAAAGGAAGCACCAAACCGCTTAGTTCGGACCGCTGGAAAGTCGACCACATGGAGATGAAAGCCCTCGCGGCGTCTTTTGTGGTCCGGTAGTAGAAAGTAGAGGGTGGTATCAGGTCATGAAGTTCTTGCGCACACTCTCCGAAATACACCTTATAAAAAACCGATAGACAGGCAACTCTACGCCGATGCCCCAAACTCGAGTTTGGTTCCAACGAGCGTCTCGTCACCTATCAGTCTCCTGGCTCTTCGGTCTACTGAGTCCAGTGCATCCAGCTGATACTTGGCAGAGCCATCCCAGAGGTGGCAGAAGTACTCCATACACAACCGAATTTGTGCTTGGTACAATTGTAAAAGCTGTTCCGGTGTGAAGTGTGTTTCTATTTCGAATAACTTGTCATTATGTTCTATTGCAATAACTATTTCTGTTTCGTATAAGCAAACGCAAGCTTTAATTTTTTTTGCTCGAGATCTCCATCCTAATTACTATGGAACGAGTGAAGTTTCTTTGACAGCCGTCTGCGCAGTCCCGCAAGTCAGTCTTCCACATGACGCCGGGTGAGTGCACGTCACTGCGTAAAGAATAGGAAAATGAAATGGCAACTAGTACGAAATTGTCAAACCCAAGAGAGCTTTTAATCAAGTGTACTTATAAATATAAACCTGCCATATAACTCTCATGGTGAATCATGATAAAATCATACGTTTGATAAATTATGCATAATGCATATGAACAAACAGTACGGAGGAAAAAAAATAAAGTTGTACTATTTTTAACAAAAGACCCTATGTGCGCCTATTTCGTGTAAATTATCCGCGTAATTATAAATGTCATTTTCGTCAAAAGCGACGTGCGCTCACCTTGGGGACATGGGGGGGAGTGAGCTGCGACGGTGCGCGGACAGCTATCAAAGAAACTTCACTCACTCCATAGTAATTTGTATGGAGATTTCAAGCGAAAAATTCGGAATGTTTGGGAATTTTTTGCACAAAACTGAAATGAAGCAATGAAAAACAACTGATTGGCAATGCTTTTTTGATATCTGATCTTTACACGTTATTTAAAACACGTAAGTTGTTAGTTTATATGATGCCTAAACTTTTGAAATACGGGAGTGCGTTTTGCACGTTTTTAGCGATATTCTGATTTTTTTTCACATTAATCTAGTAAGTTGATCCATATACTGGAAGTTTGAGCTGATTGTGTAACTCTTTGACTACTATGACGATTTTTTTCGTGCCTCATACTTCATATTTTCTATATAAAACTTTAGTTTTCCCGAGAGCCGTTTTCCTGGTATCGCGCCTTAAGCCTCAACGGCTACGTCGTTTTACATATATATAATGACAGATGACGCGCTAATGAGGCCTCGTCCTCAACTGACCACACAACAGTTTCCTAAACCGAGCTCTGGCTTGAAGAAAAACATGATGTTAGAAATACCAGTTAAAATCAATTTGGTCTAGGCGGGATGCCAACCTCAACCTTAACTGATCGGCCAGTTTTTTCTATTATATTTAGGGTATGGTATGGCTATATTAGTACGTTCTGTTATTATTACCATTCTTACCATTCTCGAACCTCAGGCATTTACGGAATACCTGCGTCGCGGTCTCTGTAACGATTACGCGGCACATCCTGAGTTCGTGCCGTTTTGATGCCACAATAATAATATGTTTTTAGTTTTTTTTATCTTTATCTTTGCATTGTATTGTGTCACTAAATAAACTATTTTTCTTTCTTTCTTTTTTTAAACAACACAATAATCGGTCAAATAACAATGTGCTTTTATCGATAAAAATACTAAAAGGCGTACCTATTTTCACGTTATAAAACGCTGGTAAACTATGCCCAATGAAGCGTTTTACGCTCGAATAGAGTGGCGCGTTCCGAGAAGATCCGGTCCGCAGAGTCCGTTAACAATTCCATATTCACTTATTCTACTTGCAACTTCGTTTTATACGAATGGTACGACAATACTTGCTAGGAACCTAGTTACCTAGTTAACCTAGTTATTTCATGATTAACACCGAATCTTCGCTGAAACAAATTAATACAGCAAGTGAATATTCTATATTATTATATGCTGTAAGTACAAATTTTAATTCCGTGTGGGGGAATGCGTAAGCGTTCAAATGAGGCCAGAACATCTCTACTTTGTGTTAATTTTGTGTTTGTTTTGTACATTTTGCGGCTAAATCTGCAGTGTTGGAAAACACCGATGAAAAACCCAAGCAACCCGGATATCGGCTGTTGGCCCGCTACACTCGTGTTCAAATTGGCCCAGCCAACGTGAGCTTCTGAATGTTTCGCTTACCATGACGGCAAAAATTCTGATTACCCCTTTAGAGATATCACCCTGAACGTGTGTTTTTTGTTTATTTATTGCATTTCTGTGCGTTGTGGGGTCTCATAAGTTTATCAATGTTTCCTTAACATAATTTGTGTAACTAGTTACCTATTCTTGCTAGCGGGTAAAAAAACTTCACCTGATCCAAGCCATCTTTACCATTCAAAACTTAAGGATGAAAATACCTTATTTCATTCTGTAAAGTTGCGGCAAATTTTGTAAGTGGACACGGTCCCGCCGCCATTCTTCTCCCAGGATTAAATTATTTCGAGCGACTTGCCGGCCCCGCAATCCCGTATAATAAGGGACATATCTCATTTTTCCTCGCAAAATATACCCGTTTTCCCCACCTTATCGTACCGAGACGTGTGTTTTATGGTGCGAAACGGTTATTTCTAATACATCGTTTTGTGCACGCCTTTTTTGGTGTAAGTTAATCCAAGAATGGGGCACATATCGCGAAATAGCAGTAGCTGTTAGGGCTGATAAGTTGTGAAAAGTGGTCGAATAATCTAGGCTGATGAATGCTTTTAGTGAATGAAAACTATGGCTTATATTTAGCTATCATTACTTCTTTATGCATGAATTAGTCGGTCCTCTATTCAATCATAAACATCTCTGGGCTCTCTACCTACACTTAGCCAACATCAGACCCTGGACGAAGCAGAACATTAAGTTAAGCTAAGTTTTTAATGTTACTGTGCAATAAAGAATATTATCTATCTATCTAACATGTATTGTTACGGAGCAACAAACTCCTTTTTAGCATGAAAAAAAATGATTGTCATTTGTCTATTATCACGATTTGACATTAGATTGGCACAATTTGGTTGTTGTTGTTGTTTGTCTGCGACTTGGAATGTGTTTCGTAAGATGTTTCGTTGATTTTATTACTTACTTTGTTTTCTTTACTTTTTCATGTAGTATGCTTTTATTTTTCTATTTAAATGCAAATATTTTATGATACAATTATTGTATATTTTTTTTAAAACAGGTCTTTAATATCATACTACATAATATTTATGTTGATAGTTACAGCCAGACACAAAAAAATGGAACCTTCGTTAACCGTTCCGCGTTTTTACTGCGAAAAAAGCGCTAAATAAATTCAAAATCTCTGCTAAATACACAAATAAGCAGCTGTTAGATTTATGTACGTCCTTCCTAAGGGACAGTGTGGGCTGTGCTGGCAATTTACATTTTCGCCAAGTTTACTTAGCCAATTAACGAAATGGGGACATATTGGTCCCCGGACGAGGGTCTCTGACGTCACCGTCTTTGATTAAAGGACGTACAGGTGTAATTGTTAATACGGACCATCCCATCTTGTTATTAGCTTCGAGTATATTACATTTTGGAATATTTCGGTTATCAGGGAATCGTGGTGGCTTTTCGTGCTGACGTCATCAGTCACGTGGCTGGGATGTTAACTTTATGTTTCCTGAATTAATTCATATGAGTCAATTTATGCGGCAGCGGTTTGTTATGACGAACGCTTGAGTTTATAATGCATGGGATTCTGGGAATTTTATTTTAGTTATTTTTTTGGCGGAACTACAAAGTTTAATCTAACTACTTCATACGCTTGTATTTTCAAAAGTAAAGTTTTAAAGAGAGTAGTTTAAGAAGAGAAGTTGAATTCCAATAGCATTTATCGCTTTCAATTTTGTTTTGAAATAATTCAAACATGTGTATATTGTACATTGTTCTCTGTAATTTGCTTGAAATGTAATGTTTTTGTATAATAAAGAATATCTATTTAACTATCCATCTATCTAGTGCACTCATAGTACGAAATTCAATCATATTTAGTCTATGTGATATGTACATAGGATAGTAAAATGAAAATAAATTCTACAGCTTCACACATACGAGGAAAATAGCACAGGGAAAGGATTTTTTTTAATGATTTCTTCTGTGTTGATAGGTTCACGTAATAAATAAGAACACTGTCTTACTCTGTTCTAGGAGCTGTCAAATATGATAAGCTAACGGAAGATGCAAATGAGAGCAAGCTCAGCCACAGAATAGATCAACTGAGCTCATCTTTAAGCCGTGCTGAACTAACACTGATATCGGTGCTATCTAACGTCTACTCAGCCGCCACTTCATCAGTCAAAACTCAGGGTAGGTATTAAGGTCAGAAACTAATCGGAAACGATTGTCATTGATTATTATTGTTTAATAATAATCAATGACAATCGTTTCCATGACGATAATTTTTGGACCCATGAAACGTTATTTTTGGTAAATTAAAAAAGTTGCTTAAGATTATATTTTTTACTGTATTTGTTAAATACTTAGCTGTTGAAGGCACCATGGAGTTTATCATCATAACATGTGGGTGACCTCTGACCTCTCAAAACATAGCCTTTTAACCCACTGTTTACTCATCTTGTACTACAGAAGTGTATAAAATAATTCTATAAATCACATTAATTTACATTAGGGTCTCCTGATCAAAGCTCGGCTTTGTAAAGTTCGTTTTAGACATTTTTAAATACCTAGAATAATATATAACTTTTGTTCTATTTAAAAAAAGCAAGCGAATGACATGAGTAACAATTTTTGTAAATGTAACAATCGAAACATTAAAATATGTGATTGTTATCACAGAAGATTTAGCAAAATTAAAGTTCAACTAGGTAAATTAAGCCACCTGTTGGGTATTCGAAGTTTTAGCGAACGTAGACGATCGACTAGGGACCCCTGTCACACTGTCTATTCCAGGGTATTCGATTCGGGTAGGTACCCACATTATGTTAAACAAAGAGAAGTAGTTCATTTCAAGTTCATCCATCCATCCACAAACTTTTGCTTACTGGTATTCTAATATCTTATTTAGATTTTGTTTTATATACTGATATTGCTGCATCATAAAAAATAACTCTTTCAATTGCATGACTAAATAATTGTAGTTTGATTTTTCAAAATGTTTTTGCGCAGTCGCTCGATATGAATCAGAAAACTAAATCTGTGTCGAAGTTGCCAATGGCTGACGGCTCGCTACGATATCTACGATATTCGTAGCACTTGTTGCTCGTAGCTCGTAGTCGTCGATGGACAGCTACGAGGTTTAGAAACAATATTATTTTCAATTTATGTTGTCTCATGAGTTTGTAACATTTGAATCTGCATGCTTATTGTTTATATTTTGTAATTAATAAAATGTGTGACATACTATCTACATTGATTATGTTATTATGTAAATAATTTAACATTACAATTAGATTATGCAATCCAAAATCACTTGAATTTATTTCCAGATAGTCTTTTAACTTGATAATTATTTTTATTACACATTATTTGTTTTAAATCGACCTAAAAATTTAAGATTGGACAATTACCTAGCCTATACCTATTGTTGTATTAGCCTTACAATTTCCAAAGCCCAACATTCATAGGTACACATACAACAGATTCTAAATGAGTAAGACGTATCCTCCTCGTACGAGTATGACAAGCATTTTCATGCCATGCCACGCTTTCAGCGTTTCACAATATCTGATACGATAGCAAACGGTGATCGGACATCAGGACAAGTGAGAAATCATACGCGTTGTCCGCTTTTTAACATTGAAAACATCAATCTCCAATCCAGTCATACAGTATTTTGTCAGAATACCAGTGTCGTTGCAGCCATTGGGTGGAAAAGTGGGGACTTTTATTTTTTAAAACTCGGATTGTGTCGTTTTGTTTCTTTTGTTTAATTTACTTGTTTTTTTTAAGTTGATTGTCGCGGTTTTTGATATTTATGTGTTTTTTCTTGCTTTTATTTGAGGGCCAATGAACAGATGCTCCTTCTTTCTTTCTAATGTCGGCCATCGAATTATATTTTGTAGCCTGGGTGTTTATAAAGCGCGGTCAAATTTTGGGTGGCGTTTTAACCAAGTGTGAACGATAAGGCAACTATGTCTCCAAGATGGTATCCACCAAGGTTAATATGACACACTAGTCTTCACCACTTGTTACCACCATGTGATACTAAAAGTAACTCTCAGCTGGTTGTAACTAATCCGGCTTCGCACGGGTGCAAATGGTGCAATGTTATGTTATCTTACTAATCTTACTAATATTATCAATGCCAAAGTTTGCATGTGTGGATGTGCCGTGTTGCCCTTTCACGTAAAAACCACTGAATAGATATTAATGAAACTTTACAATAATGTAGCTTTTTCATCTGAATCGCACATAGACTACAATTTATGATGAAATATTGCTTTTTGTTTTTCACCTTAAGTCCACGCGGATGAAGTCGCGGGCGGCCGCTTTAAATATACCTTTCTCTTCAATCACTCTAGGCACTCTAGCTATTAAAATAACCGATTCAAAATCCGTTGCGTAGTTTTAAAGATTTAAGCATAGTGAGACATAGAGACAGAGAAAGCAACTTTGTTTTAACTAAGTATGTAATGATTGAACATCCTATGCACAGTCAGCAACCAAAATAACTGAAAAGTATAGTACCACTGCGTTGATATCTTATCGTATTGATTTTGAATGAGCTACCAGATAACCTAGTTCTTTATAAACTTACCATATAACAGAAGCTTAAAAGGCTGCTCAAGTTTGAGTAACCTTTCAAAATACTTGGTAGTCATATCCAGAAATCACACACGTCAATCAACGAGTCAATAGAGCTGAAAGGGACAGCCATACTTCTAAGTGATGCTCAGCGTTAATTTGCGTTCGTGAATTCGAGGATTAGTGTAGGAACTTTGTTAAGTTAGTGGTTTAAGGCATTTCGATTCAATCAAAACCAAACCGCACTCTCGAGCGAAATAACCATAAAAAGATACTTGACTTTTCCCTAAACAGTTCACACTTGGCAAGAAACGCTCAAAAGTTAATTGCCATTCCTTGGAAGCGGTTACATTTGCGCTTGTTTGCGGTACCTACATCGTTTGGCGCGGTTTGTGGCCGCGGACCAGGTGCCTACCCCCACCCTTTCACACCCCCCCTGGGCGGGTGACGTCACCGTGTCGCAATGCGCGCCCACACGTCCGTGCCTACGTACACAGCAATAGGCAAATTGAATTTATTTATAGGCTTTGCGGGCAAGTTTCTTCAGGTGTCTGAACGGCGAAGCAAGTGGCAAGCGGCGAGGTATCTTTCATTAAATAAACGAGGTTAAATTAAACTAGGAACGGTTAAAACTTAATTAACATAAGAATCTTAATTCTGAGCAAGTATTCGCAAATAACTGTTATACGATGACTTTTGATTGCAATGTCAGGTAACAAAATACAGAGAACGAACGGTTAAATTATTAGATAACGTTCGTTCTTTTGTCTTTTTTGACGAACCGTTTTGTGCTTTTGTACAAATACCGGTTCTGTTTGTTGATGGAACATGTATTTGGATTGGGTCTAGATGTATGCGATACCTTCATTGTTTGGTTAGAAACTTGTCTTTTTACAATCAACCGAATAACACTTGAAAAAAAGAGGCAGATTTACCGAAAATTCAATATTTTCTGATAAATAACTATAACTTTTTGTTAGATAGATAGATAGTCTTTATTGTACGAAAACATCACAGTTGTATTAAATTACAGAAACCAATGCACAATTTGGGAGTCCTATCGCTAGGGAGCGATCTCTTCCAGACAACCTTCAACCGCTTAAAAACGAAGCAACCTGGATAATGGCGGTAGGCTCACCCCTTACCATTTTCACATTCGCTAGGCGAAATGTATGCTTCTGAATGTTCCGTTCACCATGACGGCAACAATCAGTGTGTCAATGATTACACCACTCATGAGCGTATGTATGTATGTAGTTACAAAAGAAAAGTGGCTTAGCCCGAATTCACAAACGAAAATCAACTTTGGGCATCCCTCTGAAGTACTTAAAGCTGTCCTTTTCAGTTCTATTGAAATTTTACGAGACGCCTGAGCGTGAGCGCGTGCTTAGTGTTGATTGACGTTTGTGAAAAAAAATTGGGGTTAAGGAACCGGTGCCTAGCGAAAAAACTCTTGTTTCCCCGAAAAAATGTGTTTTGAAAACAACAGAAATTGGTTTCGTCTTGATCAAACTTGAAAAGTTGAGGTATCCATCTTTTTCAGTGAACCGGCCAGCTCGACAGCAGTAAAAACCGAGCAACAGGTTGCTTGGACGGTAGATTTCCTTTTCAACTTCTAACTTAAACTTATGCCAACTTCTGTCGCCATGTTTATGTGTTACAATTTCCCAGAAATTTCGTCTTTCATGAATATTTATTTCAAATGGTTTAAGTTTCTTTAACACAATGTTGTATTCATCGAAACTTGTTAGAATAGTCAGTCGAGTTTTGGCTCACTGCCAATTAGTGTCAACAAGTCTCCAGTGAATAAACAATGGTAGAACAATAAAATAGCAGGTAAGTAAAGATAGAAAAACTAGAAACCAGCTAATCTGTCGAGGCATCAAATGGATCACCTTAAAATTAATATCTAAATCATTTTAAGCACTCTGAATCAATGATTCATAAAACACACGTATTTGATACAAAAATCCAGTGATATTACTTTCCGAAACGACGTAAGAAGGATAGACCTACAATTCAAAGAGTTATTAACTTAACTAGCTTACCTTTAAAACAGCTACTGAAGTATGAAACAAGTAGAAATGTAAACAAAATTGGATTAAACGTACACGAGCGAGCAAAAGGCAACCAATTTTTCAGTACATTTAATGCGCACACTTCCCAATCCCGTGGGCCTAAACAAACAATTTAAAAATAAATATGCGCCAATTTTTTTTGGATTGCAAGCCAATATTATATCTATGTATGTTCGCATTCGCACAGTGAGTACGAAAAATATGTTTTTAGGGTTCCGCATCTAAAAGGTAAAAACGGGACCCTTTACTAAGCTTCCGCTGTCTGTCACCAGGGTTAATCTCATAAACCGTGATTGCTCAGAAAGGTGAAATTTCAAAAGTTATGTATTTCTTTTGCCACTATAACAATAAAAAAGTAAGGGCTTTTGTTCGTATTTTATGACGGTAACAGGACACTTAAAATGTTCACAGAATATTTCATAAAAATAAAGAAAATATCTAAGGTCAACAAACGTATTTTTCTTCAATACTTAGATCCGTACCATACGGAACCCTTCACATATCGCAAGTTTTTTGGCGCATGGTCTAAACACATAATTGTGATAGGTTTCAACTTATCGCGAACTTTCAAATTAAACCCCTAGAACGATATCAACAGACAAGTTCAACCACACAAATGTTCGTACTGTGGATCGAACTCGCGACCCCGGTGTAGCCAGCTATCGTATTCCGGCGGGCCCTAAAACTCACTTCGCTTTTTTTATATACAACGACTGTGGCAAACAAGCATGCGTACCGCCTGATGGTGAGTAGTTCGGTTACCGCAGCCTATGGACACGTGCAACCCCAGGGGCATAACTCGTGCGTTGCCGACCTTTTTTTCCCCTACAGGAACCTTTTCAAACCCCTCTTGAAGAACTCCATGCTATAGCTCGTCGGAAAAACCTCGGCAGGGAGTTCGTTCGACAATTTAAGTGTCCTTGGAAGGAAACACCTCAGGAACCGGACTGTACGAGACGAGCTTGTGGTGAGTTATCTTTAAAATACATCGCGTCATCCGCGTCGTTTGAAAGAACTAAGCCTAGCTAAATAATTACTTCTAAAACTATCTATTTTTTTTATTATTTACATACAAAATGAGAGATAATACTATTTCGGAGTGAAGCATATTGATGATTGAAGTAAGCGTGAAGCACCGAGATGAGTGATGTCCGGCCGGAAAGCCACCCCAGCTTTCTAACCTTACACCAAAACGGCTGTCAACAGATCACGCTGACACTTATGGTAGCTCGATTTAGACTGGGTTTCACAGCGGACAAACCCTTCCCTTTTGCTTTCCGCACCAGTGAGCATTGTAGTCAATATGTTTTCCAAACCTTCGTAATGTCCCATAGAGATTATTTTGGGATTCCCATCGACCCAGTTGTGTAGGTCGGACACTTACAGAGTTAATTAGGGTAAGGGAAGGTAGCTTCTTGGTTATTTTCACCGTCATTTATTAATAAGGGCGACTTGAATAGCTTGTTTATTTCGGTTAAAGTAGTGCTAAATAGAGCAGCTAAATAATAGAGGTGAATGGAGTTGAAAAGTAGAGGCTTTTATTCAGCAGTGAGTGGATGCGGGGTAAAATTATGATAGTGATGATGATGAATGTAAAAATCTCTCTCTTCATGTTCCTCTGCCTTGTCGTCTGAAACGATCACTTTTAGCGATAAAGTTCAAATTCTACGTCCTTGACCTTTGCAAACATTGTCACAACACAATTATTTTCCGATTATTTTTATAATCGATTCGATTTTTGTGCAATATTATATTATTAGTAGTAGTTTGGGGCTAGATGGCGCTGCACGATGTGTGGAATAATGTCCAGTGATATTCATTATAATTTATCTCACTTTACTACTATTTCACTAAGTAATCGCTGTTAAATATGATTTTGATATGTTTTTTACCAGAGACCTAATTGCTTGTTTAGTTGCATTATCCTTAGTTCAACTTTTGTGACTTTGCACCCTGTATATGAATCTGAATTACCGCAGTCATTTTCCCACATAAGTAAGTTTTAAGGTTCATAAAATCCCGTCCAGTAGTTTTTAGATATCAGAAAACACAGCAGACAAACATTAATAAATTAAATTTTCCCATAAAAATATATGTTGAATCACCAGTAAAACGATGTTTATATTTATCTCTCAATCGTCAGTGCCTACAACTTTCACAATACTTTAATAATTAGATTCTGTATATTTGGATATTTCATACTCAATGTGACTATAGGAATTTATAGTATCACAGACTGCAGCAGGTTAAGTTGCGACTCCACTTGTCTGCTATCTCACAGAGCATTGGATAAATGTTAGCAGTTCACTCACTCAATGTACAATAATTTAGTTCAAGTACGTAAACACACGGGTGTATGTATTGTACGAGCAAGCGAGACAGGACTACAGCATTAAGTATGTATGTGGCTCACGGCACGGCTTGATTACCGCTGGAAAAGCGAAAGGTTGTTTCGTGAAAAACTCTGTAGGAATAGCAGGTGTGATTGGGTAGTTTGTCTTCAGAAAACATATTGGAGATATAAACTTGCTGGATAATGGCTCTTTCTTTAGCTATCTATCTTAGGACTGTTACAGTAAAAGTCGTTGTAAATGTGTATGTTAACTTTGTATTGGGCATTTTATTACACAGCCTTTGATGATACCTGTTGTATTTATCGAAAAAAGGCTGCAATGTCTAGACATGACTGTAAGGTTGTGAGTGTTTGTCAAACATTTTCAACTATTTATTTTGATAATTCAATCATCTGATGTGCGCAATTTTACTGAATACACTGAAAGAAAGAAAGAAAGAAAATCTGTTTATTGGCCGGCACGTGGCAAAAAAAACAAAAAAGTAAATAATAGTACACTGCTACCTAATTTATTCACTAAACGCCACTTTCTTGCGATGCCTTCATACATTTTATTTACACAAAAAATACTATGAGATTATAGTCCAAGATCCAAAAGTAACCACGAGCTTGCTATTAGAACACGCAATTAAATTTCTTATTTGAAGTAAATATCGCTAATAACTTTTTAGGTACATTTTCATTGATACTATTTGCTAATAGTGAACGTCCAGTAATAACAAAGTCATCGAGAAATGGAATTCCCGTTCGGCTCATTATTTGCAGCGGATAATGGCTCTCCTGGGAATGGAATATTCCAGTAAAACTAGTCTGCACTGGAATTTCATGTGACTTGTTTATGTTTAATGGCCAAACTAGATCTTAGGATATTGTTATTTTGTTACTAAGTCCTTAATGCTCTCAAAGGTTATCATATAAACACCAACGACTTCATTTGTGGGTTTATCTGGTAATGTTATGGAAGGAAAACAGGGAGTTTTATTTAAAAAATACAAGTCAAGAATAACAGAAGATATGAAATAATCATGCGTAATATTAAATCATATCTTTACAAGTTTTTCATTCCTAATTTATATTTAATCGCGCAGCGTCGCGTTGAGAGCGTCGTGGCCAAGTGGTTAAACACTCTGTCTCGGAACCCGATGGTCCTACCCGAGATCAAATCTGGCTGGAACACACCTACTTTGTGTTAATTGTTTAAATTGCGGCCAGCTCTCGGGTTGTGGAAAACACCGATATTAAACCCAAGCAACCCGGATAACGGTGGTATGCTAGCCCATACCACGTCGGGTTCGAATTCAATTTCAAAATTTGAAAAAATGTTTGGCGAAATGTGAGGTTCTGAATGTTCCGTTCAACATGACAGTCAGTGTGCTTTGACTACCCCATAAGAGTAATCGGTCGTGAGGGTATGTTAATGTTAAGTAATATATAATATATATTTTTTAAATAAGTTTATTTAATAATGTTCTTCCAGCGGTGCTAAATTTTGCTTAATTTTCTTGTTATAGTAATAACAAGCTCATTAACTGAGTGTATTGGCTTATTATTATTATTATTAGCTGAGTGCGGTCTATTTAATTTTGGACATCATGACACTGCTGTTTGGTGGATTTTTCTGTTGATTTGTCTGTTAGTGTTTATTTTTGAGTAACAATTTTGTTTTGTTTGTTTTTTATAGACATTAAAGTATACCTGCCCTAGCTTCTTGTATTATATCTTTGGGGTATCAAAACATTTACAAGGAGCTATTTGGTGTAAAATGTCGCCAAGTAAATTAGAGTTTCTCCTATAAATAAAGCTATTACAAACTCTCCGAAAGTTGTTATCCTGGGACTAGCCTCTTACCTCCCCCGAGAAGACAAAGTTGTACAGAACTTTTTAATAGTCGTTGACAATAATAATTCCTCTTTAAAGTATAAATAATGTTTAAAATCAATGTTTATAACAGTTTAAAATTTTAACTAACTATTTACTTCTTAAAAAGGGGTTTAGTGCTAAAATGCCCAAATCGTTTCAAGTTATCAGCTTGATAATTGTTTTTTTTTCTGTGACAAAATTCCAGATAGACGTGTTATTGTTCATGAAGTATAATAGTCTGGATATCAATGATTGAATTTCATGCTAATTGAATGACTTTTATTTGATGATAAGAATGTATTGGGATGTAAAATAATTATGTCCTGACTGAAGACTATCAGTCAGACATCATGGCAAGTATATCCTTCCAAATAAAAGGAGATTTTTCACCCTTTTTGAGCCCTCTTTGAGTAATTGGGGCATATCCATAATTAAATACCTCGTCCTATTTTTAAAGTTGGTTAAAAACATTTAGTTTACAACTTTCAAAATCATCTGAAATACTCGTTAAGCATATTATATTGTATTATATTATATTTTGTTAACCTGAAAAAGTTTTCATAACGAATGCATGTCTTGAATATACGGCATGAATTTTAAATATGCAACAGCGGAGTATAAAGTAAATGTAGACTCTAATTATCATTAAACTCGGCCATTCTCGTTAAGAAATAAAAATAAACAGGTCAGAGGTAGGGGTCACGAGAATTCCATGTGGGACTCACATATCTACCGAACTATGTAGAAACTTACACTTAACTATGTATGTACGTGTAGAATGTACGCCAGCGATCCTATACTTGCTGATCTATGAATATAACACAGTTTGTTCGAGCACTTGTGAATGACTCTGGACCTGTTGGGCCGATTTTCATGTCGTTTGATTCTTTGGATTTGTCTGCGCTTCAATAAATAGAAGACTAAATACTAAAAAAATATAAAATAAAGATAAAGTCTTCCAGAGATGTTCCTGGGTTGTGTATCTGTCAAACGGGACGGAGTCGCCATATTGCCAGGTTTTCAAGTAATGTAGGTACTACTGTTTTTATTGAACTGTCGTAATCAATGATATTGTAAAAAAAGAAGGTAGATAGGTTTTGTCAGTACTAGTGCAAAATCGAAATTTGTCCCCTGGCGTACGTAACTATATAATTTGACCGTGTGAGCAAGATAGTATGAGTATTTACTAGAGCGTAAACGAGAAGGATAGATATTGCGCAGTGTCGTCTCAAACTGTCAACACTGTCAATGCTTTGCTCAGGTGCACAATCGTTCAGATTTCGAGTGCAACTTATTTAGCACAAGTAACCTATCTACCTCTTTTTTATTAGGTATAATATCATTGGTCATAAACAAATAGCATTTGACAGATTGAGGTCTGTCGGCATAGCAAATTCGGACGGCAAGCGGACGAAGTCGCGTTAGCTAGTGCTCAGATATTAAGGAATGTTTAGATATTAATGGTAACTTGGCTGTATTGAACTTATTGGCTGTGAAACTGATCAGAAGTGTTGAGTCAGCCGGTCTGTTTCAATATATCTAATAGCAACTATACTTACATGAGAAGGCCACCCACGCGCGAGACGAGGGCGTATACGAGTAAAACAGGCATTATGTTAAAAAGCATATTCAGTCATGAGCATATTCTGTTTTGTATCCAATTTCATATGCGGCAGCCGCAGTCAAACGTTTCTGGAATAATATTTACAACTTTCCCAGTATTCGATGATCCGTTTATCGCAGTGGTTACGAGTGCAGAAGCACGCGAGTTCGATTTCTACAGCTGCACAAAATGTTGGCTGATGGAATTAGACATTTTCGTTGCTCACGCGGTGTTAGTGGGTTCTGTTCTGTCCCTACTTTAGTTGTTACGGGTTTCCATGAAAAGGTTGGTCCTTAATTATGGGAGGGAGGGCAGGAGGGAAGGGAAGGGAGGGATTTGCCACATGTGCCGATGTGTATTGTCTCAAATTTGTTTTAAAACAATGCGAGCTTTCTGTCGTTTCTATTAAAACACAGTCGTGTTATTCATACGAATAATTAAACCATATCTAACGACTAGCTGCTGCCCGCGGCTTTGTCCACGTGGACTTAAGATGAAAAACAAAAAGTAATATTTCTTTAGAAATTGTAGCCTATGTGCGATTGTGCGATTGCATCTGCAATAAGCTAAATTATTGTAAAGTTTAATTAAAATCCATTCAGTAGTTTTTACGTGAAAGAGCAACACTGCGCATCCACACACAAACTTTCGCAGTTATAATATTAGTAGGATTCGCCTTAAGCAGCCATTATGGATCTTTATTAGCCTGCATCACATCAAGAATATTTGTAGAGAGTGCCGACAAACGCCGTGTCGGTAAAAGCCAGTGCTCGTTTATTTTGCAATAATAAACAAATGAATATGAGAGGACATCACATACATCGCCCAGGGGGGTTATGACCGTTCAATAAAACCGTTCAAGTATAGCACAACCCTGCATGCTTTTATGGAAAATTACATCGCGCGAGAGCTGTTACATTTGGCAGTCCTGTATTATCTATAATATAAAAATGAATCGCAAAATGTGTTGGTAAGCGCATAACTCAACAACGCCTGGACCAATTTGGCCATATCTTTTTTTAAAATGTTCGTTGAAGTTCAAGGATGGTTTTTACGGCGAGAAAAATTAGAATTATTTCTGAAAAAACACTAAAAATAGCCCTTTTCTTTTTCCCATACAAATGATTTCTAACTAAAACGTAGACAATTTGAGCTTTATTGCTATGGGATAACGTTCATATTGAATTACAAGCACTCACTGTTGTCTAAGCAATGTAGGTGTGTTCCTAACGTCAAAGATCATATCCATAGAGCTTCCAGAGCGTGTTTTCAACACTTATAGAGTGATCAACTGAGGAAAAGAGAAACTATTGCATATATGGACATCACACAAGAGGAAAAGAGACAGAGATATGCCCAAGATTTGTTGCCAAAACCAAACCAAAAACTACACCACCACACCACTGTCAAAAGCGGGAAATTTGAGTTTGCAAAATGTATGTAAAGTAGGCGATAAAAGTGGATGAAGCTTTAAAAAAATAAAATAGTGGTTTGTTGCGTGCCCAAATATAAAACAATCATAGAGGATAGGTAGGTAGGATATTTTGTAGGATACCAAGACCACCGTGTTCTTATGTTAACAAAGACTATATGCCTAGGCCGAAACAAGAAAATCAATTCAAATCCACAGAGTACGGGCCAACAAAATACTATTTAACCCAGTCCTAAAAAAAGGATAATAATTGATGGTGTTTATATTATTTCATCTCGTAGTTGATGTTAAGATATCATAAACAATGTAACGAGTAAACCTGATGAATAATAAAGAACCTCAGCCTTTTATTTTCAAGAATACGAGTATACCGTTATTCATTTGTTGTTCGTGATTTCGATAATCTGTTAGATTGTTAAGGAAAGTACCAACACTATTGTGCTAAATGACAGCAGTTGTCAACGCATACATAGACAATCACTCACACATGCGCAATTCAGTTTTTGGAACGTTTTTAAAGGCGCTTTATCAATCTATTACTTTACATCATTGATCATATCTATCAAAACAATGTGCGTGTGTGCGTTGGAGCACAGATAGTTGGAGGAGTTTAATGTCGCGTGATTAATAATCATTACAAAAACGTTCAAAACCAAAATATGCAACCATATCCTTTCAGACCATAGTTTACTACGGGGCTGAGAGTGCGGAGTTTCAGCGAATGCTACTCTTGAAATTTTTATTGTACCTTTAACCTATTTATAGTCTCATTAATGTTAACACACGACGTGTGACTGTACTATGTTTTGAATGTATTTCTCAAATAAGTGACATGCATGTCTTTTATGAGAATAAAGCTCTTTAAACTGAACAATAAAGAAAGAAAGAAAGAAAGAAAAAATATTTATTCAGAAACCACAACAATAAGTAAAAATACATTTCTTAAAAACTAACTTATTATACTCAGCATATTGACGGCAATAAAGCGATTACTTACTTTTAAATCCTTATATATGATTTATTTAATTAATTTTTAATCCCCACGCCCTATCACCAGGGTGACGGTTCTGTTCAGGAGTTTTTTTTAAAATACGACGGCACAAAAACTGCCACATTACAAATCTTTTTGACAGGACGAAGTCTGTCGGGTCAGCTAGTTTTTCATAAAATTCCAAATCGAAAATTTCTTTATTCAAGTTGATCATTAAATAGCATTTCCGAATCGTCAAAAACTGAAACGATACGTAAAAAAGTTGTAAGTGTTTGGACTAGCTACTTAATAACATCGATTAGGAAATTAGCTGTTACTCACTTAATACCGATTACAAACATGAAGCTAAGGCCGTGAGAGAAGGAGAGCTACCAGGCAACGCTTGCACTTTAAATGTTTTAATTGTTAAAATATCTACGTCTCTTAACTAATATTATCGGTGCCAACAGGTCATCATAATCATCATCAACAACCACATGACATCAATTGCTGAACATAGACCTCTCCATAGATTTCAGAGCGTTGGGTTTTTAAGCGGCCTACTGCCATTTCAACCTGCTTGTACGCTGGGCTACGTTGCCAACAGGCATAACAAATTTATTCCAGTGCACGTTTTCCAGAAAATTATAATCGTGGGCAGCGAAAATGGGAAATATTAAATAATTCCAAGCAAATAAGAATGACGGAAACACCGAGCTTTCAAATAACGTTTTGTCATCGCCGGCGCTTTGTTGACCTCGTATTGGCTCCTACGTGTATGAAATCCATTCACACATCAGAATGGACTGGCTTTCATGTGAATAAAACGAAATCGTATGTTTTTTACATTGTGGAAATTTGTGCTTTCGATTTATTTACATTTCCTATTTACACACAAAAGGTTCGCACGACATTTCCTTCAAAGCGAAATATTTTCATTCATTCATTTGAAACACCTTCAGGGAGCGATCTTTGCAGAATCTTCTCCTACTTAGGTATTCTAAGCCGCACTGCAGTATTCCAGATCACGTTAAAAAGTTGCAAATGAACCTCGGGTTCTCTTAACACAAATTACAGTTGTAGGTAGTGGGGTACGGATTTGCAATAAGAAGCTTCGCGGTTTTACCGCAATCCAATCGTAGTTATACTCCTAGAGCTACCACTGTTATAACAATAGAATGCAAAGTATGATGTTATTTGTTTAAATCAATGAATCAAGTCTATGTAGGTTTACCTTTTTTACAAAAAAAATAAATGAAAGCGCCTTCCTAAGGTATCATTCAGAGTTCATTAAGCATCTTTAGTTCCATTTGAAAGAAATGACAAACAAACAAAATAATCTGCAATGTTTATCCAAAAAAACATCTAATTCACATTAAATTGTAAAACTACGGACGAAGGCTGGACGTCTTAGGAAGTTCTTAATGTAATTCAAAGAAGGATTCTAATTATGAGTTATGAAGCATTAGAATACTTTATTACATTGGTCCCATTTGGCAAACTTCCACTATTCCGCACTACCAGCTTGGCGCAAACAAGCTTACAAAAGTCTTCGTACCCAAAACTTTTTGGTCGTATTTTCGAAGTACCAGATGGGGATTAATATAAGAAATCAACTAAGTAAGTACATACAAATTAAAACCATCCTCTTATCTCTTCTACATTCCAAAAACAGCCTGAATTAACGAACGCAATGACAAGAAATAATATTTATATTAACATCTGATGTTCATTTTCACAGATTCATGCATGACAAAGACACTGTTTTAAAGTGGATTGACAAGGTTAAATCTCAAATATTTATGCGTTCAATGTCTTTGGAATTACAATAAGCATTCACCATTCATTTAACACTGCAGCGGTCGTTATAGTAAGCATATAACTCACTAACAATTCATACATACCATCATGGTCATTTCCTCAAGGGGTAGCTAGAGACCACATCTTTCTATCATCCTGACATGAATTTTGGTGCTCTTGACCTGACCCTTTCTGAAAACATTTCAACTTGTCCAAGAAACGTCTAGGCCTGCCCCTTCCAACAGTTCAATTCAATCAAATCTTTACCAAGCGAAAGAGCGGAAAAAACCTTAAGCAGCTGTTGATTTTGAATATCTAATAAGAACGCAAATCCGAGGAATTCTAATAACTTTTATTGAGTAAAAAGCTCCTATTCTCCTAAAAGCCTGCAGAGATTCCTTGATTAATCTTTGAGTTTGTTTTGAGTCTGCGAACGATCGGTAGATCAAAGGATGTTTTTCTTGTAAATTACGGCGTTATTCAACAAGCTTTCTACGGATGGGAAGTGAAAGTAACCACTCGACTGTACCATCGATCAATGAGTAAATATTTACGGGTGGTAGAGAAAAATGGCTCGGATTGAGTGTGAGCTTGGCAATAATGAGCCAATTTTTTGAGTTGATTGTAACATCTTTAGACGGAGCTAACTCAATTTCTTCAGATGTTGATATCTGGCACATAAATCTACTAAGCCAAAGCCAAAACAGGTTCGATTCCCGGTTAAGAAAAAAATATTTTCAATAATCCGATTGTGCACTTTTGGAATTCATCAAAAGCGGTCACGAGACCCCTTTGACCGTTTTTCTAAATTACTCATAGGTAGATCAGGATTAGGTCTACCACGCTCACTAACTCTGCATACTTTGATTAACTTTACAGTTTTTTTGCGTGTAATTTTTTGTATACATTTATTTTAAGTGTTATTTCGTATTCTTTTAAATTACTTACTATTTCACCCTTTGCATAAAATGTTTGATAGTTAAACTTGCTGCCAATTGCCCTCTACAAAAAGGACCTCCCAGTTTTCTATAGCATGAGGTACATTGTAATGGTGAAGAAAAAGAGTGGGGGGTTTTCAATATGAACGGTTCCGAATTCAAAGCTTTCCTGAAAATTATGCAAACGGATAAATGAATTTCCACAGATAATACAAGGGACTAATACCCGTCGACTTCTTTATCCCCAATTTCCCTTTTTATTTGCCGGGGAAAACGGCTTTTGAATTCTGTGTTCCGATATTATTTTTTTAGGACCATCGTCATTCTGTTATGATCAAAAAAATGTGCGAAAGATTTTGTAGAAACCTTATTAGCTAATTAAAACAGATTACTTACTTAATTATATTTTATTCAGTACTAAGAAAGCATAATGAAAAGCATCGCTAGAGTGTTTATAACTCGAACATTGCTAACTTTGTAAGACAAAGGAAAACTTTTGCGTTTTCGAATATTCTGACCATGCAAGCCTTAGTAAAGTTCCCCCAGCTGACCACACAACAGCTCCCTTTGAGCTATGACTAGCTCACTTACAAGTAGTTTTATACGTCCCATTGCTGGGCACTGACCTCACCTTAACTATCTACTCCAGCACGCGGATTCAGTGAGGTTCAATAACCTCACCCTACACTTACACCCGTCCAATGACGGGTATGAGGCTAGTGATAAACCTTGCTGTTAGACGATGTCAAGCCACCATAAGACCGCCGACTAGGCTTGATGACTGACATCTGGCGACGTCAGCGACTGGGACCACTGAGATGTCCGAAAAGTACACCACTAAATTTCGGCGGGCAGATCACCCATCCCATTTCCGGCGTGTGTTGCTTTACAATGGTGATCGTGGCCGATCTACGGACAGAACAGTGCCACGAGCACAGCTTAAGGATAACCACCACTACATAGTTAATAACTGTTACTCACAACGTTCACGACTGATGACACTATTTGTTATTTCACTCTGAACTCTCCGAACTTTACCTGTAACAAAACAAAGCTCTATTAGTTAAGAAATCAACAAATATTTAAGGAATCTTACTCTAATATCTTATAACCGAACCAATCGAATGATAAAATTTAAATCGTTAAGTGACACTGTCTGTAGGATGAACCTGGGACGCCTTGGTTTCGATCGCCACTGCCAGAAACTTTTTATCAAATCAATAGAACCTATACTTGTTACTCGTTTGTACTGGTACGAGGTACCTAGTATACATCAAATCGCCTTTCAAGAGGACAGCGAGTATTTATTACATTAGTCGTCTGAGTCAGCAAAACTCAGGTTGAGGTTTCCTTATAAATGCTTTTTTAACAAAAGTAAACATGGGAACCTACTTTTCAAGACACCATCGCAAAGAATGATGGTTTTACGTCAAGAAAAGAAGTCATAGGGCCGTAAAATACGAAATTCAGTATCTGGCTCCGAATTCGAACTACTTACCTAAATCTAATCAGGCTGATTTGTATCCAATCAGAGACTGATAAGGATTCTGAATGAATACAAACGGCTTGATTAGGTTGGATTTAGTAATAACGCTTACAGAGCACACTCATTCTTAAAACTAAACAAACTTTTTGCCAAAGTAAACATCGTTGCGTAATTTTGTTTGTTGTTGCAATAAAGTATATCTTGTCTTATCGTAGTCGTAGGAGCGAAAAAACAGTCAGTCATGAGATTACGGTTTTCTCACCTGAATAAAACAGTGCTTTTTCACAGATTAGTTTAAATACTTTTAAACCCATTTTCTCACGCAACAATCGGGAACTATTTTAATATCCGCATCTTTTTTAAGTCTCTGTTATTGAAAATTCGGAATGTCTTTTGTCTTAAAGCCGAGCTGGTTCCACTGGAAATTCTTGCGCAAGACAATTTCTTAGCTCTCGACTTTCTTTTTAATCTGGCTGGCCCCGTTGGATATTTAAAACGTCGTTCGTACGAATGAACACGACGCACTTTAATAAAACATTATTAAAACTGTGTGGTTTGCTCATAAATAACATATTTTTAGACATGTTTCAGCTGAGTTGGATGGTTTTCCAGCACAAGACTTTGGATTTCAATATTTATCTAACCACGGCACAAATGACAAACTTAACAATCAATAAAAGTCAGAAATAATATAGCTTTAGTATTGAAGACCGATTATACACATTTTTTGCCACTAAATAGCCTTTTAGCGGTGCCTAATTTGTAGACGCTGATGAAAACTGAAAAGTTTCCAGACCAATCAATTGATCGTCGATCGAGGGCATCAGTCGACAGTGGAATAATCGATTGATAACTTCTACTATAGCAACGGCGTCGACTAAACAATACTACCATAAATCGATGCCCTCGATCGACGATCTATGATTAACGTTTGTGAATTCGAGGGTAAGTCTCCCAAATTCACTTATATTTGCGGAAATCAGTGAGAAGAGCACTCAGCTAACTCAGTTACTGATCTGTATTTAAAAAGAGATTAAACAACGTCAGCTCATACAAAAACGACAGCCAAATCTCTGCAAAAGATTACGCTCATATTTCAGAACGAGCCTTTAGTCTTGTAAAATAAGCTCAGGTCAGCGCAGACTGCTAGAGATTAACTATTTTAAAATTCAACGCTCATTTTGCACTTCAAAAGTATTTCAACGCGCCTAATTTCCTCTCATGTTTCCATTATATTATCTCTTGTTCCGCAACAGGCTTACCGTGAAGACAAATGGAAAATTTCAATTTTACGACGGAGGACGAAAACGATTAGAGGGTCCTTTATTAAGGAGTTTGCACCGACTGGCACTGCCGTAAAACATTCACAAAAGATAACTTTCTGTTCGAGTGTTGGAGTTGATAAATTGACGGATTGACGTCATCGCACAGTGTTATGAATTATTTTTGCAATAACATTTTGATTGTCATTTTTTACAGACTCATGAACTACGAGTACCATAGGGCAATACATAGGGTCAATAATAGAAGGCTGGATCCCTCTTAAAGGCCTCTAGGACTTTTGATGAGTTTTAAACAGAATAATTATAATATTTTACAGTAAGCCTGACACTACAACTACATTCACGCATTCATTGGCCTTATGCCAAACGGAGGGGTGAGAACAATTATTTTTATTTATTCGGTTTGTGACGCAAAGAAAAATCACCACCACACACCACATTTTGTCACTGTATGCAACTGCATGCAACTGCATGCAACTGCATACAGTGACAAAATGTGGTGCAATTTCTCGTAGTATGGTTTTTGCGTGAGAAAAGGCGCGACATAATCTCGTGGTGCGCGTGTTAGTCTCGCTAGTCATCGCCTGAGGAAGATACGGTCAATGACAATAGTTCCTAATTGCTGTAGTACTCTGTCACCTGGCTTATCTGACAGCTCCTTCAGAAGTTCTTTAACAACTAAAGCAAAGTTAATTTGTCATGGTTCATAAGTGTATAGGCACTATTGTGGTTGACTGTACCTACCTGTCCGGCCAAGATGGGAGAGGTTAACAAACGACGAGTACCTACTGCAATATTTTCCCAGCAGCTCTGTGGTAGTAAATAAATCAAACGCTCTGGCGTCAAAGGAATACCGAATTAAATAATTCTAGTAGGAGATTTTCCTTCGTTCGCGTACAAAGGGGCCAAATCAAATCTCTTTCACAGTTGCTTTATTATTTATTCCAATTCATCCGGTGGCAGTGTAGCCAAAGCACGTACCTCCAAAACGTACACTTAGATTAGATTAGATAAGAAAAGATAATCTGTAATTCCATTTATACACAATATCAATAATTACAATCCTTGACGGTCAGGGAATGCCAATCCTTACTATCTCTCCGGTAGTAAAGGCAAGGTATACGGGTATGCGACCCCGGCCTCCCGAGCTATGACTGTCTCAACCCGATCCGTCCGAGACAGTGATATCCTTTGCTTCCTTCTTCCTCCCCCAGTCCCAAGAAAGGTCCTTTCTCAGTTACCAATCCCCTCCCTTTCTCCTTGCCATCCTATCCCTTCCGCCAATCCAAGGCCTGCCGTACCGATGGATGCGTGGCTAGGGGCAAGCCTAGTCGCAAGCGGCTAAACTGCCCTGGGACCAGGCGACCCCAGATCAAGGCTAGCCTTATCCTGGCATGCGGGGCTCTGCTAGGACCGACATATTATATCCCTTGCTACTCGTGGGAACGCAATGAATACTGTAAACCTGTCTATTCATGATGGCGGCGGTGTGGTTCGCAACCCATCACGTCTCGTTCCACGCGGGAGCGAAAAGCGGCCCACGGAGAGCCGCTTCGCTACGTTGAATGTGAGAGGTGGAATGAGTGATAAAATGGATGAGGTATGTCAGTTGATGGGTGAAAGGCATATTGATGTTCTGTGTGTGAATGAGACCAAGCGGAAAGGTTGTGACACCTCGAGCCATGGACCCTATAAGGCGTATTGGTCTGGCGTGCCAGCCAATAACCGAGGTTGTCAGGGGGTAGGCCTTATTTTCTCCGCGCGAATGTCTGAATGTGTAAGCGAGTATGAATGTGTTAGCCCGAGACTTCTCTGGGTACGGCTTAAAGTTGGACTGACTCGAATTTTTATCCTAGGTGTGTATGCGCCGACAGATACGAGTGCTAGTCGATGTTCGAAAGCCCAAAAAGAAGTCGAGGAGTTTTGGGATAGTATGAGAGAAACCCTACGCAAATGCAAGCAGAATGAACGAGTGATTATGTTAGGGGACTTTAATGGCTGGGTAGGTAGAAAGCGAGAAGGATATGAAAGGGTGCTAGGCTTGTATGGTGACGAAAGAGTGAATGAGAATGGGAAAAGTTTGTTAGAGATCTGCATGGAGTGTAATCTGTGTGTCACTAATACAATGTTTAAGCACAAAATGATACACATGTTTACAAGGGAAGAGGGTGTGTCGAGAAGTATGATTGACTTTGTGATAGTGGACGAGCGATTGAGGAAGAACGTTCTGGATACCCGAGCATACCGCGGGACGGGCATCGACACAGACCACTTTTTGGTGTTAACCCGAATAAGTGGGCTCTTTAATGGGTGGCGACACCGAGCTCCGATGGGTACAGGAATTCTGGAACGAGTGAAAGTGGAGAAGTTGCAAGAGAAGGATGTTCAAGACGAATATGTGAATGAGTTGCGTAAGAAGTTTAAAGATTCAGAAGAGGAGTGCGAGATTGACGGACTATGGGAGACTTTTAAGGAAGGTTTAGTAAATGTGGCTGTTAATATATGTGGAACTACACGGAGAAGGAAAGGAAGTAAGGAAAAGAAAGTATGGATGGACAAATGTGTGCGGACAGTTGTGGAGGAAAAGAAGAAAGCATGGGTAGACTGGTTAGCAATAAAAGCTAGTCATAGAGTACACGAGGCAAAGGAAGAGGATGTGATTGAAGCTAAGATGGAATATAAAAGGGTGAAAAGGATAGTAAAGGAAGTAGTGAATAAAAGGAAAGAAGTACAAAAGGACGAATTTGACAGGAAGCTTACTGATGACTTTCAGTCGAACATAAAGTTTTTCTGGAAGTCCGTGCGAACTGCTAGAGGAGCGTCTACAACATCGGACCTAGCGAAAATCAGAGGCGTGGATGGAAGTATTTTGAAAGGTAAAGAATGTGTCCTAAGAAGATGGAAAGAGTATTTCGAAAGTTTGTTTGATGCTTCTATGGATGTGAATGGAGAGGATAACGGGATTAGCATGGATGAGATTGTGATAGCGATGAAAAGTATGAGAGCTGGTAAGGCTGCAGGGTATGATAGGGTGTCGGTCGAGATGCTGAAGGCAGGGCGAGGCATAGTGGCTAGTCAGTTGTACCGCCTTTTCAATTTGTGTTGGAGGACCGGCCGAGTCCCAGGTGACTGGTGCAAGGCCGTGATCGTGCCGTTGTTCAAGGGAAAAGGGTCGCAACAGGACTGCAAAAATTACCGCGGAATCAGCCTGCTCAGCGTGGTTGGTAAATTGTATGCGAAAGTGTTGATTAACAGGGTATTGAATGAAACTGAGAATAAGATATGGGATGCACAAGCGGGATTTAGAAGAGGAATGGGGTGTATGGATCAGGTTTTTTCCTTACGGTGCATAGCTGAAAAGTTTTTGGCAGAAAATCAGAAGGTCTACTGCACATTCGTGGATCTGGAAAAAGCCTATGATCGAGTAAGAAGGAACGAATTGTGGTCGACATTGTCTGCGTATGGGGTGAGCAGTTGCCTGATACGAGCACTGAAATCTCTCTATAAGGGCTCCAGTGCTTGTGTCAGGATAGACGGGATGTACACGGAATGGTTTGATATCCATAAAGGTGTTAGACAGGGATGTGTGGCGTCACCATGGCTGTTCAACCTATTCATGGACAATTGTTTGACAGGTTTGAAAGATAGTAGGTATGGTCTGAGAATGGATGGGTTGCTCGTAAAATGTCTTCTCTACGCCGATGATCAGGTTATACTTGCATCGTCTGCCGGCGAGTTACAGGATATGGTAACGGTAATGAATGAGTCGCTGGAAGCGAGAGGTATGAAAGTGAATGTGAGTAAAACTAAAACGATGGTGTTTGAAAGGGATGACAGCATGACAGAATGTAATGTTTTTATTGGGGGCGAAAAAGTCGAGCAAGTGAAAGAGTTTGTGTATCTGGGTACCAAGTTTACGAGAGATGGAAGATATGAGGGTGACATTGAAAGAAGAGTGAATGCAGGTAATAGAGTGAACGGGGCGCTACATGCCTTTATGAGCAGCCACAAAGTGTCGGAGAAAGCCAGACTGGCAGTTCACGGGGGTGTGCTGGTACCGACATTAATGTACGGTAGTGAAAGTTGGGTATGGCAGAAGAAGGATGAAAGTAAAATAAATGCAGTGGAAATGAGAGCATTACGAAGTATGGCTGGGGTGAAACTGAGTGATAGAATAAAAAACTGTGCTATAAGAGAACGATGTGGTGTAAAAGAAGACGTAATTACGAAAATTGAGATGGGAATGCTGAGGTGGTTTGGTCATATGGAAAGAATGGATGAAAGGCGATTAACGAAACGGATTTATAAGGCGAGGGTGAATGGAGCTGTTGGAAGGGGAAGGCCTAGGCGAACGTTTCTTGGACAAGTTCAAGATGTTCTCAGAAAGGGTCAGGTCAGGAGTACCTTTAACCGACGAGCATGTATGAAAGGGCTCATGAAAGTAGAGGAGGCGCAAAGTGTGTGTCAGGATCGTAGCAAGTGGAAAGAAGTGGTCTCTGCCTACCCCGTTGGGAAAGAGGCGTGATGGTATGTATGTATGTACAATCCTTGAGGTAGGAAAGCCTCGTGGCCCAGTGGTTAAACGACCCGATGGTCCCGAATTCAAGACTAGTCGGAACACCTTTGTGTTCATTGCACAATTTAAGGCTAACTCTCCGGTGATGAAGAACACAGGTCAAAAACCTAAGCAACCCGGATAACGGCGGTAGTCTTGCCCTTTATTACGTTGGGATCAAATTCGTTTGACGAAATGTGGGCTTCCGAATGTTCCGTTCACCATGACGGAAACAATGAGTGTGCCTCTGCCTACCCCGTTAAGGATATGGCCGTGATTACTTCATGATTATAGTATACTAGCGGCCGCCCGCGACTTCGTCCGCGTGGACTGAAGTTAACAAAAGAAATGTTTTCATAAATTGTGGCCTATGTGTTATTCAGATGTATAAGCAACATTATTGCAAAGTTTCATAAAAATCCATCAAGTAGTTTTTACGTGAAAGAGCAACACAGCACATCCACACATGCAAACTTTCGCATTTATAATATCAGTAGGATTGTATAAATACTTATACAATTAATACAACACATACCGGGCTAAAGCATTGCTGGGATAGCAAAAATTATGCCGCTAAATAAACATTGTTGGACCTGACATACGCCTTTGCTAGTAGTCCAAACGAATTTTAGGAGGACGAACTGTAGCAAAGCGAAAAACATTCTACCCTATATCTTGCCACAGATGTTTGTTTGAACAGCCGTGTCCAGTTGTAAAAAATACAACGACGAATCGAACTTAAAACGGGATGACGTAAAGCGAATTCAGCTATAGGTGACCAAAACCCCTTGAAAATTCCTTGGATACAAAAGTTGGTTCATAAAAAGTTGGTAAAATAATTTACGGTAAAAGAAACAGGATAAGAAATTGAATTTTTTTGTGCGTTATCTGTCTTTTCGATGTTTCCATCAAGAAGAATCCGAAAAGAAACTATTTAGTTACTTTTCTCAAAATAGTTTGTTTGTATTTATTGAAGTGTGCAGAAAGGCAGAATGTGCAAAGAGTGCATATTTAGGGCAGTAGCAAAGCTTCTTATGAGTCTTGTACAAAAACAATGCTTACTTAGTTGGTTTGTTTAGCAGATAATCAGGTGCTTAGGGTGAGGCCTCGTTTCGAAACATTCGTGTGACGACGCAACGCATAATAAAAATAAATTTGAAACGACGCAGTGGTTGACGCTGCAATGGAACAGGTAACATGACTTCACAAAAACACTTAAAAGAATACAGAGTCCCAGTTTTAAATATGGGTGTTAGGGACTACTTCATTTAGGCCAGCGCGTAAACATGTCTCACATATTATGCAAAGAAAAGTGAAAAAAAGAAGTTTCATGTAAGCATTTATGACACGTAAAGACATAATATCAAAACATCCAAATGAACAAAGTGACTCTACCACCGGTTTCTTTTATCGAAAAGATTCCGGTATGTGACTCGATAGTTACTCTTTTCAATCTTGTTTGATGCATTAGTTTAGGTTACATATCAAGTATAGACAAGAAATGTTCTTTTAGGTCCTTTTGATCCTAAGCTCATAAAGTAGCGTTTCCGTTCTTGCTTCCCGCACTACACCCCTCACACCACAGGAGGTGCACAGCAGTCGCTGTCAAGCTTTAACGAAATTGCGAAATTCAATAGACGAATTGGGTCATCCTCGAGGCCACCCCAAACATTCTCACGATCTAAACAACTGGAAACACTTTAAATAGATCTTGCATTGTTTGCCATCCTTTAGAAAACTGTAATTGTTTTGAAAATACGTTTAGAGCGAAAAGTTTGTTTTCTTTCTTGAATTCTTAAATAAAGATGGCAGCGGAGTCGTAAAAGATTTGAATATAATGCAGTGTCAGATTATATTAGTTGTATTGCATAAGTAATAAAAGAACGGATTTGCCTACTTATTCCAATGCCAACGGGTAACATACTCACTTGGACTATTTTTTCGCAAAAAGCTCATACTACTTAAATGACAAAAAACGAAACCCGTGCAAAAATAATATTGACCGAATGTTACCTAATTTTCTTTCGTATTTTGATTCAATCACGACACTGATAATATCCAAACATTGTTTTCGGTCGGAGTATTTTTGCTCAGTTTTTTTGAGGCTGTGAAATAAGTGGGGTATCCTATAACCCTGGTTCCGCGGCGGTATTCTTAGTAGTACGGACATAGAGATCATCTATGCTGAAATGACGCATACAAGCAAGCACTTTGTATGCGTAGATGCGGTAAAGGGGAGCGTCATTTTATCTTAGACGATTTCTACTCGGATACTCGAATAAAAAATGCACGTGTCGCCTCGCTGCAACTCAGTTACTCAGTTGTGAGCCCACCCTACTGTCTGAAACTTTTTTATTATAACTTTATTACTACATGTTTTTTCTTTTTTAAATACAATACAAGTTAATCTTTAAAGCTATGAATTCTCAAAACCTACTAAAAAGACCGACGGCGTTAGGCAGACTGACATTGTGCTCGTATAGTTGCTGTAAGTAGATAGTTCAAATTGTGTGACTTAGTTTCCATTTTTTTCCGAGTTGTTTGACAACAAAGTTCGGGCTTCAGTAGAAAGGCATATAACTAGTATGTAATATACATTATTGCAAATCAGCAGCGAGCCTTCTCTACTAGATATAATTTCGGCGTTAATTATGCTACAATTTAGATCGCTTGACATTGTAGACGCTGTAGCTGAATTAATTAAACTAGGTATTAATTTCTAATGAGCACGAGTTTATTTAATAACAATTAACAAACAACAGCATAAACATTATATACGTTCCATCACTGGGCAAAGGGGTCACCTAAATCAAGAGGTGGGGCGAGCCGTATATACTCCAACATGCGGGCTCAGTGTAGAATGTTGGAGGATTGTAAGGTTAGTGATAAACCTTGCTGATAGGTGTAATCATTTGATCAAGCCGCCATAAGGCCACCGACAAGGGTTAATTTAGCGATTTGAGCCGGGAGCAACTGCTGAACGGGCCTTCCGAAGCACGGAGGTGCCCGAAAAATGAAGGTGTCACTAAATTTCGGTCAGGGTGGTGAGCTAACCCATTTCCGACCCGACGTGCGATGTTTTGCAACGGCGGTCGTTGCTGTTCCACTGTAATATCGGAGTCAAGGGCACAAAACAAAAAAGTTATTACATTAGTTATTTACTCGGAATGTCACGGTTTAACCTTTGATGACTGCGCCTACAGCCGTTTAATCTAAAGTTAAGATTAAGTTGAATCTAACTCTAACAAACTGGTCCAAAGTTTAGCAAAGTAACCCTATGGGTTACCGTTTAACAACATTACAGCTAAAATCAATTAACCCCCCTCTCTTACCGGGTTTAGTAGGCACGGTCTTTGAATAATGCGCTTAAAACGGCTTTATTACAACCTCATAAGATTGTAATCTGGTTAAATATTAGCATGACTTCTAAACTAAACATCAGATCAGTCTCTATTAGTATCTAAATATTACCATTTACATTTGAAGGTTAAAAATACCAAGCAAAATTTACATGGGCAAGGCATCTAACCGTTCACTTTCTGTTGGTATATTTTGCATTTTTTGGTTATTTTCAATAAATTGAAAGACGGGAAGTCAGCAGTAAATACCACTTTGACTTTGGGCAGCATAAAAACAAAAGCTGTACCTAAGTATACTGACAGAGAACTATCTAAGTATTTTCAAGTAATTTCGTCATTTTCATACCCAACACGTTACAGTCTCACTCAACTCATGAATCTCTTAACGTATTCCGTTATTCGACATTCGCAGAATCAATCTTCATTCTTAAGGGGCGATACCAGGAAAACGGCTCTCGGGAAAACTAAAGTTTTATATAGAAAATATGAAGTATGAGGCACGAAAAAAATCGTCATAGTAGTCAAAGAGTGGCACAATCAGCTCAAACTTCCAGTATATGGATCAACTTACTAGATTAATGTGAAAAAAAATCAGAATATCGCTAAAAACGTGCAAAACGCACTCCCGTATTTCAAAAGTTTAGGCATCATATAAACTAACAACTTACGTGTTTTAAATAACGTGTAAAGATCAGATATCAAAGAAGCATTGCCAATCAGTTGTTTTTCATTGCTTTATTTCAGTTTTGTGCAAAAAATTCCCAAACATTCCGAATTTTTCGCTTGAAATCTCCATACAAATTACTATGGAGTGAGTGAAGTTTCTTTGATAGCTGTCCGCGCACCGTCGCAGCTCACTCCCCCCCATGTCCCCAAGGTGAGCGCACGTCGCTTTTGACGAAAATGACATTTATAATTACGCGGATAATTTACACGAAATAGGCGCACATAGGGTCTTTTGTTGAAAATAGTACAACTTTATTTTTTTTCCTCCGTACAGTTTGTTCATGCATTATGCATAATTTATCAAACGTATGATTTTATCATGATTCACCATGAGAGTTATAAGGCAGGTTTATATTTATAAGTACACTTGATTAAAAGCTCTCTTGGGTTTGACAATTTCGTACTAGTTGCCATTTCATTTTCCTATTCTTTACGCAGTGACGTGCACTCACCCGGCGTCATGTGGAAGACTGACTTGCGGGACTGCGCAGACGGCTGTCAAAGAAACTTCGCTCGTTCCAAAGTAATTAGGATGGAGATCTCGAGCAAAAAAAATTAAAGTTTGCGTTTGCTTATACGAAACAGAAATAGTTATTGCAATAGAACATAAAGACAAGTTATTCGAAATGCAAACACACTTCACACCGGAACAGCTTTTACAATTGTACCAAGCACAAATTCGGTTGTGTATGGAGTACTTCTGCCACCTCTGGGATGGCTCTGCCAAGTATCAGCTGGATGCACTGGACTCAGTAGACCGAAGAGCCAGGAGACTGATAGGTGACGAGACGCTCGTTGGAACCAAACTCGAGTTTGGAGCATCGGCGTAGAGTTGCCTGTCTATCGGTTTTTTATAAGGTGCATCTCGGAGAGTGTGCGCAAGAACTTCATGACCTGATACCACCCTCTACTTTCTACTACCGGACCACAAGACGCCGCGAGGGCTTTCATCTCCATGTGGTCGACTTTCCAGCGGTCCGAACTAAGCGGTTTGGTGCTTCCTTTCTGGTCCGCACCGCTAAGGAGTGGAACGCCCTCCCTGCGTCTGTGTTTCCGGATACATACAACCTTGGTGTCTTCAAGGCAAGAGTGAATAGGCATTTTTTGGGTAAGCGTGGCTGGCAAGACTGATGTCAAACGCAAACCCATTTTAAATTTAAAAAAAAAATGGATCAGATAGAACTTTGATATAAATATGAATTATCATATTTACGTCAGCCATGGAAAAATGGCAGTGCAAGCATTTTTATCTCTAACTGGCTATTTGCACACAGCTTTTCCCTGTAGTAATTTGAATGAACTATACAGACAAACCGTCACCGTCGTGTCAAAATTAAATAACCGACAAAACCAAAACTCTGAGATATTCACGTTTTTGTGTTTTTTTTTCATAAAAATGACAATAACTTTATAAGGTGAAGAATATTTACTGTCGATGTTTCGATATGTTATACAACAGGTTTACTTTCATAATTTGAGTAGTCTGCCATGATGGTACTTTTGACTGTTTTAAATAGAAAAATAAAAAAGTAATTATTTAGTTTTGCCACACACTTTTTTTACAACTAAGTTGCAGTTATCAAGTTTTTGTATGACACTTAGCAAGTTTTGCCACACCCAAGAAGTAACTAATACGTATATTTCCAGTGAATAAGAGGGCTTATTTAATTTTGCTCCACTTTTACTGACCCAAATTTTGATTTATTCGTTTTATTTTATTTCATTTATTTATGTAATTTTGGTGAAAAAATCTGTAATCATGTCAGTCGGCCTCGGCCTTGGCCTCCCCCAAGGATCTCCACAACGAGCAGTCCTGCGCTATCCGCATCCAGTGGCTTCCCGCGACCTTGACCAGATCGTAGGTCCACCTTGTGGAGGGCCTGCCGACGGAACGTCGTCCGGTACACGGTCGCCATTCCAGAACCTTTCCGCCCCAACGGCCATCGGTTCTCCGCGCTATGTGTCCCGCCCACTTCAAAGATGCAATCCTTCGAGCAATGTCGGTTGCCTAAGTTCTCCTGCGGATCTCAACATTTCTGATTTGATTAAGCAGGAAAATTCCCAGCATTGCTCTCTCCATTGCTCACTGGGTGACCTTGAGCCTTCATATGAGACTCATAGTGAATGACCACGTCTCACTCCCATAATTTCATTACTGGCAATACACACTGGTCAAAGACTTTCGTCTTGAGACATTTAGGTATTTCGGATACGAATATATGCCGGAGCTTCCCGAACGCTGCCCATCCGAGCTGGATTTGACGAAGTTGGACTAACCTAACTGGACTGCCTGTCTGCCTGCCTGCCAGGTGTCCCAACATGCTCGGAGAGCATTACCGAGATCTTTGAGCATTATGTTCAGGTTTTCCAAGGTCTCAGCCATAAGAACTACATCATCGGCAAATCGCAAGTGTGTTAGGTACTCGCCATTGATGTTAATGCTGCATCTTTTCCAGTCCAGAAGCATGAAAAAATCCTCAGCTGTAAACAATTTTGGAAAAATTGCGTCTCCTTGTCTCACGCCTCCCTGTAATTGGATTGGATTAGATTTCTGGTTCTGTAATCGGACGGACATGGTGGCGTTTTTGTATATACGTCCACATCGTTGGGTTTAAAGCTAAAATCACTCGGGTTTGCGAATCTGAGCCGGTATAGGTCGGAGCGTGGATCGGAGTGGAGTCGCGCTTTCTTAAACGTCGATATTCAGTGTGCCTCTGACCATGCGGTGATCGCTTCCTATCTTAACAGCGTTGATCACAGCGACATCATTGAATATATGTTTCTTCGTCGTGATAAAATTGATCTAGTTTTTGATCTTACCGTCCGGACTGATCCAGGTCCATTTGCGGTTTACGGGCTTCTTGAAGAAAAAGTTAATCATAAGGAGGTTCTCCTTCTCCATGAAGTCGGCCAGCAATAATCTGGTCCCATTGTTCCGTTGCCCCAATCCAAATTGCCCTACCCTCAGCTCATCACCGCAGCGTTGCCCCAACTTCGCATTGAAATCCACCCTCACAACTGTGGGTTTTAGTTTTATGGCTATGCATGGCTTTAGAAATCTCCTCATACATAGCCTCCACCTCGACATTGTCGTATTTCGGACGATGTAGTTCGGAGCGTAGACCTGAATGACATTCAGCTAATATCGTTTCGATTTTCTGAGTATCAGGTACGCTACCATGCTCGAAACACTTCTGATAGTGATCACGTTGTTGACAGGGGACTTGTGAAGATGAACCCAACACCACCTATATAGGGACTGTTGGTCACCCTCACCGTGGTATAGTAACTTACCGGATTGCAGGGTTATCGAGTCCTCCCCCTCTCTTTGGACTTCAGATAACCCAATAATATCCCAATGTAACTTACCAATTCTTCCAACTCCACGAGGTTCGCGTCGAGTCTCAGTGTGCGCGAGTCAAATACTGCCAGGTCGAGGCGTCGATGATAGCAGCCGGATCTTACCCGGGGATTCCTAGGCTTAGCACCCCCTGCCCCGCCGTTACCATAACTGCTGTAGCCAGGAATCGCCACGCTTGGTTGAGAAAATGCTTACGTTTTGTAAACAATTTCCAGGCATTATTGAATTTAGATATGGTTACAATGGTCGTTATTTATCCATAGATACGGTAAACAAACCTAGTCGACAAACAAGAAGTACACCTGCTGCTGCAGTTACTGAATATAGCCTTCAAAATCGTGAACTACATTCATCGTTTAAAAGTTTGCCTGCATCATCAGCTCAACTTGACGTCTATGAGCTAGATGTTGAATCGGAATAGTTATCTTCATTTATTTTAATATTCGTTGTGGGTGTAATCTGAAGTTGATTGTCAGAGATGGAATTCAGATACATGTTACAATCTCATTGTTTTTGGATTACCTATTTAGTTTGCTTGATATTAGCTTGATTTTTATTCACGGCTTTGAACAGGAAAAACTGACTAAGTACACTTATCAATCTCAAAATTATGTTTAAAATTAAACAAGCGCATTTATTTAATTTTGCCACAACTAAATTTTGTGTCAATGTTTTGGAGTGAGTTGTGGCAGAATTCAACAAAGTATCTTGTTGACTTTCTTTTTATTGTAGTGGCCCTTATTATGTAGTTATTTAATTTATTTAACAGTTATTCAATTGTTCCACGCAAATTCTAGTACAAACCTTGTTGTAATATATGGTCAATAGATTTACTAAAACGAAGATATCTTAGCGAGTATTATACATATCGCAACGGGCTAAAGACTAAAATGTAGATCACACTTTCCAATATTCAAAAATGTTATAAAGTGAATTTCGGTAAAGGTGTCAGTTATTTAATTTTGACACGACGGTGACGAAACGTTCTAGAAAATATAATTAGCATCAACTATCATTTAGATAGTGAAAGCTTATGTAAAAACAGACAGAAAAACGCGGAGGGTGACTTCCTTTCATACTATGCTCTACTCGTAGATCAATTCCAGTAAGATGAAGATCACGGTGGATTCTGTATTAAACTCAGCGTAAAAAGCCTGAAATACGATGGCCTCTACAGGATACTAAAGGTATTACTCAAGTGTTATTATCTAAAATAAATTATCCACTAAAAGTGTCTCAACTGTTGACAACTGTTAAATTCCTCGTTTTAGTTAGTAACAAGATAGCTCCGTTTAATGCTTCTTGCAGCTTTTCATTACAAGTAAGACCAATTGATTAGTGGGTTCCTCTGCATGTTACTAGAAATGGCTCCGTACATCCAATGCATATGATATAGCAAATCATATGCATTGGATGTAAGAAATATTTTGTGTTGATGATGATCGAACGGATAAACCAAGTTACAACTAAATCTCGATGGAATCGTCAAGTACCAGATATAACATTGAGCAAATAACGTGGTCACGAGAATAGATTGCAAATAATAGTGTAAAAAAATAATTGGCAAAACCGCTTGTTAGTATGTTTAATAAAATAAAATTTTTGGTTAGTTTCTTTTGTTTGCCCTATATCCTGAAATATATTGGGTGGCGAAATAAAAATATCTTTGGTGAACGCATCAAATGATTATCATGCCGCGATTTATAATAATAATAAATAAATAAATATCCCTGGACATTATTCCACACAGCGCCATCTAGCTCCAAGTGAGTTAATGATACTCCGTTTTTATGGGATACTAGACAACGGATAAACATACTCAAATACTTTTTCTTTTGTAAATACATACTTGTTATACAAAGGAAACACCCAGACCAATACAAACAGCACACAAATCTTTGTACTGTGCGGGGATCGAAACCGCGACCTTTGGTGTAGTAGCCAACTTCTAAACAATTACACCAAGACGGTCGTCCGGATTTATGCATTGCATTTATGCACGGATTGCACGGCCCAACCACTGTGTGACCATAGCTGTCACGATCGCTTTCAAATTTGACAGATTTTCTCTCCGGCCGACCCCAGTAGCGAACCTTAAAAATACGCACGAAAGAAAAGTGTAAAAAAATTAAAATTCGAATGTGAGTTTGAAGTAACCTCTTCAGAATCACTTTAGTGAGCCAGTTATAACGTAAGTTCAACCTGGATTAAACATGCTTGCGCAAGAGAGCCTGAGTTAGTTAATGTTGTAAACACAAGTTGTTATTATAGCGCAGGTCGTGTTGCGCCAGAAATCTGGGGAAGATTTATCATGCATGATTTAGGCCGAGGATAGCTACTTGGTTAGTTTTGAAATTTTGAAATATTTTTGCTTTCAGTTAGGGCAAAGAAAGAAAGTTAAATAAAAGAACAATAGAGTTTTAGAGATCCAGCTTTGGCAGAAACAGAGATTGTGACAAAAAGTTTAACTTCAGGCGTGAAACGAAGTCCCAATAACTGGTCTAGTCATCGCAAAAACCTAAAGAAATTAAAACAGTCGCAGTTAAAATCGCAAAAATTCCTCTCTGTATTTTGTACTGCCTGAATCTGAAAACGAAAATAAGTAATTCCGACTAAAAATTGTGTCTGTGGGACAGCATTGTGCCGGACACATCGCTTCTGTTGCCACAACAAATGGCGCGAACAGTTGCGTTTGCCACACAGAGATGAAATACTACGTAGAAAAATACAGATGCATGTAACTAGTCACTTTCGTTTTTGTTTTTATTTGAAGGCCTGTGTTTCAACGATAGGTACTTATGTAGATGGGTTTTAATGAACTGACACAAATCTTTGCTCAATGTTTGAGTACTACTTTGAGGCACGACATTGGCGAAATCCACAGTAGGCTGTTTAAGCTTGACTTGAAAAACAGTTAATTTTATCTAAATTCCCCCACCTGTGTGTGTTATCAATGAAATATCCAATCCTGTACTAATTGTGCTCTTGCGAACCCATTCTATCATTAATATTTCCCCTGCCTGTAGGTTGTCTGGAAGATATTGTTTCTAGCAATAAGACCGCCTAAATTGTACATTCATGTGAACATGTTTTATTTGCAAATGTGTGAATTCAGTGTACAATAAAGTGTTTCTTATCTTTTAACTATACTCGTACCTAAACGTTGGTATCTTTCTATGGATCTCACAAACCCCTTTAATCTTATATCTGGTCTGGTTTAACAACATACTTACTTATTATAAAGTTGAAATGATAACTCAGTTGCTGCTCAAGTAGTTAAACTCTACCACAATTGCAGAGTCGTGCAAAATGACAAAATATCTAACAAACTGCAATCACAAATTGTTAGTTCCATTCCAGCGATAACTAAATTACAAAAGATAGAAATACTAGCAGGGTAGAAATCTTTTAATAAAAATCCGACACTATAAGAATCTAGTTTTTTTTTTTAATAAACGCTAGTGTTTATTCTAGATTTACCATGTCATAAATACTTACTAAGTGGTTTTTGATAAAAACCTCGCATAGCTGTTTAACTTCAATACATCAGAATAGCACATAGGCACAACACAATTATACCTATTCATTTGTAAATATTCATTCTACGCAGACGATTTTGTTGACGTCGCTAAGCAGTTTAGGAAAGGGAAGGTTTTCATGAGAAGTGTTCATTTACTACAGCTTTAAAATGGAATTGTAACAAAATAAACGAGCATCGTGTTACAATTACAAGTGGCACAAACAAGTTCCAGACCTCGGCGAATGAGGCCGCGCCGACAGCACCGATGCACTTAATAAATTACATTATTGTACAGTGTGCCTCGTGTTTATTGTAACATCTTTAGTTGGATAATGACCTTTATTGCGACGAAATATAGTAAAGACAACGTTGAAGTGTAGATGTCACCGATAAGCCGCGATAATAAACACTATTGATGAAGTGAACTGTGACATCTCCTATGCAACTCTCTTTAACGATAAATCTCATCTCCATCACCCTCAGAAGGAAACGCCAACTTTCATCGTCTATTGACACCTTGAACTAGTTATTCTCCCTCATCGATATGGAAATAATTTAAAATCTTATTTGGCTTCGTTATTTTCACCTAAACGATCCCATTCGTATATTATTGAATTTTACATAACAGAAATTTAAATCTCCCTTCGAATTCACTGTTCACGTTGAGAATGCCCTGCCACCCCTGTTTACAAACCAAAGCATTGTTCTTCGATAGGTACTTTATAATGTGAACGTAGCGAACTGTCAATTTGTAATTACTCGGGGTGAAACTAACTCGGTTAGATTTGGTCTCACACAAAACAATCTGCTAACTGTATCAAACTCTTTGTTCATCTGTAGTTAATCCATATCTCTTCTGTAATTAATGACGTTTATTTAATTCTGTTCTCATGGTAGTGTTTTTTTCATAACTATTATAAAAAAACTGCATTAACGTTCTATTAACCAGTTACTGTTCAATTGCATTCAACTGGAAGGCACTGCTGGCGTGTTCAAGCATCGAATAACAAGACCCATTTCGAGTTACTGCACTACAATAAATAGATTACCTGGTGCGTTAATTGTGTTACTAACTGTACAGATTCTATTCAAAACATTAATTTAATTTGATAGTAACTACACAGCCCTAGCGAGCTCCACGCCACAAGTGGCACGAACAAGTTGCAACAGTCGTCTGTGGAAAGCGCAGTTGCACTCACATCTGCATCTTCTGTGCACTTAATAACATGAATTGTAATGTGAAATGTAAATGCATTATGTACGAGTTTACATTCTACTCGTACACAAGAAATAGAGACACTAAAACTAAGTAGGAAAGGCGTTCATTTATTGTATACTTAGTCACAGGTCTTGTTTACAAAACTTGCAAAGTTTTCAAGCCAGGTTTTAAAATCGAGCTGATACTCGTACATTAAATGTTTTGAAAAAATTTGCCATGATATGATATTTAGAAAACCATTGACTTGTCATTATAAAACTCTTCTGAACGTTTGAGAGGGTTGAAAACAAAGAGCTTTATATTATTATCGTCACAGGGGAAATTATTTTAGATGTTTTCTTACATTATTCAATACCTAAAACATGTATTTTAATCTTTATTTTCCCTTGGATTCCTGTCACAAAATACCTACATAAACAAGTTAACTTTACGGACGCTTCTTAAAATTCCGTGTTTCTGATGGTACATCTTAGTGAAAAGCCTAATTAGAATTTCGAGTAGTTATGAAATGGTATGATGTCTCAATAAAAAATAGGGCTAAAACTCAACACACACCCTCACTTCTCTGAATGAGCTGTTCCTTTGCTTGTGATGGATTTAAAAGCTGCTTTCATCGAAAGCTGCCAAAGTGACTGAGTGGTAGAGTTTCATACAACCAATTTTTCGTAAAGATTCCAGAGTTCCCGTTACTGAGCTGCATCGTAACACAATGTGGTAGCTTTCAAGAAGATTGATGACCTTCAACAAAGGTTTGGAAGCTAGTAACTAAAATGAATATTAAATAAATTTTGCTTACAAAATTATAATTTTCTTTCAACTCACAGCACTGCCTGTGTTCAAATAGAAGCCAATTTCTCGGTCATTTGATAAAATCTCACATGAAGTAAATACTATATAAACAGTTTCTACAAAGCATTTTTAAGTTCAGTCAAAGTGATAATTTGACTTTAACCAAAATAACTGCTACTCGCCTAAGAAAATCTGAATTTTGATTTCTTGATATTGACCGATACTTTGAAAGCTTTCGTAGTATTCACCAAATGCGGTATCATATCCAAAGGTCAAAAGCTCTAGGTGAGGCTGTTGGCTTTAATCGACAACCAGTGATACAATCCAGCTACCCACAACTCAGCAGAAAACATACTGTATATCCGTCGTCTAATATCACGATTGAGGACTAAAACTAAAGAATCCACGCTACGAGTACTTAAATGAATACACGATAGTTGGTCCTAAAATTCGATTTTGACGTTCATTTGCGCCTATTCATCGTAAACTGGAACAGACCATTAACAAACTATAGTTTTGACTTGCCACTGCTAGACAAACAATCATAAATGAGGAAGTGCTAGTCATACTTCGACACACGTTCACAGCGTGGATGGTTAGAGAAGTTTAAGTAAGGCTGTAATTCTTGTTATAAACTTTACTGAAATGTATAATCAAGACACCATGCAGGGGGCTTTTAATACTGATATTTTATCCACATCTGCTAATACTGTCTAATGTTTAAATAAGCTGCGGAAAGAAACATAATCTATATTGCAAATAAATACATAGGTACATCAACTAACAGTTAGGAAACCTACTTCATACAAATCATACAATCTTATCACTACAAAGCGACTTCAGCACGGAGATGTCTGAAAATGCATCACTAAATTTCGGTCAGACTCCCCGTCTCCGTTTATCGTTACCGATCTGCTATCGCCACGAAGCCAAGCACCTTTCAGACCATACACTTGCAAAAAAATCAGTAATTTTAAAATAACGATTCCATTTCCTCTTACAGAACATCAGCAGTCCCGTTTCGCACAATAGCCAGCAGACAATGGCCGACCTGAATCATACTTTTTGTTCCAGATACCAGCTCCGCATAATGCAGCGATGCCGTCTGGCTGCTCTTTCACAAATAGTCCAGCCGTTTGTGGAAATTACTTTTAAATATAACACTGAAAGCGCGTGCGCGAAGATTTTCGTTGGCGCCCAACGTGTTGTGCCAACACAACTACGATAATTAGTTATCAGTTGCGAAGAAATAAAACTGCTTTTTTTCCTAGCTACCATACATACGGGAACTTCAGATAAGTCTGATACCCACTTAAAATCCAATAAAACGTATAAGAGCATAATATTCAAGTTAAGGCAAGAGGTAAGAACTAGTAACAATAATTTGTGTTTAAGCCAACAAGATGAACACCTTGGCAATCTAATAATATAGAAAATATCCTGCATAGCGCATATTATTATCTTATCGAAGCCATAGCCCCAAACGATATCAGTTACTGTCATTGATACTCTCATAGACCTTAATTTTATTTTTTGTGACAAGACTAGCACTTTTTCTAATTCAAAGATATGTTTTGGTTTACTTAACAGTAATTAAGAAAACTTTTGAAGCTCACATCTGCAGAGTAATACCACAAATGCCTTCAATTACCAGCCTTCCGATTAAACGTTCCTCAAACACATATTCGACTTCGTTGAAATTGCACCGTATCAAAATTGGATTAAGGGTGTAAAATGAAAAGCGGGGATTACATTCGTGTAATCCCTCGAAAGAGTGTAATAATAGGTCGGATATGACTTCATTTGTTTTCATTGTCGCGCGTTTTCAGTTTGCGAAACTGGTCCCCCGGTGACACGCTCATTATACGAAGCACTCGCTAGCAGATATTACCGAGGCGGGGAGCTGTTGACACACAAAGGGATTTGTGTCACACGATAAGTCATTTTTTTAACACCAGATGGCGCCTTTTTGAATCTCAGGAGTTCTGAGTCAATAGCAATGGAGTTTTCTCAATTTATTGGGTTAATATTGATATGTGTGAGCTAAAACAGATTTTTCAAATCGAAAAAACGGATATCTTATTTTAGTAATATTAACAAAACTTTTAAATAAAGGCTGAAAATATAACAAGAATAGAATAAAACACTAACAATTTACAATAATTCTAAACGACGCAAATACTAATTATTAATCTCGTTACGACCACTCCTATGTCTTACTGCTGGGAATATAACTGTAAGTACTAAAGTATAGAGACAGGAAGTACACAGTTTTAGAATAGCTAATACAGCCTAAATACTCGTAACTTGTCTTCCTAGATAAATTCATCAAAGTTCTTTATCGTCTTTCAGCAGGGTTAAGTGTTCAGAGTAACATAGAAATTTATCATGGCGATAAGGTGGTCGGAAACCGCGCCGGTTGCGATCGTATCGCGACGTCAACCCTTCCTGGCGCATGGCAGCGGACGACAATGTCCAACAAGCAGTAGATTCCGCGATCCGATCGTAGATACACCTAATGATGTCTTGTCGGGTATTTTTAAGTAATAATAAAATAAAATCCATTTATTCAGTAAAAAACAGTTTACAATTAAAAGGTAAAGCTGGTGCCACCTTTTAAGCTTATGGAAGCCTGTACCAGGAGGCACCGCTCTTCAGTTACAGTTATTTAGTAAATGATTTGAACAGTTTGAACATTTGTCACATTTGTCATTTGTCAGGTAAGTCTTTTTTTAGTTTGAAAAGCTTGGAAGCAATTTAGTATTTTTGGCATACGAATTGAATGTTTTCGACTGTCCGGTGAAAGTTATTTATATGATAAAAAATCGGCCTAATTTTCAATGGAGATTCAGAAAATAATTGCGCTTATAGAAACGATACATTAATAGGAAATTCGAGTTTTTTAAATTCATACAAAAAATAATTAGAAAAAAACATACCAAGATAAAATTTATTATTATGAATGTATCTCCAACTAGATTCGAAATCATCCTTGAAAATATGACTGGTTTTGAAATCAACACTCTGCACAGCAGCATCAAAATAGTGTTTGCCAACAGAGTGATCAAAAAGGTTTGACCATTCTGTGCGCACACTACTGTGCACAATCATTGATATTGGCGGTCCATACACTGGTTATATATTTTATGAAAAAATACAGTAATTGGTAAATCAGCGTCTGAGCCTATCAGGTCCTGGCATTAGCTGTTGTAGTGAGGTCCATTCAATTTTGGACATCGTGACACTGCTGTCTGGTGGAAATAGTTGTTTATTTTTCTATTGTTTTTTGTTTCTAACCATTTTCTTTTGTTTGTTTTTACCTGTCTCGATGTTTGAAATAAATTTTCTTCCTTCTTTAAATCTATTATATTTTTCGAGCATGCCTAAAACATTCAAGACCTTTTATCCAAAAAATAAGTCTAGAGACATTCATGCCGAAAACACTTACAACAGCCGTATACTAGACTATCTCGCCCATGGGAGCTGATGACGTAAGTAGATCAAAGATAATATTATACTTTAGGGCCCGTCTTACCCTCGGCTTCTGGGCAACCTAACAAACTTCGGCCAGTAAAAAGTTCAGTAACTTCCCTAAAGGTTTTCGGCCAACGAAATGTAATAAAATCACATACGTTTGTGCAGATTATTTATTGTCTATTCCTGTTTTCGCATCGACACAGGGGCTGAGGAATTTCCCCATATTTCTTCCTATGTATTTGTATATGTTACTACATTTACCCTTGTATGGAATTTAATTATATCCCAACAGTTCACGATCATTCTAATGGAAAAAGGAAATGTATCTGAAATTGCAATTCCTTTGGAAAAAAAAGTTGGAGTATGCCCAGTCGAGAGACGTATGAAGGCACATCCTTGTCGACCTTTTTTTCTAGAATATCCATCATTTTTCTTTACGAGATTAAAAGTAAAATTTTAAATTTCTTAGCATCTTAGATCAGTGTTTTGATTCTCATTTGAGTGAATTACTTTGTAAGAAATCTTTATACAGCCCCACTAACTTCTAAATTCGGCACCAGAGGTCACCACGGTTCATTGCTATGCTAACACTACTTATACATAATTATACGAATAACAAAGACCTCGCTAAGTAGTTACCCTAATTTACTCAAACTCGACCAGGGGGGCTAAAACAGCAACATTTTAGCATTTCATATTATGAATCATCTATTTGACGTTTCATCTAGACCGCGGTCCGTTTCGAGTCAAAAGTGAGTAACAGCGCGCTGACACGCATCCCGAATTGATAAATTGTATGAACGTGAGCGACGTCAGCGCGCTATTACTCACTTTTGACTCGAAACGGACCGCGGCCTAGATGAAACGTCAGTTAGATGTTTCATAATATGAAATGCTAAAATGTTACCGTTTTAGCCCCCCTGCACATGCAACACAAAATTTACATCCACTGTGAAATCCTACTAATATTATAAAGGCGAAAGTTTGTATGTCTGGATGTGCTGTGTTGCTCTTTCACGTAAAAACTACTGAATGGATTTTAATGAAACTTTACAATAATGTTGCTTACACATCTGAATAACACATAGGCTACAATTTATGAAGATATTGTGTAAATTGTTGAAAATATCAAGTAAAATATGAAAATGTACGCGGCATCACGTGGTATGGCATGACAGTTGATGACAGACGGCTGCTGTCATTAGCGTAACTATGGGTGCGTTCCGAATTAGGAGAGTTCAACATCGAAATAACATTTGGGCTACAATTTGTACTCGCTGGCTGAACTAAATTCCACGCGGACGAAGTCTCGGGCGGCCGCTTGTATAGTATATTTGGTAGCGTATTATAGAGTTCGGCGGTATCTGGGGCGTGCACGAAGATGAATAGAGTCCTGTTTAATATTCCATAGGGCTGGCGAAGCCGCGGCATGAATTAAAACTGGGAAGGGCGCCACAGCCATCCGCCTTCGGGCTTGTTTTGAAATTGCTCGTTTTTGTTCTAAAGATCTCTGGGCCTTCTGTTTAAAAAACTGTCTTTGGTTTTAGCAAAACTAAGAAGTATAAATACATATTGAACGAGACAGACTTATTGACTGTTATGATAGTTGTTTGAACGCTTTATTATGAGGTTTAACATACCTACTTGATATGGAACTGCCAGCATTTCGTTATCACTAATTAGTTTTACTGAACCAACGGAGTTAGTGGTGTGGACTCTCTGGGACGGATTATTTATTAGTTTAAACATTAAGGCAAAAACTAGTCAAATTGACTACACTACTTACTCGTTTGAGTCTAATAAAACCAAATCTATAAAGTGGGTAAATGTTTAAATAGATTGAATACTGAGAAATCCCGAATGCTCCGAATCGGATTATGATACGGCAAAGGCCATTCTTCGTATAACTATGAACACAAAGCAGAATATTTCAACCTTCAAATCTAATCTAGAAAAAAATAAGTGACTATTAAGCTAATATTTTAGTTTTCCATTAATAGATTATTCAGCCGACAAGAACAAGCGGCCGTCATGTTGAAAGCATTGTAGGTGCTGAGATAACCCAACTTGAAGAATTCAGGAGCTTAGAGAGAACAAAGCTTATTTCAACAAAGTGCCAACTTCTTTTAATTATTTTAAGCTCCCTCCGTGAACTTTTTTCTAAACTACTTAGGTTGAATCGCGTGCCACTCGTAATTAGATACTTTAAAAACATAATTAAACTAATTCATCTTCTAAGCGCAGTACTTAAATAAGGATCTTTAAGCTTTCACAAGTTAAGCTTAAAATTTGTAGGCGGGAACCCAGCGCAATCTATTTGCAAACACGGCGAGGCCCCGGGCGTGTAAATCCATTTTACAATATCCCCAATTTTATTTACGTCAGAGCCACCGGAGCTCCGGTGTCAACTTTGAATTATTAAAAGAAAACTCTAGTCTCGTCTCGAGCGAATACAGCTGCATTGAGCCATTATGGACTTTATTGAACGTCAAAAACTTCACGGAGTCATTTCATTGTCGGCGATGTAATAAAGATCAAATTTCTTGCTGAATATTCGCAGAACGTTCCTGTCTATGTAATAAAATATGGTACACTTTGAGTCATTTTGAATATAGATTATTTTCTGTTTTTTGTCAGTTTTAGTTGAGGATAAAAAAATACTACATTTAGGTAACTTTAAGCGTTAACTTAAAATTTGAGTAGGTTTTTATTGCCATACCCTCAAAAACCTAAAGAAGAAAGATAAATAAAAGAAGGTGCTGGGCACAAATACAAAAGTATTAGAAAGTATTTCACTAGTGGATAAATACACATTAAAAGAAGTACATAAATTACTATAATAAGGTATGATTATAATACTTTTTATATATTATCATGTATACACAAATTTAAGCACGTTACAAAATTGCTCGAGTTGCATAAAATACCCTCATACTCGTATAGATGCTAATTAGATGGTAAAAAGTTCGTTTAGCAAAGTTGAAATTCAAAGGGACCGTCGGAAGGCGATAAATAACTGCCATTATCCGGGTATCAGGACCTGTCATAAACATTGTTATAAATTAACAACGGCGAGAGTTTCTTGTTACCCCCTTAAATTGGTTTAATGCACGGAATTCATTAGTCAGTAGATTTATTCATAAAACACATCAAAAAATATTTATATGAGGGTAATGGGATACATAAAAATTAAGCATTAAAAAAGCATTAAAGTAGCTTAGTTGAAATTTTACTACACAGTAAAATGCTTTAAAAAAATCGATACGTGGCAATAAAAACCAAGAAATTTTCTTCATTTCATTAACTTTTTCTTTTTAATTAGTGGTTAGAAAAACAACACTGAATAACTATTTTGACATCACATAACAGAACAGCAAAAACTAAAACGCGCAACCATTTTGAACAAAAACAAACAATAAAATAGAAGGAAGTGACATAAAACAAACACAACAACATATCTGCAAACCAAGGAACATTAAGGTAAGTCAGTGAACGACCTGCTTCATTAAAATACCTAGCAAAATTATTGAAAGTAAACTGTAACCAGGATTTGAATTTTCAATGTAAATTCAGCATGTTTAACATTCTTATGTTGCATGCAAGTGAATAAAACTATGAAAGCCAAGCAAATCTCTTGGATAACAGCTGTCGCGCGTCGGCCAAGATGACGCCTTACAAGTTGAGAATGGCAATGAATTTCGTTCGAACCCAATATACAATACTCTTTGAGAAAGCTCTAAAATAAAGTTAAATAATGTGTATTTCACGTAGTATTTTGGATTCGATTGGTGGTTTTGTTAGTACGGGTTTGTTTGTTAACATTGCGGTTTATTTTTATTCACTGACAGGATTATTAGGTACATAAATCGTTCACCAAAATTAGGTTCAATCATCTAAAAGGTAAATCCTCAATTTTTTTGTAATATTCTTTATGATATTGCTTGCAAACATAAACAAAATAGCAAAGACGTTAATTATAAATCCGAAATATCCTCCCATAAAAAGGCGTTGTTAAAAAATACTTTACTTAAATGCTTTCTTTGAAACTAAGCAAATGTTTTCGACTTTCATTTGAAAATTCAAGATACCGCACTAAAAATCCATGTTCTAAGACATAAATACTTCATTCCAAAGCGATACATTTCCTAGCAGAAGCGCAGTAAGTGATATTTCAATACTTTAGGTCGAACATCTGGAGGCAGCTGGCGGCCGCATTTGCATCGCTGGAATAGGATGGGAATTAAAGCGAACCGCCGTTGGATACACTTCACTGTCTCTTTGCTGGTCCTGTCTTTTGCAAGCCAAAACTTTAACTGGCAATACTTACTTTTTCACTCTTTGGCTTTTTAATCTCTGTTGACGATAAGAATTGGAGAGTATCTACTGTAAATAACAATGATATTGTAATAAAAAAGACGTAGATAGAAGTAGCCTATACCATACCGGATAGGACGTTAATTATAAATCCAAAATTTCCTTACACAAAAGGCGTTGTTAAAAAATACTTTAAATGCTTTCTTTGAAACTAAGCAAATGTTTTCGACTTTCATTTGAAAAGTCAAGATACTGCACTAAAAAATCCATGTTCTAAGATATAAATACTTCATTCCGAAGCGATACATTTCCCAGCAGAAGCGCAGTAAGTGATATTTCAATACTTTAGGTCGAACATCTGGAGGCAGCAGGCGGCCACATTTGCATCGCTGGAATAGGATGGGAATTAAAGCGAACCGCCGTTGACTACACTTCACTGTCTCTTTGCTGGTCCTGTCTTTTGCAAGCCAAAACTTTAACTGGCAATACTTACTTTTTCACTCTTTGACTTTTTTATCTCAGTTAACGATAAGAACTGGAGAGTAGGTACTTTTTTTTTTTTTTTTTTTTTATAGTGGTCTTCAAGATGACCTCACTCCACCTGATGGGAAGCAGTCGTGAGGTCCAGATATGGGGTTGACAAGCACAGTAATTGAAAACTACTTTGCTGGTCAATCTCATTTTGAAGGCCTGTAAATGCCACTGATATTATAATAAAAAAGACGTGGATACTTGTGCTAAAAGAGTGGCACCTGAAATCAGAACTCCGAGCACCTGAGCAAGGCATTGACAGTTTGAGACGACACTGCGCAACATTCATCTGTCTCGTTAACGCTCTAGTAATTAAGTAATCCTACTGTCTAGTTCACACGTTATTTCACGGTCAAATTAACTACGTCGTACCCTGTGGTTAATTTTTGACTTCGCGTCAGTACTGACATAACCTATCTACGTCTTTTTTATGAATATCATTGGTACATGACATAAGCTTACGACTATATACCAAATAGTTGAGAATCATTGTCATGTACCGTTTAATATTATAGATACAAGGAACAACATTGTTGTTGTATCAGAAAAGTAATTAATTTCGTTGGATAAGAATATATCGAAACACGTTAATTGCGAAAGCCATTAAGGGTTAAACCCCGACCCCAATTAGGAGCAAGCCGCCATTATTGAATCGCAAGGAATATTGACTAATTCTTTTACATATTCGGAATTCATTAGTCACTAGATTTGTTTCTAAAACACATCAAAAAATATTGATATGAGCATGAGATACATAAAAATTAAGCATTAAAAAAGATGTAGAATTACTAGCTTAGTTGAAATTTTACTACACAGTAAAATGCTTTAAAAAAATCTATGCGTGGCAATAAAACCAAGAAATTTTCTTTATTTTATTTACTTTTTTCTTTTTAATTAGTGGTTGGAAAAACAACACTGAATAACTAATTTGACATCACAAAACAGAGAAACAAGGTAAAATACAACATTATTGTTGTATCAGAAACGCAATTAATTTCGTTGGATAAGAATATATCGAAACACGTTAATTGCGAAAGCCATTAAGGGTTAAACCCCGACCCCTATTAGGAAGCAAGCCGCCATTATTGAATCGCAAGGAATATTGACTATTGAAAGCTCGCCCAGGAATTCTTTTACATATTCAATAAGGATTATTTCATTTAGAACCCCGTGATATTGTCAGTGGAGTCGTATCTCCAATAACGTATTTATTTGAATATTTGTGTTAGGGGGTATTTTTCCACTTATTTAGGTACAAAGTACTTTTTTTTACAGATGATTTAATAATAATACCGATATAAACATCGAGAGGTATTCAATTTTTTGTTAATTCAGCTGAAATACTACACATTAGGAAAAACAACTTTATCACAACATGTATCCGACTCATTTACGCTCTAGTAAAAATCATACTATTTTGTTCACACGTTACAACACGGTACGGACGCAGTGGTCAATTTTTGACTTCGCATCAGTACTGACTTAACCTATCTACCTCTTTTTCATTATAATATCATTGGCTAAGAAGTATTTGGTCATCTTGTCTACTTCAATATTCCTGATGGTGACTGTAACTTCTGTTTACCATGACACAAGACAAACTTGCTTAATAAGTATTGTCACATTTTTGAGAAAAAAAAAATCCGTACCAAGTCCATTGGGACAGCCACGAGTGACCAAACGCTTGTTTCCCTCGCCCGTTCTCTAGTGGCATCTACGATTCATGACATCGACCTAATTAGATGTGAGCTTCTTGATTGATCACTGAACTTGGCCTGCCTGTTGCTTTCTTTTGTAAATATATTTCAAGAAACTGTTGCACGGTTCACGAGAAATACTTACAATACACCATTTTCACCTACTTCCTTTATATTTTAAAGAATGCAATACCTAGAAGTATACAGGAACGTTAAGTGGTGTTGCACGTTTCGAATGCGAGCTCATTCACGGGAATAAGATCAACCACAAATACCTCATTTATGTAGTCCTAAATAAACAAAGCTTCATTCATTTAGCAAGTTCGAATATAAACCAAAAGAGATTTTTGGAAATTCGCTTCCTCAGAACGAAATTGTATACGAAATATTACCACTATCAGTTGCAGATAAACTTCTTCCAGTCAAATGGGCTGTGGAACTTGGAATGAGTCCAAAGTTACTGAAGCCGAGTTGGTATTCATTTCGTATAGTTTTGAGCTTCACAACTTTAATAGACAGGTAGTTTCGATGACAGATAAATTTAACTTTACAGTTTGCAGTTGGTAATTGAACGGACCGCTTGAGCGATTCGAAAAGTATTCAAACAGAATTTTGATTGGTTGTTTAAATGCACGGTTGAATCAAAGTTTTTTAATCCATGTTTTAACTGAATCTTTTGAAGTTGACCTATTAATCGATCCACTTAATGGGAAGCAGTCTTGATGTGTAGGTTGTCAGTTACGGTAATACAGCTTTTAGCCTACTAAGCAAGTCAATCTCATCTTGAGGATCTGAATAATTGGCTTTTCACGCCCCGTTTCAAAAACCTGGGACTAAAAGTAGAACAAAACACATGTGCAGGCAGAGCTGGAAGACCGTTTCACGTCTGTATAGTAAGAGTAAGATGAAATAAACCTTTTTTTTAAATGAACCTTTTGGGGAGGGCCAAAAGTTGCTGGTCAGGAGATCAGTTGGCACAACTAGTTAAAGCATTCCGCATTGTACAGGCAACAGCGACCACTTAACCTGAAAATGTCTCTACGCAGAGGCTTAAAGATAATGGTTGCAATAATCTTGTATGGCAACGCTTAGGAGTGGAGGAATGTCTTGACATGTCTTACGAAGCATGGAGATGCTCGTAAAATCCGAGTAGTCAGCCGTCTAATCTCCAACTTTGCTTTCCAATGGCCACTGTTGAGGAGCTGTTGTGACAACTGACAACCACAGGTACTTCTTACAACCTTGATTATTTGAAACAACCGTAGCTCCTTCCACACAATAAATATAAAGAGTACCAAATAAGTCAAACAAACACTCATATCAACTTATAACCAATTAATCCCTAAGTATAAGAGCTTAAAGCTCCATAAGAGTCCTTTAGTATCAATTACAAAGCATCTCTCGAAACCATTTTCGGGATTCTGTTTACGTTTTTTCCCGTGTCACGGAGCTTAACCCGCCGCGGGCCGCTAAAGCCCGGATGAACAAACACGGTCCACTCTAGTACCTCATAAAGGTACAGTCGCGATCACAAATATTGAAGCAGACAAGGCGACCAAAAATACTTCTGATCGGTTTCCAGTTAATAAGTTCAATACTGGGTGTATTGAACTTAATTGCTGAACGTTCACCACTTCATTAACATCTGAACAGATGCTAGCGCATTATAGTCTACCTTCTATACACATGTGACAAATATGTTAGCTAATAGATAAGTAATGAATGTTCAGATATTTATGGCAATACACCCTAGAGTATTGAACTTATTGGCCGTGAAACTTTTCAGAAGTATTCAGAAGTAGTCACCTTATTGTGTGCTTCAATATATCTGCTGGCGACTGTACCTCGTGAAGGTACGGGTTTCATTTGACTGTATTAGTGTTGGAAGTTTGTGTTTGTGAAGCTACGTTCAAGTTTGTGAACTCGGATGAACTTTGGCATATTTTTATTGCCACTATTTTTTCCGCCGCGCTATGATGAAGCAGCTTTGGCGGCTTTAGGCTGGCTGGTTTTTTTTTACAAAATTGATTTATAATTGCTTGTAATAATTACAATTTTACGATAGTGTCAGATAAAGTTAATTTACTTCACTTTGCTGACCTATGCTCATAGTTGCATATTATTATGTCCCAAAAAATTATATTTCTTTGAATTAGGTGCCAACTGTATAGTTTTTTCATTAAAAACAACAGGTTTTCCAGATGAAAGAGAAGTGAGTGACAGTCTGACCGTTACTATTTCGGCAGAAAGAGTTCATAAAACAAAAATTTAGGTAAAATTAAGGTAAATAAGTTGAAGAATTTCCCGGTTTATGTAGTTACTTACTTTAAAATACCTTAAAGCTACAGTGAATACAATATGTTCTCATGAAATAGCAGTGTAAGTAGTGAAGTAAATAATAGTATTTTTCCGCCTCTCTATGGGTGAAGTTTATACTGCTAATTGTGTAGTGTCAAGATGTTCGCCTAGATTTGACCTGTTTTAAACTAAAATATCAATAGCCCAAACACGTTTCATGTAAAGAAATATATTTTGCCAGAGAACCGACTCAAATTTTGTTGCCAACGAAATATCGTGGCGCAACAGACGGAAACAAAATGTGGTGGTAGTGTTGCTTGCAGTATAGTCAAATTATCGATAGCATATCGAAATTATCCTTACCTTCAGAAGATTAGAATATCAATAGCACTATCGATGGCGTCAAGACTTTGGGTAAATAAGAGACATTAATCAATAATATAGTGATGAACAAAAACAATGATTTCAATAATAATGAGCAAGAGAGCTATCCTTTGTATTCATGGTTTTAGGCAATACTGTCCTAGAAGTACCGTTAACATTAAACGATTGAATTACAGTTTTACTCATACGAGTATATAGAGTAGCTTCAACCGATATGGTCGTGCAAGAAAGGATTAATGAGACTGAAAGAAGCGCAGTATTTGTGTCGGAACAAAAACGAGTGGAATGATGTTTTCTCTTATGGTATTTATTTAAGAATTATTAATAGCTTTATTATTAATAGATTTAAGAAACATTAATGTCTTAAATTGTCAAACTTATTGAATTCGTATCCTGTCACCGTGGTCTGCTGGAAGAAATCTCTTATTAGAGATAAGCTCACCTGTACTTTTTTCTATTCTTATTATTTCCAATGTAACTATATTCTTGTGTACGAACTAATAAATAAAATAGCTTAGCCACTTGTAATAGTATTGCCTTTCATTACGATATTAATTATCAATAACAAACATAATAAGCATAATGGTTTATGTTCCATGGTGTTGATCGATCGTGACAATAATAACATTACTATGATATTTTAACTATTTACTCATGTATTTTTATCGACGGTGACATTATCGATAGTTCCACAACACTTAAGCGCGGTCAAATAGCGCTTTTTATTCAGCCCACGTATGATCCGAGCGGCATAACGCTTTATTTTTTAAACATCGATTATGGCTTGGCCGCTGCAAGTGCTTGCATTAAAAAGGTTTACGTCATGCGGCCAGCAATAAAACGTTCCGGAACATTTCATTTCATTGCGACGGGCGTGACCTTTTACTTTTATGGGGACTTATAAAAAAGTTTCTTATGACTGATTTGAGGATACCAGTGACTTTGTCTTTTTGTTTATGTAGTTATTTTTCAATGCATTTTTTCACGTTGGATATTTTTTCACTCCTATCACTAATAATAGATTAATATTATTTAGTGCACATTACCAAAGAAAACTTACAGCCAAGCACTGCACTTGAAGCATTGCACATTTTAGGCGGCCCTATAGCTAATAGCGATCTCTTTCAGGCAACTTACAGGAAGAGGAAAAAAAAGACGAAAGGGCAACATGTGCATAAAGGTACTAATTAATTAAAATAGCAAAATATTACATCGCGGCGTTCCCGCGGCGTTCTCGCGGCTTTTGTTTCATCGCGAAACTATCGCTGTGAGATCGCAGTGAGAACGCCGCGCCCTCGCGGCGTGACCGCCTCGCCGTGAAATTCGCGGCGTGATCGCCTTGCCGTGAAATCACCCAAAAAACGCTGGTGTGAACAGGCGCTCAAAGCCTTCGCAGCCTCTATTACTATCATTCAGTATTCAATTTACAAAGTAAGCAGGCTTTTTTTATTTCCCTAGCAGAAAGCTCCACATATGACTTGTAAAACAGAAGCGACTTGGACTTGCTAGTAGTTTCGCAAAAATCTAGAAAAATCCAAGCTTCTAGGAGCTTCGAGAATTCCCCGACAGATTTATGTTCTGCAATAAAGTGCCGCATTCTGTGCCCAAGAATGTAGACACTCTTTGTTTCGGTTAACTAAAACCGAAACAACGTTTGTTTTAGAAGAGAGTATTTACTATTAGAGGATAGCTAAAGGTTGACAATGACTTCGTCAGCGTGAGTTGAGTAATTTTTTAAGCTGTATAATATGTGCGGTCTTTAGATATCCTGTAAAGCTAACTAGCTAGTAGCTAGACTAAACAAGATACCGTTAGCCTAATCAATTACCAACCTACACAATCGCTAATGACAAAATATTTATCTGTCTTAACACCTATTTTATGATTGATTTCAAAACTGTAGTTAACGTAGATTGAGATGGTACTTTTTAAGCCCTTTCTATTTAAAATATCAAGAGTTGTTGTTCTCTTCATAGTTTAAGCCTTGATATGTGGTTGGTTTTATCGAGGGATTCACTATGAAGATGAAATACCCACTGCGCGGCCACAGGCTTAGATTTCCCCAGCTTTCGCCAGAAGTGTTACTGTCTAGTTTGTGGTGTACTGTACCAACGATAACTATAAAACGGCAAAATGTTTTATGTGCTTTATCAGCGAGAACTGACTATATATTTGAAAATAAACTATATAAGTGAACTAAATATTTAAGAAACAAATAACTAATAAAGAAATACAATTCTATAAAACATAAATACATTCTCATTAAAAATAATTAAGTTAAAATATCACAGAGAGACTTTTCTAACCAAGAAAGCAAATAATTCGATTCTAGCAGAAATAATGCGCAAGCTGCAAGCAACAACGTGCTATTGTTTCATACAAACATTCCGTGAGTTCCTTGCAATGAGTTAAAATAAACTTTATAGCGCGGAAAATTAATTTAAATAAGCTCTAGCATTTTCAATGGGTGTTGGATGGAATTGTGGTAGCGATGAATGAGGGTGTAAGTAACATTTATTTGTTTTAGTGCAAATGCAGCTATGACCGTTACACATTTTACTTTTAACGGCCTGTTTATTTCTTACTATGGCCGGAAGAGGGCGTGGCCGTAGTTTTATTGAGGTGAGGTTTAAAATGGCATGGTAATTTAGAAGTAGGTACGATTATAAAATCGTTAATGTTTACTACAAAATATCAGCGCACAAACAAAAACCTTTTATGACGTGAGTATTCGCTCAAATAACTTTGAGGAAATATCAACATTGAGGAAATTTTGGAGAGTGCCTTTATTGCTGGTTATGAATGGCTAAGAAGTCGACTACTACACCTGTCGTGGTTTGAAAACCTGCAGTCATTTTTTGATGGTCTCCCGGTCAAATACAAATTACAACACACACAAATGGATAGCTCTCTTAATAGTGCTATAAATGGTTCAAATAGGAGTATTTTTAATTTAAGTACTTACTGAATAGTTACTAATAGCTATTGCTTTATCCTATATTACTTAGGCAACGTCGGAGCCCAGATTAACATCGTGTCATTATACCTACCTACCTCACGGATAGCCTGCCTTCACGAACTAGCTTGTTGCCATCTTTCTAACCTTAGGAGAACTGTTTGATGTTCTATATATTTGAAAGAAAAGAAAAAATAGTTTAATAGTATAACTTGCGTTCGCCATAACAGAAAATGGAATTGGGAATTGCATAAAAACAAGGAAGCGATGGCCGGCCGGGGGTTACCCTAAGCCGCATCATAAGTGTCACACTTTTTTTTTTTTTTTTTTTTTTTTTTTTTGTGGGGAAATCCTCATGGATACCTCGCTGCCCGGGGGGACGACGAGGTTATGTCGGACTCCTACCGACTAAAACCCCACGGCACTCGACCGTGGCACTTTGGCGGCGAAGCTGGATCCTACCGTAAGTAATGCCGCACTGCTCCGCCGCCAGTGCTAGCCCCTAATGGGGCCCCCTCCAACCGACCCCCCAACGAAGGGGGGAGGCCACGAAAGCGCCTGGAGTACGCAGGCACTTTCGCCGTCTCGGTGGACGCCGTGCAATGCAAGCCAGAGCACCCCCGCACTCCGGCCCGCTGGCACCCACTGTTCGCAGACCCTACTGGGCCCGCAACCACGAGCCACCCAAAGGGCGGTTCCGCTGCCGTAACCGGCGGTACGGCCCCGCCGGGCCGCGATGCACAGGGGGGATCAGCCTCGGATTACTGGCCCCCACCAACCAGTTGTGCGCCGCGGCCCCAACCACGCGCCTCAAGGCGCCTGCAGGCCCCACTGGCCCCGCAGCCCCACGTCGCCCTTGCGGGCCGCAGCGGGTGGGTTCCCAGTCCACCACACTGCCACGCCTGGGTTCTCTTCGCTTCCCGGTGGTTCCCCTATCACCGGTACTAGGCCCCCTCGCCACGCCGAGGCGAGAACCCATGAGGGGGATCATAAGTGTCACACTTGGTTAACTCACGACGACCCCGCAGTAGCTTTAACAACCTCTATGAAGGTTTCAGGGTATACCTTCTTCCGCATTTTAGCGTTCAGCAAAAACTAAGTAACTGAAAATTTTATACCGGTCATACGCTAACGACTCTATCCCAAATGTGGTAGTCAGAGGCATACTGAATAATAAAGGCATGGTGAACAGAACATTCAAAAGCAGCATAGGATTTAATAGGTACATGGTCTTAATATATTTCGATGTTTGTTACGATTCAATATATTATTTTGTGAACTAAACAATCTTTGCACCACTCAAAAGTTGACTGATAGAGAAATGTCAGATGGAATTCAGTTTGCCCATTGTGTGATTGCCCTTCTTGTGTTTAGTTTAAATAAATAAACAAATGTGTTACCGGATCTATGTGTAGCGGAACGGCAATACGCGTACATTTTCCTGTCAATTTAAAAATCCAATAGGGAGGGATAATACCCCTACGGAACACCTCGCGAATAAGCCGAAAGCAAACTTGTTCCTTTTTATCCTCCCTATGAACTGGGTCGACCCCTAATCTCCAAACATCGAACACTTCAGACACAGTATAAACATACAGTAGAACATCTACATACAAACCTGCCATTCTCGGTTTGTATGTGTGCGTGCGCGTCGGGCGCCCTGTCGCGATTTCACGCACACGCTAGCATAAAATAGGGAGGCATAGGGAGGCGGCAGTACGGACGGGCTGTGCCGCGTGTCTGTGTGCACGCTAGGCTAATAACTCGGCGGGCGGCCTGAGATAACCTACTGTATGTTTATACTGTGCTTCAGACATGTAGAGGAGGTTAGGGAGGTATGTAGAGACTTAGATTAGATATTGTTGCGGTTAGCTGTTTCGGGCTTGATACCGATATCAATCACGCAGTTTATGAACATCAAACAGTGGATAAACTTTATGAAAGATGGTTTTTTAAACGGAACGTAAATTAGAGGAAGCTGGTAAGCTTCCGGAGGAAATTAGGTAAGCCCGGTAATTAAAATGTCGAGAAATTTAGATTATCGTCAGCGTACTTTATTAAATTATAATAACATATACGAAAAACAGACGACTTAGCTGGTTTTTGTGTTCAATACCTATATACTTTATCCTAATAAAGTAGGTAGTAACTTGCTTATTTTTCAAATTAAAATTCTAACTGATCCAATTAAAATATCAATTAGATAGGTCGTTTTTTTAAATGAATCTTGTTTTGAAGGACTTATTAATATCAGAATAAATAAGTACACTTCAATGTTATTTTTTATTTCAAGTTCATTAATACAAAGTTTATGAACAGGGTTCTGAGACCGAGTGTCTAACCACTGAGCCACGACGTTATATTTCACACTTTTAAAATATTAAAATAGGTTGTACCCACACAAGAAAAAAGTTAGGTAGCATCTCAAATGCAGAATAATACCTTAATTTGAATTCTTAAGCCCATAGGCACTCCTTGCCTCCTCTTACATTGTTTCTAATGAAGCCGACTTGTTACGACACTTTTCTTGGCCCTTTTTGGGGTTTACGACTTTCTCTAGATTTATTACTTACAAATAGTTCTATATATTTGCCCCTTTTAATTGCTGGGCCTCTACTTTGCAGTGGTCATTGTGAAGTATTAGCAAGTCAGAGGATAAATTAACAGACTTTTAAATAATATGCTCTGCACTGGACTGCTAGACATCATAGTTACCGAAAGCGCAGAGCAGCCGGTTGTGAGCAGCCTGCATACACCGAAATTCCACGGCTATTAGACCTAGTAGACCAGCGACTACCTTATGATTTTAGGTGGAGGTACCAGTGCACGACCTTTAGAAAAGGGGCAGTGGCTTGCGGCTCATCTGCCTGTGATCGTGGCTTGCAACGGGACGGTGATACTGCTTGCGTACTCATTACTAGTCCGTGGCCTCTCGTATATATAAGGGATTTTGTTAGAGCCCCGAACGGAGCAAGCACGAGTGCCGAGGTATTGTGTAACCTTTTAAAATAATCTGGTAAGGTTAGGAAGCGCCGAGAACGAGTACTGTAACTGTACTTTGATTTAAGTCAGTATGTACTATGATTTAAGTCAGTATTGGTCCAACGTAATCTCTTGGTGCACACGGGCGTGCGGCTTCATAAAAAAGAAGAATAACTATTTTAGATTCAAAACTCATTACTACCTACCTATTAAAATTTAACCGTGCACTGTATAGAAAAGATATCTTCACATCCGATAGAGTTATGATAATGTTGGTAATACCGAACAAGTTGTAGGTAATATGTGCGTCACACGCGGCATTAATCTCCTCGACTCGAGTGAGACTCCCTCGAAACTCCCTCGAACTTGCCGCGTACATTATTATGTTAATGTAACGACTTGTTAACAACGTGCCGAAGTCACGTGACAGTATTGTGAGACTGTGTATTACAGTCAATATACAATGTACACTATAAATTAGATAGTGCTTTTAATAAGATGTTAACAATGTAAAATTTAGCGTCACTTAATGTAAAATCAGCAGCCAAATATGGCAAACACCAAAACGGAATATCAATTAAAAACTTATTAAAAGTGCATGGGAATTTTTTAACTATGAGATATACAAAAAACTCTTTAGTGGCTCTAAAAACTTCAAGGAATCCAAATGAGTTCTAGCTAACAGCATCTTTAAAATCCTTACTTTTGAGAGCGCAGGTCTTTAGATTATGCTTTTGAATTTATCTGGATACGGTCTTGCTAATTTGCACAATCCAATAATTAGTCAGCCACCCCGTCTGGACCTCATAATCGTAATATCTGTGGAGGTATACAGCTTTTGTAGAATGAAAATCTTGTGGCTGTCAACCGACACATCCCAGATGGCCAAGCCGTATACAATTCGAGAATGCATTTATGAAGAAATTGGAGGAATGCACTATAAATGAAGTTGAAGAACTTCTTGTTTTGGGGATATATTCCGTGTTGGCACCGGCACTACTTAGCAGTCCGATTTGTTAACAGTTTTTCAAATTTTATTGTTTTGTTTTATTTAGATACCTTTTTAATAGATTGTATTTATTTTTTCCGATCTGCCTGTAGACTAATGTTTTCAAAATTAATGTATGCACACAGCGGAATTATTAATTATATTATATATATATATTCATTTGGGCCAATACTTTCTACATCGATCATGTATTTACACGTTTGTTATTTCCCAAAATCAAGACAAAATTATAAAGCCATCATCCAATTAAATATCTGGTTTTCGGATTTTTAGTTAAGATACTGCATGGAAAGTGCTAAAAATAAAAATAACAATAAATCTTCATCCTAAAAATAAAGTATTTGATTTCAACAGCTCCATCGATTTGAATCAAACCACTGAATACTCGTTTATATTACATCCCCTGAGCCGGCGAACTCCTCAACTTATCGCGAAGTCTGTCGCTTCGCAAACATTTGCTCGGCTGCAGGTGACCGCGTTATCGCGACTCTGATAAGCTCGCGCCACTTGTTGAATTACTTGGCGATAAATCCTCCTTACAATAACAATTACATGGCTGGGTCGACGATCTGATAGAAACCGCTGAGAAGCTTTTAGCTTCCAAATGGAATATTCATGCACATAACAACTAGTTTTTTTTTTAATTCATCTAAGCCAATACTTTCTACATCGATCGTGTATTTACACGTTTGTTATTTCCCAAAGTCACGACAAAATTATAAAGCCAACAACAAATTAAAATACAACGCTTTTGTACACCACATTTTTCATGATTAGCATCATGCCTCCTAGATGATTTTTGCTACAGCGACTACTTTAGACTATTCGATAATGGCGTTAAAAGATACATTCAATAACCTGGCAGCTGATAAAATATCATCCTAAAAATGAAGCATTTCATTTCAACAGCTCCATCGATTGGAATCAAACCACTGAATACTCGTTTGTATTACATCCCCTAAGCCGGCGAACTCCTCAACTTATCGCGAAGTCTGTCGCTTCGCAAACACTTGCTCGGCTGCAGGTGACCGCGTTATCGCGACTGATAAGCTCGCGCCACTTGTTGAATCACTTGGCGATAAATCCTCCTTACAATAACAATTACATGGCTGGGTCGACGATCTGATAAAAGGCGATGAATCTTCTTTGATACTGATTGTTTTAAAATGTATTATGGATGTAATTATTTGAATTTTGAGTTACTATCTGGTTTTAAGAAATATGCTTTGGCAACAGAAGAAGGTTTGTGAACTGGGAAACTCACACAATAATGAATTCAAATGTGAAAGCTCATTCAAAAATTTAGACTGCGATGGGAATTTCAACTTCCCAGAGATAGGCTACGAGCATTGAGGTAAAGGTTCAACATAGCCCGTTCAGGCAGCTTCAATAGCATAATCTAAGAGATACGAGTACCTTTGTGTCTGCGTGCATACTAATAGTTTCCGTGCAGTTGACACCCGTATTCGGAATTTAGTTAAGTAAGCTTTCTTGCGGTAATTGTGATTGTGACCAAAAAAAAAGAAAAAAAAAGAAGTTACAGTCTTAGATTGTGGCTGTGGTAATTAGTGTTGCTTGGCTTGTGTTGTTTTTGTTTATTATATTACGCTTGAGAAATAAAAACAAGAGAATAAACATTTACGCATATCTCTCATACATACCTCTCCATCTGTAATTTTGTAATAACAATTTTTAGTTCGTAGCTCACATGTTTCAAACCCCTAAGCTATGTAAATTCTGTCCCTAATATCCATAATCGACCAGCAAGCTCTGAAGCCACTAACTCCTAAAGTTAATTATCGCCAACTTGTACGATGGCTGGTCGACAAACATCGATTGCGGTCACCTGCAGTGGAGATCAGACAAGTCCACCGACTTGTTGCTGCTTGGAGATTACGACGTATTAATTTCTTGCTTGCGAGGCAAAGGATTGCTAATCTTTGTCTGGCAAATCTGCCTTGTGAAGATGTTCCATCTACTTTGTGATTTTGCAACATTTCTCTTTGCCTTCAGCGCAATATTTCCTTTTTGTGCATCTCTTTTTCACGCTGTCATTATCTATTAGTTATTAATCGAATGTTTAAATGTTAAGGTAGCTTTACTTCACTTTACCTAATACCGATCAGTAATCAAGGTGTGGAAAAACTGACACAGTGCTTTTCAAGAGGGACTTGGTAATGTTTGCACTGTCAGCCATGATAATAACTGTCAACGTTGCATGAAAAATTAATTAACAAGACCATAACTAATATTTTATGTGGTTCGTAAAATACTTAATTCAGATAACGCTTGTTTAACTTCATTTCTTACGCGATGAGACTACCTTTTAAGCATCAATCTACAAAAGCACTAACAAATCTTGCGGTACCATTTTAAAAAGACCTATCCCCTGCCTATAAACTGTCTCTTCGGGGCGCTGTTGCAATGATCTAAGGGCCTCGGTAGATCAAGATACGCTGGTGGTGCTGACCGTTTGAGGGCCAGTAACAAGTGGTACACGGAACGACGCCGTAAAATATAATCACCGGACATAAATGGACGCCCTGCGACGAGGTTTTATTCGAGAGGGCGAGTAACAGCGCTTCAAAGTTGTTTAAACGTCAATAACATGTAGTTTGACTCTGCTCATCTAAAACAGTTTAGGGAATGTACTCCTGCAAATTTAAAACGTTGTACCGAAAATAAAAACTATGTATAACCTACTTAACTGGATCAACGCATGGGCAGACTTGGTCTGTAACGATGTGAACCAAATGATAGGACAAACTTTTCTTTTGTAAAATACGAGTTCAAACACAACGCTTCGAACACATTGTTTTGAAGAAGGCAGCGTTGTCATTGAAAAATGAAGTTTTTGCCCACGCCAAATTTAAAAAAATGTGCAAACGAGTTTAAACTTGAGTCCATAAAGCGGAAGCGTACAAAGAATTTTATTTTACTATGAAGCCTCGAGTTGAGTTATTATGCCGCAAGAGGATTGACGGCGCGATGGAGGGATTGTAGTTTTATGAGGGTGCTTCTTTGTAAAAACCTTTTTGCCTTCAAAGAAGAATGAATGAACGTGACTGTAGTGGTTAACTGCACTATAGTTCAAGTTTGAGATTGCTCTTTTATAACCATAATGCTTATTGCCTTTCTTTATAAGTACAAACGTCTTATCAACTTCTAAGTAGTTTTTGCGAATTCGTCTACTGCCCCCACTTTTTGTAGGTAATCAAATCATAGCGGATTTCTCTTCGTAAACCCCTTTTTGTAATAATATTTCAGAAGAAAAACATTGAGGTTTTAATTATATAGAACATAAAATTAGGCACACTGCATGTTACGCATACGAAGACATTAAAATGACTTCAAAATACAGGTAAGTAACAGTCTGAGAAGTTAAAAGTGACAGCCTTAAGATCTTTAAAAAACAAAATCAATTTTATAGTAGTCAGAGGTTCCGTTTTCATAAAACAGTAAAGAATAAAACTAGGCGTCACAAAGGCTGTTGGCAGCATTCAAGAAAAAAAATGTAACTGGAACGACTAAGTAGTGTTACTTGACGGTTTTTCTAGGTTTCCGGTTGTTGCTCATGATTGGCAGCAAATTGTGTTTCATTTCATGTTTTATTGTCGTATGTGTTTAATACGAGAATATATCGGTAGTTGTTTCTCTTGGATCAGCCAACAAATCCTACAAATATACAATCGCTACGGTTCCGAACAAAGGCACCTTTCAAAAGACATGTAATGTGAGCGGTTCAGTTCAACTCATTAAGCGGTGAGCAGATTGTCGGAGTGACGTCATGCTACGAGGGGGATCGCGTCTGTGGTAATGCAGGGATTATAGTTTTACACTGGATGCTTTGTGGAAAGCGCTGAGAGGTATTGAAATGAAACTGCACTCGCTTGTTTTAATAGAAGCATTAATTTTAAGTGATCTGTGATGTCGTGCAATTTCGATGGTACAATGACGTAGGCAGAGGGAGAGGTGCCCGTGTCGCAGTTGTGATAGTGATCGGTGACGATCGCTGTTGTAAAGCAACACACGCTGGTTTGGAAATGGGATGGGTGCCACCCCGACCGAAATTTAGTGACGTGTATTTCGAGCATCTCCTAAGTTAAGCCTAGTCGGAGGCCTTAGGGCGGCCTGATAACATCTGACATTAAAGTTGCTTACTAACGTTACGCCCCTCTAACAATCCGCACAGAGCCCGCGTGTTGGAGTATGGCTAGACGTATTTAGCCCATTTATGTTATGTTATTTTATTATGTTAATGACGTAGGAAGCTGAGCTTACTAATTAAATATTTACTTTGGTTATTTTTGTTAATAATTGATTGGTTTTGCGCAAATATAATAATGATATTGATGGAAGCGCTACAGTAGTTATACTTGTTTATCACAAACTACTTTCGTAAATACCTTTTTTAAACCAATATTGTTGGTGATAACTCACTTTAATGAATATTTCATATCATTGAAATATCTGTGTATCCGTATGTATTCAAATCCCTTCCCTTGGCGTAATTCAAAATTTTGATAGAGTCACCCAATACTAACACAGCCATAATAGTAGATTATGCCACAAGGGCTTAAAGAAGTGTATTATGTCCCGGGCGTGATATTGAACCCCGAGTATGAGGGATTCTACGGTTAACTCCCGAGCGGAGCGAGGGAGTTAAGGTTAGAATCCTGAATACGAGGGGTTCAAGACCGCCCAAGACAAATACACTTTTAAGCCCGCGATGCATACTCTACTTTTTATACTTTCTGCGAGGCAATCGAAAGTAGTGGCTGAAAAAAGTAAGTGCTTAAATATTTATTTCAAGTGAAAATAGGTAGGTAGGTAATTAAATATGAGAAATTAGGTATTTATCAAAAATTAAAAGTGATGTTAGAAACATAAGACAGTTGTGCGAAGACATTGGAAAGATGAGTTACAATCTTCGGTACATTTATTTTATCAGCATAAGACTCAGGAGCTATTTGAGCGGTTGGCGCCTTTTTTCTTTCTCTGGCATCTATTTTGTTAGTGGCCAGTACGACATTCGAACTCAGATCTCATTGCACCTAAACATTTTTGACTACACGGTTGCATTCCAAATTCAAATCACTTTAATCCCTGGGGATTAATGAAATTCAGTACAACATTATGTCCCGGCTAGACCGTAGGGCTATAATGACTTACTTTAGGACAGCTTTACATGACACATAATGTGGCATTGACGAGCAGGTAGTATAAAAAATATTTTATTATGAATAACGGACTGTCGTGGTTTTCCTGGCAACTTGTTAATAGCTTCAGTAGTTTCTCTAGTAGATTGGATTGTAGCCCCGAGAATCATTAATTAATAATTTGTAATTGAAAAGCTTTCACAAACATTTTGTTGGTTGAAACTACTTACTTATTACTTGTAAAGCAGTTTTAGTGGCTCTCGCGATGGCATTCTGCTATATCAGGTTGGTATTCTTTTAGTTATTTGTTGATTTGGACTGAATTTAAAAACATAAATGTTTGCTATCAGTATTTCAACTTTATGTTATCAGACGCTTACGAAATATTATAAAGTGCCAAAAGAAAGTCGGGAGGAACCAGTGTCACAAAGCCCTTTTTTTGCAGTCAATAAGACGAAACTTCTAGTTCCCGACTGACTAGAAAATAACTTTGGAATAGCTCAGGCTACCTTATTTACCATATCATGTTCCTAACAAAACACTATTACTTACTTAGCGTCAAGTCTGAAAGTTGAAGAAGATTGACTTGCACAGTGTCTTTGTATCTCACGCTTACGAGGAATTTACACATTGCTTTTGTAATAGCAAAACTACATCATACTCATATTTAAGCCACCTGAGGTTTCAACTAAAATCATCCAGGTGGAATATGCAAAACGGGGCAGTTTGTTCGCTGCCAGAGCTTAGTATTGCTGCTTTGGTTACCGCATTAAATTCAGGGACATATTCGTACCTAGATAATATTCTCTCTTTTGTTTACATCTTTTCTTACTTGGCTTTTGGAGAGAACATAAAAATATAAGGTTACTTCTTTCTGCTGGTTGGTTTGTTATGGAATTTGTGATTATAGAGACATAATAATGACTTCATTTGTGAGTTCGTTTGCACTGTACAGTATAGGTGCTCGTTTACATAGTTACTGACTATGGTTAGTCTTGTTGTGTAATGCTGGCATTTTTTATGATTGTCTATTTGACGGCACATCATCAGGCTACCCATTTCTCTTTTTTTTGACAAATTATATTCCTTGCAACAGGGTGAAGAGGATTAATCGGGAATGTGTAGCCTGTCCTTTCGTTGACCAATCATTGTACAAATTTCTAACATATGCTTAAGCTCTAAAAACACTCACCTCATCGTATATAAAGTTGTCGATCTCCTCCAGCGGTCGTCCATACAGCTTCGGTGGGAACGGCTCATATTTCCGTGGCAGTCTCGCACCGTCCTCAACACTAAGTCTCCTACGCGGCATGAACCCGAACTCTCGGACGAGCTGAGCGCCTCGCGAGCCGGCCCGCCGAGCCGACTCGCGAGTGAACGGCGTGACGGCGGCACGCGGCTCATCTCGAGTCGCGCCAGCGGTCTCACTCGCGAACGTGACGCCTTCCAGCGGGATCCGCAGCTCTTCCCGCCGCGGCTTAGCCTCCTCGCATTCGGTGTCGAGCGCATCTCGCGACCGAGAGGCGACGAGCGGCGCGGCCGCCTCGGGATTGGTCGCTTCAAGCGTGCGCACGATCTCGCTGAGGAGCCGCGACCCGTCGATCTCCTCGCCTGGCGAGTTGAGCGGCGCCGGCGGCGGGAACGAGAACCGCCGCTCGTCCTCCTCCATGCCAAGCTACCACCGCCCTCCCATCGCTCCGCACTCACACACGCACACTATTTGCGAACTGGTATCGCCATTTTCATTGTTACTGCCACCTGCAAAGAATAAAATGTCTGTTAACGCACGATGTTCTTTTGATAATCGAGAGAAGTCCAAGTTATGATGACACAAGTTTTGAATATACTCATTTAATTAACAAATAATAGGAAGAGCTTCTTTTTAAATTACAGATAAATTTCAGCAATAAACCCCAATATGGCTGTTTTACCGTTCAAAGTTAACCTTTAATGTGTAACGGTTTACGGTCTATTGACAAAACTCGTCTAGTTAGGTAAAAGTAAAATCTGTTATACGCAGACATTCACAGTAATTGGTTCGTGCCGTTATCATACAGAAATATGTAATAACAATAACGAGCGTATATCCACTTAACCTTCGAGACGTAAGGTTTTTCGTAACAAAATTGGAGAGCACAAACACAGTAAGATATTATGCGTCAGACATTACCTACACGCCAAGATCTCAATATCAGATTTCAGGGACGGGTATTTTTCTTACTATTGTTTATATATCTGACCCGTTTAGTGCATTGGGGTCGCGGCTTTAGGTCTGGGTATTTCTGGTACCTTCATTGCTTTTAGTTTTCAAAACACGAAGGAAAACTTACTTTGGGACCAGCGCAATGTGTGTGACGTTGTCTCATATTTATTGTTTTCTAGTATTATTTATGTAGGTATGAGTCTTGTTCGGTGAGTTAATCCTACAGAGAGAAAAATGATGTTTGACATCTTTGATTAAGCATGCTATTTGTCTATCTTAATCCAACGAAGAATGTTTTTTACAATGATTAATGCAATATATTGTACAAAGTTTTATGGGAACCAAAACTTTAGTAATTACGGTTTTTGTAGACGTAGAAATACTTCTGTAGATTTTCTCTAACGACTTCTATCTACCTATTCTTGAAAGACATCATTTTGTACAAAATTGTGTCTTATCATCTTTGAACTTTTTTTAGAAACATTTATAGCCACTTACTGCATTTATTCAGCATTAACTGTACTCAGCGACTGATTTGTCTCTTTTAAAAAGCTCGTTTTATATGCACCGAACATTACTAAAAAAGGAATACGCTCAATTTAAACCGTTAATTTAACCCGAAAGCCTGTTCTCCCATTTACGTTATCTCCGCAGACTACAGGCGTTGCAAACAAATTCTTTAGACGCCTTCTAATAAACGGGATCCACGTTTTAGGGATCTGCACTCGAAGGGTTCAACGGAACCTCTTTGTTCTCATACTTCCGTCATCCAGTCGCCTAACCCGCCCTCTGAGCATCCTCCCTAGAGGGGAAGGCTGGGAAGCTAGAATATGTTACGTCGCTGACGTTTTCGCGGAATGCATAAGTTATAAAATGCGTAAATATCTACTGGATAGAAACAATACTGAGAAATAAAGATTTTCTGTGACTATATTACTGAACATCGTGCTGGGGAAGCTTTTTAAACTTTTGTAATTGGACTATTTTAATGCGCAAAATCATGCCTCCGCACGTGTCTGAATACGACACATTTATGTTGAATAAATGAATAAGGGTACTTCAATTAGATAATTGGGTTAGGCTGTAGATATGCAAGAGCAGTGAATGGTTTTCTCATACTTCACTTGGACGTATGGACTGGAAATTTACTATGAGTTAATTTTACAATTCGGCAACGGACTCTACACTGATGGAAAACACCCACTGATAAAAGCCCAAGCCGAGTAACGGTTGTAGGCTCGCCCTTTGGCACTTTGGGTTGAAATTCGCTCGGCGAAATGTGGGCTTCTGAAATTTCCGCTCTTTATAACGGTATCAATCAGTGCGCGTCTGACCATCCCGATTGTAAAAAAAACTGTCGTGAGCAGATGTGAACTAACTCATTTGTAGCAAATTTGTTTATTATTTTGATTTAGGTAACATGCTGAATTGTAACCATAGGACCCTTTCCCGCTTGACTGCTTTTAAGAAAGTCGAATTTAAGGCGCGCGCCGGTCGTATTTCTTAAACAATATTGACATACGTGATCGTAAACTGTTTATTGGTGAAATTTAGTGCCGCCTCAGCGCCACCGACAAAGGGTTTTTTCGAGCAAATCCGTTTATCTTAGGGAGAAATCTCCAATATGTAGTGAGGTGGACTGTTAGCAATGACGGATTTGACCAGGACGAAATTAGTTAGGTATGAAATTGGCCTTGGTATAAGGTCAAATGCATTGATGTCAAAAATAAGTAAGAATCACGTAATTAGCAAGTTACGTCTAATTATTAGAAGTGAGGATGACGTCAAAAATTAGACCTTTTCTTTAGTTTGACATTCAATATTAACAACTTCTTGACGAAATTTAAAGCCTCGCACTTTTTGACAGTTAAGTAATACGGGGAATGTACTCGTATTTGCGAGCAAGCATTCAAGCCGTTTTAGGTTATATGAAATCGGGCCTCGAGACCTGTTAGACGTTTTCTTTAATATCAGTACCAGTTTCTTTTTCATACCTTCTATAGGATTCAACGAGCCTTCATCATTTTTGAAGTGTGCTTAAAACATGAGGGGATAGTGGAAACACCTAAACTAGCCCAGCGGTATGAGCTTTGGGAACATCAAAACCATGTCCCTTTTTTAGTTTTATAACAACGTGTACACAGTTCTAAAATGTTACATAAACATATGTATATAGGCCGTAGCCTATATACGTTCCACTGCTGGGCACAGGCCTGACCTCAACTATGAGGTGGCGCGAGCCACACTCCAACATGCGGGCTCAGTGCGGTTGAAGGGGTGTCAGGTTAGTGCCCAACGTTAATGTCAGATGTTATCAAGCCGCCCTAAGGCTTCAGACTAGGCTTAGCGACGTCAACTGGGACTGGGACCAACAGCTTAACGTGCCTTCCGAAGCACAGAGATGCCCGGAAAATAAATCACTTGGTCGGGGCGGTCGCCCATCCCATTTCCGACCGGGCGTGAGTTGCTTTACAACAGCGATCGATCGTCGCCGATCATTTTCTCAACTGCGCCACGGGCACCTGAAATGTTATGTAATAAAAAATCCCTGACACGAATAAAAACCGTAGCATTTCAATTCAGTATTACAGTTCCGTGAACTTTCAACACATCAGCACTCCGAGGTATTCCACGCCGAGCGACATTCATTCTCGTGTAACGGGAGTGCGGCGGTTGTAACATCGCAGCCGGCAGATGGCGCCATTGTGCCATTGTCTCTCGCGCCACTCTATATCCGCTGTTCGGAAGCTTTTTTATGCGAGAGAAGTTATTCTGTATGTACATTACTGCAGATCACTTTGGAGCTCGAGTTTTTAATGTTAGATAAAAGTTTGTCAAGGCAGAAAGAAGATCTGCTAATAGTTTTAAATGTGAACGTCGCCTGATGATAAGCGTTTACCGTAGCCAAAGAACACGTGTAACATCAGTGATATAATTTGTACGTTTCTGACGCTTGTTGTGGAACAGTTTCTGGTTCATACATTTACATTATGTTGATATTCACCCTGAGGCACAAAACATATGTAAATTGACGCAAACCCACACGTGCTCGGTAGGAAGAAGCTTTGTCTTGTCATCCACTTGTTGATTGATTGAATTGATCGTTCAAAATGGCCTAGTGCGAATTTCATTCGGTAGACCGCAGCATAGCGTCGCTGGCAGGTGGGCGAAACCGTTTTGATTTTCTTCGGAAATCCGCGCGAACGCGCTCAATTGTTTTGATCGAGAAAACTCCCACTAAGCCTGCTGAACGATCTTCAACTCAATCAATCAGCAAGTCATGACAAGAAAATGCTTTTCTCCTACTGAAGACAAAAGGTATTGCGTCAAAGGCAAAACATTTATCTTTCCATACAATAAAATCTTGCGGCAATAAAATCCCCTATAACTTATCACTATCAGAAGCACCAAATTAACTGGCTTAGATCCGAAATACCTAACAAAAGGTTTAATTCCCCTTCCTCTGAATCCTGTTACTTTATAGCTTAGTTTTATGGCCTGATTTATTAACATCGACATCGGCCAAGGTAAATAGAGGTGGCCGATATATCGGATATATCCGACACTCTTTAGCGCCAGTGTCTTGCCGAGTAAATTGGGTTTACTCGGGTTTAAGTGCTCAATGGTGTAGGAATCGGAGTTATACAATAGGATATGTGTCACCATGGTTACAACCGTCGTTACTGAAGGTACGTGTGAACTAGTGTGGTCATTCGATGGCGCACTATTGTTAGACTATCAAGAGTGAGGGAAATAACGAAATTATTGTGAACATAATTTTATGAATAAACATATCATTATCATTATCATAATATTTAACGTAAGGTTTTTACGCCACGGTAACCGGTACAATGATTCGGCCAAGAAGACCATTGGGTTCGAGATCGAATAATATTCACATTCTTATATTTACAATACTAAGTTTAAGTTACAACGTTTCAAAGAATATCAAAACACAAGTTTTCATCCAATTACAACAACTTTGTGCTTGGAAACCCAACATCGAAAGAGAAAAAAAATTGAAGTATAGCAAAGAGTTAAGTCGAAGAACACAACAAAATTCTGCCGCCATTAGCGTGAAAGCCATATGAATAGCACAAAACAACGCGTGACCAGATTTTCGTCGCGGTTGTGATAAAATGCCGGCAAATTAAAAATTACTGGATAATAGAGGTTAGCTGAAGGTAGGAATTTAATTAATTAATGCAACCCCGCATTATTGCCTTTCAGTAAAAACAAATACGGTTATAACTGGTAAAACTCGAAAAATATGCGGCCCCTCGGCAAGGGTCACTTATCTGTGTGAAATATTACCGCCATTAACAGAAACCATTTAGGAAGATTCTGGAATAATGGATGTGCTGAGTGATGGTACTGTTGAATGCGGCGGTGGATGTGAAAGCCCAGTGTAGGTAACCAAGGATTTATTAACAGGTTCACTCACTGTCCAACATTCAGCAAATGGCATGACCGGGAAGTTAAAATATGTTTTTAATAGGCATTTTAGTCAGTTTTTAAATTCCATAGACACTTTACGCGAAGTAAAAAATCAGTCAATTCTTCTCCTTACAAGTCCATTAGATTTTGCGAGTTTTTCTGTTAAACCCAAGGTAGGTATTTGAACCTAGTGTTCTTACTCTCACCTGCACTAGCTGGTGCACAGGTAAGCCATTCCTGAAGTAGGTCGAAGACAACGGCTAGAGCCAGAGCACATTGCGCGCAGGCTTTATGGCCGTTGGGGCATATACGTTCTAGAATAGAGATCATTCGAAGGCAAAAGCAGTGTTCCCACCCGTAGGCTAGACGGACGAGTGATAAAAACGGCAAGATTCTAAAGCTACGAGTTGCACCCAGTGTTTGCGCTTCAAAATGTATGTAGCGCTGATAGTGTAAATTCTTTCAATGCAGTTTTAACTTACATTTTATTATTACAATTTAGGCAAAAATAACACAATTTACACAAATGAGAGAACTGAACGAAACAAAACAGAACCGAAGAGTAGGTATCAATAAAAAATAATAATAATAATAATCCATTTATTTCAGGCAACAAATTACATTTTAAGATCTTAACAAATATAATCGGCCCATATTATAAATACCTTATAGACTAACATATACAGTGTGTCTGGTCACCAGTGTCGGACCCGTTAGGGTTCAGGAATGTAGTCAATTTTATCGACAAATCCACTATTTTTTTCATCTTTTAAAAGACTTTTTTTTTAACTTTAAATTTTACGTTTCAAGTGTTTTTTAGAAGTTTTAATGGGTGCTATTGTTTTTTTAAAATCTACTTATTGTCTACTCTTTCAGCTGTCGATCAAACCCTTTTTCATGCTTGTAGGTTCAGCAGATCGGTGGATATTGCTAAATAAATGAACAGTCCCAGCCTCGGCAAAAGGAAAAAAATGGCCGCCTTTTTTTTAACATTTGATTTGGCGATAAAATTGATTATATTAATGTACCCTAACGGGTCCGACATCGGTGACCAGACACACTGCATATTTAACATAAAAACAAAGATACTAAAAATTAATTAACGCATTTCTGCATTTCATTTGGTATCAAACGAGAAGCAAAAACTGAGTTCCATATTATGAAATTTCGCAAAGCCAACAGCCCGTTATGCCGCGGGAATCCTTTCACCTAAAGCTGCAAAGGTTTTACACAGTTTCCACACAAAAGAACATGCCGAACCCGAACTTCATGACTCGTCGTGATTAATCACGTAGTGTATCTACAGTTAATTAACTCAAGTAAAATAAATATTTATTCTATACTAAAATTGAACAATGTAGAGAAACATAAATAATGTCTACAACCACTAGTAAAGTCTTAAAGAAAACAAAGAGATTTTGGATTTGTTTCAATAGATCTCTTATGTCAATAATATTGAGCTTAGAAATATAGCACTAATTTGCACAAACATTATGAAGCACAAAGTTTACCAATAAACAGCCAAACCGAAAGCCATTCTTCAGCTAAACTGCAACCCTCCAAGCAAAATAGCGGCTGTTTGCTTAGTAGAATATAGGTCGGCTGTTTAGGGATGCAACCCAACTGGTATATCGACAAAATTGAAATTTACTGGTGTTAAATCGTATAGATAGGTATTATGTCGTAAAAGTTTACTCCAACATACCAATAGTTTGCAACGACTTTTGTACGACTGTTTTCAGTTTCCAGCAATAGCTAACTGAAAATGGTTCGCAAGTGTTTTTTTTTCGCAGTTTACATAAATATGTGTCTCCCTATAATCCAGTACATTTAAAAAATCGAATATCAGATAACTCTATTTTACGGCAGATTTTGTATCCACGAGTACTCGTAAGAAACGATAATTATTCTCGGTTGATGAGACTGGGAGCCTTCTTTTACCGTGTGGTTACTTCTTACAAGATCATCACTAAGTGTTTTGAGTAAGTAGTTTTCAATATTCATGTATTTGTTTTCTTGTTTTTCTTATTATCATTGAGTGTATTAGCTGCAAAGCTGTAAGTTATGAATCTGATACTAACTAACCGTTACAAAAGATACAGTTTCTTCGTTTGTTAATGTTATCGATATTTCCTGTCTCGAACCTAGCGTCCCGTCCATTCATCATATCAGAGATGCTGTTTATTCTGTTATCTATTTATCTACAGAAGTTGGCGCGCTTTGATTAATGGGCTCCTCAGATGACCGCCTTTACAATTTTAGTAGCCACTTTGATTTTGAGTATCTAACAGAAAAACAAAAATACTTATTACAATTTTTGTACAGGTTAAGAAATATTTGCCACTAAAGTACATTATTAGGCTTTCTCATAACTCTAAACAAGCTTTGAAATTCAGACGCCAGCCTAGCTATACTGCTGAGTAACTGCATGAAACACTATGTAGGTATGTCTTAGACAGGTTCTAAAGCATCTTGCTGTTAGATTAGAGACAATTATTAAATTATAATCTGTTTTAAGCTCTTCCATAGTATATTTAATTTATATTTATGTTCTCATTAAAACATCAGACGTAAAACTTAATTTCATTTCTTAAAAATAAACGTAATTCACCCCAAAATTGTAAAGCAAATGTTTTGCAGCCCACTCTAGGTTTGAATTTCCCTTGAAAATATAACAGGTGAAAGTATTATATCTATGTATTTTATTAAGTGTGTAAATTATTTTCATTCGGTACTAAATCCTTTTACAAATTCTTCCTCAAAACATGCTTAGCCTGAACTATAATTTGTCAGTGCGAATGTATCGCACTGGCACCGCTGAGTGTTGATTCTCAAGACGAGAGGGCGCGCGGTGTCAAGGGGCGTACGTGTCGGAGCGGCCATTCTGACCGAGATACGTTGGTGAGATGATACACCGAGAATGGGTATGTTGGATAAACTATGGGTATGTTATGTCAACTATAACTTGTTTTTTTTTATTTCCAAAAACTAAGCTCCTCTTTTTTCGTATTCGTTACCGTTTTTTTTGAACACAATTTTGATTCAAACCTCATTTTACCAAGTCTATTTCGGCTCCACTCTAATATACAAAAAAAAGTAGTATTTAAAAAAGTAAAACAATGCGTCAAATTGTAAGTAAATGCCGCAGTTCACAGTTCATCGATAGTTTATTTATTTATTTTGCTACGAAGTTTTGAGTACCTTTCATCGTTTGGCACAAGTGCGAATGTATCGCACTGGCACCGCTGAGTGTTGATTCTCAAGACGAGAGGGCGCGCGGTGTCAAGGGGCGTACGTGTCGGAGCGGCCATTCTGACCGAGATACGTTGGCGAGATGATACACCAAGAATGGGTATGTTGGATAAGCTATGGCTATGTTATGTCAACTATGACTTGTTTTTTTTTTTATTTCCAAAAAGCTCCTCTTTTTTCGTATTCGATACCTTTTCTTCTAAAAGCACAATTTTGATTCGATTCGGCTTCACTCTAATAAAGGGCAGAGAAGTAGATAAGTACCTAGGTATCTACAAAAAAAGTAGTATATAAAAAAGGTAAAATAATGCGTCAAATTGTAAGTAAATGCCGTAGTTCACAGTTCCTCAAAACACGCTTAGCCTGAACTATAATTTGTCAGTGCGAATGTATCGCACTGGCACCGCTGAGTGTTGATTCTCAAGACGAGAGGGCGCGCGGTGTCAAGGGGCGTACGTGTCGGAGCGGCCATTCTGACCGAGATACGTTGGTGAGATGATACACCAAGCATGGGTATGTTGGATAAGCTATGGGTATGTTATGTCAACTTTGACTGGGATTTATTTATTTCCAAAAACTAAGCCCCTTTTTTTCGTATTCGTTACGGTTTCTTCTAAAACACAATTTTGATTCAAACCTCATTTTACCAAGTCTATTTCGGCTCCACTCTAATATAGGGCAGAGAAGTAGCTACCCAGGCAAATAATAAAAAAAGTCAAATAATGCGTCAAATTGTAAGTAAATGCCGCAGTTTACAGTTCATCGATAGTTTATATGATATTGTGAGATATATTGTAAACTAACAATGTTTATAAGAGCTATACAGTCACCAATAACTTAGTTTATTTTGCTACGAAGTTTTGAGCAAATTTCACCGTTTGGCACAAGTCATGAAAACTTAACAAACACACACACAGGCAGACTTCTGCATTTATAATTTAAGCATTTACGTTTACGTCCAGCGAAGTTTAGAGTCCAGAGATTGACGAGAGGAATTAGTACCACCGCTGATTGTTGATTCAGACTCCAGTTGTAGTGCAACTTCGATCTGTAGAGCTCGCCCGACCCTTCAACGTTGGGCGACGGAGTAAATGTAACTATTTTGATTGTTATGAGATATGTAAACTAACAATGTTTATATTTATACTGTGACATAAGTATACAGTACAAATCGTCACTCAAAATTTTATTTATTTTGCGGAAAAATTATGCTATTTCCTCAAGGTGGACATTTTGTGTACCTTTTGTTGAAATTTGACACAAGGTATGAAAACGTAACAAACACACATAGACAGATTTACATACTTCATATAATTTTATAAGCATGGATAACTTAGAACTTACTGTATGAACTATGAGGGGCTTTGCAACGTCCAGCGAAGTTTGGAGGCAAGAGATTGACGAGAGGAATTAGTACCGCCGCTGATTGTTGATTCAGACTACAGTTCTAGTGCAACTTCAGATCCTGTTGTGCGACGGAGTTAACATAATTGTCTTGGTTAGTTTGATGTTATTTCTGTCACGTAATTCAAAATAGGAATAACGCAAATAAAACCAAGTTACCAAGATTGCTGTTAACGCTCTGGACAAAGCTATGCACGCAGTATTTTTATTTAAGAATATTATCTGGTTTACTATCTGAACAAATCAAATTAATGTGCAGTATTTGAACGGGTTTTTTTATTTGTAACAATAACGGTGACGGCTCCGATTTTGAGACATGATTTCTCACTGGTACATATTTTTTTTTCTCAGTGGTAAGCGACTTTAAGGTCCTCTTCAAATTAGATAATTGTGTCGGTGTTATTTTTTCCCCACAAATTGTCTAACTGTACGAAGAAAATCAACCATCTGCGTGCAGTCTGACATCCTCACTACACATAACAGCAGTGAAGCACAAATCATCTCTATATATAAAAATGGATTGCTGTTCGTTAGTCTCGCTAAAACTCGGGAATGGCTGGACCGATTTGGCTAATTTTGGAATATTTGTAATGGTCGAGGGAAGGTATAAAAGGTGAGTAATCATGAGAAAATGCTGGGAATATAGTAAAAAACTCAATTTTAGTTTCCTCTTAGTAAATGTTATTACCTGTCACGTGACACTAAATATTTGACAACAGAACGAAGTCTGTTGGGACAGCTAGTCTTATTTAAAAGCGCCTTCAAGTAGACAAGAGGACAATCAACCCGAACAAGCGTTACAGCGCGCAGGCGCCAAACGTTTAATATGTCATTTCTATTAAGTGCCTGAAGTGTCTCGGGGCCACCACAAGCAACATTGTTCTGCCGTAATTGGGTGTCAGTGGGTTAGAGAGGTAAAAAAGTCGAATATGAATATGTATTAATGAAGAAAAATATCAGAAAAATTAAGACGTTTTTACCCTGCACACTATTTATTTTAGTTTAAATTTGCGAGATGCATTTCTTGGTTCATGTCGTTTTTCTTGCTATACTATATCTGTAGCTTACCTGGCTGTAAGGACTTCTCGAGTCTCATAAAATAAAAAATATACCGATTTTCTTTTATTTGAGAGCATTTCGAACTCGTTTACTGAACCATTCTTCCGGCACCAACATTCGGCAATTTAAAATAGCATGTTGTACTGTATAAATAGTTACTAGTTATAATAGCTATAACTAAATAGTTATTTTTCCTCCTTTTATTAATGTTCACAACTGAAGGTTTTATTCAGAACAAGTAACCTAGTATTATACTTGCGTTACTTACATTGTTTTGTGGTAGGTACTTTTGAAATATTAGCAATTTTAGTTACAAATTCATTTCAGATAGACTTCGCTGCTTCAACACTCTGCTAAGAAACCATGCGGCCTAGCTACCACACATCGCTACGACGCAGGTACGAGACAACAACAAAGAAAACTGTGTTCAGATAGGAATAGCACTTTTTGCCTTTTTGCAATTCATACATAGATACCTGACAGAATTTCAATAAATATAAATTTAAAAACTTTACATGTCATCTGTCATTTTGAGAACGAGCTGTTAACGAAATATTTACAGTTACCTAACTTCTGAAGATACTTGCAGCTATCAGGAGATCGCCCTTAGTTCAAATGAGGGTGAAAACCACAGGTAATCGTTTAACACTTAGCTCGGAATTGGGTTTGTACGGGGACAAGTTGAAAGTAATTTTCCGATACATTTAGCATAATTGTGTAACGCTGGTTTTTATATAATCTTAATGCTGCTTGAGAGCTTGAGAAGCCTGGCCTAGTAGCTCAACACTTTTGCTCGAAACACGGGTGGTCTTGAGTCAAACCTAACCAGAAGGTCTTACTTTAAAAAACACATACATAAACATGGCATGATCTTGCCAAAAAATGTTCAGAATATTTATTGAGTATTTAAACTGGGTATGTCTCTAGCAATGACATTTTCACAACGTTGCAAGCCATAATGCAATAAAAAATAGTTCACGTCTTCTACGCATTCCGCACCCCTAATACTCGCACCGAGTACAGTCAACCTCATCCCTAACGCCTCATTGTAACCCTCATATGGAACAAGCGTAGTCGCGGTTCACTGCAGTGAACAGGCGTGTCCGAGATCCAGCTGCGGATTAGTGATGTGCCTCTTTGATTATTACTTTATTTTTTATTTTATTCATTTATTTGAAACCAACGGCGTTACAGAGTTTATTTTATACAAATAGCAAATTCTTAATAGTAAGGCTAATAATAACAGGTTTCCTTTACATCATCAATCTTTAGAAAGTACATTTATTTTTTATCAAATCTAAATCACTGCATATATAATTCACAGTAAAATTTAGGTGATACCTATTTTACTATAAAAATGAATTAAATCGAGCTCAAATAGACTAAAACATAAGGTACAAACAAATTAATTCTAATAAAACTTGAAATAACTAATCTTTTGCGTAAAGTTGAGGCAGATCGCACAGCGCGCGGGGTGAGCCGACTCAGAGCCGGATTGGGACGAATCATTTTAATTCAAGTAAGATCAAGGCCCCAAGTCTGGCAATCAATTGTCAAATTTGACATTTTTTCATAGAAAATGTGTCAAATTAACCGCTTGAGACTCAATTACGGTTCAATTGAAGAGTCCAAAAATTATCAGACTTTGGGCCCAGATATGCTACGTTTGTATTGGGCAATCGTGGTCACACTAGTAGGTATAATCATTAGTAATGATCGTTTGCATATGGATATTAGTAAGTTACTAATCTGGTGTTCAAGAAGCATGATTAGTTATAACTCAAGATTCGAATATGAGGTTCATTCGCAATTCGAATATGAACTTGACTCTGAAATACCCGCGGTCTCCTCCAGTCACTCTTAAAATATTTTGTCGTTTTTTCATTTTATTACTTAATTACATTATAACGTTATTAAAAGGTGCGTTTCACTTTTTGGATGAAATTTAATTTGACATAAATTAATTTCCGCACCCCTTACTTTTGGCCGGTCTTTCACTTCCTGCTCACTCTTCATCTCCGTTGTTGTCGTTTTTTGTATAGTAGAATAATCACCTATCTTCAAGAGTTATTTAGTTACGTTGTAGTAACTACCTACGTAGTTGTGATGTGTGTTGTGATTGTAATGTTATTTCTAATTTGCAAAATGGGTATTTATTAAGTTAATGATCAATTAAGTTCTATCAATTAAATTAAGTGGCATCTTGTCAATAGCTGAAGCGACTAAGTTCGTGGTATTTTATCAATAGCTTCTAGTTGCATTTTTTGCTATTATTGACTTTGAATTAATATTTTTGTTGTGCTTTAGCTGGGCAATAAACAATAAAGTTAACAATTGGATATTATGGGCATGGTGTACAAACCCACAGTAAGTGGTAATATGCTCGAAGAAATCAAACGTCTTATTCCTAATACCTACCGCGTTTCAGGAATGACATGTGTTAATTAATACAACGCCATCTATCCGCCAATTTATGAACTAGCTTTTGTATGCAGGAATGGCTTATTTATACACATGGTTATATTAAAGTGGTTGCGGTCGACTATACAACTGAAAGTACGTACCGGCTAATCATCGTTCCCGCATAGGTATTTATCTGATTTATGTTCTGCGTGACTACATCCATTCCTCAAAAGTGATTTTATTGCCTTTCATCCCACGCCAATCTCAACCCTATACCCCTTGAAATTAGGCGCACATTACAATAGGTGACATGTGGAACGGTGTCATGTTTGCGCTGTATAAACTAGAAACAGCCAAACTAATCAAAAGATCATTATTAATTCGTCGTTAGAAAATTGTATTTTTTTCCAATAGTGAATATGTAGGTAAGCTATTGAATTTTAACTGTAGAAGGAAAACAGTTTTCTCTCAGTTTAAACCATTGAAAGGAAGAAATAGCTTTTAAAAATGTAGTTACTTTAAAAAAAAAACTCATGTTGGAAATAAACATAAAAATATACAGCCATAACCAATGCAGTATAATCGTTTGAGAATAAAGAGCTTTGAAATATAAAATTGGAGCTTTCGATAGGAGAACGAATGATTACTGTAGAAAAACTAGACACGGCTAGGGTATCTGCGACGTAGGCGTAGCCCAGTGCGGATTGTTGGTTGTATGTCAGATGTTGTCAAGCTGCCCTAAAACTGACTGCTTGTACTGCTTAAGGCGACTTCCGCAACTCGGAGATGCCCGAAAACTACATCACCCAGGTTGGGTTGCTTTAATTGTGAAGCACCACCACCATTGGGTGATAATTACTAATTAACTGTGACAACTGAAGCACGATCACACCACCTCTAAATCAATGTATATTAAGTATGTATTTACAAAAAATACATTTTTTTAATTATGTTTACTTGCTGTCCAGTATCCCATATAAGCATTTTAGAGTTGCTTAGTTTGTGACTAGATGCCGCTGTATGGCATAACGTCCAGGATATTTATTTATTTGTTTATTTAGTCTACAGTTATTCTTTTCAGTATGAATTCCAAAGCGCCACTCAATAGTCATACATGCATAGCACCGCGCAATATCTCAAAATGAAAACCTAACATTTCATAGCGGCGACACAACATCAATATCACTAGATCTGTGCTTGTAACGCGTCGCGCGATATCCATCACCGACTATACAGGGTGTAGCTATAAATTTTGTGGCCATTTTTCAAAATATTGTTATAACTAACAAAGTATTTCGAAGTGTGATCAACATTTTTATAATAAAACCCAGAACATCATCGGGGTTAGCAGTAACTAAAGTTACGATTTCCAATCTTCATTGAGGCTGACGTCGCTAGATGTCGATCGTTAAGCCTAGTTAGAGGTCTTAAGGTGGCTTGATAACATCTGACAATTAGGTTTATCGCTAACCTAACACCCCTTCCGACAATCCGCACTGGTACCCTATAGGTAGTAGTAATTTATCTAAGTAGCTTATTTAGTAACAGTTGCAGCCAGACTAAGGTGGGTTTGAGCTGATTACATTTGCAGAATGCCGGACTATTTTTGGGCAAAAGTGACAAAATTTGCCGTACCTACTGAAGTATTACCGACGACTCGGCAGAACACGACTTAGGCGACGAGCTAGACGCCTTTGAACCAGATCGGCTTATGAAGGCCCACAATAGACATGCTTGAAAGAGAAGAAGGGAGGCCTTTACCCAGCAGTAGCATCCCAATGGCTAATTAAGAAAAAATAAGAGAAAGACAGGTAAAATAGTTGTTTGTAGCGTAGTTTAAATGTTTCAGAAAACCCGTTTTTTTAGTTTTTATATAGTGAAAAATGCAATAAGAAAGTTTAAAAACCTAAGATAAGAGAATGTTTTTGATTCATTTTTGATACTTAAAAATATTTCCGATGATAGTTTACAGTTCACAAAACACGGAACGATCGCTTTGGAGCCGCAAAACTGTTACTCACACCCTATAGAAGATACCTAATAGCGCCGTCAGCGCTCCCCAGAAATCCCGCACTTCTCTTTCGATATCGAAAAACGATTTGGTGAGACTTAGACGGAGCTAATCCGAGCGATGCGATCACGAGTGCATGTCAAATAGAGCTAGCGACGGGAATAATGCGGACCGCAATCCGGACTCTACCGTCCTATATGCCTTTTAGCTTTGGAGTTGGAGTTTCTAAGAAAAAAAATAGTATGCCTTCAGAAAGCCCGATGAAAATATGGTTTTTAACATATCGCTTTTGGCAAATATTAAGTTTTCTTCTGTTAAAGGGTAAATTAAAGCCGTAATACCTTCTGAAATTTCTTCCTTTCACTTAACAGTAATTGATATCCTGATTTAGTTTCACGTACCGTACAGTTACGGTCACTTTTGCTGTGGTGTACTTAAACTATTTCCTTATACGGTGCCAAAACAATATAACAGCACTTCCGAAAGTTAATTTATTTACATCGATAAACATCTGATAAAGCAATTAAGCAGACTTCCTGTATTCGGGTCGATTTCATGTGATGAGCAAACGACATCAATTGCGACTTAATTAACCGAAGTAAACTCCAAGTAAATTCGTACAAAGTCATATAATTCACCCTCAATTCAAAACCCTGTGACTTCCTCTGAAAACTTTCATTGCACAGGATATAAACTCCAAGTCTTGTCGTAATACTCGAATAAATTAAAGGGAGAATCTACATGGAGTGTGAGTGACGTCTTTGTTCCCTGGGAGGTAATTCTCTCGGTTGCGAGGTGCGATCTCTAATTACCGAGGCATCTGGAGAGGCGATTCATAGTGTGTCGCACAAGTAATTAAAATATGTCACTGTCATCTTTACCCAACATTAATGTGACAGCAGAAATGAGAGAATTAATAGGACATTGACACTATAGTCCGTTTGGGTTAAGAATGCAGTAATTACATACTTGTCCTTTGACCTAGCACGTCCCCTAAATAATCAAATCGATCCTAATTAGAAAGTCAAGTCCACAGTGACCAGTTGAACGCATACTTTCGAACGCGTTATCGTTGCGGATCTGAGTTTTTTTGTCGGTGCAACAGAATTAAATTTAAAAACCACTGCATTCTTTACAACTATAGTTATATAAAGCAAATTTAATTGAACTATGTGGATTTTTTATTATAACATCACTCGTATAAAAATGACGAAAGTTCTCTGACATGTGAAGTCAAATTCACGGTTTATCATCATCATCATCATCATGTCGTCCACACCGTGTCCGGCGATGGCGACTCCTGCAAACTATTCAGGTTGGGTATTTCTGGCGATGGGCTCTGATGTGACTAGCAAGACCGAACTTCGACTTAAAAATTCGGTTGCAAGACGCACAGTATAACTGGCCAGCCGAATTGTACGTGTAGGTATAAGAGGGTTATAGAAGGTTACAGTATTGCTTAACTACCCTCCTGTATTTTGAGGCCTTCGCAGGAATCGGGTTCCACGAGCCCATGGATACGGCGATACTATCAGTAGGTATACTCGTACATCTCCATCCGGGATTGTTTCAGCGATGCTATCGCTCTGTAATACATTTTTAACTAGCACGAGTTTCTTTGTTTCTACTTTGCGGTTAGAAAGGAGTAGCATTTAATTTTATGACGCAACAATACTTTTGATACGAACACTTACTTTTGTTTTTCCGTAATAGGTTTTTTTTTGTTTTTTCTTAGGGAAAAAATATGTTGAATCCTATCAGACTCAGAGCCTATCTCCAATAAATAGATGATTTTTGCTTTTCGCTAGCGTAATGTCAGGTAAGGCAGAAAAAAACACTTATGTTTTTCCTACCTCTGGACCATTCTCAGCTGAGACGCAAAATGAACAAAATGTAAAAAATACTACATTGCACACCATACAAAGTTATTTACAGATGCCTAAGTAATTTTAGTGTTAATGTACGATACAGTTCTATTATTAATTCAGTCTATTTCAGACAACTCACAGGTAGAACTATAAAGGGAAAGGTCAGCAAGTGCACTTATACGACATGATTGATAGGTAAAGGTAGGTTGAGGTTTCTGAACCACACAACTTTAGAAACTAGTCGATGATCCCATAGCATACAGCAAGAGCATAGCATTTATCATTAACATCTGTAATGGATTATTTATATTGGTTGAGATCTAAATTGACATACTGAACCATTGATGGGGTGCCCGCGGCGCAGTTGTGACAGTGATCGGCGACGATCGCTGTTGTGAAGCAACACGAAATTGAGTGTTGTGTATATCGGGCATCTCCGTGCTTTGGAAGGCACGTTGAGCAGTTGGTGGCCCTGTAGACGTCGCTAGATGTCAGTCGTTAAGCCTAGTCAGAGGCCTTAGGGCGGCTTGATAACATCTGACATTAAGGTTTCTCACTACTAACCTTACAACCCTCTAACAATCCTAATAAGTTATAACCTAATAAGTTAACCTAAAAAGCTAATAAGTTTCATTTGAATATCTTTTTCAATTAAATTCATATTTTTCATATACCCAGTGTCACTCTCGCAGTAATTACGAAGTCAACGACACTTCTGAAACAAAACTCCATCGAGCCGTTCAAAACACACTCTCATTCAAGCGCAGTCGGGTAAAAAAGATTTCATAATGCGATGATAATTCAGACAAATTAGCAAAAACACAGCAGGTCGCAAGTTAAGCCAGTGGAGAGGCACAGTATAAACCATACAGTAGGCTATCTAAGGCCGCCCGCCGAGTTATTAGCCTAGCGTGCACACAGACACGCGGCACAGCCCGTCCGTACTGCCGCCTCCCTATGCCTCCCTATTTTATGCTAGCGTGTGTGTGAAATCGCGTGTGCGTGATATCGCGACACGGCGCGCGACGCTCACCTACACATTCGAACCGAGAGTGGCACGTTTGTATTTAGATGTTCTACTGTATGGTTTATACTGTGGCAGAGGCGCGATTAAGCCGCGAAGTACCTACACGCGTCTGGCGGCCGAGTTCGCTAATTGAGACTTTCATAAATAATACCAAATGCCTTTGAGCAACAGCCGGGGATTTATTTCGTAATTACTTCGACGAAACTGCGCGTATTGCTTGTATAGATCATTGGGGAAGTTTCAACTGAAAACTGATTATTCTTCTGACAATCAATGACAACTTTGTTTCGTATTATTTTATTAGTGCACAACTTTTTAGCCATGAATTATTATTATTTTTATGTTCCATGCACTAAGTTACATTTTTTTACACTTTTTATTCTTTGTTGATGACTTTTTTTGTTCATTTTGTGATTGCTAATTGGTAGAAATTGGTAGAATTCCGGACAGTGGTCGAGTTTTGTGTAAGTACTTAGCTCATGATGAAAATAATATCAAAATGAATCTTTATATTTACGTCTCAATCGTTGCTTACTCTTCTAGAGCAATAACTTTCCAAATTATTGGTATTATAAAGTATCAGATGAATGTATTTAAAACATGTGAGTCATTCAATCAGTAACAAAGTAAAACCTGGACCAATACAAAATTTACACCCATACCTACGAGTAATAGATATAATATAACAGAAAAGCAATCGTATTTTGACAATACAGGAAATTAAATGAATAAATTCAGGAGGCCGCGACATCTACATGGAAAAAAACGGTCAAGTGCGGGTCGGATTCGGTAACATGGGTTCTGCACACATTTTATTATTTTTTAATTTTTCGACAGCGATTCGACAGATTATTAGAGGTTTTTACTCAGCGTTCTTCAAAGGTGGTTTTAATGTCTCAAATATATTTTGAAAAATATCTTAGATTGTATTTATTATTCCAAATCTTTTTCGGCCTGTTATTTGGATTTTAAGTGATTGACAGATTGAATAAGACGAAGTTCGCCATAAGGGTTTCTTTTAGTTCTGGCATGGAACCCTAAAAACAGCGTAAGAATTTCTAAGATTCACAGTATTCAGGACAGGAACGTTCGGCAGCATCTTTGAAAGCTTTCAGTAGAATTTGTTAGTATTTTACGCTAAAAGATTGAAGTTGCCAGTCTTTGACGCCGCAAATTGTTCGGAGAATCTCTCAGAAGGAACATCTTTCAATATTACCTACTATTTTGTTAAAACGATGCCTTTTAACAGATATTATTTTAGATATGAATATCCATTTTTTGCTTTTGTAGATCTAATTTTCTGTTTTGTCAATAATTCCGAACATGAAGTTACCAACTTTTGAATCGATTCCATCATGAGTTTCCGTTCACACAGTAGCTAGCGTGTGCGTCTATTATTTGTATGGAATTTCGATACTTAGTTGTTTCTACTAGAGGCCCTTGACTAAATTTTAATCCTTTACGTAAGAAGTATCAACGGCGACGACGTCGTGCTAACTAGACTAGAATTTGCATAAGATAAAGCCTTTGGTAGACCATCAGACCTGCACAAGTCACACATCCTATCATCACCAGTTTTTTCGTCAAAGTTAGATATAACCTTCGAGATAAGGCCACCTTCATACAAGACACAATGTTCTTCAAAATTGGTCCATATCCGAAACTGGGATACCATTTAAACATTAGTAGGTACACAGGTCACACTTTAAACTTAAATAAAACACCCTTCTGCTTGTGGGGGGTAGTTATCAGTTTCAAGACTAAGAAGTATATCTATTGTTAAAGTACAGAGACATGATAAATGAACAAATAAGAATAAAGCATTAAAATCCAGTTTAAAATCCAGTTTTTTCACATGTTGGAACAAAACCCGATCCCTAAAAAAGAGCAGATATAAAACTCGTCAGTGACTACATCGCTGCAGTTTCACTAGTTGCAGTGCGTAACACTGACCAATTAAATCCACCAATGGCGTCACTATTCCAAAAATAGAGCTGAACTAGCGGTTGCAGGCTAAAGCTGACTAGACTTTTATGCTCACCCATTTTAAAAATGGAACATACGTCAGATTATACTATGTGCGGTGCTGGTCAAAAGTTTTCTAGTGGTCTGTAACTTGCTGAGATCTTTGAATGGAGAAGACTGAGACAGTTAAAACACTATAACTCAGGCTGCTTCCCATCAGGTGGAGAGAGGTCACCGTGAAGACCACTATATAAAAAAAACACAACTATTCTATTTTGCCCAACAACACAGTATTGTTCCCATAACTTACACTTTCAAATTTCGTTATAAGTAAACTGTAGATCATTTTCCGCACTTTATAGCATTTAATTTTTTTCCTGCGAAATTTGAATATTTAAATCCGTATTTATAAATTTGTTAGCGACTCCACCCCGCAAACGATTTTCTCGGTTGACAATGATCGGTAGGTGCATTTAATACTCACAAAAACTTATCGGTATTTCATTTATCTAGTAAAACACCAAGCGCTTTCAGTCAAAAAGTTTTAAAAGTAAATGTGATCCGATTCGTTAGTAAGTCTAATTCGACGCTAGCAACCGCGTAAACGAGTCATGGTAAACCCTCTGGTGTTGAATATAATACTAACTGATACTTAATCTGCAACACAGTGAGCAGAAAAGCTTTGCTGTGAATAATTTTCAATCGAAATCAATTCTGTATTGCAAAGGGATAATCCCTTGCAATATAGTGCCACTAGAAAACGTTCATTGGGGATCGATCTGAACTGCGCGTTTCAAATGGCACTTTAAACTTTTCTCTCCTACTATTATATTCACTACTTCATTTTTTTGAGTTAAATCATTGAATTTAATCACAAAAAAAAAAGGAAATATGCAAGCTTATTTCAGACGAGCCAAACAGCCAACATATAATACTTTTTATATAATTTGTTTTTTCTGCTTTTTAATCATAATACTTTGTCGGCTTCAAGTACTCGAGTACATCGTTTGTCCATTCATTGGTGTGCAGTGAAGAAACAATAAATGAAAGTACAAAACCTTATTTTAATGTTGTCTGCGCTATTTATTCGCAAATTCTATAGACCTAAGCTTCGCAAACCTAAGCCAGACTAAAAGCGTATTACACTGGTGTTCAAACACAAAACCACAATGTTGTGTTTGTATTCAGTCGTGTGGTTACACAGAATTGGCACAAATTTTCTTCGTTCAACAGTGGCGTGTGATTATGGATATCAAGGGCATTATTACAATCTCTTTTAACCTGCCAGTTTCAGTCACGAGCCTATCTTTTCAGCTGCATTTTATTGGCGCAAGTCATGTTTTGTGTGGTTAATAGTGTTAAAATAACCTGAATTTTTCTTCGTTGCTGTAGTTACTTATTTTGCATATTTTAGTCAATTTCAATAAATGAAAAGAAGTAAACTGAGCTGTAAAACGCTCAGAATAGGCTTGGCTTGACTATTTAAAAACTATAATATCTTCGTTCAAATAAACTTTGAAAGTACTTCCGAATTGACATTTTTATTACAGACCAAACCAAAAAAAATACAGTTTTAATATATTCATACAATTGAGTGACTATAAATACCAAGTCGTCGGATAATTGCATGCACTAAGAAAACCAAGCAAGAAACTCAACGGTTATCTATATACTCTTTTCAGAGGACCCAATGTTATAAGTTTTAAACTGTTAGTAGAATAACATTTCAGAATTACAATACTTATTTAAGCTAAGCAATAATAGGTTAGTTAAGAAGCTAAACAAGGAAAACCAGAGTTAAACTAAAACAGAAACGTATTTAATTATCCAAACTGCAGTTAAAGTTTTCTCGTTAATGAGGCTAAGCAAAAAGAATGAAGCAAGAATAGTAAATAAAATGAATTATAAACTCTGACGAACTGACCTCGTCTACCCCACTAATGATGCAAACTTCCATGGATTGAAGCGAGTCCTTCTACTCGTCGAAAGCTGTTTCAGAAACCATTCTCAAGAACACGACGTATAAAAACCATCAAAAAAGGATATCCACAAAAACAGCCTTAATTCTTCCTACTACTGCTGAACACACACCTCACGTAAACTATGAGGCGGAGCCATACTTAAACAGGGCTCACTGCGCGAGAGGGATGTAAGGTTAATGGTTCAACCTTCCTGGCAGATGTTATCAAGACACAGTAAGGCTAGGCGTCTGACATTTGGCGATGTCAGCCGGGGCCAACTGATCTACGTGCCTTCCGAAGCACGTAGACGCCCGAAAGATATGTCACTAAAAATTCGTCGGTCGGAGTGGTCACCCATTGCGGTCACCGCATAAAGAAAAGATGAGAAATGAGGAAAAGAGGGAAAAATGTCTGCTACAGTTTCATTAATAAATTATTTAATTATGTTTATCCGTTGTCTAAGTATCCCATAACAAAACGAGCTTTAATTAGCTCATCTTGGGGCTAGATGGCGCTATGTGGATGAATGTCCAGGTATATTTTAATAAAGTGCATTTATTCATGTTAGTGACACTTAATAAATAGAGTTCTTATTTTTAAATAATGTTCTAAAACAAACCAATCCATTTCTGTGAGTCAAATTATGGATGTTGGAAGCAAAAATAAAGATAATCCAAAAATACCGTCTGTATATAAATAGGCCAGCGGGCAAGCGATTATTCTTGACAAACACCAATAAATTTTAGCTTAACAGTTCGTTAAATATAGATTTTAACGAAAATAAAGCCCGAAGCTGTCTATAAGCGGCCATAAATATTTCATATAGTGACAGATGTGATACAGCCGGTCATATTTTTCGCAAGCTTTGTACTACTGTAAAATTGAGAGGCAATCAGTGATGTTAAGCTTCACACGCATGGTTGATTAGTGGGATGAGTTACCACGCCAACAGATAGTGAGTGATGTCTTTCCGTGTATCGGATGGCACGTCCACCAGTTGGTTTTGGGCCTCTGGCTGACCTAGGTAGACGTCAGTTGTTAAACCAATCTGAGGCCCGTTAAACGTATCCTTAAGTTAATTCCTTTGGAAAACCATATCACTACACCGAATTAAAGTCCGAGTACTTAGGCAGTGTTTAAGCATAGCTCGCATCACCTATAAGTAGTTGAAGTAAAGCCTGTGCCCAGCAGTGGAATATAAAGGTCTATGTTTATTCATATTCCATTTGAGTACTTTAAGTTTATTTGAAATTCATTTGGCTTTTTACAGCAATATGCAAACAGATTCCGGTTCCACAACCTCAATAGGCTTTGTTTCTAGCTCAACCCAATGATATTATAATAAAAAAGACGTAGATAGGTTTTGTCAGTACTGACGCGAAGTCAAAAATTGTCCACGGGGTACGACGTAGTTAATTTTGGCGTGTTATAACGTGTGAACAAGATAATATGATTATTTACTAGAGCGTAAACGAGACAGATACATGTTGCGCAATGTCTCAAACTTGCAACACTGTCAATGCTTTGCTGAGGTGTACGAAAAGTTCTGATTTCGGGTGCCACTTTTTTTACACAAGTAACCTATCTACCTATTTTTATTATAATATCATTGAGTTCCACGACCTCACTAGGCTTTGTTCCTAGCTTAACCTGTATTTGGAATTGCTGAGCACACAATCGGAACTCGCCGGTTCATTTGTCTACATTAGGGGCGAAGTTTATCACGAAAGGATAGATTTAATATAAACAAAGCGTGTTTCAGTAAATTTCTGGTTAATGTCAGCAGTAGGGAAAGGTGAATAACCTTGGTTCTGAAATGGTCAGACTATACAGGCAAGACGGCTGGTCCACAAATTTAAAGTCACTCAGCGGGCTATGGAGAGGGCTATGCTCGGCGTTTCTCTGCGAGATCAAATCAGAAATGAGGTGATACGGCAGAGAACCAAGGTTATCGACATAGCCCACCGGATTAGCAAGCTGAAGTGGCAGTGGGCTGGCCATGTTAGCCGTAGAACCGACAACCGTTGGAGTAAACGTGTTCTTGAGTGGAGACCGCGTCTCGGCAAGCGTAGTGTAGGACGTCCTCAGGCAAGGTGGAGTGATGATCTGCGCAGGATGGCTGGCAGGAGCTGGATGCGAGCAGCCGAAGATCGAGTACAGTGGCGTGCAAAAGGAGAGGCCTATGTTCAGCAGTGGACTACAACAGGCTGATGATGATGATGATGATACAGGCAAGGGTAGTATTAAGATAGCTGTAATTAATGTTCTTAAACCAAAAACGCTGAACCCCCTTTCGTAAAAGAATGAACGTGACATTGTGAAAGTGGCTCATATGCTAGTATACTGAAATCGGGGCGACTTTGGCTATACATTCGTAATTCGTAATGCAACGCAGCAGTACAAGTTTAGCAATTGACGTTTCCTGTCACTTACATGCAAATGTGACAGCGATAAGAATGATACAGGCATAACGCTACGAGTAGTGATGGGTTAGTTACCCAGCAACGTTCTATATAGTCGATAACGTTAATTCTGAATCTACTAATCTCTAGGAACCTCGTGTTACGTACTAGTTATGTTTGAATCCAATAACCAAATCTCACGATTACTTAAAATTTCATATTGTATGAAGGAATTACCAGCCATTCAAGAAACTGACCAAAAATAGCAGAGATGAGCCATCTTATTACATCTGCAAAATAAGCTCATCAATGAAAACTCGTTGATTCCAGCATAAAGTAAGAAGAATTAAGCTCTTTTGTAATTCCTAAGCTCACAAAATCGGAGCCCTCATTGCGCCGGCGCTGTAGTAATTACTTCGCTACTTAACAATGCATGACCAGCCCTCCTAATTACATTTTAATTTTCAGCACCCATTGTTTATGATTTAATATCATTCTGTATTCAAGACCAACGATTGTGGCCTACTATATTTAAAAGTCGACGCCAAGATGGCTCGCCGCAGAGTGACCTCCGTTCTCAGCTTCTCACGGACAGATGAAACTATTTTTGATATTTCAACTGCGGTTAAGAGTTCACTAATGTTTATGCTGAAAACATATTTTGGTTTAGAGGTAACAAGGTTTGCTTTAGGTAACAATCCAGTTCAAAGGCCACTTTTGTTGTGTAAAGGTGAGGGTGAGGAGGGTGAGCAACGCACTGAATGGCGTTGCTTAGCGCTGTTTCGTCGCAGCGTCAATCCGTGCGTCACAACACATAACGTACCTTCACTACCCTATTCCAAACGGGTTATTCAGAGGCACTGATTGTTGCCGTTATGTTGAACGGATCATCAGAGGCCCACATTTCTCCAAACAAATTTGAGTACAACGTGGTAAGGGGCGAGCCTATCGCCGTTATTCGGGTTGCTTTGGTTTTTTACCAGGGCTTACCACCACTGGAGAGTTAGCTGCAGATAGTACAATGGAGACAAAGAAGGTGTTTCAGCCAGTTTTGAACGATGTTTCATCGAATCAGAACAGCGCAGCTTGACAAAACCCTTTAATGAGGCCTGACCCTAACAAGTCACAAAAAGTTGAAGTACCTAACTACCAAAAAAAAAACAGTGCGATATCTTCTGACCTGTGTGACCTTCCTCCTCACACAGATAAAAAATCCCAACGCTTCAAAATGGGAGGAGTTATTACGCACAAATATAAATTTATTAAGCATATAAAATACGCTTGGTTCAAAATTTCACGCTAACTGTATAATCAACAACGCCGCAGCCAATATTTTATTCAGTAGCACGCAGAGATTTCGGGTAAGTTCAAGGATCACCATTTTTTAATAAGAATGTTTTTGTTTTATAACAGGATGAAAGACGAAAGTAAGAAAGAAGAAATTCGACCTGTAAGGACCTCGTCAGGAGATAGAACTGGATCAGAAACATTACGTTGTTGTTACATAACATACACTCACGACCATATCCCTAATGGGTTAGTCAGAGGCACACTGATTGTTGCCATCATGGTGAACGAAACATTCAGAAGCCCGCATTTCGCCGAGAGAATTTGAACCGTTCTCTGTTGCTACATAGATATGATAATCAACACTTTGCCCGTTGCGAAACAATACAAGAAAGTATACGAATCTCAGCAACTCCTCTCATTCCTTAGGTATTACACTTTTTTATTGAAATATTCTTCATGTATTTTTAAAGAAACACCAATTTCAAGTTTATGATAAAACATTGGTAGCAGAAGAACTGAAATGTCTCCTGCTGGATAAAATAAACTTTCGTATTAATTTTCATTAAACAATTTTATTTATTGGTTAACCAACGAATGTTACATTATACAAGTAATATTATGATACAATCACATTGATAGTTTGGTCTTATAAACTGAATTTACATCCACTTACAGGTATATACTATATTCGATATTAAAATGACAGGTTATTTATCAATCGCATAGTAGAATTGTCATTGTATTTTGTAATATCTCCGTCACTGACGACTCGCTCGTTGGTTTTTGTTTGGCTAGTATTGTAGCAATATTATTTTCGAACAACAAACATATCTATAGATTAAATAATAATTACTACGAGACTCCGACCTTGATATAATATTTGGCGCTTCTTCCAGTCCCATTAATCTTTCATACAAGGACATCGGTTGAAGATTCTCGCAATGTATTTTAGGCATAGGACTTATTTTATGGGGAATGCACCTGAAAGGTGCAGTTAAAATTAGCTCAACTTGCCAGTTTAAAATGCTGTATTGCTACCATTGATTTAAACAAAAAAGAGGTCCAATGGACCTCTATGCAAGCCAATGTGACAGCGACTTATTTGCATGCACGTCATTCATACGTCAATGTCATGCGCCAGTTTTCGAATTCGTGAAGTATGAACGTAACGTATCTTCCTCTTTTTGCTTATACCAATGATTGCTACCTAGTAAAGATGTAAACAGAACAGTTCTGTTTACTGTTTAACTAAATCATTAAGCAAGCTGTCCAGATACAATAACGAATGTTTAGAGTAAATATCAATATACTTATAGCCCTTACAGTCGCCAGATATGAGCTTTGAGCAATCTGTTACCAAAGGGCTACATAGAGAAGAAAACGCTGCGTCAGGGCGTTTTCACCGCCCAACGCCGCCCCAGCGCCGCCCAGTTCATTGTGCCCTGTTTATCTGTTGGTCTCCCTATTGAGCCGACATTCAATGAGCTTCCTTTGTCATAAAGTTACAGAATTACAAAGTGTTGCAGATCACCACTTAACGACATTCAACGTAAGTAGGTTAAGTGTTTATTGAATTTGAAGCCAACATGATGAGCAGATATGGGCGTCGAGCTTTTTATTTGTAGGCTACTGTTTCAAGTTACGAGTATACCGTTAAATTATTCAGTTATGTGGCTTATTACCACTTACTGCGACATATACATGTTATTTTCTAGGCTACCGAAATTACTACTTCTACAATTTCATGTTTGATAATATTGAATATGTCTCAAGAACATGCTCGTTGGACATCTTCAACGAGCATGTTCTTGACTTGAGGACGTAAAATGGATTTTTAAAAAATCTAACTTTACGTCCTTTTTCACATGGAATTAATAAATGAAAGATAATATAATTCACATCACATATGACGAGCATCATTTAACTATAAAAATAATTACACAGTGATGCAAAAACAAAAACAGGGAAACTCAACGAAACATAAATTAGTAACATCATAACCAAGAGTTTAATTCTAAGCAACTCAGGCACCCACTTTGATAATCTATCTTAATTACGCAGACGAAGTAAATTGAATCAAAATATCACAACATCTTAATTTAAACAGAATCTACGAGTAACTCGCTTCGAAAATTGAGTCGACAAAAATTAGCGAAAGTTAGGGAGTTATCTCAACCATTAACAGTTTAAAAGGGTTCGTACACTTCAAGTAGTTTGAAGGGATTTGCTTGCTTGAAAGTCTTGTAGCGATTGCAACTTTTGCCGACAACTTACTAACTGATCAATCACTCCGCAACTAGTAGGTCGACCGCGGCAAAAACATAGCACCTCATGTCTTATTGTGTCGAGATAAAATACATTCACACTACGTTGAAGCATCAACTCTTTACATTAGTGGTGCTAATTCAAATATCCTTTGAATTGGTAGCACTAATACAAGCATTGAACAGTTATGCGTCAGGACGTTGGGCGAGCCCGATGATACCGCCTAGCTCTTCACTAAAGATAAAGAGAGAAGCGTAGGAGTAGTTGGTCGATTATGATTGGCCGCATAGAATAAGAAAAATTCAAATAAAAACGAAAGATATGGTCTCAGAGTTTCATACTAGTTCCTCTGGAACTATCTGTAAGGATATGGTTAGTAAAAACTGTGACTGAGAACATTCTTCGGTTGATGAGGTTCCACGTGACATATACTAACGTGCTCGACCTGAGGAGGATTAGGGCATTACATCCAGACTAGATGCTACAAACTTGCTTACATCCGCTTATATTTGCGGCCAAAAAAAAGCCATTATTCGTTTTGATTGTTAGCGTAACAACACACCCCGACCCTGAGTAACGTTATCCCTATACCGTCCCATAACAGATCTTCTATGTAATTTCTCTCAGCGTTTAAGATGGTTGACTACTTGTTCGGTGATAGATACAACGATATAAAACTCTGATAAAAATATGTCTTTGCAAATATCATAAACGCCACCGGAAAAAAGTTGACCCAGAAAAAAACAATCGCGCGCTTCCCGCCATACTTTTACCTCCACAGATAAAACAGCCCCTTTTCAGCACAAAGGTTCGAACACACTAATTACGAAGTCGGAGCCGAGTGTCGACTCAAGGCCTATTTGTGTTAACTTGTAGTACAAAGGAACGTTTGGGATAGGCGGGGATAACGGCCAGTCACGCTACCGAAACAATTTTTATACGGAACACTTAATTGGCTGGAGTTTAATCAAGTGTCTTCGCGTGTTTGCCGAAAAAATTAAACTTTTAATAGGGTGGGGTGCGATTTTGCTTACAATATTTTTGGTGATTTTTCTTTTCGTTTTTGTTACAAAAGTAACTTTGTTAATGAATATTTATTCCAACAAGATGTTTTATTTCACTTCATTAATATTTTTAAGGATTTTGCGTCAGTCGACTTTATATTTTTTGTGGTAAGTGGCGGATAAAAAATTAAATAGATAGATAACTGATTTGCTTAACACAATTTGTACATTTTCATCTTTTGGTAGACCTATGCCAGATATAACGTATATTATAGGTACTTAAAAATAAAAGTGGGGCAAACATCACACCACAATGTTCTGAAAAAGTCAATCGACAAATATGTACCACAAATGATTGTTGATATGAACGAAGATTTGTTCTGGGTCTGTGTCTTTGTCTTGTGCTGTGTGGGAATCTAACCATTTGAGTCTCACTAAGCTCATTTAACCACTGCACCGAAGTTCTCGTCAACAAGCCGTCTCAAGCAAGTTCAGTGGAATGATCACGAGAATCCACTTGCCTTATTAACAAGTCTCGCTGACAGTTTCGAAGCCAAAACGACAAATACAAGTAAGAACTGAATGCCACTCATTAGCGCCCGAGTAATGAGGCAGTGCGGCAGGACAACGACACGACAGCAGCACGACATCGCGGCGTAAACATGCTCATTCATAGCGCTGAAGGTCGACGGTTCGATCGATGCGGCCCTCACGCACGCCATGCCGCGAACCCTTACTAGTCTTTAGGGAAAGGTGTACTGAAAAATATTTTTCCAAATCAAATCGCCTTTTATGAAATTTGCCTTAGGGCCGATTGGGGCAAGCTGTAGATTTACAGTACCCCAGTTATCTTGGTTTCTTTAGTATCAAGGAGACCAAAACCAAGAACAAAGGAACCAAAAGAAGAAGAGTTAAATGAAGGAAAGACTAAAGAAGTATGTCTTGTGAAAAACAAACTCTAAGTTTGCATGTAGGTATGTATTCAGCCTGATTGAAGCAGTATTAATAGTAGGAAGTATTCAAAATTATTATTTCTTTACTGTATACTTTAAAAGATAACATTTAACCTCTCGCGTTCCGTGAAACTAGACATAATAGAAAATCTTTTGTATGTGGGCGCGATATCGCATCAACGGGACGTGAGGGGTTAATTCATCAAAGCTTTTTTATGAAGGTTTGATAAAATAAATGCTGCTTGGAACAGACATTAGCGACGAATAATTATTTCCACATAGAAAGAACAAGTAACTCAGCGGTTATTCTTTACAAAAAGATATTGAAAAGCAATTTCAATTCCTGTACAGATTATATTCATGTAAATTAATTCGTCGTTTTTAAGTAGTCTATTTCTCTATTTTGGGTCTGTGAACAGTCTAACAAAGTTAAGCCGCAAAAGAAAGACTTGAGAATAATAAAGGCTATTCCTCATTTCCATTATGACTCAATTTGAACTAGTGCAAAAAAGAAGCAACCGGTTATTATCAACCCATTTACCAACTTCCATATCTTATTTGCAAAAACTAGCGTTTTGAAGTCAAGTCTCGAAGTGCAGTGAAAATTATAGGGAAGGAGTGAAAAACTTGCCTCTACGACGACGCCACAACGAAAAAACTTTGTTGTTGTAGACTGAAGTTGGGTGACGTCACAAAAACTTAGATGTGAGACCTTCTTTGCGGCTTGTTTGTTCAACCAACTTTCTAGATACAGGATTACTGATATTATTATATCGCTTTTAAGAAGGAATCTCTCTAAAATACTCTACAACGTTTAGGTTAGCTAAACGAAATAAATGTTTAGTATATTTTTTTGTTGCTCGTTACACAGTAGAAGGGACAGGAAACCATTATTTTTGAAACAGGAGAGAGGAAGTGGAGTGGCATATCTCTTTTTAAGAAACATTTGTGAAGATCGGTTAGCTTGATAGTTCAAGGATCAGATCCAACGGGGCAAAAGACGTGCAACACTGAGACCACGTGCTACTGCAAAATTACATAGGTATTCTGAAATATCCCACTATATTGTCACTAAGAACCTTTTATGTTGTGGTTGAGCGTCAAGTTCGTCACTAGTTAAAAAAATTAAATTGACCCCTAGTGTAGTGCATCAAAGCATTAAAGCTAACTGACCCACTACCGTAATTCGAATCAAAAAAGTGGCCCAGCTCTATCTCTCTCTTTCTGACTCCAAACGAATTCCAAATTCAAATGTATCATAAACAAATTAGTATCCCCGCTCCACGCTGCACCGGATGTGAGGCTGATTGCCAGTTCCCGCGGCCGCTAATTACCTCGCCGATAACGGGGTGGGGCGGATCCTAAAGGAGCAAGTGGCACGACCTTAATTATCCGACATCGACCTGCGTGGTGCACTGACCTGTCACTCTCCCGGCACCGTTCAGAATTGATATTGGAATTAAAGGTAATTTTAATTAATCATGTTGGACTACAGCTGATTGGTAACGATCGCGGTTGTTAACGAACGCCAGGTATACGCCACGCCACGCCGCGGAACGCCATAGGATGGGTGGCCACCGAAACGAAAGTTAAGTGATGTTTCATCAGTTCAAGCAGCAGCTAACGATGTTTTTCGTCAAGTCTAGTCAGAGACCTACAGTCGGTTTAATAACATCTGTCCGTAAGGTATGACTCTACTTATAGTTTTACTAGCTTTACCCCCGAATTCACAAAAGGCAATCAACGCTAAGCACGCGCTCACGCCCATGCTGTCCCGTAAAATGTCAATAGAACTGAAGGGGACAGCTATACTTCTGAGGGATGCTCAACGTTTGTGAATTCGGGTGTTAGACTGTTCCAAAAATACGCATAGGACGGGTGACAAGGCTTAAAAAATCCGAGACGTAGTTTACAAGTTGTTTAGAATCTAAAAAAACTTTCTTCAAAATCACAATAGTTGTTGTGTTGTGCATTGAATTTTGTTTGGTAACATTTAATACCCGACTTCAGAACGGAATGAAATGCAATCCGGAGATTCAAGTTTTGATCTCTTCGAAACCCAGTCTACAATATACCGCATTGAAAGGGATCGGTTCGCTCGTCTAGTAAATACGCTAACCTCCACCTCGCTTATACAATACTTGTTGCGTTTTTGCTCTTTGAGATATTTTCAATAGAATTTTCATTTAGCGTTATACCAGTGTTAGATCTTTATGAAGATAAATGAAGCAGATAAAGAGAGTAAAGTGTGGTTAGTCGAAAAAAAAAGTTTACAATTACACAAAACAGTTCGGAGTCAAATTGGCAAAACAGTACTTGTTTGAGGCACATGAAATACCTTCTCACCAGTGCTGGATTTGTATTTTTACGATAGTAAGTCACTTCATTTCCACCGCCCAACGTACCTAATTACTTTTAAGAAAAAATATACATGTTATACCTGCCACCTAATTCACAAACGCAAAACAACGTTGTGCATCCCTCAGTAGTATACAGCTGTATCTTGCAGTTATATTGTCGTTTTACAGGACAGCATGAGCTTAAGCGCGTGCTTAGCGTCGATTGACGTTTGTGAATTATTCGGGGGTTAAACAGGAAAAACTTAATTTCCCATAACAATCTGTATCCAGAGTGGAAGGTGCGATATTTCGACCTATATCCAAGTAAGGGTAAACATAAGGTAGGGATTAAAAACGGCAAGAGACTCAGTAGCGAGTTTGTTCCAGGCTTCACTGCTCGTTCTGCAGTTTTATAAGAGGAAATGTGACAGTGAAAACACAATTTTGGACCACATCTTCCTCAAAAAAAAAACATTTCCAAATTTAAACGAAGAATTTACAATTTTCGATACAAATGAGTTACTATGAGAATTTAACGTAACAATATGAGAAACCAAAAGACAGTTGATGAACTTGTTTGACTTTATCCTCTGAAATTAAGTGCGCATTTTCTAAAATTTTCCGCCTCAAGCGGTATATATGGCCTATTCACAAATCCGCAACTACAACTCACTCTCACCTCGGAGATCTCTCAATCTAGAAACACTTGCGCGGGAAGAGAGCTTCACTTCTTACCTACCAGCCACAAGAATCTACCTTTTTCGAATCGATTCGAGAACCTTATTCGAAAATCTAAAAAGTATTTAATGGAAACAGCTCACGTGCATACGAATATATCGGATTCTCGTCAGGATCAGTGTTTCATTGACCCTCGTTAGTCAGCAGTTAGTCTGCCATTCGCAGTCGGCTTCCACTCCGTTTGAAAGCGGACCGTAGAAACAAATCGCTTTTCTGAACGGTCAATTACATGTCCCAATGTGTACCTACATAAGTATAGGAACTGTGAAAAATGATCTTAAGAGTTTTTCAGAGTCGGTCTTGCGAACGTGAGGTCTATGCCGGCAGTTTATTTTGGAACCTGCCCAATTGAGGAATGAAGTTTCAAATAGAGGTGGAAACACATTTCAATAGAGCAACAACAGCCAAAATACTGCTGGACACAGGCCACATCTCAACTAAGAGGCGGTACGAGCCATACTCCAACACGGGGATCAATGCGGATTGTTGGAGAGCTCGAGAGGTCTAAAGCTAGTGAAAATCTTTACTATCAGATGTTATAAAGCTGCTCTGAGGCCTCCGTTTAGACTTAACAACTGACATCTGGGTGATCTAGCTTGCTAACGTGTTTTTCGGAGCATGGAGATGCTCGAAAATTACTTCACAATATTTCGGTTACGGTGGTCACCCGTCCCATTACCCGGGTAGGTGTGAGTTGCTTAACAATGGCGATCGTTACCAATCAGCTCTTGCTACTGCACCACGGGCACCTCAAAAGCCAATTTAACTAAATCACGTTCAAAAAAAACAACTTTTTTTATAGAGATTATGATTGTTATCCAAATAGTATTATTTTTAAAAAATGTTTTGGAGTATCCCAACATTTTCAGGAAAATATTTATAAGCGCGATTCTGAATCATCTTTGAAAAAGCGGAGTTTAGGAAACACACCGTCTACCGAAACAAAAAGTTAATTCACTTACACACATGACTTGCGCTTCACAAAGTTAGATTAATTCCATTCTAATTGAAAATAAATCTTCTTTCTTTGATAGGTTAGGCAAAAAACAAAACAATTTGAATTACTGAGCAAAAAGAATATTCAAACTTTCTAGGAATAACAATATCACACAAAAAGTGCTTTCCTGCGCTCTATCCGAATCCAACTTCATAAAAGTTAGTTGGTTTAGGTAAGATGTCAGCAAATTATCTCTCGACTCTTATCTCTTCACAAATAATGCGCTTTTCATCTTAACTCATTCTGTTTGAATATGGAACTCCAATCAATAAAGCAGATTAAACTTTCGAACGACTTTTATCCGAACTTTGCAAAGTCAACGTCCAACTCGTTAATAAAACAGTGCGAAATAAATATTGGTATTGAATTCAATACGGGCTGATTCAGTCGTTCGTTAACAGAGGAAACGCGGCTGAGACATTAATCATGGCTGTGACAAGGTGAACTTCATTCAAATATATTCTGAAACATTATCTGCGATGTTTTTACCGATAGTGCCACTGAAATCCAATCTGACGAGTTTTTGCAATAACGTGTACGTGCAAGAACTTTTCTAGTAATGTTTTCAGTGAAGAGAAAAAAGGTTTTGTTGTTGAAATCAACACCTTTTGCAAGTTGTCAACCCTTAAGGTGCATGGGTCAGGGCCATTTAAAAATGAGTAAAATACGTTTTACTGTGATCAGAGCCTGCTCGCCCTTCTAGTTTCCTAACTACCCACGGGTTACCAATTACTAGCTATCGAATTTGGGAACCTTTATTTACTCTCGACATTTGCGCTATGAGGTTCAAAACAGTTACTCATATTTTCGTATACCTATCCCACTCAGTCGAAAAAAAATCTCGAGGGTGTGACCGGTAAGGTAAACGCCATGATAATGTATTGTTCGAATCAAGAAACTTGACTAACTCAAGCGATCAAAATAACCGTCACATCACACAAGATGTAAAATCAAAAGCATCCCATGAAACGGGTTTATTTCCGAAAATCTTATTATGGAAAATTTTAAAAAATCTCGGTCGAGGTCAGCCAATTTCGGTTTAAAAAGTGTTTAACCCTAATTATGACGTCATAATCACTAGCCGTGGGCACCGCTAATCGTGGGAATTAGGTATCGATCCACGGCTACTCACCGTTCATGCGGAAAAATTATACACGACCAGGGTGACATTCGGGCGGCGTCGATGGAGACTGTCCTAAAGTTGATGCCCCAGGCTTGGCAGGACAATGATCTGTAGTTCACTCTTCGTATTGTTCGCAACGGAGATTTAACAGATATACGGATTATTTTGAAACGTTTACCTTTGGATGGAAACGGAAATTAAATTAAGCGATAACGTTAGCCAGATTCCAATAACATCTCTCTATCTTCTTCCTAGTTGTATTCTTCATTCCTGTATGGGCTATGACCACCCCTTTCAACCTGTTCGAGTTGCTGCTATTTTCAGTGCGGTAGTAATAGGGAGTTCGGTTCGTGCTGCTACTCGTAACAACATTTCTGTGAAAGTCAGCAATCTATGCCGTGGCGTTCTTAAGTTGCCATTCATCATCGTCATTTACGGTTGCAAGACTTCGTTACGTTCCGTTCCAAAAAACATGGAATTGAATGAAGAAGCTTAATTATGTAAATGAACCAAAAGAGACAGCTTCACTTTCGTTTTCTAGGAGGACTATTTAGCGATGACATAATATAATTAAAGTTAAATTAACAATTCTGTTTTCAATGCTATATGATACCATGAAAAGTTTAAAGATTTATTTTAGTAATTCATATTTTAGCGAACAAAAACCAGTCTCATTTATGCATATTTTGTACAGTCTTCAAATGCGTAAAAATAGAGAGACGATAGAATCGAACGAAGACCTCTAGTATTTCATTGTGAACTCTGCCACTACACATAAATTTTCAAATGCAAAACTTCTCAGCTCAGCTGTTCCGTTTCCCTCGCTGAGAACTTTATAACTAATCTTGTATAACTTTCAGTTCATCGCACGAAGGTTTGTCTCGACTGGGGATTCAGTGCCTTAGACAGAACCTCAACCTATTCGGCCAACCTTCCAGTCAAACATTATCAAATTTTAGTTTAGCCAAGTTATACTTTAGTCTTAGTAGGACTTTAGTCTAATCTGCAGCTGAAGTTGCTTGACTTCTATCGATCGTCGCTGAGACTACACAGCCGGAGTGTCTCAGACCTCCTAACTATCTCTAGTCACTCTGATTAATAATAATATTACTGGCAAAAGACAAGAAATAAAATTGAGTTTCATTTTAAGAGATTTATAGACGTTTCGAACGACATACGACTCGGAAATCGTAGTTACTGTCTTCATAATGATTTGCTATAATTTAGGTTTGCTACACAGGTTGCGGAATTAGAAACAAGATTTCACCACGTTATCAAACTAAGTAGACTCGTAAGCATTTTATAAACCATTAGTAGGGCCAAGTTGGAAATAACTTATAGCGATAATAAATAGTGATGTTGAAATATCGAGGACAGGACTATCGATGGGTCGCCTGAAACATATTAATTAGGTTACGGATAATAACATAAATGTTTTATTACTATTGATTGATGGCTTGTTATACTAATGATGTGTTCAATTTTAAACTTGTTGTACTGGTTCTGGGTCTACTTAATTATTGCCTCTGGATTAGGACTATTCCAGCTATTTCTGTCTTCGACATCGCAAACTGAAGTGCAAACTACTTGTCAGCCCAGAAACAACTTTCCTATCCGGTGGGAGAGTCACATCTATTTTAATACAGTCTAATTTGGAACTGAACGCGCCTAGAACCTATAACGTCCACATTAAAAGCAGATCTATGTTAAAAAAGTCTATTCCTAGTACCTTTTGCATGAGCAAGTTTTTTTCAGATTGTTTCTTTTTCCCGTGCTATGTGACCAAAACAATATCCGATTCATGCAACATGGAGAGCTTCATCTTCACAATAACCTCTGAAGTAAGAATGAGTTGGTCCGATGCCGATTGGCCGATCTAATCGATAAATTCATGATTCTAGTGTCTTTAAAATGTAACTGGGATGGTGGCATTGTGTGACAGGTCATTCCATTCCTTAGAATATGGTTGGGTAGGATGATGGGTGGGCCCACACGTCAACTTGGGAACAGGTGCCACCTTCGAGAACTGGTCTGGTAAAGTCTGCTTAGTTTACCCTAGTTTCCTGAATTAATTTCATATTTTATTTTATAGCATGCCAAAACTGTATGATAGTGTTGGTTAATTCATGTATTTACTTTACTGTAAAAACATTGGACAATTTGAAAAGAGAGTAACTACTGAGTATCTTGCCGGGGCTTCTCCGTAGAATCAACCTTCCTAAGCCAGTAGTAGAGTCACATTGTGTACATTTATTTAATTCATTGTATATAAATATCGTAGTTTTATTCGAAAGATGTTTATTAAGTGGTCAAAAACAAGTTTTTTGACGATTCGAAAGTACTTTTTCAATTATCTACTTGAATTAAGATTTATTGAATTTGAGTGTGAATACTGTTGCACATCATTAAAATAATTTAACATATTGCGCTGTCAGTATTTTCCCTATTACGTGGCCATCGATAGTCTATCGACAGTACTTTATAATGAACGACATCACTAATAATAAACTCAGTTGCCGCAGTATAAAGAGCAACGACTTTGTGGGCTATATTGCCTACTTGATTGCCCTTGCCTTCGCCTTCTTTTTACATAAACTTACACAGACAACTTACGTGATGGTGAATTGATCTGATAGTCGATTTTCAACGCATAACTTTTCATCATAAGGCTTCGTTTCGCTTGGCGTTGACGGAAGAATTCCAGTTAAATTTTAAAGCTCATATTCCTATGAACAGTAAATGTCTACTGGCTAGAATATCATACTCGAGATTTCAGTACAAGATATTTTTAAAGACTTGATTTTCAACGAGTGGAGGAAGTTTTAAAGTGGGTCTGCCTTACTGCTCAAAAAAAATATCTTGGGTGTATGTGTATTATGTTTGAGGTAGGTACTGGATCAGTCAATATACATGATTGTACATTGTATTATGTCTAATGTAGCAATTCTGGTTCATGTTTAGCCATTTTTGTATTTTAAAAACAGGCCCTCGCATGCCCGGATCACAAAAATATATTTTTTTCATCTTGAGGCATGAGACAAAGATAGGCCATTGTTGGGCAATATCCTTTCACTATCCTAGGTCAACGTTATGATACCCTAGAGGTTTTGATTGCCTTGCGAGCTTCTAAATATACGGCATATAACCGTATCTTTTGATTGCGAAGGCACCCAAGTGCTCCTATATCGGTTCCGTCATTATTTTTGAGGTACGGAACCATAAAAATGAATTTAATGCTGGAACGAAGTCTAAACAGGCCGCAATGTTGTTTTAGCACTACGAGTACAAACCTCCTTAGAAGTGGCTACCACTTGTAGCCACTTTATTGTATCTACACTTAATAAACTAGGTAATCTAATTACATGTTGTATAAATTGTGTAATGAAGGGGGGCACTAGTCCTAATGACTGAAATATTGGTGGATGTAGTAAATGTATTTCCACATTTTATAACTGATATCATTAAAAAAAATGCCTGTAATAGTTGAACCAAGCAAATGTTACGCTCGTGTTTAATTACACCGTAATGATAATTGAAACTGAAATGACATCGATGAAACCGTACAGCATGTTGTTTTAGTTCATGTCACTAAATTAAGGTTCCCGGGATTAATTATTCCGATAATCCCTGAAAATTCCGGGAATGTCCACGTTCATGGAAACATCATGTTGCAAGTAAATTTCATTTCGTAATTCAGTCCTCTCGTGATAAAAGCTTGGGGCTATGTTATAAAAATGTGCAATACACTGAATTTCGAGACAAGTGCTCTACTACCTGTGTAGTACTTCGGTCTCTGTAGGCCGAAGTTTTTATGACGTGTAGACTCCTTTACTCCAGTAGAATCTTTGTTTTGTCATAACTTTGAGTCAGAATCGAGATGATATAGATCTCGTTATATAATGGATAATGGTATAAACAGTTAACCGATTGTGTGCAGCGCGCAATCAGCCTCCTAAAGCCCTAATTAGTTCAACACTCCGATCGGTAGCTGCGGTCGCGCTGTTTTGATAGCTCGTTTGCATTTGACCTGCCATTTATGGCAAAAACAGACTTGTGTTATAACCAAACATGGATTTTATTGTTTAGAAATAGGCTAGAATAGGACTGTTTGAAACTGAAAAAATTGAATAATACCGATCACAGGCGTTTTTTATCACATTCTCTGTACCATGACCCACATGTGGATCATAACAATGGATTTTCAACTGTGATATTAAATGGCCAGGAAACGAGTTAAATCAATAATGCCATACTCAGTATTTTCGTATGAGATTTAATTAGGAAGAAGGAGAAAAAATGATTTAAAAATAAGTTTTGGATGAAAGTAGGTTTTGCGTTGAACTACCAAACTTCTTTTTCAGTACACGTAAGATGGTGTTTTTACTGCCCTATATTTTTTTGCTTCTTCTTTTTGGTTTGATGGCAATATCTGTGTTTACCAGAATTCTCCCCTGTATCTTTCGTTACCGACTTAAAAGACCTCATAGACTTAGTTTTTCTGGTTATATGAATGGGTATATGTGTACTTAAATAGTTAACAGATTGTGTCCAGCGCGCAATCAGTCCCCCAAGCCCCTAATCAGATCAACACTAGGATATCGGTGACTACGGTCACTGTTTAAACATTTTCAATTTGAACCAATGTTTTACCATAATCTACTATCAAAATAGTATTAGTCGCATGTGCATGTCACTGCACTGCACAGCAAACGATTTGTCATTTTACAGAAGATTCAATTCTTATGTCCATTGATTAATCATACTTACATTGTTGCACAGCATACAAGTTCAGTTGTTCAGAAGTTTATTCATCAAGTTTTCCGATCGAGCAATTATTATCTTCGACTTCTTCTTTTTGTGTTAAACTTCCATTTAACCTATTTAGTTATCGCTAACACCACGATTGCCAACTGCAAATTAGTGATCCCTAACATGAGATTCCGGTTGGCTTCAAAACTCACCTCGGTCGTGGTGAGGTCGATCTTAAAAATTCAGTTCCTTTACGACTGTGGTAATTTCAGAAAAAAGAACTAAGCCAAATAACCTTTTTTAATTATTTACATACCAAATGAGAGAAACACTAATTCAAAGTGAAGCGTATTGATGATTGAAGTAAGCGTGAATCACCGAGATGTGAAGTGACGTTAGCCGGAATGCCACCCGGACCCCGGAAATCTGGTCCAGCATTTTAACTACTCCGTCCCCATTAGTATGCGTATAACTTGTTCTGTAAAAGTTTAAAAGAATCCTGTTACATTTTCTTGTAAAATCTTAGGTAAGCCGCGACAAAAAAGATTTGCATAATTATGGGCTCATTTTGAGACCCCATGATTTATGAACAGCGCCGCTGACCTAATTTTTGTGTACATTTTTTGTCGTTATTTTTAACTTTTGTTCTTATTGTGTATTAAAGCCTCGGTGAGGGATAAAATGGTTCAATCCCTAAGACTGGAAAGCTTCACAATATATCTCTAGTTTGCCATTATCTGCACTTAACAGCGGGGTGATTAAGGCATAAGCCTGTTAATATTATAGCGATATATAGGTTTGAATGATGAAGGCCTTTGACCAGCAGGTGCACAGTGACAGTATCTAAGCTAATTACTTCACTTTATTTCATAAAAAGTGTATTTGATCTACCACCGGTCACATTATGTTTGGAAACTATGTATTTATAGTATTTCCATCGTACTTATTCAGTGTGTCTTCTGTTTAGTTGGTTAGGCCTTGACGATTTAGAAGTACTTCTAGCAGATCTATAAATAAAGATATAATTTGGTTTGATTTCCTAGTAAATCTAGCAAAGTCCGTCATAAGTTTTAAAAACCAATATACACACATCAAAAGTGTCTAGGGATATCTCAAGCATTTTCATACAAAGTATAGCTATTGGGGAGGCTGTAAAAATTAAAATATTGATACCAACGTAGAAATTTTTAGGACACAGAAACTGCTATATCTGCCCTTTCAGATTGTATAAAGAAATTCATTGTGGTAGCATTATTGTACAATCGTAAGGACGTTAAAAAAAAGACAGATTTTTCTTTTAAAAGGTTTCAAAATTTTAGCAAAATCAAACGTTTTTTTTGTAATATTCTTAACCTTTATCTTATGCCTGTTTCCTCGAGTTATTCTAAGATAATGCTGAGCATTATCTAATATCTTTGATTTTGCCAAAATTTTGAAACCTTTTAAAAGAAAAATCTGTCTTTTTTTTAACGTCCTTACGATTGTACAATAATGCTACCACAATGAATTTCTTTATACAATCTGAAAGGGCAGATATAGCAGTTTCTGTGTCCTAAAAATTTCTACGTTGGTATCAATATTTTAATTTTTACAGCCTCCCCAATAGCTATACTTTGTATGAAAATGCTTGAGATATCCCTAGACACTTTTGATGTGTGTAGCATTACTTTGTTGGTCTGCGGTAACATAATCAAATAAACATGACAAATCTCACAATATCATTTTTCCAATGAGTACTACAGGGTATTACGCCTTCAATTATTAATTGTGTTGCGAGGATTACCGGTGTGCACAAAAACATTTAATAGCATTTGTGGTGTTATGTCATTTATTATTGCCTTAATCCGCTAATGTGGACTTCTGTTAATGGAATCAGCGTGGAATAATGAACAATTTGTTAGTTTGAATTTTAGTGCATGTAGTTTTTATTTTTCCTATGTCTTTCAATTATGAGTTATGCGCCAGGTAGGTACTAAGAGTGGCAAACCTGAAGCTGATTTCCAGGCTTGCCACAATTTGAATGAGCAATTTGGAAGAACATGGCAAAAACCAAATTAAGTCTTTCACCGCCGCCGGTCACTTTAACAAATTGAATTCCTATTGTTTGTGACCGGCGTGGCGTTCAACGTGTTAATGACCAACAGTGTCAAATATCAACAGATACGTGGACGACATGGAGGTTGCATTATGTCATTGAGTAGGTATGTCAAGATAAAGAGGTGGCACGACGCAAGGAAACGCCTGGGAAAGCCATTCGCCCCTTTAAACATCTTATTAAAAGCGACGGGTCAATCTCGTTAAAACGCAAACTTATGCACATATGCGACCTTCCGATCTCAAGTATGGCGCTCAAACTCGGTACTTAGCATGTCAGAAGTACGTACCTACTCGAAGTTTGTCAGAGAGTTATGGAACGCAGTATGTTAGACGTTAAACTCGTAGATCGTATGCGTCCTACGGGTGGTGGGTCAGCATTCATGATAATTTCCCTAAAATAAGTAAAAAGTAACAATCCGCACTGAACCCGCGTGTTGGAGTATAGCCATACTAGTACTACGTTTCACCTCATAGTTAAGGTGAGGCCTGTGCCCAGCAGTGGGACGTATATAGGCCGTTTACGTAAGTAAAAAGTTGGTCCAGCATGCCATTAATTAAAATTATGCACTGCAAGTTATTGATGAAAATTCGTATTTGCATTGAAACGATTGGTTGGACATAGATATGTGAATTAATGTGGCGTTTAATGGCAACAGACATGACTTCAAGTCAGCGGGAAGTGATTTGTGCGTTCTGCATCACGCCTATAATGTAACGAAGTTTCTAATTAAGATCATAAGACGTTATATGAAACATATGTCTAGTGTTAATATTATTGAACGATTCATATACATTTCAATATGTGAGTACAAGTCATTCCTTTTGATATTAATATAACCCCCATTACCACGTTCAAACTCTTTTAAGATGGACCTTCACAGGCTCACAAGTCAAATGCTAGGCAATAAATCTAGCTACTTTTGAGATTTTACATAGACCTAGGAGTGTACTGGTAAATCTTGAATGAGAATTCATTTTAATGATTCAGACATTGCAGTTTATCACTAATGCCGGTGATTAAAAAACAGAGGTTTACTCTATGAATCAATCAATGCAGTAAGGGTCGTCTTTCAACAGACAATGGCTGTCTCTATAAAGCGTTTTTAGTCGCGTCCAGGCAACACTTGCACATTCTTTTGTTTTCTTTTCCAATGTACCTAAAGCTTAGTTATTGCTTATATTGCTATGGTTACATCAAACGTGCACTATATTGAAAAGAAAAAATATTTTTGAAACAAGGTACAAAGTTTTGAAAATAACTCAATAAAACCTTTTGTTAAGTTTTCTGCATCATTGCATTTCATACCCTTATTTTCGTGAAATTACTTACAAAGAAATCTTAAAACGTCACCAAACCCAAACTATTTTTTAGAATAGCTAAGACACTAATAGTAACTGCAACCCTAAGCACCTATAGCTATAACCAGTAAATAGACTAGAATTTAAAGCGAATGGCGAGCGTTTTGCAAGGCTGCCTTTAAGTACTTAAGCTCCACATTGCTTATTACCACATTGTCTGCACATTGCTCTAAAAATATTTCACAAAGCATTCTTCTTCATACACGCAGCTTTTCACGGTACCCGGTATTAGTCCAGGGTCCGATTGCGAGTTTTTCTTCGTCATCAAATATCTCTTATATTATTTATTTCAGTTCAGGAAAACTCCTGAATGGATTTGAATGGAACTTAACAACTTTGAATGAAATAATATAGCTTATACACCTAAATAGGACATAGACACCAATTTATTAAAAAAATCTTTTTTTTCTTACTTATTCCACGCAGACGAAGTCGCGGGCGGCCGCTAGTAAAAGAATAAAGTTGTTTTTAAGAAATGGCGCTGCCTCAGACTTCAGTATTCCAAGACTTTGTGACAGTGCGCAGTTGTGTGAACTCGATGACGAAAACAAACTAGCGCTGTGATCTTGGACTATGTATAAAATATTCAAACAATTTTACTCAACGTCCCACTGCCGCCCTGATATTTTTAAAAGCTCTTTGGACGCCAACGCACCCCTTAAGTGTTGCAAGAGTATCACTCCGCTGCCGTCCTTTTTGACGGGCCCGTGGCCTTAAAATTGAATTGTCACTCGAAACGTTGAGTTTATTGTCTTGGGAAAGGTGAGACTTCTTCAATTGTTTAAATTGAGAATTTTCGAAACTCACCGTCCGCGATGAGAGAGATACACAACGTTCTCTTGAGATGGAATTGCTGACTGATCGCGTTATAAATTGTACGATTTTACAACTTGTCTTGGGGATGTAAGGGGGCGAACCTCCATCTATCGCCCCAAGTCAACCTCACCTGCACGCGGTGCATCCTGCTGAGTAACGAACGAGGCTCTGGCGACCGACCGACGGCGGTATATCCGTCCTGAATAGGCGAGCTAAATACCACAGGCCGGTGACGGGCAGCAGCGTCACCGGTGCGAGAAGCTTCGCCCTGCGATCGCCAACCCGCCTGCCCAGCGTGGCGATTATGGGCATAACCTCCAATGAAAGCACGACAAAGGCCACGGCCCCCAGTTCCCGGCAGCCCCACTATTCCTGGTTATGGTGGCGACCATGGTAACGGTGGGGCAGGGGGTGCAAAGAATCTCCGGGCTACGGGAGGCCATCACAACCGACTGATCCTGGCGACGTACAACGGACGCACGCTGCGGCTTGACTCGCATCTGGCGCAACTCGAGGTGGAACTTGGGAACATCAGGTGGCACATACTTGGGTTATGTGAAGTCCGAAGAGAGGGAGAGGACACCATAACTCTCAATTCAGGCCACCTGATGTACTTCCGAGAGGGAGACCAAAAATCCCAAGGTGGCGTTGGGTTTCTGGTTAATAAGTCCCTAGCTAACAACGTTGTGGAAATGTCCAGTGTGTCGAACAGGGTGGCGTACCTCATCATCAAGCTCACCGAGAGGTATAGCCTCAAGGTGGTGCAAGTGTACGCACCGACCTCGTCACACTCGGACGATGAGGTGGAGGATATGTTCGATGACATATCGAGAGCCCTCCACTCCACTACCAAGACCCATTTCACCGTTGTTATGGGGGACTTTAACGCTAAAGTGGGAGTACAAAATAGCAATGAATCGGTAGTAGGATCCCATGGATATGGAAGCAGAAATCATAGGGGGCAAATGCTCGTCAATTTCCTCGAACGGGAGGGGCTCTTCTTGATGAACTCATTCTTCAAGAAGCAACCCCAAAGGAAGTGGACGTGGCAAAGCCCTGACACTATGACAAAGAATGAGATCGACTTCATCATGGCGGACAAAAAGCACATATTCAGAGACGTCTCCGTGATCAACAGGTTTAATACCGGTAGCGATCACCGACTCGTCCGAGGCTCTCTGAATATCGACTTCAGAGCTGAACGAGTCCGCTTGATGAAGGCCAGGCTCCGACCAACTCTGCTTCAAACTATCATGGGATCTGAAGCGTTCCAGTCAAATCTGGAGAACCGATTTGCTGCCGTGGAAACCACAACTGACGTTAACCAGAACCTTGAAAATGTGGTTCGAGTCCTCAGGGAGGAAGGTACGAGATTTTGTAAAATGCAGCGTAAAGGCAAGAAGTCGAAGCTTTCCGAAGAGACTTTGGGGCTAATGAAGAGACGACGGGAAAACCCACCCGTCACTTCGTCAGGGAAACGGACTCTAAACCGAGAGATTAGTACGCACGTGCGACGCGATCTCCGTTGCTCCAGTACTCTCTCCATTGAGAGAGCGATTGAGCAAAACCGGGGTTCAAAAGTGTTCGTACAATCTCTTGGAAGAAGCCACCTGACGAAGTTGACCATAGAAAGTGGAGAAGTCGTTGTCTCGAAGCCGGCAGTCCTTTCGGAAGTAGAAAACTTCTATGGCCGGTTATACGCTTCGCATGCATCTCGACCTGACCCCGGAAATGAGGACTCTAGAGCCACTCTAACACGCCACTACACCGAAGACCTGCCAGAAGTCAGCATTGACGAAATCGAGATCGCTCTTGGGCGGCTTAAAAATGGAAAAGCCCCTGGAGAGGACGGCGTTACAACAGAGCTGTTAAAAGCAGGAGGCAGACCCGTACTCAGGGAGCTTCAAAAGCTTTTTAACGCTGTCCTCTTTGAAGGGAGAACTCCAGAGGCGTGGAGTAGGAGTGTGGTCGTCCTGTTCTTCAAAAAGGGAGACAAAACCCTACTGAAGAACTATCGACCCATTTCCCTTCTAAGCCACGTCTATAAGCTGTTCTCAAGAGTGATCACGAACCGTCTTGCGCGAAGACTCGACGAATTCCAACCACCGGAACAGGCTGGGTTTCGGAGCGGATACGGCACCATAGACCACGTCCACACAGTGCGGCAGATTATACAGAAAACTGAAGAATATAATCAGCCCCTGTGCCTAGCATTTGTGGACTATGAGAAGGCCTTTGACTCGATTGAAATCTGGTCTGTTCTGGAGTCCCTGCAGCGATGCCAAGTAGATTGGCGATACATCCAAGTGATGAGATGCCTTTACGAAGCAGCCACTATGTCCGTCCAAATCCAAAATCAGCAAACAAGTCCTATACCGTTGCATCGAGGTGTGAGACAAGGGGATGTTATCTCCCCGAAATTGTTCTCAAATGCAATGGAGGATATGTTCAAGACGCTGAACTGGAAAGGACGTGGCATCAACATCAATGGCGAGTACATCTCTCACTTGCGATTTGCTGACGACATCGTCATCGTGGCAGAAACGCTGCAGGACCTACAACAGATGCTGAATGACCTGGCTGACTCTTCTGTGCGCATCGGTCTACGGATGAACTTGGACAAAACCAAGGTCATGTTCAATGAACATGTACTACCGGAACCGATTGCGATACACGGCGCCGTTCTCGAAGTTGTTCAAAAATATGTGTACCTCGGGCAGACATTGCAGTTGGGTAGAAACAACTTCGAGGACGAGGTGAATAGAAGAATTCAGTTGGGTTGGGCAGCGTTTGGGAAGCTACGTCGGGTCTTCACATCGTCGATCCCACAGTGCCTAAAGACAAAAGTCTTTAATCAGTGCGTCCTACCCGTCATGACATACGGAGCCGAAACGTGGACACTAACGGCACGGCTGGTCCACAAATTTAAAGTCACTCAGCGGGCTATGGAGAGGGCTATGCTCGGCGTTTCTCTGCGAGATCAAATCAGAAATGAGGTGATACGGCAGAGAACCAAGGTTATCGACATAGCCCACCGGATTAGCAAGCTGAAGTGGCAGTGGGCTGGCCATGTTAGCCGTAGAACCGACAACCGTTGGAGTAAACGTGTTCTTGAGTGGAGACCGCGTCTCGGCAAGCGTAGTGTAGGACGTCCTCAGGCAAGGTGGAGTGATGATCTGCGCAGGATGGCTGGCAGGAGCTGGATGCGAGCAGCCGAAGATCGAGTACAGTGGCGTGCAAAAGGAGAGGCCTATGTTCAGCAGTGGACTACAACAGGCTGATGATGATGATGATGATGATGACAACTTGTCAAAAGGACAATTTGAGCTCCTGAGGGACTTCCCCTGTAAATGCTTCTGATCTTTGATCGTTGTTCTCTGTAATTGATTTGGAATGTAATGTTTTTGTACAATAAAGAATATCTATCTTGTAGAAACTTATTTGGGGCTTCTTCTTGCGCAACTGAGCACTCTCAAAATCAACCCATTTTACTCCCGTGACAGGTTAAAAATATTGGGTTAGTTCTGAAATCCAACCATGAATAAAGTACAACTTGACCTACGCCAAATATTATGTTTGCAATGGAGCTGATAATTATCATGATCCATCTTACGTAAACTATTTGACGACCGATGTAAGATTTCAAGATGTGCCAGCAAACAGACCAAGATACTGGATTTGACACGATCTTCTGTATAAAACCTGTGGCCCTTACTGAAATTTGATCAAAATAAGAATTCGAAAGATCACTACCATTACAAAGTTGTTCCGCATAAGTTGACCTTCCTAAAAGTAGACGAGATTGCGGAATTAGTAGAACTACGGCGATGGGATGAGGATACGTCGGATAAGTACAAATCCTGGTAATCCAGAGACTTACTCGCGCCGGCGGCGGAGCCGGAAAATTGACTCTCATGCTAGAACCCTTAGGCGGCAGACACACGGTTCCACATCATCAAACACATCGCTTTGACTGAACAATACATATTTTTATCAGTCTTCCTGAATTTCTTACCGTATTCTTGAAGTTTTCTGAAGTATCTTCACAGTTTTTGAATGCAGGGCTCTAATATATAGAAACTGCTGGCATTTATTGTTGCGGCATTTAAGTGAGCTCGGCCGGTAGCCGTCTAGGCGATTTCCTAGCCTGCTACTTTTTGTATAAAGATAAACCCTATGTTTTACCTTTCTATCAGACTAAGTTTAACTTAACATTTCTTGTGTGAACCAAACATGCTCATTCATTTTATTTTTGTTACTTAAACACCGTCTACATAAGCTTACACCAGCTACCCTATATAATTATAAAAGTAATAGCTATTGATTCGCCACAAATGTAATCATATTTCTCCTATTTATGGATTTATCGTAAACGCTTGGTACGCTTACAGTGATAAATACAAACATGATAAACACTCGAGGAAAAAGTTTAAAAATAGTTTAAAATTTAAGTGATTGTTTAAAAATTCTAAAATTATAATACAATGAAGGGCACAAAGGTGCACTGAACGCCAATAAAAGATTATCATCAGTCAAGCATGATAAGATAAGCATATTATGAGGCGAAGCAGAAAAGTCCATCCCGCAATATGTCATTTGAACTGGAAATGACAGCTATGTGAAGGGCGCTTACCTTGAGTGACGTTTCAAAATTCGGAGGCAATTCAAACAAAGAGCATAGGTAATTAACTTTTTACAGACATTCATTTCCAAGCCCGCAATGTTGGCGAGGAAATTAAACCAAGGCATTTTTAGCGTCCCCAATTTTCCAACAATATTAAACGAGTTTTTAACAAAATTTGTTGAAATATAAAAGTGTTAAGCTTATTAAGTAAGAGTCTATTAGAGTGTCGCCATCTATTCTATTGCCATTGCAAGTAGGTACTCCTATAAATAACTTAGCTAGCACTGTTTTATTGAAGAACAATTGCAAGTTTACTTCACCTTAACGTTGTGTACAGTTTAATTGTTTTGAAAGGCGTTGTTTGTTTGTTCGCTTAAATGGCAGCTATAAGTCCGTGTTTGATGGATTGCGATTAAGTACTTCCAATTCAAATTGCACCTTGATGGGTATTGTGATCTAAATTACATGACAAATAACGCGACAAGAACAAGCAAACCATTGCACCACAGTCAGGGATCAAATCTTGGAAGAAAGGATTGAAAACTGGAAGCTTATAGGAATTTAAAGAAACTACAGCAATCTTACAATCAAGTGAAAACTATAATTACAAGATGAAGCTTTAAAACCTGGCATATTTTCAATTTCTTCCTAAATTGAGCCATTAACCTATTTTAGTGTTTGAAAAAATGATGTAGAAAAAAAAATACACGTACTTGATCTGAAGCCAGCTTCTTTAACATCATACAAGGTCTTTTTAATAAATCGTCCTAGTTTTCCTAGTGTTTTTATTGAAATCTTTTTGTTGCGTAATATCTCAACCATACTTGGAAAGGAAAAATTTGAAAACAACCAGAACATGATTATTTTTTTAAAGTGCTTGCGAAATACCTGTAGTGCATTAGCAATGTGCTTTTGCAGTAAGCTATCTATTTACTGCAGACGATGATTGGCTAGCTTGTATCAAATCCCAGAAGGTTAACCTATCCTCTAATACGGGCCTCTGCCTATCGGCGTGCCATTTGCCTATATGGACTTCTAATTTTGTGGTGAATAATAAATGGTTGAACTGAAGCAGAAATGAGGGTAACTCTGGGGGGAAATGAGAGAGTTCATGTGAACGAATTCTCACATGTTATTGCCAAAGTGCGCATTAGAACTGAAAAAACAACTGTAACGTTGGTCCACTTGAAATTTCTTCTGTACTTTCCAGGTAAACAAATTTTATAAGTTCATAAGGGTATACTACCTACCGTACCGTTTTTTTTGCTCCAGTTATCAATTTTGATAGACACGAGGAGACAAGCTCAAAGTTGGCATCCCATTTAGTTGACTTTAATGAAAATATAGAATCATAAGGGTTCATATTTCGCAAAGGATCGCAGTATCGAAAAATGGTTTTCAGACTCACGCAATATTTTTGAACGACCTATTCAACGACTACTGAGAGTGAGAATGTTTGCTTATCACTTTTCATGTAGAGGATAAATTAAAGTGTTATTTTTTCAATAAAATAATAGGTTGAATTGTAGTGACATGTATCTCGCCACATAGTAACTAAAATCCTGAATCACCCTATCAACATTATTCAAGTGACTGCATACAAATACAAAAACCCTACAACAACCGTCGGGCAGTAGCCCACCAGACATAACTGTCTGGTGGGAGGATCCTCCCTTTTCTATGTTGGATGAGGAACTGAACATCCTGTTCCTCACTATCCCCAAAGAATATTGATTTTAGCCAAGAGTTAAGTAGCGATTTTAAAATTTAAAGGTCGGTACGGTTTTGTGTTGTACTAAGTCCGAAATATAGCTCGCAGCCTTCACTTAATAGTCGAGTATTCAACCAGGTACCTACCTAATTTGTCTCAAGATTAAGTGGGCAGTTCACTAGCTAGACAGTAAACAAATAGCTTCCGTGTAGACACTGCCTTACAGAGAGAAGGAGGGTTGATTACCACCGGGAAGTCTATGCATTCACAATAAACCAAACTACATTAATGTATTTTCTAGTGCTCAATTAATTTTGCTACAGAACTGACGAAAATGGCTTTGTTGTAGAGCTAGGAAAATACAGGATTAGATATATAGATAGATAGATAGATAGATAGATATTCTTTATTGTACAAAAACATTACATTTGAAGCAAATTACAGAGAACAATGTACAATTTAGGCGGTCTTATCGCTAGAGAACGATCTCTACCAGACAACCTTCAGGTAGAGGATCGTAAGTGAATTAAATAAACCAAATGTGGGTGAGCTAAAATAGTAGAGGAAAGTACTAATAAAACTACTATAAATAAAGTAATTGAATTAGGTTCTTTAAGAAGGGTTTGAATACTTACTAGCTTACGTATGAGACCATAGGCTGCGGTAACCGCTTGATATCATTCGCAGGATCGCTTGCGGTCTGCATGTTATACCCAATATCGCCGAAAACATTCAATTCACCCTTTCTCAAAACAAAATCATTTTTAAAGCTCCTTCGTTCAAACTTGCGTTGGAAAGTTGAAACAAATTATACTCATTGAGTGTTTGCCCTTTAAAAAAAACAAAAGCAAATTTGGTTCAAAATGTTTGTTATTAATCGTTAAGAGGGTATTTTCCATTCTGACTGACTGCGAAAGGTGTCAAACACAATCGTTTTTTTTTTGTCGATGACCGATATTGTATACTCACTAGTTTATACCTCATTCTCATAAAAGTTCATTAAACCACTGTGCACCGACTGTTGCAATCCAATCACAAACGCAGGGCCCCAGGAAACGTAATACTAACTGCAAGTGGAAACACATTCCAGAGTTCAAATCACAATCGGAAAATCCTGATACACCATCCCGTCGAGAGCGAGACAACAATCACTGAGCCTCGTGTTCCGTTACAAAAAGTCTTTCACGCTAGTGCTGTCACTCGATAGTCCCCTTTCGATAGACTATCGATAGTTGAATAAAAGCAACAACCGTCGGCCCGATAGCGTAAATACTGTCGAGACATAACCATACTATACATAGTAGTACTTCCGATAGTTTTATCCTATTGATAGTGACCACCCCTCAATAGTATTGCTTGTACAAAATAGCCATTGCAGATGAATCCGCCTTATAACACTGATTTAAGTTAAACCATTCAGGTCACATCAAATATTTTTGTAAATAAGTCTCCGAATATTTATTAGCTACTTCAACCAATATTCATCAGCTATTATCTATTGAATAATAGCCTACTATCAAGAGCGCAACATTTCTACTACTAGGCTATCGATACCATTGATAGTATCAATTGTTCTAACAATAATCATAGCCGATACTAAAGATAGTATTGTAGTATGTTGATACTTTTGTACCAAACAGCTATAGATACTATATCGATAGTATCAATCGGCCTATCGACATTATAGATGATTTTCGAAGTCAACTTTCGATAGTTTGGCAACACTCGCCCTTACTGGCATTTGGCAAAGTTTCGAAAGTTTATTCTCACAAAGCATCGCGTTGGCGGCGCAAAAACATAATTACAAATGGAAACAGCCTACGGCGGCGTTTGTAGTTTCCGGTTTTTGTCGTATTAAACGCCAGTCGGCGCAAATATTTTTATAGGAGCCGTCGGCGCCTTTGTTTAGCAGCAGTTTTAGGGTAATGCTCTATTAGTAGGCTTTAATTAATAACAAAATGAAAGCGCCTGAACTGATGACTGATGAGGCAGAATTTCTGAAATGGAGACTATTTCTTCTGATAGCAACCGTTACGTGGGATGTTAAGGGGGACGACTTAATAAACGTCGTAAGTATTCAGCTGATGCAAGTTGTCTATAACTACCCACTCTGGCAATCTATGGGGTAAGCTTTGATTTAAGATTGGATTACTTATAATACTGTAAAGAAAGTAAGGTTTAATGTCGTCAAAGGGAGGGAAATCGACGAACTAGTTTTAATAAACCAAGTTTGGCTATCTTTTTGGTTTGATACTTATCGTGATGATTCAAAGTTAAAATATATTGCTTCCTCTTTATGGATCATTTCAACAGAACACCATTTTCACGAATAGGTCAGCTACAATATTCGCGAGGTTTGCACACTTTATATAAACTAGTTAGATAGATAGACAATATTATAACAACTACAATAATTTATAGACAAGTATAAATGCACTGCAAAAGTGACATCTTCCAACAAGCCACAAGTAGAGCAAAATTGTGGAGAAGGGTAGGCAAATACACAAAAATAGAATAACCAACCAGGGATTTAATGCAGACGTATACATACAAACAACAATGTAACGTTGAGTATAACGTAAATTACTAATAAAACTAATGAAATCTTGAGATAAACTGCGTCAGTAAATAAGAATCTGTTCGGTCTCCTTGAGAGGGCCACGACTCCTGACCTTTGTCCCCTCGGAGGGCAAATGACATCTAATGCCGATACAAGCTAAGACAAACACCCACACACTTGTTACGCTCATAGCAGTGCGCTACTTAAAATAAACAATATTATATTATTATCATTTTTAGCATTTTCCACGTAACTTTATTAGAGATCCGAAAACCAGAAAAAGACATTCGGTCGTGGCTTCAGGCGGGAATCGAACCCGCGTCTTTGGAAAACCGGCCGACTGCTCTTAGAATTAAGCTACCGAGACCATTATTAGACCCGCTGAATTTTTCTGGTATATTAAGCCTATGAGCCAGGGTGATTCCATCAATTTTAAAGGCAGATATCCATTTAACAACACAAACATACAAACAATATCAAACCTTCTGATCAATATCGTTCTTGCAAGAAGCTCGGACCAAACTCCCTCACTGCTGTTATACCTTGCGGTTGCATTGAGTTTGACAACTATCCTTTTTTTACGCAATTTTACTATTATCATACATGCGAAAGTTTGTATGTGTGGATGTGCCGTGTTGCTCTATCACGTAAAAACTACTGGATGGATTTTAAGGAAACTTTGCAATAATTAACTTATGCACCTGAATAGCACACAGGTTACAATTTATAGAGATATATCACATTTATTTCTTAACCTAAGTTCACACGAACAAAGTCGCGGACGGCCGCGAGTAGTTGAAGGATAAATATAAATGTGATCTGTGTGTTAAGTCTAGACAGAGGCCTTAGGGCGGCTTTATAACTTCTGACATTAAGGTTGCTCACTAACCTTAAAGCCCTCCAACAAGCCGCACTGAGCCCGCGTGTTGGAATATGGCTCGTTCCGCCTCAAAGTTGAGGTGAGGCCTGTGCCCAGCAGTGGCACGTATATAGGCCGTTTATCTTTTATGTTTATGTGTGTTTGAAAGTGAGCTTCTGAATGTTCATGATGGCGGCGGCAATCCGTAAGCCTCTGACTAACCTGTATTTCTTTAAGGAATATAAATATTCAAATACTATTTGAATTGCCCTAATATAAGTAGAGTAGCCTATTATTAGCAAAATCAATTTAAGCAGGCTTACAAAGCGTAACGGCGCCAGTTCCATAACGTTTAATGGCATTTGAAAACGACCTCAACTTCTTTGACCTTATCCGAGGCAACAATGGCGTTTATTAAGAGAATCCTGCCCCTCGTTAGTGCAGTGCAGTGCAGTGTGCACCAAGATACGATCCATAAATCGAATCCGCCCTGGCGCAGCTGGTAAAAGGTAGCTTTTATATCTTCCTAAGGCAATACCAACCATAATGACATCTGTATCATCATAACATCGTCATATCTTTTAAATAAACTAACAGAATGAGTTTTATCAAAAGCAATTGGAGGAAGTCACGTAGAATAATTTTGTATGTATTGGATATGTACTGAAAGTTTTTCAAATTAGCTGACACTTTACAAAGCCTTTCGAATTGCTTCAGAAATCGTAGCCGTGCTTGCTTAGTTTTTCATATGCAAGGCAAGGACCATACGTTTTCACTTACAAGTTAATTAAATGGCTGTCTATAATGAACAATAGCAGTAAGTAAATTAAATTCACCGTTATAGTGAGATTGTGCTGAAATGCGTGAAAAAAATACCTAATACCTACTCGCATTGCGGACCTTTCAGCCGTAAAGCCCGAAACAAGCTTAAAATTGTATCCACAGCGGCCTATTCATTCTATTCAGTCTTTTATTCATTTTGGCGCGTTCGGGTTCGTTACCTTCCTGGGCAAATCGTGTACAATTACAATAATATTATAACTGGTAGGACGTGGGCGGACGCCCACCCGTCAGGTGGTCGGACGACATCGTAAAGGTCACAGGTCACAGTTCAAAAGGTGCCGACCGCCCACTACTGTGAATGCTCATGGGGGATGACAATATTATGCAGTGGATGACTTTCAGCTGCAATTGAAGATAATGACTGGTGTTTAGTAAGTGAAATATTATAAAACTTAATTTACTAGCTATGTGCATCAATTGGAAGTACTTCACTGAAAATACTGTTTCAGTTTATCAACTCTATAGCCTAGGTGGTTTGGTACACTATTTGACCATTATGAACAGGCTATAAAAGCAGCAGCCATAGATAGTACCAGTTCTTTTCAGTTTGATCATACAAATAAATACATAACATAAATTGCCCATATACGTCCCACTGCTGGACAGTCTTGTTGGAGGGGTGTAAAGTTAGTGAGCAACCTTAATGTCAGATGTTATCAAGCCGCCCTAAGGCCTCTGACTAGGCTTAACGACTGACATCTAGCGACGTCAACCGAGACCAACTGCTTAACGTGCCTTCCGAAGCACGGAGATGCCCGAAAACTGCATCACAAAATTTCAGTCGGTGTGGTCCGACCCGGCGTGTGTTGCTTAACAATAGCGATCGTTGCCCATCCACTACCACAAACGCGTCACGGCGCCTCCACTAATAAATATACAAACACAAATAAATGCCGTTTTTTTAAAATTTTATGACTAGTAGCTATTCAGTAATAAAAACTTAAAATAAAACAATCCAACCACACAACATCAACATCAACAAACAACACATTCATAATCATTTAGAATTGCTGAATAGTGCGCCGTTCCCGATCCGTGCCCCATCCGGGCTTGTTATCATAGAAAAAGGCTCGCACTTTATCCAGCAACAAGCTCACGGGCAAACAAATGGCCCTCCTGTTTATAACACAATACCTCACCGACCCTTGCCCTAGCTAGCTAGATGGTTTGGTATACTACATACATACATAAACGGCCTATATACGTCCCACTGCTGGGCACGGGCCTCACCTCAACTATGAGGTGAATTGGACTATACTCCAACACGCGGGCTCAGTGCGGATAGTTAGTGAGCAACCTTAATGTCAGATGTCATCAAGCCGCCGCCCTAAGGCCTCTGACTAGGCTTAACGACTGACATCTAGCGACGTCAACCGGGACCAACTGCTTTACGTGCCTTCCGAAGCACGGAGATGCCCGAAAATTGCATCAATAAATTTCAGTCGGTATGGTCCCATCCTATTTCCGACCCGGCGTGTGTTGCTTAACAATAACGATCGCTGCCCATCCACTATCAGAACTGCGCCACGGGCACCTCCACAAATAAGTATACAAATACCTACAAATAAATGTTCAGTTTTTTTTATTGAATAGCAAGTACCTATTCAGTTTAAAAACATAAAATAAAACAATCTAATCACACCACATCACCATCCACAAACAACACATTCATAATAATTTAGAATTGCTGAATAGTTCACCGTTCCCGATCCGTGCCCCATCCGGGCTTGTTATCATAGAAAAGGCTCGCACTTTATCCAGCAACAAGCTCACGGGCAAACAAATGGCCCTCCTGTTTATAACACAATACCTCACCGACCCTTGCCCTAGCTAGCTAGATGGTTTGGTATACTACATACATACATAAACGGCCTATATTCGTCCCACTGCTGGGCACGGGCCTCACCTCAACTATGAGGTGAATTGGACCATACTCTAACACGCGGGCTCAGTGCGGATAGTTAGTGAGCAACCTTGATGTCAGATGTTATCAAGCCGCCGCCCTAAGGCCTCTGACTAGGCTTAACGACTGACTTCTAGCGTCGTCAACCGGGACCAACTGCTTAAAGTGCCTTCCGAAGCACGGAGATGCCCGAAAATTGCATCACTAAATTTGAGTCGGGATGGTTACCCATCCCATTTCCGACCCGGCCTGTGTTGCTTAACAATAGCGATCGTTGCCCATCCACTGCTACAAACACAAACAAATGATCCGTTTTTTTTTAAATTTAAAACTAGTAGCTATTCAACTATAAAAACTCAAAATAAAACAATCTAACCACACAACATCGACATCCACAGACATTCATAATCATTTCCAATTGCTGGATAGTTCACCGTTCCCGATCCTGCCCCATCCGGGCTTGTTATCATAGAAAAAGGCTCGCACTTTATTCAGCAACAAGCTCACGGGCAAACAAATGGCCCTCCTGTTTATAACACAATAGCTCACCGACCCTTGCCCTAGCTAGCTAGATGGTTTGGTATACTACATACATACATAAACGGCCTATATACGTCCCACTGCTGGGCACGGGCCTCACCTCAACTATGAGGTGAATTGGACCATACTCCAACAGGCGGGCTCAGTGCGCATAGTTAGTGAGCAACCTTGATGTCAGATGTTATCAAGCCGCCGCCCTAAGGCCTTTGACTAGGCTTAACGACTGACTTCTAGCGTCGTCAACCTGGACCAACTGCTTAACGTGCCTTCCGAAGCACGGAGATGCCCGAAAATTGCATCAATAAATTTCAGTCGGTGTGGTCCCATCTTATGTCCGACCCGGCGTGTGCTGCTTAACAATAGCGATCGTTGCCGATCCACTACCACAACCGCATCACGGCGCCTCCCCTAATAAATATACAAACACAAATAAAATATAAAAGTTATAAAAACTTAAAAAAACAAATCTGACCACACAACATCGACATCCACAAACATTCATAATCATTTAGAATTGCTGCATAGTTCACCGTTCCCGATCCTGCCCCATCCGGGCTTGTTATCATAGAAAAAGGCTCGCACTTTATCCAGCAACAAGCTCACGGGCAAACAAATGGCCCTCCTGTTTATAACACAATACCTCACCGACCCTTGCCCTTTGCCCGCCCTCCCAGGTACGAACAAAAAGATGAACTTTTATTGTACCTGCACTAAATTTTAGAAACTTCTTTACATCGGCTATTCGTAGGTTACTCGCTTTTAACCTGGAGATGTTTTTGTTTAGACGTGTTTCTGTGATTTGCATTTGTTTAAGTGTATTAGTAAAGTAATGTGTTCAGTTAGCCAATCCTAATAATCCTACTAATATAATATATGTGAAAGTTTGTATGTGTGGATTTCAAGGTGAATACGACATACGAGTATATTGTTGGATTAATTCATTTATCTAAGAAGGTTTCCTGGAAGAGATCTTTTAGCGATAAGACCATCTAAATTGAACCAATTTTTTTTAGAAGTTCTTATAATGTATCTGTGCTTTGTGCAGTTCTTATAAGATAAGATAAGATCTACTTACGATGAACGTAACGTTCATCGTAAGTAGATCTTATCTTATCTTATAAAAGTAATTTATACGAAGATAGCGTGATAAATACACTTGACTTTACGCCTTTATGACTTCTTGGGAGTATTTTCGTTATTCAATCATTATTTTCAGACTTGGAAAATTATTAGTGACAAGATTTGCAAAATCCAAGTAACTCAGCAATAAGAAAAGCCGAACTCAAATAGGGCGAACCAGAATAAATTGAGTGACCTCCCACTAGTAGGGACAAATGAGGTTGTCTGCATATTTAAACGCTCTGAAGAATATGCGTCGGCAGACCGCACGACACTCCGGGCAAGACGATTAAAATGTACGTATAATACTATGTGCAACCCTTAATTCAGCTTTACTTAATTCGTTTCTGTTTAAATACAGTCTAGCGATACGTTCCAAGCCATAAATCCAACACATCCGAAATATGGGCTTTTATCTCACTTGGTTCACTAAAACCAAAACACAAAAGATATCCCGAAATTGGCGAAAATTACGAAATTGAAATTCACTTTTTCGCTAGGCCATCTGCCACCGAAGTTTATTTTTTCCTGGACAATATCGTCGCTTCCACGCAGAACGAACAGAGTGAGTGGCAGTTCGATTCGATACTTAGGTACGGCACGTATTTGCATTTTAGCACATAGCACGTTCTAGCATGTGGCCAGTTCGTCAGAAGTTCAGGCAATATTGAATATTCAAAAATAAGTGATGCGCCAGATGTTGCCTGGTGATTTTTATTCCCATGACACGTAATTAATTTAGGCTAAAAAATTATAAAATAATAGAATTTTTGTGAATATCCAAATGGTAATGGTAATCCCAGATTTAGTTAGCTCCTCTGCACACCATGTGACATTACTATTGTTACTCTGATACCGCAATTATAGTAAAAAAGAGTAACTAAACAGAGTTTCTTGCTGGTTTCTTCTCGGCAGAATCAACACGTCCGAACCGGTGGTAGAATCACATTATTTATTTTTATTCTTATGTTATGACTAAAATACTATAAGTGCTATTTATTATGTTTAAATGAATACAGATTATTTTTACTTTACTTTATACAAAGCGGAGGAAAGTAGCCGCTGAAAGCCGTTCAATTCACTGGCGAATGCTTAACTTAAAAAGTACCGAGACTGACCATTTCCCGTCGTTGCATTTTCTCAACAATAAAGGCACTTACACGCACCATATTTCTAGAGTGCAACCACTGCACACTGTGAAGCACCAGACCGATTCGTTCCGCTTGAGGAAATGCCATTCTTCGAATATGTACTGAAACCGACTATCATCTTGGGTACCTGTTGTTTCACTCTAAAATAAAGACGTTTTTTCTCCAAGAACAGGAGGCAGAAATTCATTGATGTTGTTTATTGAAATCATTCTGAAACCTGCTATGTTGGGTATCCAGAACTCCAGAAATCACAAGCTTACCTACATTTTTTTTTAAGATTACCGCCAGATTGGTCTAATTGTTCTGAAGGTGGGATCCATGAGGAATTGAGGGAGAACCTCAAATATCCTATGTATGTTGAGATTTTGTTATTTTCAGCAACTAATCAAGAAACTGTTAAAGTACTTTTTTTCTCTAGAATTTCACCAGTACAATCGCTGGAAGGTGAGATTTTGATTCTAGATTAAATAAACATAATGCGTTCATTTTAAAAGCTTCTTCCACTTTATTCATCACGAGGCGAACTCTACTAGCTACTAGGTACCAATAGCTTAAAATTAGTAGTAATTAATCAAACTTATTTCCACCCAAAAATACAATAATATTCAAACAAATCAGCACAGACATTCTGAATTCTGAATAAAGAGTAAAACTGTTAACTTCTTCTCCATAACCTAACACAAATTTATTCGCATAGCTAACTCAAACACAAAATCAGCGAAAATTAGGTGAGTAAATAAAGTAATACGCACACAACGTTGCTAAACAAGTTATAAGTAGTATCCGCTTTGATTCATGTCAGCAAATATTACCGTTGCGTACCCATACATGTACACAATAAATGGAAGTTATGGTACCGTATACATTGCTTATTATAATGTTTGCTAGCCACTGATTATTAAGGTGCTCTTCCACCGGGAGCATTCACATGTATCAATGTAGATACGACTTTGAGCAATACATTACGTAACTGACTCCTAGACACGAACCTGCACTTGTAATTTAGATCCGACTTTGAGCATGGCATTACAATACTACCTCCCTGACTGACGAGCATTCGCTTATTATGTAACATTTAGTATAGATTTGAAATTCAGGCATTCGCTTGATTTAGTTGAATGATATTACATGTTGTATCAAGATATTGCACATTACAAGGTGCGTAATTTTAAGCTCGGTTCTCCCACTTCACTGATTTTAGCTCGTTTTGTACCTATCATTACAAGGTGCGCATTTCTCCTCCATCACCGATGTAATGCTCGAATCTGCAACGTTACATTACAAGCAAATGCTCCCGGTGAGGAAGCACCTTAATGTTTCGGTTGTGTGGTTAAGCTCACTCGAGTGAGTTTTCACTAACAAGATAAGCTCTAAGGCGTGGAAGTTTGTGGTTCTACAGTAGAGCTCACTGTTTTTAAAAAAGTTTTTGTAAACTGATCCCGACATCACACTTGGGCATAATCGACTAAACGCGTGCTTTAGGCGGTTTGAATGTTTGTTTGTCACCATATAAATAAAACCTTCCTACTCGTAAATGCTAAGTCAGCTACAGGAAATGGGCCAATTAGTGAAGCTTAAGATTACTGCAAATAATTAATGGCTTATTGGAGTATAATACTACCAAGAAAGTTAGGAAATCCATTATTATTACGCCTTTTTAACTCTGAAAATCGAATCAAGGTGTAATCTTATTAAAATTAATAAATAAATATCACTGGACATGAAAGCTGATTAAAAGAGGCCTAAGACTACTTGTAGTACACAAATAATTCATCCTTTCACAATATACTTCACCATATTTTTAAAAATTTAAATCACCCTATTGGATTAGTCCCCAGAGTTCCAGCTCTGATTTGCCTGAACATAATTGCTTTAATCTAGTTGCTAGCTAATTAATGCACCTATTATACTCAGCTCGAGCTATTATCGCCTTAACCAAATCTAATAGAGCTTAACGACAAATTGAATCTCCTAACAAACATAGTTATAGAACATACAATGATGAACATTGTCGCGACCTCAGACGTCTGCGGAGTTTTTAGTGGCGTTTTTGTTTAATGCTCCTCCACGTGATTCTAACACCATCGTGGCACTGGATGTAATGTCCTATTTATCTCTTAGTAAATAATCTGGGCTTTACGGGCCGTTGTAAGTGTACGACAGATGGAAAGTTCACGCATTTTTGGGTTTGGGATTCAAATACTATGGGATATTTTATACATACCACTAAGAACATGACACTCCAGACTATTCAGTCATTCAGAGAGTGATAAGCTTACTTGAACACTTCTGAAATAGTACATTGTTATCCTAGGGGTGAAAGTAACTTATTTAGTCCTGAGACGGGGTTTGGCGCCCGGAACGAAGTGAGGGCGCCAATAGTTCGAGGGACTAAATAAGTCTTTCACCCGAGGTAAACACTGTGCTTTTCATTACGAATACAAGGAAAGTCAAAATAAAACATGAATTAGCCAAAGAAAAAGATTTAAAAATAAATGAAGATCGAATTGGCGCTATCCCGCCTATTTTGTTTGTTTTTTTTTCTGTGGCGGGCCCACTATTCAGCCATTATTTTTTATTTTTTTCATTGGAAAAATGGTAAATATTTTGCTCTAAGCTTAGTTATTTTGAAGAAATTGTTGAAACTGAATTATAATAAAGTTATTTATTCAATATACATTCTCTAATCAATACTTAACTTTAAGTTATTTCAATTTTACATCGTGGCTGTATAGAAAGTTGGAACATGGTTCAATAGATTTGTGAAAAATAACTAAGTTTTTTTTTAATAATTTGGCAGATGTCAGTTGAAAGTGATTCTCCCTAGGGATGAAAAGTATTACTTTCAGCCCGCTTCTCAGGTCAGTAATGACCTACTTTCAGAGTATGAGTAATGAAAAATATTTTTTAATACAGTTGCTCAAAAAGTGGTACCTACTTTACGTAGCTGCTTAGCGTGCGCAAAGTTGGTTTTCCCGCACTAGTGCATTTTACCTTTCCATTTTTTTTTGATAATGTTAATAAAACCCATACATCCTACCAAAGAGGTTGTCTGTTCAATCACTTTAATTTTGTTTTTTGATATGTTATTCGACATGAAAACTGGGAATATCATAATATTAAAAATATTTCAATTGCATAATTGACAAAATAAAGAGTTATTTAGTAACTATTAACAATTAAATTTCGGAAACAGTTTACTTAAAGTTGGCTGTTTGTGATTAACAATGGCCGGTGATTTATTAGTATGAATGAGTTTCACCAAAAAATACTTTAAATAAAATAATAGGTTTAAATGAATAATTTCCATGTTTAAATGCAATTAAATTACTTCTTATATTTTTACTAGGCTGAATACAACCGATGCCGTGTTAAAAAAAAACTGTCAATCCTATTTTTTTCATTCCCGCTTTCTTTATTTACGATTCACGACTGTCACTATATACTTTTGTAATTGATCGTGTTTTAATGTTGTTTATTTCACCTTTTTCGTACACAAGTAAATGTATATAACATATTTTTTCAAAATAGTTTTTTTTTACTAGGCTGAATGCAAACAACCGATGCCTTGAAAAACTCTCTCTCACTCGTCCCGAGTCTTGACCCTCGCCTGCCGGCTCGGGCCAAGATGCCTCGAGACTCGTGCAAAATGACATACTTTCCGCACTTGTATCGAAAACTACTAATAATTAGCTTTCGGGTTAACAATAGTAATTTAATCTCTATATATAAAAATGGATTGCTGTTCGTTAGTCTCGCTAAAACTCGGGAATGGCTGGACCGATTTGGCTAATTTTGGTTTTGAAATATTTTTAATGGTCCAGGGAAGGTTTAAAAAGTGAGTAATTATGAGAAAATGCTGGGAATATGGTGAAAATCTTAATTTTAGTTTCCTCGTGACACTAAACTTGACAACAGAACGAAGTCTGTTGGGACAGCTAGTTTAAAATAAAAAAAACCCTGTAACAGGACAAACACAAACGTGTTTCCTGGGTGAGAATCAAAGCCACTACCTGCGTTATTTGACTACTCATTGTCTCCACCAGTGAATTCGCAAGGAGTTTCTTAGAGCAGTGATCTTTCATCGGTTGAACGGAAGTTGGAAATTAGAACGAAACGGAAGTTAAAATCACGAATTCAAATGTTGCGTAACAAGCGGTTAAGGTTTATGTAATTATGTTAAGTAATATTCTTGGTAAATTATATAAGTAACGGAGAATTTCGTGTAGATTACTAAACAAAGCTTCATAAACTTCCAGATACATATTTAAGCATGCCCAAAGAAGTCAAGGTAGCGAAGGCATTTACGGTCCCTCATAATTTGAGTGTGGAGGTAAATTTATGAAGTGGGGCCTCCCTCGAGATGGTTGAAACTTGGCAAGGCTAATAGAACAATTTGTTACACGGATACCTGCGAATGCTAATCCATCAAGTAATTTAACCCGTTGCGTTTTCGTGGTTTCCTCGAAGGTCAGGAGAGTGAGTAATGATGACGACGTGGAGGCACAAACGGAATTGCGGTACGATGTGCGCGCACGGCATACGCAGAAATGAGAATCTAAGTGGACTGACCTTTTTGGTCAATGCGCTGATTTATCGCGAAGACTTGAGACTCAGTTTGTATTATGTCTCACCAAAATAATGTCTCAAAAGCTTTTTTTTTTTTAAATCTTCAATTAAGTACTTCATTCAAATTGCGTCGTGTAAGGCAAAGTAACTACTGTTCTTAGCAGCTGGAGTGGGGCGACGCGGTATTTACAAAAAAAATTAAATTCCTAAATAATTGCACTGACTTGAAGCATCCATAAGTCCATGTCGAATAATCAGGATGAGTTGTATATTATAGCAAGGTGAAGTTTTAAACAGGAGTCCAAATCCTAAATAAGTAAGTATGATGAATTTAGAAAACTGGTCAAAAGAATCTTAAGCCCAATTTTAATGAAAACTTAAACTCTATGTGGATTCTTCACCTCCTTTCATTGTGTATCTTGTGTTGTTGTGATTGTATAGTCTCTCCATTTGTCACGTAAGATTCAAATTCGTTCAACAAACTGTAATTCTTTTCATTATGACGGCAAGAGTCCGCATTCTGTGGATACTTTATTTGGAATACAGTTGTTAGCGTATGCTAACAACTGTATTCCAAATAATGTGTCATGTGTTCATGTAGTAGCCACCAATAAATTAATAATGATGTCGTTGTTGGGGATGTTTTTAATAAACAATTATCATAATCAAATTGTACACGAATACAAATGGCAATTTTACAAGTTTTGTAATTTGATCAAATAACGGAAGCATTTTGTGGATTATTCCCTGCGTGAAAAGCTCATTCTAAGTTTCAATAATAGTGACAGGTTTATAGGGAAAGAAACCAGGTTTTCATTACAACGATCACATACACTCATATGTTTTGATTCGAACACGTTTTCACTAACTCCGAACAGATTCATTGCGCCAGAACGAATACTATTTATAACTCCTATTTATGTTTTTATTTCAGCAATTTTTCACACACGAGTTTCAAATGAAAACGTACACAGGTAAAACGGATATTGAAGATAAACTTTTATGTAAGACATTTTTAAGAGAGTGTATTAAGGCGCGCTGGTAAATCATGGTGTAATGAAAATAAGATGAGATTGTCCCACAACCTCACATATATTGCTCGAGTAACCAATAAAAAGTAAGAATTTCATCAACCAAGATTTGTGCAGGAATCAAAACCGCGACTCTCTGCGCCCTTGCCGTTGTTTTTCTTTTTTGCCGAATCAAAATTCTGAAATTTCTCGCAGCTAACTACGAGTTTAGTGTGCAGTAGTATCGGTCATCTATTCATTAAATTGAAGGTTTTTATTATTATTAGGTGTCCGCATTGCTTTCCGTGTTGAGGTGCCCGTGGCGCAGTTGTGACAGTGGATCGAGAACAATTGCTGTCAAAAGCAACACGCCGCATGTCGGAAATGGGTGTCCAAACGTGTGCATGCGTGGCATTCTTGTGCTTAAATTACGTTGAGCATTCAGTCGTGGAGTCTTGTCGGAGGCCTTAGGGCTTGATAACGTCTGACATTGACGTTTCTTACCATCCGCACTAAGCCCGCGTGTTGGAGTATGGCTCGCACCCTCTAAGTTGAGGTGAGGCTTGTGCCCAGCTGTGGGACGTACATAGACAGTTTATGTTACATTAAAAAAACTAGTATCACAGTAAATCCCCTGCAAATCGTGCACGAAGTAAATAATCCTCAATGCAAAACAATTAGTAATTCTTCGATTGTTTCCAAGAAACACATAGAAAATAACTAATTGAAGAGTAGTTTTGGGGGTCATTTGCTAATCTCTGGCTAAAGTCAATTTTCAGTCCAACTACACCTTGAAATTCACTCAACATAAACAGTCTTAAAAATTCCGAACGTGTTTTCACTCATAAAACTAAATGACTACTACTGGTGCCTATAAAATTTTATTATCAAGGTAGACATTTTAGTACTGAACAGAAAACAAACACGTTTTGTGCTATGTAAATCAATCTGTAACGTAGGAACGGACATAAAAGATCCTAGACTTTGATATTTAGCAAAAGCCCGCTGAACACATAAATACAACTCACTCGTAAATCATTCGGTTATTTAATCTTTGTCTTATGGTTGCTAAAACACGACATGCTGATATTATTTTGGGGTTAAGTTTAAATATTATTTGCGTTGTCAACGCATCCTGATAACAGCACTTGATGAATTATTATTTATTATTATTACTCTTCGTTGTAACTATGTATCTCTGTGTTGAAGATGGTGTATCTCTCTGTTCTTAAAAAATACTCTTGTATATTGGTGAATGGTTTAGATTTTTTTTAACTACTTGTTATAAAACCATATAACAAGTAGTAACAAGTAATAACCATTATAAAATATATGATTTTATAACTCAGGTCGTTTGAGTTGCGACAACTTTATACTTAACAAATCAATACATCCCTAACTAAGCCATTAAACAAAATAATACGTTTTGATTAAGTCCTACCAATTTTATACTTGCAGAAGTTTCCGTGTTGGAATATTTGTATCTCGAGATTTTCTAAATACTCGTAGCTTCACCGATTTCAATTGAATTTAGTAATGAGTTTATTTATGGCCTGATAGAATACAGAAGAGCCAGAGGGAGAGATCAAAATTAATCACAATTCATTTGAGAAAACCATCTATTGTTTTCCCAAAATTTCTAAGGATAGAATATAAATCCGTACTTCCTTATAACTCATAATCTGATTCAAAATAAAAACAGTCCAAGAAGAATACAATGTATACGTCAAAAATGAGACGGTGTGATCCACCTGAGAAAACACTGCTTGGACAATATTTGACTTTGCGTCAGTACTGACATAACCTATATACCACTTTTTTTATTAAAATACTAGCAGCCGCCCGCGACTTCGTCCGCATGGACTTAGCTGTATGTGAAAAAAGATTTTTTTTCTTTGCTATAAACCTCACGGAGCCCGAGACCTTTCCAACGAATGCAAAACCGTGGAAATCGGTTGGTGCGTTCTGGAGTTATAGCGTCAGGAAGGAAAACCCGACTTATTTTTATACAGTAGATCATTGTACACAAGTATACCGACTATATGCTTAAATATCAATCCAGCCAACCACATTTTGGAAATTGAAACCACCTAAAGTACTTGGTCCATGCAATCCCAATGTATGCGCTGTTGTATGAGTTAATTTAATAGATAGTTAAATAGTTTAGTCATTGAAACAAAAATCATTAGTTTCTAAATAACCTACAATTACTGTAACATTTATAAGCCAAGTAACTCTTGCGGTGCGTCATCTGGGTAACGAAGAATAATAAAAATGTAATAACTCTTTCGTGGCCTTTGCAATTTACGTTTATTTTTCCTGTATTTTTCCAGTTAGTAGTAGTAGTGTAGTTCATTGGGATTGGAACACGAGATTCAGAAACCCGGAAATAGATATCATAACAAACTCACTCTGAATATCGTATTCAGGGCCAGGGTAGCGATTCACAACCGAGTTATCGTACGTACGGTAACTTTCAATTCATTTTAGTAAATCGCTTGTTCAGGGAAAGCGAATGAATTTTGTGTATGTTAAAGCAGATGGCTGGCATCTAGTATTCATCAAAAAAACAATACATATTAAGAGAATGATTTACAATTTAATGAAAATTAAGGAATCGTACGATAACTCGGTTGTGAATCGCTACCCAAGAATGTAAAAAAAAGAAAGTTCTGTCGTTGATATATAAGCTCACGTGTATGTTTCAAGATAGGTAGTCAAAGGTTACATCGATTGTTGCTATCACTGTAAACAGACCATATAAAGGACCAGACTTCACCGAGGCAATTTGATCCCAAAGGGCGAGCGAGCCTACCACCGTCAATCAAGTTCCTTGGGTTTTTATCGGTGCTTTTCGTCACCGGAGAGTCAGCTGCAAATTGTGCAATGAACACAAAGTTAGTCTAAGAGTCAGGCTCGAGTTTGGTACCACACGGGTTACGAAACAAAATGTTTAGGAATTAGGCCACAGTGCTCTCCCATTTTATTAGCAGCAGTTTTCCAGATAATTATTATCTTACAGGGGTAAAGAAGATACATTCATACAACTTAATCCCAGATCTAAATCCTTTTATTTCGACGACCGCAACCCGCTTGCGCATTACCTACATACTGTTATAAAACTGTAGAGGTAACATAGCTCACCATACCACCGTATCATGGATACAGATTCTGTACTAATACTTATGCTTTTATGCACTCGCCTACAATTCTCGACAATCTTAATCCACCTGTCAAACTATGTTATTCTGTTAATATTCATAAAAATTATTAACTGAACATTTCTGTAGTTTTTGGTGTGCTGTCTGAAAACGTCAGCTTATCTTTGGGTTGGACCTGTAGGATATGATTGTACGTCCATTGAGCCCCCATTTTATCGTCTTTGCAACAAAAATTCAAATATTTACAAACAAGTACTTCGTGGAAAAATACATAACTTAATCCAATGGAATTTCAAATCTATAAATTGGTGCTCAACAAAAAGCACATCAGTAAATGAAAGCTGGCTAGATAAACATTTAAAGGGATTTAAAAGCTTAAACGACACGTTTCTAGATAAAGGCTTTGGCGAATCGAAATGTTCGCTCGTTGGAATCTTTTGCTGCTTTCAGAATTCTAGGTAGCTTTAAGAGCATTTGACTGTAATTCTAAGTCTCCTTCGGTAAAAGTCACCCGAATTGCCTTATGTTATTGGGAAAACTGTTAATTTAATGTAACTTGCTTCACTACTATCTAAAGAGACCAAGAGACATCTCTGTCTTTCTGATGTTACTATTGTGGTAACTCCATCAAAAGAAACGCATCTTTTATTTGATGATTTCCCAGTGTTGTTTCACTTAAGAGTATTTTTGTCTTTTTCTTTAATTTCTGAACCGTTATTTATTATGTTCCGTGATCGAAGTAACTATGGTTTAAAAAAAAAGAAATATTGAATTAAAAGTTAATTTGAGGTAAGCGGCAATTGGCTTTTACTAAATTGTGGAACTTTTATTTCACTATGTGTCTCTCACTCACATCAGGCCATACCTATTTATACTTACCTCATTTAATATTCCATGAATTTATAATTTGATAGGCTCATAAAAACATGTACGCCACCGAATGTTCCCCGTATTTTACTAATAATTAAATGTTTTTCTAGTTTTGTAGTCAACAAGCGGAAGCTTTGAAAACAGGCTGGCCTAGTTCATATAGACCGCCCGCTCGCGGGGAAAACACAAGAAATTGAAGGAAAGCCTCGGAAACACTCGTATGGAAAATACGTATTTGTTCAATCCGCGAGGAGATTTCCCCACTCTCAAAGAGCAAAGGAATCCTTTGTAGGCACGCCAGACAATTGCACCGCGCGCCTGATGCATAAGTAACTTGATCAGGACCGTATGATTTGATATGCTAATATCGTCTTATTCAAAAGCCGACCCGGTATACAGCTTACCTCCACTCGCTCTTTGTCATAACATATTTTCATTGCGGCTACACGTGGTCTACCTTTCCATCTAAATGTTGGAAGTAGCACACATAGTTGAGCGTAATAATTGTTTCAGCTAAACGCTAGTTACCGTTAACAACCCTGTATAGCCCTACGCTAACGAGCTGATTACAAAGTTGTTACTTATTCTGAAAACTACGGCAACTTACATACTTTTTCGTTATTTGTAGGAGTTTTATTTCAATAATCGTTTCTGTTATCAAATTCAAACGTAAGTTCGTCCTAGTTAAAACTGTTGACCGTGTTAAGTTCGGTGTCAACTCTTTGACCTTTTACCTTTGGAGTATCTGTCATACCAAGTTATAAAGAAGGCGGGACGAGCTTCTACGAATGTCTTTACATATTCAGCGCTCAGTATTGAAGTAGGTCAGGATACGAAAGATGTCGTAAACAATAAATGGTTTCCTGGTAACCTAAAAATCTAACACTTTGCGACCGGTTCGAACTCTATTATTAGTCGTCCAAATATCGTTCGTAAATAATGTATTAGTTCAACTTACCGATAAATCGATCTCGCCGGCGACGAAGTTCAATCGATTTCACATTTGTCGAAAGTTTCACTCGGAGCACTCACCTGAGATCGCGTTTATACATGATAAGTCCGAGTTAGGCGGGCGTGGGTACGCCGGTGGTTGCGCGGGTGGCGCGGCTGGCGCGGGGGTCGCGGGGGGCGCGGGGGGCGCGTGCGGGGGGCCTGCGCGGCATCGTCGGGACGCGGGCGGCCGGCGCGGGGCGCGAGGCGGACTGGCCGGGTTGGCTCCGCTGCCGTGCCGCCTGCCCCGCAAGTCGCGCCGCGCCGCCGCGTTTCGTTGCCCTAAATTCGCATTACAGGCGGCACAATAATTGTCGTGCCGCTGCAGCCGGCCGCACACCCTATCGATTCGCCCCGCGGCGCGTACGTATCGTCCAACTAAAAAGTTGACGATCGAATGCCGATGCGGACCACTTCTTGAGGTGTCACGGCACGATTTCGAAAATCGATCCATTTAAAGCCTTCAACAAAACTCCTATCATAATTTCAATTAAGAAAAGCAGCTGAAATGTGGACAGTCACAAATAGAATACGCTAACTTAGCTTTTTTAGAATTCAACTAACTTTAGTGTTTTAATTTTCTGACAGTTAACACCACTTCACGTCTACAAAATAAAGTAACAATACTAATCATAACCTTCTACTACTTTGCAAACTTTAGTGCGCAGCGCAGCAAAAGTTTATTGCATTTAGCTTACCGTCAAGTGATTAAAAGCCCGTAAATTGACTCTCTACGACGCCCAACGGCAACGTGCTACGAGCTTTTTATTCTCAAGAATTCAGAAAACACTTAAAAGTTGTTAAAATATGGTTCAATTTAGTTTGTCATGTTTCGTGTGCCAGTCATTTTCTAGAGTTCAGTCTAAAACGCGTAGCGCGCTACGATCGACTACGGTCGCCATGCTGCTACGCGCTACGCGTGTACGTCATACTGTGACGTGCTACGGAGACCTTCAGGATTTACCCTACTTTCGATTTAATTCCACCGCGACTATTGGCGACATTGTTTCATTCCATACAATTAACGATTAATATTTGTGTTTTTCGTTCAGCAAGTGTTTGGAATGAGTGCTACGAGTAAATACACTTTGAAATATTTTTTGTGAGACACGATGGTGACAAATAAGCAAGCCTAGTAGGAAGTACTTACCACAATGTATGGACGGACACGTGCAACAGCATACATGCATGCATGCATGCATATCACAAATGCGTTGTCGCTCGAAAAATGTTTTTCATAGTTCAGCAGCACATATATTTATTTATTTAATTAATAAAACTTCGGAAATCAACTTTTAGTAAATGGAATTATTTCATGAAACCAATAAAAGCGAGATGTTAAGTAAAAAAATTATAATATAGGTAAGTGATTTATTAACTGTAACAAGGTAATTAACACAGTCTTTCCAATTTTATATTTTAATGACCTTATTTTAATTTATACTCAAAGCAGAAAATTAAGTCATAAATTATGTAGGTAATAAGATACACCGTAAATAAATTCGTAGACAAGCTAATTTGTGTCTTACTTGCGTCATCTGGTTGCAAAATTAAAGCATTTCTGTTCTTGAAAGGAATTTGATCTTTTAAAAAAAAGTTCTTGATGGTTTTTGTTTGTTTTCTGCGCTTAAAACCCATCAACCCGTTTTTTAAGACCATCCAGAACCAAAATCTGATAATTTTTTTATGGGTAATCTGCCTTTAACATGAAACAAAACGTGATGCCTACTTAGGACAAACATGCACGTGATGAAACTTTGTATTTGATCTGTGTTTGGGGATAAATATTTAGGTATTCGAGTGTGATTACCATTCTCTGACATTCATAGTGGAAGCTCTGTTCAGATTGAGGTCATGTGATCTTGATTTATAGATATCCCAGATAATATGCTACGTTGAATGCGGCTGAGCAGGCCGTATTAATCATTAAGCCCTGTTAAGCCTTAAGGGGAACCTTTATTCTATCCCACAGTAGAGTGAGAGCGTCATGGCCCAGTGGTTAAACATCATGTGTGTTCATTGTACAATTTGCGGCTAACTCTCCTGTTACGGAAAACACTGATATAAACCCAAACAACCCGGATAACGGCAGTAAGATCACCCCTTACCACGTTGGGTTTAAATTCCCTCAGCGAAATGTGGGCTACTGAATGTTCCGTTCATCATGACGGCAACAATCAGTGTTTTTCTGACTAACCCATTATGCACGGATGTCGGAGTATGGCTCGTACCACCTCTATGGGGTGAGGCTGTAGCTTCACCTCATATGAGGTGGCTGACTGGGTAGCTGCCCAGCAGTGGGACGTGAAGGGCGATTTAGTTTACGCAACAGTTAGGTATCCACCTGTTGCGCGAGTAGTTCATACATTTGAATTCAGCCCAAGATAAACATCCCTGTGACAAACACTTGTTTGTTCTGTGAAAATATCTATTATTTGGATAACTGAATCGCAGAACTTTGCTATCAACAGAAAACAGAATATATAGCGCTAAGAGGCAAAAAAGAGCTCTAATAATTATAATAATTACTAATAATTTGAATTATAGAGGCCAACATAGTCAAATTAGCTCGAATCTCATCACTTTGATCAGAAAATCGAAATCAATTGCGGAAATTAGGCAGTTTGTAGTTACCTGATCTGCTGCCTATATAATTCAAGCAAAGCAACTTTAAAATGAAAGCCCTCGGTGGTTTGATCTTAGATTTAGGCCCCCGGTCAATTCCTGGTCGGACGTAGGGTGTATCGGAGTTTTCAATACATAGCTTTGTTAACCAACCTTAGCCAGCTTGCAATTAGTAACTACATATAAATTGCTCATTTACGTCCCACTGATGGGCACAAGCCTCATCTCAACTATGATGTGGACGAGGCGTGCCTAAAAATATATCACTAAATTTCGGTCTGGGTGGTCACCTATCCTATTTCCGACCCGGCGTCTTTTTCTTACAACAGCGATCGTTTCCAATCCACTTCACAAAGTAACTGCACCACAGACCTAGTCTAGTCATATCTACCCATAAATATTAAAATGTAGGACTAAGTACATAGCGCGCGAAATTGCGTAACGTCTTCTCTTCCAACATACCTCAATGCCTCAAGACAAAGGTTTTCAACCAGTGTCTGTCGCCAGTGATGACATATGGATCTGAGACATGGTCACTCACTATGGCTCTCATAAGAAGGCTCAAGGTCACCCAACGGGCTATGGAGAGGGCTATGCTCAGTGTTTCGCTACGAAATCAGAATCGAATCAGAATTGAGGGAATCCAAAGGAGAACTAAGGTCGCCGATGTAGCTCAGAGTGTTAGCAGGTTGAAGTGGGAGTGGGCAGGGCACATAGCTCGAAGGACTAATGGTCGTTGGGGCCGGAAAGTCCTCGAGTGGAGACCATTCGAGGCCAAGCGCAGCGTGGGACGCCCACCCGCAAGGTGGACGGATGACCTCATTAAGATCGCAGGGTCTCGGTGGATGCAGGCCGCCTACAACCAGCCGCTCTGGAAAACTATCGTGGCACTGGACGTTGTATGGCTGCTGATGATGATTATGATGAGTAGCGCACCTGTGACTTTTCGAGTCACGAATCAATCGGGACAGTCGCCTAACAAATCGTCGATGAGTGACCTTGTTTCAACGACAGAGATCTCAACAATAAGTCAGTATAGCCTAATCACCTACTTAACTACTTCAAGTTTCTCGAAAGTATAAAATTGAGTAATCTCAAGGCAACCCATCATACCCGGCAGGAAGACGACCCTTTCCGCTTATAAATACAACCCAAGCGGCATCAGGTGCGGCTACCGTCCGAAATTGCCGAACTGTTGTCTTGGGTAGGTATTTAAAACTACATTGAAAACTGTGGCTCTGTAGCAAACCAAAAACATTTGTTTAAATTTTAATCTCTATATATAAAAATGGATTGCTGTTCGTTAGTCTCGCTAAAACTCGGGAATGGCTGGACCGATTTGGCTAATTTTGGTTTTGAAATAATTGTAATGGCCGAGGAAAGGTTTAAAAGGTGAGTAATCATGAGAGAATGCTGGGAATATAGTAAAAATTTCGATTTTAGTTTCCTCTTAGTAAATGTTACTACCTGTCACGTGACACTAAATGTTTGACAACAGAACGAAGTCTGTTGGGACAGCTAGTCGCTTATAAAATTCTTGGTTCCGAAACATTATAATATTAAGTACTAATAAATTAAGTCCATTATTCCTTTTCAGATTAGCTAGTTATAATCTTAAAAAAAAATAGTATTTAGAATAAATGGAAAAAAAAATTTAGTACTATTTTTTTTTATAATTTCCTTTGCCCAGCAGTGGGATTCTCATGGCTGATTTAGATGAGAGTAAATGGAGTATTTTAAGATGTTAACAGAATAAATTATCACTGTGTAAATAAATCAATGGTAGATTTTTGCCTACCCCACCCACTATAGGCCCACCCTATTTTCATAAGGAACGAAAAACTGAGAGAAAAACCAAAAGTAACGAAAAGGTTGGTGGTGGTCACAAAGCCAAAACCGGCACTGTTGAGGTTGCACCAGCAGCATAGTCCAAAACTTCCTTCCGCACGTTACACCGGCAACTTTTCCAGTAATTATTTGTGGGCACAGGTGCAGGCCTGATCGACCCACTGCGGTCTAATCGACCACGGTGGCGAGTGTGCCGTGTGGTGGCGTGTCAGCGTCGCGTGTCGCGGGTGCGTGCCGAAGCGTGCTTTGTTTGTGATTCTTAAAAAAGGTATTAAAGTGACCACAACTCGGTCGGCAGCTCGATCATCCAGTGGCCGTTACACTCGTACAATCGATTCGGAAGGCTTTTCACTTAAGCACTAACGAGCTCTGAAAAGTAGCCACGTTATTTACGATATTTCCTGATCTCGACAAGATGTTTTATTTGAATAAAGCTTGTTAAAAAGCGTTTTAACTCACGCAGACAAATACTTAGTTTTAACATTGATAATACTTTTACCTTCATTAGGTAGCTTGAAAGCTGGCTTTAAACAATTCATCGCAAAAACCAAGTATTTTAAAAGCTAAAACTATTCATCCAAAATTCAGAAGTGGATGAGTTGCGCGACCGCTATGAAATTTTCGATTTTATTAAATTACGGTAATCACGTTTGCAAAATAGTAATCATTTTGTAACCGTGAAATCAAATAATAAAACTTAGTTACAGCCGTCTCTTTCAAAAATCGGCTGCCATAAAATAACTAGAATGATTCCATTACAAACGAACTCGGGTTCAATCGAATCAAGATATTTGCATCCAAACGGTTTTCCACTTTATTGCGCTTTTCAATAATCACGAAATACATTCATTCATTACAAACGCCGTTGAGTCCACGTTGCTGAATAAGAATGTATTTGTGAATGTAATATTGAGATTAGCGGGTTCTAGAGTGGAGATTACGTTAAGAGGAACTTAGCGCAGGTCGTCCCCTGAAGAGTGTCGTGCTCGTGGCCCAGTGGATAAAGATTTTGACTTGGAAACCGTGTGGTTACAACACCTTTGTTCATTGTACAATGTCTCTTAATGTTTCGTTCACCATCACGGCAACAATCAGTGTTCATCTGACTACTCCGTTTGGGATATAATCATGAGCGTATGTATGTATGTATCATGTTATGTCGCTAAGCAGATGGAGTGATCTCATGGTAAACGCAACTGCCGCAAAGTGGATGAAATGACGATTTGTCTCATGTCGGGTTGCATGAATTGTACAATACTTAAAACATCGACAATCCGTACGTTTCGGTAAAAACCAGATATACCTACTTAATGGCTTCAAATTTAATAGTAATAAATTATCTTGGCTTGGTTATCTTGGTTTAACACATTGAACAAAATACCGGTCATTACCAGTCCATCCGTTTCCACTGCTTCAAATTCATCTTAAGTAGTGTTGTAACAAGTACCTTCTATGCATATCTCTATGGCAACACAAAATTATGCAAGAGACGGCGGCTATCCAATGAACTATTCCGCAGCAGAGTACTAAGTTTAAGTTGGTGGCAAGTGTGGCACATTCTCAACCAGTCAAGTTACTAGATCGTTAGCGTGGACTTGAGGAGTTGGTCGGTCCGTGGTAAGTACTGTTAGCTGGGTGCTATGTCGACAAGAAATGTTTTACTTTGTTTACACCCGACGGCTAGGCTACGGCGTGTGTGGTAGCGACGATGGCTTCATATCTTTGAGCTGTTTAAATTCAGGATATTCTTTTTTGGTTTAGATTTTTAAATATCACTGGATATTATTCCACCCAGCCCCAAATAAGGCGAAACTTGTAATAGACAACTATTGATAAACGTAGTCGCATACTATTTTTTTGTAAATACATTAATATACATAGGAAACACCCAGAATGTTTGGACTATGCGAGGATATAACCCGCGACCTTTGGTGTAAGCAGTAGCCAAGTTCTCAACTATTACACCTGAGGTGGTAGATAAGTTATAAGCGGGGCCTTGTTATCAAAACTACAGCTATCTGCTATATTCTTACGATTGAGTAGTTTTGTGGATTAGTGATATGAAAAAGAACTAATCTAGGCCATAAAGATAGCACATAACCATACTCATATTTAATAGCACTAGTTATAGGCCCCAATTTACTTCGAATATCCAATAAAAAAACAATTAATATTCCACGCAACATGTGATTAGATTATTGAAAAAGTACTTCTAACTTTCAGCAGGTTTAATTGGATACTTAAATATAAAAATACATCACAAAATACCAAGACTTAAAAGTTGAAAAAAAACCTTTACTTCTAGACGTCTAAAGCATTATCCAAAAAGAAATACAGTTTTTCATTAAACTTAAACAATCTGCTGGCTGGAGGTTTGGACACCGTTGCTGAAGTAGTTGACGGCCATGTTGAACCAAGACTGGAGAGTCGCAAAGACACCAGCGTCTTGAGGAGCGTTCACTTGCACCGTGACGAGACCGTCGTTGTAGATTTCACCGAAGGGGAGCTGGGCAGCGGGTTCAGGGATGACGGCAGGCACATCCTCGGAAACTTCAGGAGCGACGGGTGGTGGCATAACAACGGGAGATGGAATGGGAGAATCTACTTCAGCGACTTCAGGGGCGACGGGAGGTGGCATAACCACGGGAGAAGGAATGGGTGAATCTTCCTCAGCCACTTCAGGGGCGACGGGTGGTGGCATAACAACTGGAGATGGAATGGGAGAATCTTCTACGGCCACTTCAGGGGCGACGGGTGGTGGCATAACAACTGGAGATGGAATGGGAGAATCTTCCTCAGCCACTTCAGGGGCGACGGGAGGCGGCATTACAACAGGAGATGGAATGGGAGACTCTACCTCAGACACTCCAGGAGCTACGATCAGGATAGAATTGTCGATGTTGTTCTCAGGCTTAAGAGCTTCAGCAGCTGCGGCAGCTTGAGCTAATCCAACAGCGGTGTAGGGATGCAGCAAGTCTGAGGAGGCGGCGAGTTCTCCGTTGACGTGCTCTTTCAGCTTGAGGTCTACAATACCTCCAAGCTCCAAAGCCTGTCCCTCGGGCAGTCCATTGACAATCACTTCAACCGCCTGGTTGTCTTCGTCCAGAGGAGCGGGCTTGGCGGCGACGGCCGCGACAAAAAGTGCCAACAAGAAGAATTTCATTTTGGCTGACCTATAACCAAACAGTCACTTTTACAAACTATTAATATACTACAGGTAAAACGAGTACAAACACGGCATAAATGCATGCAGGCTATCAAACATCTTGTTTTATGCTAAAAAAGACATTTTGTCAAATTCAGTCTTCAATGTGACAAATCATCAAAGACAAATTAATATATTAAGAAAATGCTCACCTGCGCACACAACGAAGGTCTATAGCTATTTGGAGTAGTTTTGATGAGCTGTCTTTAAAATTATTTCTTTGTAAAATTTTACGATAAGCCTAAACTGCTGGATTAGCTTATCTCGCAATAAACTATAATTTATTAGCGGCCAGTAAGAGCTCAAAACTGAGGAAGTCTACTTGATAGTTATCAAGTAGATAATGGTCATAATTCAAACTGTAAATGATAATCGCTATTGAGTTAAGCTTAGAAAGTAATGATTCGGTTGTTTTTATTTTTTAAATTCTAGGAAAATTTAGGCAATCCACTCTCCGTTACGACTTGTTTATAACATGTGTAAATCATTAATACTCTACCTGATTTGACTGATGCTTAAGGATTTAATTTTGTCAAAGATTTGGAAGACAAATTCGTTTATCAGGCTCACGGCACGTCACTCGTCCGTGATCAGAGGTGTCACATGCACTCTTCAATTCCCAATTCGAATTGCCCTGGAGTTTACCATGTGGATCTTTTTTAGATCCGCAGAGTGATGTTGTAAATATCAAATAAGATGGGACGCTTTTTTAAACCCACGGAACCCAAAACGGCGTCACCGGCATGGTCCTATAGTTTGTGCCACCGGCATTACAGTGTGCGGCCAGTCCATAGCAAATGTATGAAAACTACAGGAACTAAGCCAGTGGCGATCTGTGGCGTGTGGCTTGTGGCTCACACACGTGACGGACGCTTAAAGAAGCAGCTTGGTTTGAAAAGACGCAATTAGTTGGATTATCAATAGGTGAATTCGAATTCATGATCGAATTGAATTCTCGAAATCACTAGAGACACTAGATTTTTCAACTAATCCTAACCGTCATACTAAACTAGTAGGTAGGTAGCTATCAGGGATCTCATTATGTTTTTCGTCCAAGCATTTACTTTTTCTGAGTAGAAAGACGATAGTCACCTGCAATCAATTCAGATCCGGTCACTACATTCCTCTAGAACCTTTTTTTCGTGGATAATCCAATAAAGGACTTCCTCGCCCGGTTCGGCCCGCCAACGGCGTCGCCACTAGACCTGCTTTGTGGTGCCCGCCAAACTAAACGGGACTCCCGCGATTTTTTTTTGCGCCATCCCACGCTGCTGAAACAGCCACTGGATGAACTGGCCCGCGCCCAGCTATGCTATTCCGGTTGGCGACAAAACTCACTTTGGCCGTGGTGAGTTATCTTTAAAATTCAGCGATGGTGTCGTTTGGGAGAAAATAACTAAGCCATTTTTTTATACAAATGGGAGAAAATAGAAATACAAAGTGAAGCGTGTGTGAATGATTGAAGTAAGCGTGAAGCACCGAGATGATATATGAATTGATGTTAGCTGGAATGCCACCACGGAATAATTTCTAATGACTGCGTTAAAAGAGCCCTCCAACGGTAATACCTCAAAACCACCTAGGTAATTTAATCACATTCTTCAGTATGCTGGTGTTTCAGCGAATAGAAGGTACGCCTAGCTGCCGCTAGATGTCGAAGGAAGTGGTTTCAGGTTTTTTCAGAACCGAGAGTAAAACATGGTCGAAAAGGCCCAGCCCAAAATCGTATGTCGTCGTATTTCATTTATTTAGTGTTGTCTTGGATAATGTTTGAATGTTGCCTGATAAAAGTTAACTGACGTCGTCAAGTCCTATTAGAACTTTATGTCAAGATGTTACGAGTAAGTAGTAGTAAAGCAATACTACCCCAGCCTATAAAGCAATTCAGGTAAGTCCTATCATTCTTAATTTCTAGATCAAGGCTCTGGATATCGTCATTTTCAGACGATTAAAATAACATTCTCACTATTCACAAAATTAACTCAGCTATGCTATTCCGGTTAGTGCCAAACATCGTCTCAGTTTTGGTCAGTTATCTTTAAAATTCAATTTACTTGCGGCTGTGAACGTTTCAGAGAAAATAACTAGCGGGGGTCTAAGATCATCTCATATCTCGGTGTTTCACGCTTACTTCAATCATGAATACGCTTCACTTTGAATGAGTATTTACTCGCATTTTGTATGTAAATAATTAAAAAATGTTATTTGACTCAGTTCTTTTCTCTCAAAAGACCTAAGTAGCAAAGAAATTCAATTTAAAGATAACTCACTGCAAGTGAAGTGAGTTTTGGCGCCAACCGGAATAGAAATAGGCATAGCAGTACAATCGTTGTCCGATATTTAAATAAACTCTTTCAGGGGAATTCGAGTTAGGGATCGAAGGGAGTTTAGAGAATTGCTCTACTGTTTGGCTCAGCGTATTCTAATTCAGTAAATTTTTTAGAAATTATGAAAATTTTGATTATAAAGAAGTTTGATTCTTGTTCTTGCTAAGCTCTATTATATTTGCTATGTAACTATCTAGGTAGGTAAGTTTGAAACCATCTGCCAACTTTGAAACCGTCTGAACGTGGCCACTAGCCAGTGTGTGTAAAAAAACAGTTATACCTACTACTACATTGATATTGAGATAATTTATGTAGCTACCTAGACCTTTTTATTTATTATTGATAGACACAATCTCTCAGTTTACTATGACCGATAAGATACCAAATATTTATTGCTCACAAACAAACAACTGTGGCATAAATTGAAAACATGAATGTTTTGTTAATAAGTATGTATTTCGCTACTTGAAAGTAGCGAAATTCATAAATAAAAAAGAGTTTAAAGTAATATTTAGGATTTAAACATCATAATGATACCAATATTATGAAGTTAAGATAGATAGATACTAACTTTTTTGTTTTAGGAAACGCAATTAGTCATTACTCATGCCCTGTGATGACATACGGGAGTGAGACGTGGTCGTTCACTATGGGTCTCATAAGGAGGCTCAAAGTCACCCAGCGAGCAATGGAGAGAGCGATGCTTGGTGTTTCCCTGCTTGATCGAATCAGGAATGATGAGATCCGCAGGAGAACTAAGGCAACCGACATCGCTCGAAGGATTGCATCGTTGAAGTGGCAGTGGGCGGGACACATAGCGCGGAGAACCGATGGCCGTTGGGGCGGAAAGGTTCTCGAATGGCGACCGCGTACCGGACGACGTTCCGTGGGCAGGCCCTCCACAAGGTGGACCGACGATCTGGTTAAGGTCGCGGGAAGCCGCTGGATGCGGACAGCGCAGGACCGATCGTTGTGGAGATCCTTGGGGGAGGCCTATGCTCAGCAGTGGGCGTCGTTCGGCTGACATGATGATGATGATGATGATGCCCTGTGATTCGGAACAACTGCGATATGATAGACTCAAAAACTCCTAGGAAACTCCCCCTTCCAACCTAAAACTGCAGTGATGACAACTCCTCGCGGAATCAGAGGATATCGATATCCCCAGCTATGCTTCACACAATATAGCCGCTCGTCACGTTAAGCAGATGCTCCGGATGTCGTCGCTAGATGTCAGCTGTTCAGCCTATTTGGAGGCTTTACAACATCTGACAGCAAGGTCTTACACTAGCCTTAGACCCCTCCAACAACCTGCACTCTGCTAGCGTAATGGAGTATCCCCAGTACTTCATATCAAACCTCAACCTCATATTCAAGGTGTGGCCTGGGCCCAGCGGTGGGTATAAAGGTTGTAGTTTTTTGCTCGCTTGGCCGCCTGGCAACCATTCTCGGGAGGAGCAGGGAGACTCCACTGCACGCTAATATAGGCTAGTATCCGGAGACAGCCATGAACGCCTTCCCCTTACGAGGTCCCTTTAATTTGCCTCATAGATTGTTGAGAAAACGAATGTTATTTTTCTGTTAGAAGTGTCAATTTAGAGCCTGTTCACACTAGCGTTTGTTGGGCGATTACACAGCGCGAAGCCCGCTTTAGCGCGATACCGCCCGCGAGTGCGGAGCGATCTCGCGGCGTTATTTCATAGTGGAACTATCGCTGCGAGCACGCCGCACGCTCGCAGCGAGATCGCCTCGCCATACCATACGCTAATATGAATAGGCTCTAGGATATTTTTCTCCGCACACGGGCCGCACGCCGCCACCGGCATTATTCCTGTAGTTTTCACACGGTGAAGCCGGTGGCCGCCACACGTCACACGCTACCAACTATAGGTATGGGAATATGCCGGTGGCGGCGTTTTGTGGCCCGTGTGCGGGGACGCTTAATCTTTAATGAATGTGATGTTTTTGTCTCTTACTAGATATATAGGATATCACTTACAAATAGTAAATGAAGAAGGACAAATTCCAAAAGAAAATGGGAAATGCAACGGAAATGGCAAAAGGTTGCAACTACCCCAATAATCAGGTAGAGATCGGCTAAGCTGAAATGACGCGCCTTTCCATCGCATCTGCGCAAACGAAAGTGCTCGCTTGTATGCGTAGATGCAGTGGAGGGGCACAACTTTTCAGCTGAGACGATTTCAGCCTACCTGCAAAATCACATCTTTATGTATCAGTGACATCACTAGCGCGTCACCGACACTGTCATGTGCTTTTCTTAAAATAAAAATAAAAACCATTTAACTTCTGCCAACTGTATTTCAATCTAATTAAACCATGGGGCCAACGATGTCTTCGGCGTTAGGCGACAAATGTTCAACGGGCAGAGGGGCCAACAAGTCGATGGGGTTGAAGTCGATGGGCTGAGGGGTTGGGCGCTCGATAACGTGGCTGGGGTATGGCACATCCACTAGCTGTGAAAGTGAAGAATGAAACTTTTAAACATGACACACACACAAACAACACAAACATTGTAAACATGCTGCCGACATATCCGCGAAAGTACCCTCTTACCATGAGATGAAAAGGCTAAGTGTGCGGCACTGGCTGCTAGTGACTACTTGAGGCAAATTAATATCGGGTGGTTGTGACGACCGATAACTTGATTTCATAGATGGAAGCATATAATAGTGCTACCAAACTATCAATAGTTTCAATTTACAATTATAGCGACTTTCACGAAAACACTATTGACATACAGCTAAAGCATCGATACTTTAGGCACCAATAATGATTATACCATCGTGTTGCTCTTGCTCTAGCTCTTGAGGACTTTGATAGTATCACAGCATTGCCAATTGTCAATAGTATCGTCATTTTCCGAAACTATCTATAGAATATCGTAGGTACTTACGGCAATTGTTGCCTATAGCAACACTAGTAGTACTACTCTAAAGACTCACATCGGCGACGTTGGCGTTGTTGCTTTGAATGTTCAGGATGATCTCGACGAGAGGGCTGGAGACTGGTTTCGAAGTGGCATACACCGTTTCGTGCTGGATGTAGGTGGGGGGAGCGGCCACGGCCACGGCGACGACGGCCAACAAAACTGCTACGCACTTCATGGTGATTTATTAGCCTACGGAGGTAAAAAGGTTAGCAAATTGTGTTTGTTGTTTGTAAGCTTTTTGGTCGTTGTTTCATTTTTATTTAAGGAGTTACAAAGCAAGGTATTTTCGTTCCTAGCTTCCTGGTCAGACTTCATCATAGCTGTGTTTGTAGAGTAAATTAGGGCAACAACTACTGGAGGAAGCTGTTACTACTTATTTCTACTGGAGAAACAGGCTATCAAAGTAAGCATAGATTTAAGTAAGTGACTTGAGTCAACAACAAAACATAGCTTCCTATAATAGATAAGGAGCTATATTATGTTAAATAGAGAAAAATGCACGGAGATTCCCGAAAATACATTCCCGAAATTACAATATAGGTAATCATTGCTGCACACTGGTAGGTAATCGTTGCTGATTAGCTGACTCCAATGACCGTGGGCCACCTCATAGCAATAATCTTATAAATATTTAGGTACATCACAACACAACTCACCTCTCAAAAACTATTTGTCACATTTCGCTAGCTTCTTGTATTTATATACAACTTCCAGAAGGCAATTATTCTAGTATCGTATCTATTGGCTATTGTAAAAGTTAATTGTAACCTAGAGCTATAAAGATATAGATATTAAGCCATAAGTAATACATAATCTACATATTACGTTCTTTACCGCTTTATTGAACAAAGCAATGTCTTTATTTCCTGAGCTTAATTCAAGTAGTTTATTTGTTCCGCGTATAGTGCTAGCACACACACGTGATTTCGCGCTAATGACCCCTACATCTTTGTCGCAAAGCACACCAGATATGCTTTTGCTCATCAATTCAGTAGATAATGTCACCAGTGATGACCTAGCCCCTTATTCATAAAAACTTGAACAGCTACTCAACAGGTTAACTTTTGTATCGCTTTGTCACTTTCAATCTTGTTGCTGCCGGTGCCGCCATTTGCGAGTAAGTAACATAACACGACAATGCTTTAGCGTTGCGTACGTTTTTATGAATAAGTTGGTTAGAGTGAACCTCGCTCCTTTCGATCATCTATAATGGCAACACCTTGAATTGGTATTGCCCCTCATTTGTATGGAAATGATTGTAAAATTAATTAAGCATTAATATGCATTAAGCATTAGCATAATTAATTAATTAAGCATTTAATTTTGGACATCGTGACACTGCTGTCTGGTGAAAAATTTTGTTTATTTTTTCCATTGTTATTTTTTCTCTAACCATTTTGTTTGTTTGTTTATATCTGTATGTGTACGATGTCCAAGAGCAATAAACGTTTTTTCTTTCTTTCCTTCTTAAAATCTCAAGCGGCCAGCGGGTAGCCTGCATGAAGTTGACTGTGCTACATGATAAAGCACAAAAATTGATTTGCAAAATGTCATCGTGCAAATCAATAGGTAAGTAGGTACGTATTTGGGTGTAAAACATTAGTAAAAGTCATTCATGAATATATTATTGCAATAAAAGCCAAGATTTGGCCCCAATATAATTTAATATCTTATCAATAACATACAATTATATTTTACACTTATGATAATGTACAGTAGATTTTTCCTCCGACGCGTGCAACGTCACGTCTGAAACAAAATATTAAATTGTATTGTTTATTGTTTAATCAATTAATTATTTTATTAATTTGCTTTCATTCAGTCAAGTCCAGTCGGTCAGTTATCATCACTAACAATGAGGTCTACTAAATCATTAGGGGACATTTCAATGATGTTCTCCCTGTAAATTTTGAAAATCAGACACCTGTTTTATTTGTTTCATCATCAAGAAAATAGAATTGTTACCTTGAAAAATTATGAGCTGATGCCTAATTTTATTTAAACTTTGAAATGAACACAATGGAATGTTAGGTGTCGTTGTAGGACGCCAGTTTGTAAATTGGATGGATGACCTGACAACCGAGCGCTCTGAAAATCTAAGACCCGCCATTGACGGACTGCTGGAGCAGTTACCCAGTGATCAACATAAACGGACCGCTTTTGCAGTCAGAGTCAACTGCTCGAGCATTTAGCAATTTCGCGAATGAATGAAATTTTAGCGGGCTGCCAGCTGGCCGAAGCCGTCGCAACTGCTCGAGCGGTTCATGCCTGTAGGCCTAGCACGACCCGCTAACGTTTTGGTAATCGAATACCAGAACGTTAGCGGTTCGTGCTAGGCCTACTGTACGTTAGTAGAAGTCTATAGTTCACTATGCAGTCGCAGCTTGAAGTAGCAAATCCTGACTACTTCTAGCAGCCCGTGTATGGTGGGCCTAAAAGGTAGGCTTTTTTAGTAGTGGACAACATGCGGCATTAATAGGACTCTATAATCGGGTCGGACGTTGATTGTTACCGAAAATGCTAGGACTTCCGTAATTACTCTTGTCAAAATTGTTTTTTTATCTAAGGTTGACTTTTTTTGTGTTCCTGGATTGTTCCTGGATTGTTCCTGTTGGTTGTTTCATACTGTTTTGCCTCCACTGTCATTTGACAGAATGATGTATGTCGGGATTCCCGACACACCGCACCGGTGACATGGGGCCACGGCCTAACACGGCTATGTAATAGGAAATCCTGCCAAATAAAGATACGGGACCACAGCTTATTAGGGTTGAGAGCCTTCTGCGCTCACCCTACAGTCCGGCAAAGCTGTCAAAGCCATCGGAGGCTTAACAGCAGTAGTCACACCCAAAAAAAAAAGACCACAGTTAAACTTCAGCAAGGGATAAATATCTTTGGACATTATTCCACACAGCGCCATCTAGTCCCAAGTAGGCTAATTCATAGTCCGTTATTATGGATACTAGACAACGGATACACATACTTAAATACTTTTTCTTTTGTAAATACATACTTAATATACATAGGAAACACCCAGACCAATACAAACAGACATGTTCATGCACACAAATGTTTGTACTGTGCGGGGATCGAACCCGCGACCCTTGGTGTAGTAGCCGACTTCTCAACTATTACACAAAGACGGTCGTCAAAAATAATACGCGGATCAGCAAAGATTCATTGTTAACCCGAGCAGATGATAGGTTACACTTAATGATATTATGAAAAAAAAACAGTAGATAGGTTCACCCGATAGATATGTTAGATAAGTAAACTTTTTATCATTGTACTATGTATGTTTATGACTATGATGTCACGCTCGTAACTCGCTTTTCTGTTCTTATCTGTCAAACGTGAAGTATGTGAAATACAACTATGTGAATCTATTTACTTTCTTTTACTATTTCTCGGCCAAATCCATCAAGATAGGCACCCGAAATCAGAACATTGAACACGTTGACATTGCATTGACAGTTTGAGACGATACTGCGCCAAACATGTATCTTTCTTGTTTACGCTCCAATAAATAATCATACTACCTTGTACACACGGTCAAATAGGCACGTACGCCAGGGGACAACTTCACATCGGTACTCGGTACTGACATAACGTATCTTTTAAATATCATTGGTTAAGCTACGTATTCAATTGTAGCCATATATTATAATTATATTATAATCAGCCTGCGTTATCCCACTGCTGGGCAAAGGCCTCCCTACCCCTCTTCCACTGAACGCGGTCCAGAGCCATGCTGAACCAGCCTTCCAAATGCGAATCTAACTCGTCCCGCCATCGCCTTTTGGGTCTGCCGCGAGGTCGTTTTCTGCCTTGAGGCACCCACTCGATCGCTCTCTTAGCCCATCGCTCATCCTGCATGCGGCAGACGTGTCCAGCCCAATCCCACTTTAGCTGAGCGGCCTTTTGGGAGACATCGGTATCGGTAATTGTAGCCATATTTCATAAAAATACTTTTCGATTTTTTAAGACATACTACACGCACTATCTACACCGAATTTTGCGTAGTACTCCTATTAACTTACTGCTTGTCTAGATCTCAGCCGCAGACACCGCGAGGAGTTTCTTGTAGGAGCCGGCGAGCGAGCGCGCGGCGAGTAGCAACAGCTCGCGTCGAGACACGCCCGTTGAGGCCTCTTGCCACTGGGAGTGGTGGACCTGACAATAAAATGCTCTACACCGAGTTTTGCGTAGTACTCGTATAAACTTACTGCCTGTCTAGACCTCAGCCGCAGACACCGCGAGGAGTTTCTTGTAGGAACCAGCCAGGGATCGCGCGGCCAGTAGGAACAGCTCGCGCCGGGACACGCCCGTTGAGGCCTCTTGCCACTGGGAATGGTGGACCTGACAATAAATGCTCTACACCGAGTTTTGCGTAGTACTTGTAATAACTTACTGCTTGTCTAGACCTCAGCCGCAGACACCGCGAGGAGTTTCTTGTAGGAGCCGGCGAGCGAGCGCGCGGCGAGCAGCAGCAGCTCGCGCCGGGACACGCCCGTTGAGGCCTCTTGCCACTGGGAGTGGTGGACCTGCGGATAGAATGCACTTTTGAAAAACATGAAACAGTATAGTTAGCACTTGGAGTTTACACTTTTGATAACTACACAGAACAAAGGTCCATCATCAACAATGTCCATCATCACCAATTTCCTTCATCAACAATGTCCATCAACACGAATGTCCATTATCAACAATGTCCATCATCAGCAATGTCCATTATCAACAATGTCCAACAAAATAAATCCTTGTATAGCATATTACGCATGCGTGACTCAGCAAGACGACACTCATATTCACTGGCAGCAATCACACACTTCTTTCCACGGGCATAGTTGTTGAAAGCGCACTTTATTAGTAAAACTATGGGGTTCTATTTGTTCTGTAATTTTTCGATTGCTATGTTAGGACCATCACCCACTGAGATTTTAAAGAGTGATGCAGCGGCGTGACAGTATCTCTACAAAAACTAAAAAGAACCATCATCTTTATCAAGCGTAAGACGGACAAACTCCAACGCTAAATATTTCTTCCACGTTTTCTGCAAATCTGCCAACCTTTACCTATCTGAATGGAACAAACACACATCGTCGTTACCTGTAGACTAGCGGCCATGATGGATCCGATAGTAACGCTGTAGCCGGTCTCGCTGTGCTCGTAGTCGGCGCTCGTAGCCGCTGCGGCCGCCGCTACGGCCGCGCCGGCTACGGGCGTGCCCTGGGACTGCACTTGTAGCTCGATGCCTAGCGACGGCTGCGAGAGGACTAGGAGGGACATGTCGAAACATCTAGAGACTTAAGTAAGTTGTATTAGTTAACTGTAGACTAGCAGCCATGATGGATCCGATAGTAACGCTGTAGCCGGTCTCGCTGTGCTCGTAGTCGGCGCTCGTAGCCGCTGCGGCCGCCGCTACGGCCGCGCCGGCTACGGGCGTGCCCTGGGACTGCACTTGTAGCTCGATGCCTAGCGACGGCTGCGAGAGGACTAGGAGGGACATGTCGAAACATCTAGAGACATAAGTAAGTTGTACTTGTTACCTGTAGACTAGCGGCCATGATGGATCCGATAGTAACGCTGTAGCCGGTCTCGCTGTGCTCGTAGTCGGCGCTCGTAGCCGCTGCGGCCGCCGCTACGGCCGCGCCGGCTACGGGCGTGCCCTGGGACTGCACTTGTAGCTCGATGCCTAGCGACGGCTGCGAGAGGACTAGGAGGGACATGTCGAAACATCTAGAGACATAAGTAAGTTGTACTTGTTACCTGTAGACTAGCGGCCATGATGGATCCGATAGTAACGCTGTAGCCGGTCTCGCTGTGCTCGTAGTCGGCGCTCGTAGCCGCTGCGGCCGCCGCTACGGCCGCGCCGGCTACGGGCGTGCCCTGGGACTGCACTTGTAGCTCGATGCCTAGCGACGGCTGCGAGAGGACTAGGAGGGACATGTCGAAACATCTAGAGACATAAGTAAGTTGTACTTGTTACCTGTAGACTAGCGGCCATGATGGATCCGATAGTAACGCTGTAGCCGGTCTCGCTGTGCTCGTAGTCGGCGCTCGTAGCCGCTGCGGCCGCCGCTACGGCCGCGCCGGCTACGGGCGTGCCCTGGGACTGCACTTGTAGCTCGATGCCTAGCGACGGCTGCGAGAGGACTAGGAGGGACATGTCGAAACATCTAGAGACATAAGTAAGTTGTACTTGTTACCTGTAGACTAGCGGCCATGATGGATCCGATAGTAACGCTGTAGCCGGTCTCGCTGTGCTCGTAGTCGGCGCTCGTAGCCGCTGCGGCCGCCGCTACGGCCGCGCCGGCTACGGGCGTGCCCTGGGACTGCACTTGTAGCTCGATGCCTAGCGACGGCTGCGAGAGGACTAGGAGGGACATGTCGAAACATCTAGAGACATAAGTAAGTTGTACTTGTTACCTGTAGACTAGCGGCCATGATGGAGCCGATAGTGACGCTGTAGCCGGTCTCGCTGTGCTCGTAGTCGGCGCTCGTAGCCGCTGCGGCCGCCGCTACGGCCGCGCCGGCTACGGGCGTGCCCTGGGACTGCACTTGCAGCTCGATGCCTAGCGACGGCTGCGAGAGGACTAGGAGGGACATGTCGAACCATCTGGAGACATAATAATTAAATTATTAAAATCGTTTATTTCAGGAATCTTCTTAACCCAATAACTTAATAAGTTGTATGTAAATTGCATTGGTGTTAGGCCCAAGAAAACAGCATGTAACACGTGAAGTTGAATCCCAAAGACATTAAGCGGCCGCGAAGTCCAAAGACATTCAAGTGGACTCGTTTGTGCAAAAACGCAAGGTCGGCAAAAGTGGATAAGGGGTGGGGAGGGTTTTTGGGTAATTTTCGGCTCGTATTAATAAAAAATAATAACTACCTGATCCAAATAAAAAGTAGATCTAATCGAGTAAGTAAGTTGAAGCGGCAGTGGTCAGTGCATACAGCGATAAAAACAGTTAAGATGACCATAACATTGCTCAGAAAAGTTTTGATTTCAGAACTATTCAATGGGAAACACAGTGGCGCTTTCTTCTTTACTGCATAACTAACTACACTAAAGATCGTTTAATTAAAGGTTGGTACTTTGGAAAGTTGTATGTTTAAATGAATATACCTGTCGCTGACTGTCTCCTGCAGGAACCCCTCGACGGCGACGCAGGGCACGTTGTTGCTGAGCTCCGAGCGAAGCCGACGGGCTGGGCCGCTGGGAGAAGCATTCACCATGTCTCAATATACCTGTCGCTGACTGTCTCCTGCAGGAACCCCTCGACGGCGACGCAGGGCACGTTGTTGCTGAGCTCCGAGCGAAGCCGACGGGCTGGGCCGCTGGGAGAAGCATTCACCATGTCTCAATATACCTGTCGCTGACTGTCTCCTGCAGGAACCCCTCGACGGCGACGCAGGGCACGTTGTTGCTGAGCTCCGAGCGAAGCCGACGGGCTGGGCCGCTGGGAGAAGCATTCACCATGTCTCAATATACCTGTCGCTGACTGTCTCCTGCAGGAACCCCTCGACGGCGACGCAGGGCACGTTGTTGCTGAGCTCCGAGCGAAGCCGACGGGCTGGGCCGCTGGGAGAAGCATTCACCATGTCTCAATATACCTGTCGCTGACTGTCTCCTGCAGGAACCCCTCGACGGCGACGCAGGGCATGTTGTTGCTGAGCTCCGAGCGAAGCCGACGGGCTGGGCCGCTAAACCTCCGGGAGAAGCATTCACCATGTCTCAATGTACCTGTCGCTGACTGTCTCCTGCAGGAACCCCTCTCACCATGTCTCAATATACCTGTCGCTGACTGTCTCCTGCAGGAACCCCTCGACGGCGACACAGGGCACGTTGTTGCTGAGCTCCGAGCGCGTGGAGCGGATGTCGGCGATGCGCTGCTTGGCCGCCGCGTACGCCGCCGCGAAGCCGACGGGCTGGGCCGCTGTCACGTCACTCTGGGCGGGGAAACCTCTGGGAGAAGTAATCACCATGTTTCAACGACGTTTTGTCAGTATTGTAGGCCTAGCACGAACCGCTAACGTTTTGGTAATCGAAAAGTAAACGATACTTTTTTTTCTGTTCAATGTCTTTAGGAAAAAAAAGCGTCGTTTACTTTTCGATTACCAAAGCGTTAGTGGTTCGTGCTAGGGCTACTGATGCGAAGCCGAAAATTGACCTCTAGCGTACGTATCTATAATTTCACCGTGTCTACAAGATAGTATGAATATTTACTAGAGCGTAAACGAGACAGGTACATGTTGCGCAGTGTCGTCTCAAACTGTCGATGCTTTGCTCAGGTGTTCGAAGTTCTGATTTCTGGTGCCACTTTTTTAGCACAAGTAACCTATCTACGTCTTTTTTATTATAATATCTTTGCCATGTTTAGGTATTTAGTTTTTCCGACAGTAAGGTTGAGTGGTACACTAGCGCGTGGTAACTTGTGAGCAGATGCTATCTTTAGTGACAGTTCTTTCAGACTTCACTATTTTTTGTTTCCTTGCTATTTCAATTCACCTCTAAACTTTAGGACTCTGTTGGATTATCTGAAATAATCTATGATTACTAAATTGTGTTGAACATCCTTTGATGTCACTCCTGAGGATTTATTTATTTATTTATTTATTTTCTTAGGATAGCTAACAGCTTACAAAGATCAACAATAGCAGCTAAAAGTAAAACTAAAAGCTATTGACAAGCTACCACATATAAAACTTAATTGATTCCTATCTAAATGAAAGAATGCAAAGTAAGCTAGTGGATACAATAGTATTGCAATTATTTAGTGGGTGAGTTTAAACAACAATCTTATTATGGTGTTGATGCTATCGTAAAATACATCAATATTTTTCTCGGCGTTGTTGACGACCATACAAGTTTATGTCAGGTTGTCTTAATAAAAACGGCTTACTAATACTAATGATAGAGTCCCATTATGTGCAAGGGTTATGTTCAGTTTATGTATAAGATTTAAGGAGGTTGGGTTGTTGTTAAGATTTACGATAAAATATTATATCATTCGTTGATTCGTAAGCAGAATGATTCTGATTAAACAGAGAAAGAACTGTAATGAACTATACTTACACAACTGTGGCTTTCCCGAAAACTGTTTGGAATGCTTCTCTTATTGGCGACACTTTCACATCTTTGTCTGATGCGACTACTACGTACAAATCACCGCCGCTTTCTAAAAGAAGGAGAATGCAATCATTAAACCATACTACTTATAATTCCTCAAATACAAGCATATTCGTAATCGTATCGCACAAGCATAAAAGAGAAAGACAAATATGTTTAATAAAGTGTTCCTTACTAAGGTATTCTTTCATTTGAGGGTCCAGAGTGGTAATCATGGAGTCAACAGAGCTTTTTGCTTTCTCTGCCACGCGTTGAAGAATCCCACCAGTGGACACAGCACCTTTCACCCACGTGAACAGGCCACTTCCTGGCATAACATCACCTGCAAACAAATTACTTATAGGTAAGAAATACAGTGTTTTTTTTAATCTGTCGATTTTGATGTCATTTTCGCCATCATTCTGTAACGGAACGCTCTTAGATACCCCTTTTCATTCGTTTTTTATGCAAGCAAACAGATAAATTAATTATGATTGATACCGGAAGATGGCGTTATACTCCTTTAGCTCGCGCTAATAAAGTTTATAGTTATTACGTAAATTGGTTATTTATACTCGGCAGGGCCACCTGACGCCTGACGTCTAAGTCTAAGTCAAAGTAGAACAACTAAACTAACCGACGACGGACGAACAGACAAGCGTATTTTGGTTCAGGTTGTAAATTTCTTCGATAAGGATAGTTATCAGTAATATATTTAAGAATTCGTTCCCACGTCTTTTGAAAAGGGTTAGTAGTGTTCTATTATACCTAAGTACCTACGTACTCATATGACTGAAATTCGTATTACGCTCAACGGCCATAAATCTAGTATAATAAAGATCTCAAATTTGACACTTCTTATAAACAACAAAAACTGCTAGAGAGGCGAAGGCACTTGAGATGCTGATACAACGAAACCCTTGTGTTTTTGTTTCTCATGGTCATAAATCAGACCCTAATTGCATTATCAAACTTTGGCGGCAGTCATGATCTAGACGTCGGGAAGAATGGTCAAAATCTTAAGCTCTAGACGTATTACCTAACCGTTGTGGTAACTAGTGCTCAAAGTGAATCAATATCGGGACTGGAGACTGGATATTAGAGGAGTACAAGACAAGGCGGTACGAGACGTTAGGCGGAGATAGGGGATTTTGCGAGACGGAGAATATTATCAGGTCAGATCTTTCCGTTATGCGTTTTAGACTTAACCCATAGGAATAGTTGTCAAACCAAGCTGCGCGGTGGTCGTTTACACTGGCTGAGACCAGAAGGTTTATGGGTTCAATTCCCACACCAGAGATGTTCTGTCAAATAAACTATTGAATATTTACTTGCGAGGATGGGTTGTGCTTCATAATTATTCGAATTGATTAAGTGATAAGAGTGTTGGTCAGAGGACTAATTGAGACGTAAACGGATGTGAGTTCGATTCTCGCACTAACGCATGTCTTATAATTAACTGGCTGTTTGGAGCAGTGGTTCGAGTGCTGTTTAAGATTTGGACGGACGCGAGTTCGATTCTCGCTATGATACGTAAATGATGGTTGATTTTCGGTTATACTTCATACGATAATGAATAACTGGTACTACTGGTATTTTATAGGGTTTTAAACCCTGCCATGAGTGAATTTGACATTTTAATGCGATGCGTTATTTTACCTACGGAACATCTGAGATAAACTGGGTGACAAGATGCTGTCAAAGAATATTTGACCATGATATAATATCGATTTTAGTTATTTACGCTACTTTACAACAAACTTCACGTATGTACCACATAAAACCTAGCTGCAAATCTTTTAAAAGCCTTTCATTCAATTACTATTCCATAATTATAGTTCAATTTGAATGTTAATGGTGATGACCTTACATGGCCTGTGGGCATGTACATCAAATGTTCGTATCACATAAAATATACGACACACATACCTATATACGTCATCTACAAACCTCCATGATGTACATTTTGACAGGTTATTGATTGTCATTCCAATTATTTTATTATACCTATTATGCATTGGCTTATTCGGCACTCGTCAGGTCATGCACGATAAAGGTTACTGTTGTTGCTAAAAATGATCGAACGGTGGTGAATCTGTTTATGTATAAATTAGATATCTTTTAAGTAAATATAATTTATTTGCATGGGTTTTATGAATTCTGCCACACTGCGTCTATTATGTCTTTAAATAGTGTTTTACACATAAATTCAACTATTTCTATTGAAGGCAATAGATTTGAGAACTTCGCTTCTTTATATGCTTAAAAATGTCAGTTATTGACACATTTTATTCAGATATAGTTTAGATACATTATTTCTCGTCAATTGAGTCCTATCAAACCTTAGATTACTGCTTACATACCTCATAAAAGAATACTGGGTCTACTACAAAACAATACAACGTAGAACGGTCCTACCATAGTTAGACGATCACATCCACTTGGCCAGGTTATTTATTTTGCGTTTATTGTATCATTAGGAAAGGGGTTTATTTTGTCATTATTTAAATAGAGGTTAAAAATATTATAAGTGTCAAAGGGGGGAACGTTACAATTCTCAATGATATGTAATATGATGATAATCTGTTATTTTTAGGTAAATATCATTTTTCATTAACATTTTTTTGGAGAGGATAAAAGTTTGTTATTTTAGGGCCAGTTTTAACAGGGTTTTACATCTTAATAAGTTTCGGATATACCGTTTTGGTATGAAGGTTTGTCAGGGCAAAAAAAGTTTTCAAATTACCTTTATTTTAAACAACACATTTGCTTAAATTTCTAAGGGCACAACTTCCACAGACTTACCAAGTGTGTCTGCATCTGGTGTAGAAGCAGGCAAAGACTCCAGTGATTGTGTCATTTGCGAATCCTCGGGTGACCTTATTGGTAACATTGGCTCACCCTTGCTCAGTGGAATAGCAGGACTGGAATTGTACACAAATGGATTTAAAGAAACAAAGGAGCAATGAAGTTGCAATACATACAGATCAGAAGTGATGCATTATGTAAATGTAAAACTAAATTTGAATCAATAAACACATGAAACTAAATGTACTATTCAAACTTAAATAATAACAAGCAAATGAGATGAAGACAAAATAGAGTGAACAGACAGCAAATTAATTGAATTATAGAAACACTAGCAGCCACCCGTGACCTCGTCTGTGTGGACATACGTTAAAAAAAAAATAACATAGGCTACAATTTACTGACTAGTGAAGCAGACTGTTACACTGACATATTATCATACAATAAGTACAAAGAATTTCACACTTAAACCAATTAAGTTTTCACTTAAATGCCTGCTACAATGAAAAATCTTTATCTTATGTTGAATAGGCATGATGACTGTATTTTTTTTTTGTTTATTATCGTAAGACCTTACATTTATGTAAACAATCCTCAAAGAATCACTTCATCTGGATCAATACCACCAGAGATATCACAATTTGAAATGCACAATTTTTGGACTTGCCCAAAAACGCTCCATACAAAAGCGACAGTGACGTCACTATCGCTGTCACTTTTGTATGGAGCGTTTTTGGGCAAGTCCAAAAATGTGCATTTCAAATTGTGATATCTCTGGTGGTATTGATCCAGATGAAGTGATTCTTTGAGGATTGTTTACATAAATGTAAGGTCTTTCGATAATAAACAAAAAAAAAATACAGTCATCATGCCTATTGTATTAAAAATAAAAAGTTTTAGATAGAAGCTTTGCAATTTAATCCTACTAGTAATACCTATAAATGCGAAAGTTTGTATGTGTGGAGGTGCCGTGTTGCTCTTTCACGCAAAAACTACTGGAGAGATTTTAGTGAAACTTTACAATAACTTATGCACTTGAATAGGACATGGAAAAATATAATCAGACCTGAATTTTTCTGGGCTCTCTGATGCAGATGGTTGTTTAGGCTGCAATATAACTGGTTGGATTGGCTGCAGCGCAGATATGGGAGGACAAACATTTTGAGGCTGAAATACAGTATAATACAATTATGATTCCTGTCGGCATTATTAGTTCAAACTTATCCAATTAAACATCACTCTCATCAGATTGAAGCCACATTCTTCACTTGCATCTTAGCATAATGTGAATGGATAAGATAAGATAAGATATACTTTATTGCACAAAGAAAACAATTACATAAAAATGCTTACAGAGATAAAACAGTACAATGTAGGCGGCCTTATCGCTAAAAGCGATCTCTTCCAGACGGAATGGAATTTTTATAGCAAGTTTTATTAGTTTACACATCGTCAGCATGTCAGCCTGATACCGTTGATTAAAGAAAGCAAATATTTTAAAATTAAAAACTCATTGTTACTTACATTGTCCGACGGTGGGACAATGGGTGCTGATGTGATGAAGTTAGGCAGCTGTGATGGAGGTGCTACACTCGAGAGTAGGTTTCCAGCAGCAGCCACTGGCTTTGGAGCCTCTGGTATCGGCTTCTTATCAGAACCGGAACCATTCATTTTGGCCTACAACACACAATATTGATAGTATTATGAAAATGCAATGCGGATTGCTCATCGATTCCACTTGCTTTAAAATATCCACCATTCAGTGAGATTTTGTACCTGTGTAATTAATCGACAAGACAATGTACGTGTTTATTTTTGTAATATTACAAAATTCCAAGCTTTCAAACACGATTTCAAGCTGTATTTTTATTTTTTATTGACATACATTTGTTGACAGGTCTGCAGGAGAGACAGCTGACATTTTTTTGACGTGCCAGCTGAGGAACTTGCCACGTTTCGTTCGTTTCGTGCGACAACAATGCTTGCTCAGCCACTGGTTTTTTATGAAAAATAATAATTTACTCTTAGAAACACATCAGTGATAAAATTAAATTGCTTTTGTTATTTTCGTATTTCGTTTTCAAATGCGATAAAATAAGCTCAATGTTTTAAGATTACCGTCCAATCATTCATACGTCACTAAAAACTGTCAGTTTTGCTCGCTAGAGTATATTGTTCTGTGGTTTTGCTCTTCTGTCAGGCAAAGCAATCGTATCGTATCGGTGGATTTATCTCGCTGTTTTCAGGATTATTTCAATACAACTTTAATAGTTTGTGTAAATTTTTTGTAACAGTGTATAATTGTGTTAATTGAGCCATGTCGGAGGGGCCAGACACACCGCCCTTTAGCTCGGTCGATATCAACAATGATAACAGGGATGATGAGGATCTTTTCGCGTCTGCGGTCCAGGTATCTTATTGGAATCCTGTTTTATTAACTTGTTGTGCCCGCGTCCGCCCCCGACGCATCGCCGGTCATTCCGTCAACGCCCCTTTACGCGTGATAAATTCTTACTACAAATGAACTCCTTCAAATTACATTGAAAGTTTTTTACAATGTGCAGTAGATAATTATTCTGATAATTAAATTACTGTTGCTTGCGTGAAATATGCTTATTAGCATCTTTAATCACTCCTCAGTATCCGTGCGTCATGCTACACATTTTTGTAGCAATAACTTCCATCTGTGTTGGCAGAAAATGAAAATTCATGAGGATATATTTATGTATTTAGTTACAAAAATTGTTGTGTGTGTCACCGGTTCTCCTTGATGGTAAAGTTATTTGCAAATATTGTGTATTTTACACACATGAGATTTTCCCATGAGGGTGAGGTGACAACCTGGTAAAATCAAAGGAATAAAAATTACTTAAACTAATAATCAGTTTTATGCAATTATTGAAATGCTAGCACATCTCTTCTATGTAATGACGTATTGGTTTAAATCAACAATCAAATAAGTACATAACAAGAGGACTTCATGAATTCACAGCGTCATTACCTTATGTAATTTGAAAGTAAAGATCTTTACAATGTGAACTTATTCTATGAGTAATTTATATGGCTTAAATAGAAGAAAATTACATTTATTATCAGGTTCCAAGCCACATGTAGATTTCTTACACTAACAAGTACCTTGAAACTAACTAACATAAAAAATAAACTCTTGTTTTTTGTTGGAAATTGACATATTTGTTGTTGTGCTTGTAAAAGCTTACTTACTATAGGTACTTTTAGTTTCTTTTTGTATATCAAATGTAGTTCTTTCAAAAATAGTGATTAATTTTCATCAGAAAACCTTGTTATTGCACTGATAAGCTTATGTCAACTTGAGTTGCCATAGTTTGTTGAACTATTGATGCTGTAGTAATCTACAAATATTATTAAAACTGACTGAATTCAATCTCTTTCGCATGATTGACATCAGCCTCAGAATATAGGATGAAACACCAAATCGCACCTCCGCTCAAATAGTGTCACATGTCAAAAAAAATTAAAATAATGTAATAATGTGAGATAACATTTTGATGTTTGGCAAATGTAATGATGGAATAAAAAGGATTTTAATTTTTTTTGACATGTGACAGCGGAGGTGCGAAATGTTGATTAACCATGAATAATCTACATACAATTGAAACTAAAACACACCATTCTTTGTTGCAGGAAGTCAGCCTGGACCCTGAAGTGAATGGTGCTCAGGAAACCCTAGAAAAGGTCACTATAGCTGATGGTCTACCTTCCATAACTACCACTCTGAGTAGCCCTATAATGGAAGAGGTCAGTATATTCATGATTATGTTTAAAGACATTTACAGTCTCCTGAAGTACTACTGAAGTGATGTCACATTACTACTATGTCATAGTACTAAGCTTGTGCTTGTTGTTAAGTGACATCACTTGTTAATTTTAACTATGTCAATGTGACCAGGTAAATTTCACTGCTGACCATGTCAACCTGTATTATGGCATTCATATCACAGACAGCCCACAACTACTGCAGTCAGTAGCACTTTAATAATTTAAGGTTTATGAAAAATTGCAACTTAGTTTCAAATAAAGATTAATAAAATCCTTGACGATAATTACTAAGTAAGTAACTAAAATTTATATTGTGATGTGAATACATCAGAAGGGTTTTTACACTCAGCCCCAATCGTACAATTCCACACAGACTATGTGGATGTGTATGATTGTGGTAATACCAATGTGATTGGTGTGTAATACATTTAGATATTTTAGAGATATTATTTGCTAAACAGTGCAAAAAGTTAAAACGGCTATGAAAATCCTCGATGATGAGTTTGATGTCATTTTATAATCAGTAAAGTACTGTTAAAACAATAACACATGTATTTGTGATTAACAATAAGTTTAGCTATACTGGCCAAACCAAGAAAGATAATGCTATCTTGGAGTATGATTAATACTACACTGAAAGGTGAAACATTCCTTGTTTGGAGTGAATCACTTTGTTATTAGAGAGTTTTATTTGCATTATATTATAACTGTTTATAATCATGTGGAGTATCCATAACATCATTATGACAGCACCATAGTTAATGACCATTATAAAGACATTATTTATGCCACATGTCTTAGCTGAACTTTTAAGATACTACCAAAGTATCATCACAGTCCTTCTAGTAGTATTCCTGTAATTCTCATCCTTGACCAAATCAATTACATTTTTAAGTTATTACTTTTTTAAGTCTTGACTATCATTTATCACAGTTTTTTTCTGGCAAATAATTACTTTTTGGTGTACCCTCTTCATGATTAGACCAAAAACCGAACCGAAACTGAGGTACAGGAAGTACAGTCATAGATAGAGAACTATTATGGTCTGGCCATATCCACTCACAAGATCCCAAGCGTGTTTTAGGGATTTCATACTTTTTTTGTATTGATAATAGTAATATTTCAGGAACAAAGGTTCTCGGTTATTTTCTCAAATATTTAAATACATTTAAACATTTATTCTATGGCTGAATGTCCACTTGACTACTCTCTTACAGATAGCAACAGAGCGCACAAACAACATCATAATAACTATTACGGAGCCACAAAAGATTGGAGAAGGCATGAGCTCATATGTAGCATATCGTGTGCTCACTAAAACTAACATGCCAATATTTCATAAACACGAGTTTGCGGTACTTCGGCGCTTCAGCGACTTCTTAGGTCTGCACGAGAAACTGACAGAAAAATACCTACGTTCGGGGAGAATTATACCGCCAGCGCCAGAAAAGAGTATAATGGGTAAGTATGGCTATATAAATAGCTGTTTAGATTATTTAGGTTCCCAATTTACAGCAAGAGCAGTATTCTTAAAAATTAAAGCTTAAATGTTAGGCTAGACTCGCATGAATTTCTAAAATATGACTAGGATATGAATATTAAACCTTATAAGAGCTTAAAAAATGCTACAGTGAAATGGTACACTGTTGTTTACTATTTCAACCAAAAATCTTTCCATGGACAACTTTATATCGAGAGATGCGGCCCGCCTGCAACCGGCCGCTCTGAAATCGATGAGGGAGGAGCCTTTAGCGTCAAAGGTCGTGGGTACAACGCATTACCTGGGCAAACACTAATGCTGATAACATTTGTGTTTGTGCATATTTTTTTCTTTTTAAGAATGTATTCAAAAACAATTGAGTGTGTTTTAACACTCGTCTCTGAAACCGATGGTCAGAGGACCATCATATCTTAGATATTATTTTTCTATTTCATGTAACTAACCAGGCACAACAAAACTGAAGATGACCTCAACGCCTTCAACGGAAAATGCCAACGGCAGCAGCGCACAGGGCAGCGTCCAGTCGCAGTTCGTGGAGCGGCGGCGAGCTGCGCTCGAGCGGTTCCTGAACCGCGTGGGCCAGCACCCTGTGCTCAGCATCGACCCCGACTTCAGGGAGTTCCTCGAGTCGGGTAAGTTAGCTGGTGATGGTCACAGTGTAGGAGAACACGGCTGCAATAGGTCTCGATGACAGACGTACAGCGAGCGCATCAATTTCTCTCAAACCAGTACAGTCAGGGCCTTTAGTACATTGGAATAAAATGATACCAATACCAAACTGCTTAAGTAGTAATTAGCCTTCTGCATAAGCTACTGTCAGAATTTTAAATGTTATCTAAGTTAAAGTTACATTCCAAAACCTGTAATTTTTGACTTAGTAATCAATCATTTCCAGAAGAAAGTTTTATGACACTAGTTCTGCTTCATGGCTGAATGAAGCAACAAATTAAAATATATTTGTAATTTTTATCATTTGATTACAGACACAGAACTGCCAAAGGCTACGAGCACTTCAGCTCTTAGCGGAGCAGGAGTGCTGCGGCTCTTCAACAAAGTCGGAGAGACTGTAAACAAGATCACATACAAAATGGACGAGTCTGACCCGGTAACTATATCTTGTTAGATTAAATACATTGTTGCTGGAGGTAGACATTTAACTACAAATCGCATAAAAAAAATGCTTTTTTAGATAAGACAACTTTGTGCCATTGAAATCCTTTAACTCAAAATAAAAGTTGGGTCTAGAGTATCAGCATACCTATCGTGGTATCCGGGAAGTTGTGTAAAAGTATGTAAAGTATCGGATAAATGCTTTGTGGTGACTGCTGGTGTCAGAGTTTGTCAAACAACACAAGGACCTCTGACAGAAAAAAAACTGATTATTCGATTACAGCATCTGGGTTCATCATCTTAAGGCATCTGTTCTAGTTACTTTTCTTAGATAAAACCTAAGGAGATGAAAGAAACTACATAATGATTTATGTATGTTTATGTATCTTATTTATTTTCTGGCATTCTGCCGGATTTAAAACGTGCTCCATATTGCGATAGCTACATTTGCTTCGCAATATATTTGTGATGTACAGAGGCGCACACATCAACCTTTACAAAACCATTGCAAAATGGGTCTAATGTCAGCCGCATAAGGTGCCCCTATGTAAAGGTTGATGTGTGCGCCTCTGTACGATGCTATAACAATAATAGCAATGAGCGTCTTGTCTGTACCATTTCAGTAAACAAAGAACTAATGTGGACGTGTATTTAGAAATTAATTCGTAGGTATAAACAAGTTTTGGAATTTTGCTCGTTTGAGATCTGGCTAAGCCAAGTATTCACATTATTTCGGAATGTGAGTTGTAGGACAGTGTATGTCGTGCTCATTTAAAACTTCGAAAATGTGTTGAATCTCCTTAATTTTCTCAATTAATCTATTATTCCTAACAATGTCAGTTGTAGACTAGTGTATACAAGCTACATGAAGAACAGTATTCTCGATAAAAAGTTGTATACCCGTCTATACAACTAACGTTATTAGGAAGCATCCATAATTTTAAAAACTAACACGTCAGTAAATTACCAAAAAGATTAAAGCTTCACTCGAATTCATACTGAAGATCATATTAGTCAAGTAACGTAATAACGTTTGTGGAACGTACAGTTAAGGTCTTGGTCGGAGCTACCCTTTCAGGCAGTAAAACTTTTTACTGGAAGAACTGTGGTTCCTTTAGAGCTTATCTTTGTTTTTTTTTTAATTGACTAGCTGTTAGTCCAATTTGTGACTTTCACAGCTTTTCCGGGCAATGAAAGCTCACAACCCCTAACATTTAAGTAACGTGCCTAAGGGTGCCCCCAGGGTGGCCGAGCTCGGCTTAGGGCGTTACTGGGAGATGGCAATCTGACGAAAGTTTGGGGAGAGAAGCGGCCGGGGTCGTGCCGGTACCGCGAAGCATGACTAAAAGATTGGGGCTGCGACGCGCATCCACGCCGGCGTGGACGATATCTCGGTCTTGTAGAGTGTTGGCTTGGCGCGAGCTGTTGTCGGAGGCGACAAAGCGGGTGATGGCATCATCGGGCTCTAGTGGGACGTGTCTAGGATGACGGTGTTTTCGGGTGATAATTAGAGACTTGGACTTAGATACTGCCAGATGGTAGGCAGATCTAAGTCTAAATGGAGATTTTCATTGCGTAAGAACCACGGGGTAACCGTGGCCTTGCGCATGAACTGCCTATTCTGAAGGGTCTGTAGCTTATGGATATAGCTGGAGGCGGCGTGTGCAAACATGGGACTAGCCTAGGTCATGATGGGGCAAATACAAGACGTGTAAAGTCGAACCTTATTTCTAAGCTACAACTTACTAAGCCTATTGAGGAGACAGTGTAGGTGGCCTAGGACGTAGGCGGCACGATTTTAATGTGATCTCGGAAGGTCAAACTACGGTCAAGGTCGACGCCTAAGTAACGAACTTTCTTTTCCCAGGGAAAACATTGTTCGAACATAGTGATTTTGGTGATTTTGGGTGGGTCTTTACTACCGCCCCTTTGGAAGAGGATAGCGGCGCTTTTGTCAGGATTGACTTCTATTCTCCATTTCCTAAACCAGTCACCGTTTTTATCGGCCGCGTTTTGGAGAGATTTGAGAATGAGATCTAGTCTAGGGTGCGTACAGAGCTGTATCGTCAGCGAAAAGAGCTATCTTAATAGGTGCCCGAGGGCAATCAAAGGTTGGGAGATCGCTAGTGAACAGCGTAAACAGGATGGGGGACAAGACGGAGCCTTGAGGGACTCCGGCCCCTATTGGGTGTGGTTGAGACAGAATGCCACCCACTCTGTAGCGAAAAGTGCGATTTGAAGGAAGTCTCGAATGATGAGCACGAGACAATCTGGTAAGCCAAGTGAATATAGCTTGTAAATCAAGCCATTGTGCCAGACCTCATCAAACGCATTCGCTAGATCGAAAAAGAGGGCTCCGGTTTTTTAGCCGTTTAGTACGTGCTCGACTATGCGATGCACCTGCTGGACGCATGAGTGTTTGGGTCTAAAGCCAAACTGCTCGTCAGCAAGAAGGCTCTTGGACTCTACGAAGTCCTTGAGTCGTCCAAGGATGATACGCTCGTAAAGTTTACCTATGGAACTTAGGAGACTAATGGGGCGGAAACTAGTGGCTTCGGATCGGGGTTTGTCTGGCTTGGGAAAGCCAATAACAATAGCTTCTTTCCACGCTTGCGGAAAGATGTTGTTACTCAAAGCTGCGTTGAATATCGCAGTGAGAACTATAAAAAGAGGAGTGGGGAAGTGCTTGAGCACTTTTTTCAATATCCCGTCAAAGCCTGGTGCTTTTCGGGGGTGGAGGTCCTTGACGATAGTCTAAACTTCCTCGACCGTCACGCTAGCGAGAGGAGGATCGGAGAGAGGGAGGCTTGCCCTACGTGCGACTTCATAGTCGACTTTCGAAACATGGTCGTTATCTACAGGGAGGGTACTGGGAGAGCATTGAGCTTCTAAGCTATCTGCGAGGCATACAGACTTTTCACAGTCATCGAAACCCGGGGGCAGATTGAGTCAGACTAATGGAGGCATTGTGGAAATGGTGTCGGATTTAGGCTTTCGGGCTAACTGCCAGAAGGCTTAATGAGAGGGCTTATCGAAGCCAATTAAAGGGGCCGCCGACTCGAGCGTCTTGCCGCGTAAGTTTGTACAATTACAATCCCACGCGCCACTCTTGGCGTTCAAGTCGCCCGCCAGAATAACTGAGCTTTCGAGGTTCATTATGATCTGAAGGTCCTGGGTGGTAAGATATTTACCGTTATCGCCTTGCTTCGGCCTTAAATAGGCGGAGACTATGGTAATAGGGCTATGACCAATCATACCGAGACGGCAGGCAGACAGAGGTCTCTAACCGTTTGAAATTAGGAGGAGAGTCTAGGGGTGTACAATGCAAAGATCGTTTATAAAAAATGAGGGTGCCACCCTTTTTTGGTTTTCAACCTATCGTTACGGACAATGTTATAATTAGCTATTCTGGGATCCCGTTTAGAAGGCTTTAGGAAAGTTTCCTGAACTAAAAAGATATCTGTTTTTGGGTCTTGACAAAATCAGCTACTATAGAATGCTGTTTGGATAAACCGTCAGCATTGAAAAACCCTACTCTAAGAGACCTAGGTTTGACTCTATCTTTAGGTGTAACATCCATTATGGGTTACATATAAAGTGAACAGGGACATGCCTATCTTACGGGCTTGGATAGCCGCCTCGAACATGAGCAAGGGCGGGATTACCTTCGGCGGCTCTGAGTGCGTTGGCTACTCTAGAAACTTCGTCTATTACTCCGGGGAAGCGCGACACTAGAGAGTAGTCGCTTAGAGAGGACTGGGAATCTGATGAGACCTACGGGGGGGAAGGCGAGGGAGGCGCGGGCCTTTGTACGGGCCTGGTAATTGGGAATGGGGGTATTACGGGAGGTATGACGTACCCAGGGTACGTTAATTAGGGGAGGGATAGTCTGCAGGGACTTTGTTAGGGCTGGGAAGTTGGCCAGAGATCGGTCTGGCACGGCTGGGTGGGCTTGGGAGTTTGTGGGGGCTGGCCGGACCCTCCAGGAGAGTTAGCTCTCAGCCGGGGCGCGACTGGAGTGCTGGGATTTAGGCGTTTTGGGGCAACCGCGGTAGTTAGCGGGATGGCCCGTTTCTCCGCCGAGCACGCAGCTTTGAGGCTCCGTGCACTGAGAGAGGTCTTTGGGGCAGGGGCCGTGCCGTGATCACCCAGGCACTTGACGCACCTGGGGGTCGCGAAACAGTTGCGCGCAGAGTGCCCGTAGAGCTAGCAGCGATGACACTGCTCTATGGTGCCCCTTTTGTGAGGGGCTTCGACGGTGATACCAGAGAGCTGGCACACCATCTTGATGTTGAAAATGGCCTTGCCGGCCGGCGAGTGCTCGAGAACGGCAAGAACCATATCATAAGGGGCGTGGGAGCGACCGCGATGCATGCGGTGCACTTCCATAATCGGGAGGTTTTGGGCCTTTAGATCGGCCTCAACGTCGGAGGTTGAAACCGCCTTTGGGATTTCATATCCTTTAAAAGGAATGTAAGACGACGATGGTCTTTAGACGTTTGGACGGAAGCTTTAATTCCCGTTGAGGTGTTTCTCGCTGTTAGGTAATTAATACCTAATGGGTTGCAGCGCTTGGATACATCGATCCAAAGCGCTTTATCTATACATACAAATATTATAAAGAGGAAAGGTTTGATTTTTTGTTTGTTTGTATGAATTGAATAGGCTCCAAAACTACTTGGCAGATTTGAAAAATTCTTTCACTGTTGGAAAGCTACATCATTCCTGAGTGACATAGGCTATATTTCATTTAAAAAAAAATAGGCACCCTTACTAAAATTACGAAAAAGCGGGAAAATATTTTTCACATACAGCTAAGTCCACGCGGAAGAAGTCGCGGGCGGCTGCTAGTCTTGAATAAAGAGGGGCGGTGGGGTAGGCTCTTCCTTCTGGGAAGATGTTTTTTTTTTTTTTTTTTTTTTTATTTATTTATCACATTAACACTTAATATAAATACAGACAGATTCATTTAGCATTTAAAAACCACAAAGGTTTGTGACAATGCTACAATTTAATACGTGTACAGTAATTTAGCATCAACAGTTGGTGAAAAAATTACAAATTAATGACTGAATGACTGAGGAGGTGAATTCATTCCTAAGTTTTAGCATCTAGTTGCTTTAGAAAAAAGTTCTTTAACTTGTTTTTAATGTTGGTCGGCGTAACACTATTACGCAGATCGGGCGGTAGGTCATTAAAAAGCCGTGGCAATAGGTAGCTCGCTGTCCGCTCACCGTAGCCATTGCTTGCCCGTGTCGTGCACAGCCGGTTCGCTGCGACGGCGCGCGTATATACAGGATGCTGGCGCTTCGTCTTTAACTTGTCATCAAAGAAATATTGTTTTAATAAAATATATTTTAGCTGTTCATAAATAGGTAATACATGACAGTGCTTAAACAGGCCTCTCTCATCGTGAGAGAATTGTTCTTTAATTTTATTGGACACTATGGTTTTTAAAATTTTCAGTTGGAGTTTATATATTTGATTAAGATATGATTTAAATGTGCGACCATAACTAGCTAGGCCGTATTGAATATATGATTCAGCCAGTGCGTTGTACAGAATCAGCTTAACTTTAAAAGGTATGCGTTTTCTTAAAATTGTGATGTTTGCTAAAAACTGCCTCTATTTGCAACAGACGCGCTCAACATGCGTGCTCCAGTTAAATTTACTATCTATCACCAAGCCGAGGTACGTATGGGATTCAACCATCTCAATTAAAGGGCAGCCACACATAGAATTTATCGTGGTGTGCAGACAACCATGGTTATGAGCTGTTATAGACTTAGTAATATTGCGCTTTAGATAGGGTGATTTGATTGCTACTAGTTTGGTTTTACCACAATTAAGCACGAGGCCCGCATCATGGCACCATCTCAACAAAGAGTTAAAATCAGATTGCAGCAGGTCAAAGGCTTTATTTGTGTCCTTATTCGCTATTACCAGGCACGTGTCGTCTGCAAATTGGTAGCAAGTGCAGTGATTAAGACAGTTGCTCATGTCGTTAACATATGACAGAAAATGCAATGGACCCAAAACCGAGCCTTGAGCCGTGCCCACTGTTGCATCTACAGGATCACTTACGGAATTGTCGATTTTAACTGAGAACTTACGGTTATGAAGGTAATCCCCGCACCACCTAAGTAGGGGGCCTCGCACACCACAAAAATTTAATTTATTAATTAATTTGGTATGGTCTAATGTATCAAATGCACGAGAAAAATCTATAAACAGAGCTAATACTACATTCTTTTGGTCCAAATGTTCGTTGACCTCATCTGTGAATTTTGATAGAAGATCCGTTGTACCTTTACCTGCTTGAAATCCATATTGATTCTGATAGATTACGTCGTGCCTTTTATAGAAGTTATGTATTTGCTCGCAAACAAATTTTTCAACTACTTTATCTATTGAGGAAAGCAATGTAATTGGGCGATAATTAGAGTACTCATCTCTTTTACCCCTTTTATAAACGGGCCTGACGCATCCTATTTTCAATTCGTCGGGGTATCGTCCCGATTCTATGCTACAGTTAATCAAGTTGGCAATAGCTACTGATAAGCCTTGGCTTGCCACTTTAATGTCAGACACTTTGATTTTGTCAGATCCAGGAGCTTTCCTAGAATTCAATTTGGTTATAATTTTAAATACTTTGTCACTCGAAGCTTTTTGAAAGTACAGACTAGCATCGAGTGGTTTAGAATAAGTATTCGGATCTAGCATTTGTATACTACATTTTGGAATAATATTTCTAACTGTTTTGTCGAATTCCATTGCAAAGTTATCACAGATGCGTTTAGTGGTTAGCCCCTGGGCATCAAACGCCTTGATGACCACTTCATCGATTGATAACGTCACTCGCCCTAGCATTCGATTAATAATTTTGAAAATTTTCCTGGAGTTATTGAAATTGCTGTTGATTTGATCTGTATAATAAGAGTTTCTTTTTTTTTCTAAAATCTTGTGCACTTTATTTCGCGTTCTGTTATGCTCTAATTTTAGGGCTTGATCATATGGACTTTTTCTCCACGAGTTGAACAATTTATCGCGTTTTTCGCACAAACGAGTGACGTTTTCATCGATCCATGGCATTCTACATCGATTTAAGTAATGTTTCTTTTTATATTTTGGTATTTCGCTGGTATTAGCATTTTTCGTTGCATTACAAAATGAATCCCTAATAAAGTCATAAATTTCAATTGGCGACTTCATGGCATTAGTTGATATCCAATTTACTTTATTTAATGCCTCTGTCACCTTTGCATTATCCAACCGGTCCTGCACAACATCCTGTACATACTTGGGCCTAGGTGCCGCATCTGAAACGCAGGCGATCGCAATGGCGCGGTGGTCGGCCAGTACGACGTCGAGCACCGCCGAACACGGAACTAATGTAGGGAATCGTGCGAAAATATGGTCAATACAAGATTTAGTGATAATATTTAACTTTGGCTCAATCCTAGTGTAATCCGTGATTCCACACATTAGTCCGTGCTCGCTAAGTGTCTCCAAATACATATCCTTGCACGATGAAATGGATTTTAGGTCTATATTTGTGTCTCCGATCAAAAGTAGGTTTTGTGTTGTGCTTAACTTAGAAATGTAGTCACCGAGCTCTTTAACAAAAATACGTTTGTTTGTTGATGGAGGCCTATAAATGGAACATACAGCTACATCCTGACCAGAGAACATTTTAAAAGTGCCAGTTATGCTTTCAAATGTCATGGTTTTTTGTTGAATTCTAGTGAATTTGATGTGATTCTTGACGTAGATTATAATGCCACCGCCCCGTTGACCAGAACGTAGCTGCGTATACATATTATAGCCGGTAATGTTATACAGCTGAGCAATGTCGTGAGAGATACCCACTTCGGTACATACAATTATATCCAAAGGATAAGTACAATTGTGAATAATTTGTTGAAGTTTAGAAAAGTTTTTTATAAGTGATCTTATGTTAATGTGAATAAATGAGAAATTTAAACAGCATTTAGGAGGTAGTTGCTCGAGAAAATTATTAATAGAAATACAATTAGAAATTTCTTGTATTTGACTATACATACAATTTGGGTATTGAGTATTTAGGTGAAAAAATGTTGAAGAATATAATATTTACTTTAGCTATTTATACTACACGTTACTAAACTTACATACAATCAGTGCGAGACTCTTTCAGTTGATTTTGGATCTGGGTAATGTCATGCAATGAGCGAATATAAAAAATTTTGCTGTTGTTGGTTTTCCTGACACATACCTTCCCGTCCTTATACCACACAAACTGGTGGGATTTACCCAGCTGGGTTTTAGCATTATACAAAAGGGTTTTAAGGTGTTTTGTTAGAGCTTCTCTGATATAGACTCGATTGTCGGCCTTCTCCTGCGGGACGTCGGGGAACAGAAGACCTACAGTAAGACATTTTTCTTTGCCAGCGTCGATCCATTGTTTCTGAGCTGCCTTTGACTTCATCTCGACTATAATTGGTCCAGGCCTGTCCTTAGATCCAGGCAACTGTTGAACAGATTGTACATCACTTTCCGCCACTTCTAACTTAGACGCTACCGTTGCTAAAATCTGATTAATCTCTTTTGGTGCAGTGACGGGTAAGCCAGCCACTTCCAGCGACACAGAAAGAGTTTTTTGCTCAAAGGCTTTCATACCTTGCTCCATGATAGATACTCTTAGCTCGAGATTTTTGTTCCTGTTAATCAGGTCTTGGTTTTTATTCTCAAGATCTCTTATTTTAGTGTCTTGGTTTTTAATGGACTGCTCCAGATTGCCGACCTGATCACTAATAAACTCAAGAGAAGACTCGAGACTACCTATTTCATCTCGGAAGGTTTTCTTCAGTTCTCGGCTAATGTCGCGGACCAGTTTTTGTGTATCTAGTTGTTGGAAGTTCGTGGGAGAGCTCGTCACGGATTCATCTTCTTCGTCATCATCCTCTGGAATCACGAACGACGACCGACGAGAAAGATTTTTCACACATTCTTCACAGCTCCATTCAATGCCTGAGGAGTTTCGGAGGGTGTTAAGCTGCTTGTTTGATAGCTTAGCACACCCAGGATCGGCATGAACCACTATGTGACATCTGCTACACTCCAGACCTGGAGATTTTTTGGTAATTGTTTTTTTACACTTAACACATTTTTTGGATACCATTGTGGGTAGTGAGATTAAAAAACTCGATTTACGAACACACGACTTTCCGCAACGACGATTTTGGACGAATGTAGAGCTAGATGGGTTGGTCTTAGCCGATGTCGCGGAGGTCGCGGGCTTTTGGGGGATCTCGCGTGTCGCAACAGGGACTAGGGACGACAGAGGGTTTCACGCGGTGCGGGGGCCTCGCAGGCCATGTCAAACATGGGAGGGGAATCAGGCGAGTTACGTTGAACAACGTTTTAGAATACGACCCCAGAAACGTTTAAGGGCCCTTAGTAGGTGAAAACGTCAAAATGCACTGTTATCAATGAGCTATAATTGAAAATATTGAATGTTTTTCGCACTGAAATTGCTAATATGTGTTACAGAACGTTTGTGTGATGGGATGACTGTTTCCAAAACACGATTGGAAAAATTTCGCTCGATAAAAAAACCTGAAGTTACCTCTGAAATATCATATAAATGCTCATTGCAACCGTATTTTACGATAATAATCCGTATAAAATCACAAATACATAAGTATTTACCTTCTCGATTTCGTGACTGTTTTAGATTTAGAAAATACTAAATATTTTCATTCAAAATGTGAGTGACGCTTACGATTTTTAGTTTCGAGCACGTTGATTCCATACTAAATGCGGACCCTGACCCCCCTCGCCTCAGGCGCGAAGAGCTACGAAATCTGAATTTTCGCTCACCGCCTAACCCCCCTTAACAGTGCGTCATGTTACTTTCAGTGGTTCGAAGAGCGATCAACGCGTATAGAAGCACTGGACGCATGCCTGCGCCGGCTAGCGGGCGCGTGTGAGTCATTGGCTGCGGAGAGGCGCGAGCTGGCGGCGCGCACGCACGAGGCCGCCCGCGCCTGCGCCGCGCTCTCCGGCGCCGACCCGCACGCGCCGCTCTCGCGCGCGCTTTCGCACACCGCTGATTTGCACGAGAAGGTACACATACATACTACATGCACACACAGCACACATGCACACACAGCACATACATGCGTCCACACCAACACTACCGCACCTAACACTCTACTGAGGACACATTCTACCTACGACAGATTCTACCGAGGACCGAGTCTACATTTGACATAATCTGTAGAAACTAGCCTAAACGCAGTGGTCTGTGAGATATCAACTCGGCTAGGAGCGTTGGACGCTTGCTTGCGCCAGCTAGCGGGCGCATGCGAGTCTCTAGCGGCGGAGCAGACCAGAAAGATCGCAGCAAACTGTTTAGTGCAGATTGCTGGAAAGCATGACCCGGCGTCTAGTGGTCGCGTGGTAGAAAATCGAGGGTGGGATCAGGTCATGAAGTTTCTCTGAAATACCCACACCCTACAAAACACGCGACTAAAATAATGACTTCTTTGCAGGTGGAGCAATTGAGATTAGAGCAGTCTAACACAGACTACTTCGTGTTGACGGAGCACATCAAAGACTACCTCGGGCTCATCGGCGCTATCAAAGACGTCTTCCACGAAAGGGTTAAGGCAAGTACAGAAAAAAAGATCAATGTTCATTTCTCGTAATATTTACCAATATTTTTTACTTCACTTACCAGACTTTTTGTTCTGGACATTTTGATGAAGTTATTTTCCTTTTTAGGTATTCCAAAACTGGCAACACGCACAGATGCAGTTGACGAAACGGAGAGAAAACAAGGCGAAGGCAGAGCTCGCCAACCGTCCCGAGAAAATTGAACAATCCTCCAACGAGATCATCGAGGTACATCACCAAAAGATTTGCAATATTTTTTTAAGAATAAAATATCAGGTTACATCCAGACCATTTCTCTACAAATTATCATGAGACTCAGAGATCAACTTATTTTCGTTCATCAGAATTTGAATTCAGAGCTACGTATTTTATACTTGTTTCATGTAGTTGTACATATAAGAAACGTCATGGTAGTGTGCGATACACATATCGAATTCGTATAGTGTATTCGAAATTAGCCATTTCTTGCTGAAGAGGAATGTGCAATAATATCCACTTTGTCCATCCATCCAAAAACATGCGAACAGGACCAATTGCGAACTGGACCATTTGCGCACTGGACCAATTGAGAATTGGACAATTGGACACATTTATCGAATTGGACATAATGCGCCCAACCGTTTTACACTTGTTTAATGTAATTATACCTAAAAGAAACGTCATGGTAGTGTGCGATACAGATAACACTATACGAATCCGAAATTAGCCCTTTTTTCTAAAGAGCTATGTTCAATAATGTGCAATGGGTGCAAACTATGAAAAAAAATATGAAGTAAAAAGTGTTAATTTCTAGAGCAACAGTATTAAAATCAGTGTCATTTTGTCCAGTGGGAAGCCAAAGTGGAACGCGGCCAGCAAGAATTCGACACGATATCTCGCGTGATCAAGAAGGAGCTGGAGCGGTGGGACGGCGCGCGCCTGGCCGAGCTGCGCGCCACGCTGCTGCGGTACCTCGACCACCACATGCAGCACCAGGCACAGGTACAGTCAACGGCACGTCTAGCCACCCATCCCACAGCTGGGCACGGGCTCGACACGATATCCCGCGTGATCAAGAAGGAGCTGGAGCGGTGGGACGGCGCGCGCCTGGCCGAGCTGCGCGCCACGCTGCTGCGCTACCTCGACCACCACATGCAGCACCAGGCACAGGTACAGTCAACGGCACGTCTAGCCACCCATCCCACAGCTGGGCACGGGCTCGACACGATATCCCGCGTGATCAAGAAGGAGCTGGAGCGGTGGGACGGCGCGCGCCTGGCCGAGCTGCGCGCCACGCTGCTGCGGTACCTCGACCACCACATGCAGCACCAGGCACAGGTACAGTCAACGGCACGTCTAGCCACCCTCCACACTGCTGGGCACAGGCTCACCCCAACTATGAGGCCCGGGGACTTCAATGCGGATTTTTGGACACTAGCATATGCAGCTCCAGGCACTGGTAAACTTTGTACTGTCAACGGCTCATCAGGTTACCTATTTCCATTTTTATCTTGCTTTTGCTAAATGTCATTTCGACCGATCCTCGTCACAGTCGAGGATCAGTCGAAATGACAATGAGTGCGGGACATACTTCAACACGCGGGCTCAATGTAGAATTTTGGGCAACTGGGTGTTCGGTAAGTGATGAACCTCGATACTAGGGCCTCAGATTCGGAAGCTGCGCTACCTCGACCACCACATGCAGCACCAGGCACAGGTACAGTCAACCGCACGTCTAGCCACCCATCCCACAGCTGGGCACAGGTTCGACACGATATCTCGCGTCTCGTGTGAATGTTGTCGTGAACAAGCAAAATTAAGACAGATAAATGATTAGATGGGCGTTGGAGAAGTTTGAGTCTGGGCTTGTGTGGGCTTCCCCGCAATAAGCGACATGGGGTATTTTCACATCACGCCCAAAAGTGGGCTATCTTAGTCCACGCATGGGCTTAGGTGGACTTCACCAGAAGCGAGATCAGATACATATGCAGCACCAGGCACAGGTACAGTTAACCGCACGTCCAGCCACCCATCCCACTGCTGGGCACAGGTTCGACACGATATCCCGCGTGATCAAGAAGGAGCTGGAGCGGTGGGACGGCGCGCGCCTGGCCGAGCTGCGCGCCACGCTGCTGCGGTACCTCGACCACCACATGCAGCACCAGGCGCAGGTACCTACAGTACAGGCAACGGCACTTCTAGCCACCCTCCACACTGCTGGGCACAGGCTCACCCCAACTATGAGGCCCGGGGACTTCAATGCGAAGTTTTGGACACCAGCATATGCAGCTCCAGGCACTGGTAAACTTTGTACTGTCAACGGCTCATCAGGTTACCCATTTCCATTTTTATCTTGCTTTTGCTAAATGTCATTTCGACCGATCCTCGTCACAGTCGAGTATCAGTCGAAATGACAATGAGTGCGGGACATACTTCAACACGCGGGCTCAATGTAGAATTTTGGACAACTGGGTGTACGGTAAGTGATGAACCTCGATACTAAGGCCTCTGATTCCGAAGCTCCGCTACCTCGACCACCACATGCAGCACCAGGCACAGGTACAGTCAACCTCACGTCTAGCCACCCATCCCACCGCTGGCCGAGCTGCGCGCCACGCTGCTGCGCTACCTCGACCACCACATGCAGCACCAGGCACAGGTACAGTCGACCGCACGTCAGGCTACCCATCCCACTGCTGGGCACAGGCTGAACCTCGGCTATAAGGCGCGGGGCATACTTCAACACGCGGGCTCAATGTAGAATTTTGGACAACTGGGTGTACGGTAAGTGATGAACCTCGATACTAGGGCCTCTGATTCCGAAGCTCCGCTACCTCGACCACCACATGCAGCACCAGGCGCAGGTACAGTCAACCGCACGTCTAGCCACCCATCCCACTGCTGGCCGAGCTGCGCGCCACGCTGCTGCGGTACCTCGACCACCACATGCAGCACCAGGCACAGGTACAGTCAACCGCACGTCTAGCCACCCATCCCACTGCTGGGCACGGGCTCGACACGATATCCCGCGTGATCAAGAAGGAGCTGGAGCGGTGGGACGGCGCGCGCCTGGCCGAGCTGCGCGCCACGCTGCTGCGGTACCTCGACCACCACATGCAGCACCAGGCGCAGGTACAGTCAACGGCACGTCAGGATACCCATCCCACTGCTGGCCGAGCTGCGCGCCACGCTGCTGCGGTACCTCGACCACCACATGCAGCACCAGGCGCAGGTACAGTCAACGGCACGTCTAGCCACCCATCCCACAGCTGGGCACGGGCTCGACACGATATCCCGCGTGATCAAGAAGGAGCTGGAGCGGTGGGACGGCGCGCGCCTGGCCGAGCTGCGCGCCACGCTGCTGCGGTACCTCGACCACCACATGCAGCACCAGGCGCAGGTACAGTCAACGGCACGTCAGGATACCCATCCCACTGCTGGCCGAGCTGCGCGCCACGCTGCTGCGGTACCTCGACCACCACATGCAGCACCAGGCGCAGGTACAGTCAACGGCACGTCTAGCCACCCATCCCACAGCTGGGCACGGGCTCGACACGATATCCCGCGTGATCAAGAAGGAGCTGGAGCGGTGGGACGGCGCGCGCCTGGCCGAGCTGCGCGCCACGCTGCTGCGGTACCTCGACCACCACATGCAGCACCAGGCACAGGTACAGTCAACCGCACGTCTAGCCACCCATCCCACTGCTGGGCACGGGCTCGACACGATATCCCGCGTGATCAAGAAGGAGCTGGAGCGGTGGGACGGCGCGCGCAACGCTGCTGCGCTACCTCGACCACCACATGCAGCACCAGGCACAGGTACTAGACATGTGTAGTTCCGGACCTAAATAGTTCCAGGATTTATCCGACACTGGAACGACATCGTTCCAATCCGAGACGCCTTATTCTCGCGAAGCCGAGCGTGACCCGATCTCTACCGAGCCCTAAAGCGACAGCACATTGAGTGATACTCGTACAATGTGTCATCTTATGAAGTTGTAATAGGTGCGATTTTGTCGCAAAAATGTATGCGTTGGCCGTTGACGTCTGTGCAAAGACAATGTTGTCGTGAACAAGCAAAATTAAGACAGATAAATGATTAGATGGGCGTTGGAGAAGTGTGAGTCTGGGCTTGTGTGGGCTTCCCCGCAATAAGCGACATGGGGTATTTTCACATCACGCTCAAAAGTGGGCCATCTTAGTCCACGCGTGGGCTTAGGTGGACTTCACCAGAAGCGAGATCAGATAAGTTGCTGGCCGAGCTGCGCTACCTCGACCACCACATGCAGCACCAGGCACTGGTACCCACAGTACACTCAACCGCACGTCTAGCCACCCATCCCACTGCTGGCCGAGCTGCGCGCCACGCTGCTGCGCTACCTCGACCACCACATGCAGCACCAGGCGCAGGTACAGTCAACGGCACGTCAGGATACCCATCCCACTGCTGGCCGAGCTGCGCGCCACGCTGCTGCGGTACCTCGACCACCACATGCAGCACCAGGCGCAGGTACAGTCAACGGCACGTCTAGCCACCCTCCACACTGCTGGGCACAGGCTCACCCCAACTATGAGGCCCGGGGACTTCAATGCGGATTTTTGGACACCAGCTTATGCAGCTCCAGGCACTGGTAAACTTTGTACTGTCAACGGCTCATCAGGTTACCCATTTCCATTTTTATCTTGCTTTTGCTAAATGTCATTTCGACCGATCCTCGTCACAGTCGAAATGACAATGAGTGCGGGACATACTTCAACACGCGGGCTCAATGTAGAATTTTGGACAACTGGGTGTACGGTAAGTGATGAACCTCGATACTAGGGCCTCTGATTCCGAAGCTCTGCTACCTCGACCACCACATGCAGCACCAGGCACAGGTACCTACAGTACACTCAACCGCACGTCAGGCTAACCATTTGCGTTTTTCAACTGGCTCTTGCCAAATGACATTTCCTTTTCAATAGAGCAAGCAGGACTGACCTAACTGACCGGTGACTGACCGGTGTAAATGGGTACGTCACTCTGCTGTAAACAGGCCAAACCTCAACTATGAAGCGCTTGCCATACTCCAGCATGCGGGCTCTTCTTTTTCTATTTAAACGCTACACTCTTGCGGAAGTTGCGGCAATCTACCACGTGGCTTTTTTTTAGGGGAGGCACAATTACAGTCCTACCAACTTATCTGTGAAATGGCGAAAATTGGAACTACAACCGCCATGTTGAAATGTCATTCGATTGTCCGTGTCAAAAATTTTTGTGTACTATGGTTGTTTTATTGTGATATTTCGGAATTTATGAAGTTGAATATGCTGAAAGCCATTAAAAGTGATGCTCTAAACATTATTCTTAAGGTTGAAACCTTTTTTAAAGAAGAAGCCTGGGGCTCGGACCCCGATTATTCCGTTTACCAAAATATACAAAGGAATTTCGGCTGCAACAGGTTAGTGTTGTCAGCTTTATTTTTATAAATACCTATATTCTTAACCAAATATTAAGTCCACGGAATATTTGTATATATTCTTACTGTAGATTAACGAACGGTAACGCACATCTAATAAGTTACGTGTTAAATGGGTGAGCCAAATAACCTGCTGGTTTTTAAATTTCGATGATTAAAATAGTCCATGTTTCAGGTGTGAGTCAAGGACTTATTGCAAAAATAGATAAAGAAGGGCATGCAGCAGAAGACACTGTTACTAAAATTCGGACACAAGGCAAGGATAGAAAACGCAGAAGTGGAATCATACACGTTGATGATTTTGACATGGGAGTTATACGGAGGAGAGTACATGAATTTGATTCTGCTAAAAACGAGGTGCCTACTGTTAAAAACCGTCTAGAGGTCTTAAAGAAAGAAATAAATTACACAGGACAGCGCTGATGATGTCGGTAGTGCAGGTTCATCTAAAGATCATAATTACTGTAAATCTGGTTTTTAATAAATAATTGTAAAGCAATTTGATTTTTTTATTACATCCATTAGGTACTTACCACTGCGAATCATGATTAGTATATCGTTGTTAGTGGTTAGGTTAAGTCTTAACTAAATGCTGCAAATAGTACCAGGTACCTGATGCAGGGAGGGTACATAAATCACATTGAATAAAAGTTTTGAGTGTGGAACATTTAGTTTGATTGTTAAGTTTTCCATATTCTAGTTTATCTCTCTAGTAACTGTTTTAGCTATCAAACCTTAATATCTGCAGGATTTCCATTTCAAACAAACAACTTATTTCAATAGACCTGTTACAAGTACCTGCAAATCGTTAAATCTAATTTACAAACATTTCAATTCTTTTCAATAATTTCACTGGATCACTTTCTAAATAAAGACATTTTTTAATCCTGGAGGACAACTGTACCTACATAACTACAAATCATTTTTTTTTATTAATAAATAATTACAATATTTAATTTAATTATTTTTATTTAATACTTATTTCTTATGACAAATGACCTACTTGTAAAACTTGCTCAATTTTAGGCACCTTATATTAATTAGCAACACTGAATCGACGGTGTCGTCCTCCTTCAGTTCACAGATAAGTTGGTAGGTCTGTACACACGTTGCTAGCTCGATCTACGTAGCTGCCAAGACAGTTTGGCTTCGCATCTGCCAGCCTGAGACTTACATTTAATAAGATAATACATATTTATTGCCTGCTTGTTCGTGTATTTTCTAGAAACAAGTTCGGTATAATGTTCATTTTGATGTTTCGGTACCGAATCGCTACCTACCAATTGGGAGACCCTTTATTATTGTTCTATTTCGCAGCGACACTACGGGATAGCGCAATAATACAGAGACATTTTTTAAGACCCGCAAAGGGTCGGATTTTCCTACCTTTCATTTTCTAAAAGCATTTCACTCTTTTCACAGGCGATACGGTACTGGGACGCCTTCCTGCCCGAAGCACGCGCCATCAAATGAGTCTCGATGTGACCTCGGCCCGATTCTCGACCTTAGCACGCGCGCGTACGACGCAATATCCAACGGCGACGCCTGGCCGGGCAGACTACGCCTACACTACCTACAGCTCGAGATAAGCCAACCTTTATTACGTTTACATCATGTTAGGTGTGCCCCACCCCAATGAAAAGTAAAGTCATACAAAACATAAACGAATAATAATTATAATATCCAAGTGCAGTCAGTATCAAACCATGTGACCTTTCAGAGTGGTCAAATGTATCTTAAATATTTGAGAAAAGCAACCTTATTTATAGAGAGTTAAAGGAGCTTTTCACTTGTTTTATGTACCAATGAGAGACGCTACATACAAGATAATATAATTGATTTAACAATTTAGTTATGTTTTTGCTATTTTGAAAGGTCACTTGGTTTTGAAGAGGAATTGTGTCAGCAAATTCTAGCTCGCGCATGACCAAGTTTTAACTCATATTTAAATACATCTACGCGCAGATTTATATAACTTATTTAATTACGAAGTAACTCTGTATGTGCAGACAAGAAATCCCCGGTAGTTCTAACAGGCCTTACTAAATATTTTTAAATAAACCCAATGGCGCATTACAGATTTCCATACAATCTCTTACAGTTGTTAGCTCTCATTGGACTGACCAATCAGAACGTCGTTATCGAGTGATTCCAGAAAAGTTCTAATGGGCTAGATGCTTCTTTAAAACGTAGCATATACCCCGGCACGTAACTTGGTAGGCTGGTTTCGCGCGTCTTGGTATTGTCAGCCTATGTCTGATTTTTTGGTAGCTAGATCTCATTGCTTGTTTGACAATTTCACTTGGTGGAACATCAACATGAAAATAAAAACGAAATACATAATGTCCAAAATAGTGTACCTACTGAATAGAATATGGACCTGTCCAATTGTAAACAAATCACGGCTTTGATGCCGCCGACATTCCGAAGATTCAATTTACGTGCTGGGATTTACAACTGAATTGTAAGTTGCATTAATAAATTATATTACATAATAAGCGTTAGTGCAAATTCGGTCATAAAGAAATTGAACTATTAGGGTGTGTTTTCTAACTCAAATAACATTAGTTATTCCAAAGGAAGCGTAGAGAGGCATTTTGTTAGCTGACAGGGTGGTGGAGGTTTGTGTGACTATTCCAGTAGCACCAGCATTATTTATGTTTGGACCTCACTTTCCAGTCAATATCAGATAAAGGGAAAAACACTGTCGAACTTTTTGAGATTTTTAATTGCATATAATTATCAAAATACTTACTTCTTCCAATTGATCAGAATTAAATAAGAGTCACGTGACCAACACCTCGCATGTTAGTCTGTTTCACAAAGCTGCTGTTGCATACTAAAATGTGTACGCAAAGTTCAATCAAATAGTTTACATGTACTTAGTGACGTCTTATTTGTACTGAAATGAAAAAAAAATAATAGTAGCAAAGGAAAACTCATCCGCTGAAAATACACATAGGTGCACTTTCAACTTCATGCTTTCAACTGGTTTAACGGAATTGGATTTTGCGAGACACATAATTGTGTCGACGGTAAACTAAGTGCATCATGAGCAGAAAACGAGATAAAATAGAAATGCTTGGCGTTAGCCACTATACGTATGGTTTCGTTTGTTTTTTTGATTACGGCATGAAAACCTGTAAAGGTACTGTAATTTTTTAACTCGACATACCTACATGTTTACTTTACCTATTCCGATCTCTGATCATAAGGCATTCAGTAAATACAAATATGCAACACATAGGATGAAATTTTAAGTTGAAAGAGCACAATTGTAGGCGTACCTTCAGAGTAGTAACTATTTTAAACCTATGCATATAGGTAATTCTATATTCTGATCTGGCGATTAGTCTGAACAAATGGCCAGGAATATAGGATAAAAATGAAACTAGTAAAGTAAAGTCATTGGGGCGATCATACTGCGACAAATATTAGTGAAATTAAAACCTTAATATTCTAGGATTTAAGATGAGAATGAAATGATTTTATATAATGTATAAGGATTTTGTATTAAATTGTTTTACCTATATACTTTGCTCCAATGGTGTCTGATGTGTATATTTTATTAGTTTCATTTAATTATGATTCAAAATGTATAAGAACATAAGACTCTTTGTATTATTCGATTGTTTTAATATCATTGTTGGTTCTCATTATGCATGTGTTTAAAAGTTTAAAAAACTAAGTGTTAAAACAACTGTGGCCAAATCGGTATGGCAATAATAGTATTTGTTATTGTAACATTATTGCTGGCGTACAAAACGAATACGATTTTTGAATTTTGTCCATCACTTCCTTTAGTTTTTCTTTTCTAAAAGGTATTAAATATTAGTATTTCTAGTTACGCCGTATAAGCCAAAGATAGTAGCTGAAAAACCCGAAGAATGAAGAATAACAGATTTTATCAGATCAAATAACATGTGCTTATTTTATCTACTTAGTAGCATCACATTAACGATTAAAAATCAAATCTGAAACTCGCGATTCTCGAAAAATTACGATACACGCTTAAATTTCTGGGAAAAACTATCTTTGGTCGGAAGTATTATTGCTTTGTTGCGTTTTTACTAAGTAATACGTTTGCAGTCACTTTATCTCTTTAAATTATGAACAAAGGAATATTGTATATAGGTTGCATCATAATAGCAATTTAATATGCACTCTTGAAATCTATAAATTTTATTGTTGCAATAAACTAAAGCATATGCGTCATTTAGAATCAATAATAGTCTATTTAAGTTATGATACATATTTAAGCACTTAAATAACTGAAAATCATTATAAAATGTTAAGAAAAATATAAAAAATATACCCTTTTTACATAAATACCGTAACTTATTTTTCTATCCAATTCGCGTTAAAATATAGTGGGGCAATGACATGCAGCAGAGACTAATCAAATACTGTACGACATTGTGCTCTATTTGATTAGCTCTTGTTACGCCGTTAGTCCGAAAAAGTTCATAAGGCAGTGGTGCTGACATAGCAACCGCAGTTTATCGAATACCATTTACAACTGGCAGTGCCACTAAACGTTTCATCACGATCGTCTAGCTTTTTAGTGACGTCATTCGCCGCTGTGTCGTCACCGCTATTTTAGGAAAACAGAGCTTCACTTGCATGTGTTTCACTTCTATAGTGAAGCAGAAAAGAGTGTAAAGTTCTTTATATTGCGTTCAATTTTATTCACTTGGTATTCCATTATTTGTACTGTGGCAGCAGTGATTAGTTTACAAAAAAGCTGGTCGGATATAGGCCGTTTATGGTCCTCATACCACAATGTAATTGACTTTTGAAGGTTCCAAATTCACGGCGTTTAAGATAATTATAATTCCCATTAGGAAATCCCGCGCAATTATCATGATGTTGTTCTTCATTAACCAACGCTCCTGAACAGCTTTGTTTCATACCAGATGACAGCTTGTGAGTTTTTCTAATGTGAACTATATTTTAGTGGTTTACTTTACTCAAATGTTACTGTATACTGGGTGGAAGAAGTGTCACTCCAGGAAAACTCTTTTTACTGTTACAGCAGCATTTCGTATACCCCTTATCACCTGAGATATAGTTATAAGCATATGCAGTTAAAAGCTCACCCAAAGACTTGCTGCTACTACTACTTAATAAGTGGGGAATCGACTATCAAACTCCAGGCTGTTAAGCATGAGCGTCAGTGACCTTTTTTCCACCCCTTACACAAGTGAATCAATCCATTTTTATCTATGCATAGGAAACTTTTCAAACCGTTGAATATACTCGGGCTTTAAGGCGCGATACCAGGAAAACGGCTCTCGGGAAAACTAAAGTTTTATATAGAAAATATGAAGTATGAGGCACGAAAAAAATCGTCATAGTAGTCAAAGAGTTGCACAATCAGCTCAAACTTCCAGTATATGGATCAACTTACTAGATTAATGTGAAAAAAAATCAGAATATCGCTAAAAACGTGCAAAACGCACTCCCGTATTTCAAAAGTTTAGGCATCATATAAACTAACAACTTACGAGTTTTAAATAACGTGTAAAGATCAGATATCAAAAAAGCATTGCCAATCATTTGTTTTTCATTGCCTTATTTCAGTTTTGTGCAAAAAATTCCCAAACATTTCGAATTTTTCGCTTGAAATCTCCATACAAATTACTATGGAGTGAGTGAAGTTTCTTTGATAGCTGTCCGCGCACCGTCGCAGCTCACTCCCCCCCATGTCCCCAAGGTGAACGCACGTCGCTTTTGACGAAAATGACATTTATAATTACGCGGATAATTTACACGAAATAGGCGCACATAGGGTCTTTTGTTGAAAATAGTACAACTTTGTTTTTTTTCCTCCGTACTGTTTGTTCATATGCATTATGCATAATTTATCAAACGTATGATTTTATCATGATTCACCATGAGAGTAATATGGCAGGTTTATATTTATAAGTACACTTGATTAAAAGCTCTCTTGGGTTTGACAATTTGGTACTAGTTGCCATTTCATTTTCCTATTTTTTCTTGTAAATTTTTACTATTTGTAACTTATACTGAAAGTTTTTGCCTATTGGTATTTGAAAAACAATCTATGTATTTACTTTTAGCATGGTGTCAATCTGCAGCATCACCGGTTAATGCCAATACGGGATCTGCCTAAAATATTCAAGCAAAACAAGGGAACGAAGTAAGAACGCAAATAGCTTTGATTGCTTTCAAATCGAATTGATTAAAACTATGTTATTTGTGTGGTCTAAGCTACTATGTTATCTGATCATGAAAGCTTGATTAAGGTGTCTGAATAGATTAAAGGTTCTTTTTTGAACAATATTTTTTACTAAATTAATTTTGGAGGCCTCTATCATAACTGAAATTGTTCGACAAAGAAATTTGACGAAACATAAAGATACAAAGTTATAGAGCAGAAATCAAAGTTAATACTTACGTTAAGTTAAGTCTTTGAAAAAATGCGAACAGAAAACTATGCATCGAGTTCGTGTACTTACACACGCCGTATTTTTATGCTTGTTTGTATTCTTCACGCAGTGACGTGCACTCACCCGGCGTCATGTGGAAGACTGAGTTGCGGGACTGCGCAGACGGCTGTCAAAGAAACTTCACTCGTTCCATAGTAATTAGCATGGAGATCTCGAGCAAAAAAAAATGAAAGTTTGCGTTTGCTTATACGAAACAGAAATAGTTATTGCAATAGAACATAATGACAAGTTATTCGAAATGGAAACACACTTCACACCGGAACAGCTTTTACAATTGTACCAAGCCCAAATTCGGTTGTGTATGGAGTACTTCTGCCACCACTGGGATGGCTCTGCCAAGTATCAGCTGGATGCACTGGACTCAGTAGACCGAAGAGCCAGGAGACTGATAGGTGACGAGACGCTCGTTGGAACCAACCTCGAGTTTGGAGCATAGGCGTAGAGTTGCCTGTCTATCGGTTTTTTATAAGGTGTATTTCGGAGAGTGTGCGCAAGAACTTCATGACCTGATACCACCCTCTACTTTCTACTACCGGACCACAAGTCGCCGTGAGGGCTTTCACCTCCATGTGGTCGACTATCCAGCGGTCCGAACTAAGCGGTTTGGTGCTTCCTTTCTGGTCCGCACCGCTAAGGAGTGGAACGCCCTCCCTGCGTCTGTGTTTCCGGATACATACAACCTTGGTGTCTTCAAGGCAAGAGTGAATAAGCATTTTTTGGGTAAGCGTGGCTGGCGAGACTGAGGTCAAACGCAAACCCATTTTAAATTAAAAAAATGGATCAGATAGAACTTTGATATAAATATGAATTATCATATTTACGTCAGCCATGGAAAAATGGCAGTGCAAGCATTTTTATCTCTAACTGGCTATTTGCACACAGCTTTTCCCTGTAGTAATTTGAATGAACTATACAGACAAACGTTTTAGAAAATATAATTAGCATCAACTATCATTTAGATAGTGAAAGCTTATGTAAAAACAGACAGAAAAACGCGGAGGGTGACTTCCTTTCATACTATGCTCTACTCGTAGATCAATCCCAGTAAGATGAAGATCACGGTGGATTCTGTATTAAATTCAGCGTAAAAAGCCTGAAATACGATGGTCTCTACAGGAGACTAAAGGTATTATACTCAAGTGTTATTATCTAAAATAAATTATCCACTAAAAGTGTCTCAACTGTTGACAACTGTAAAATTCCTCGTTTTAGTTAGTAACAAGATAGCTCCCTTTAATGCTTCTTGCAGCTTTTCATTACAAGTAAGACCAATTTATTAGTGGGTTCTTCTGCATGTTACTAAAAATGGCTCCGTGTATTGCTATATCATATGCATTGGATGTAAGAAATATTTTGTGTTGATGATGATCGAACGGATAAACCAAGTTACAACTAAATCTCGATGGAATCGTCAAATATAACATTGTGCAAATAACGTGGTCACGAGAATAGATTGCAAATAATAGTGTAAAAAAATAATTGGCAAAACCGCTTGTTAGTATGTTTAATAAAATACAATTTTTGGTTAGTTTCTTTTGTTTGCCCTATATCCTGAAATATTTTGGGTGGCGAAATAAAAATATCTTTGGTGAACGCATCAAATGATTATCATGCCGCGATTTATAATAATAATAAATAAATAAATATCCCTGGACATTATTCCACACAGCGCCATCTAGCCCCAAGTGAGCTAATTATACTCCGTTTTTATGGAATACTATACAACGGATAAACATACTTAAATACTTTTTCTTTTGTAAATACATACTTATTATACATAGGAAACACCCAGACCAATACAAACAGACATGTTCATGCACACAAATGTTTGTACTGTGCGGGGATCGAACCCGCGACCTTTGGTGTAGTAGCCGACTTCTAAACAATTACACCAAGACGGTCGTCCGGATTTATGCATTGCATTTATGCACGGATTGCACGGCCCAACCACTGTGTGACCATAGCTGTCACGATCGCTTTCAAATTTGACAGATTTTCTCTCCGGCCGACCTTAGTATAGACCCTTAATCCAGGTGCAGTAAAATGACATGTAGTTTGACAGAAAGTTATAGATTTCATGGATAAACTGTCAAAATATTTGTCTACTGAAATAGTGGGTATTGCTACAAATTTGTCAGCCGGCAAAAGTCAATCACAAATGCAAATCATTAATTTGTTCAGCACAACTGCTTCTCTTTTCTAATGCTAGGTACCTATAACAAATGGAGAATAGTTTAATTCGTGATTTTTTCGTTTAAAATTCTTATGCCCGGACGTCAATCAAAGTTGATGTTCCGTCAAACTTACACACACTTGCACCCTGAACGGAGTTCTTTGAATCAATACATTAGTTCCATCCTGTAGTAAGAATTTATATTTTTCTAGTTACTCGGTTTGTTGAACGAGGACAAGTATTCTAAATGTATAAATTATGAATAGCTACATGCTTTTGAGTCTCTTTTGTTCAAAGAGTTTTATCTTCTGTAATTCTTATCATAACTGAGCGATGGTTAATAAACTTTAATGAAGCAGTCCCAATAATGAGATTGTTATACCATATTGGTTATTTGCCATACTTATCCAAGAATCTGTTTTATTTGACAGGTCTGTCTCCACGGGGTTCCACTCGTGTTTACACAGTTAGACTTATAGGATATTACAAAGGTCAACACTTTGCTGTAGGTGATCAGTAATACACTGTCTGCCTCTTTCATTCTTAACTTAATAACAGAGCAGTAGTATACTTCTTGAACGACTGATTGCGTTTCTAGATCAGAAAGTAGATGTTTAAATCGTATGACGGATGGCTGGTGATAAAGTACGACAAGCAGACCAAAGGCGGCTAGAAAGTAAACGAGGATTTGTATGGCATCGTGGTCGCGGCCTCTGGTGGAGAGTAGACGTAACCTTTTTTCTCTATGGAAATCCTCGTTAACTTCCACGCTGCGTTTGGTCTGTGCATGTCGGAATAGGCACTCTGTTCCTAGAAAACTGATTTAATTTAATAATCCTATATCTCTTTAATCTTTATCTGCAAATCTCAGAAGTTAGTTAAATTGTGATAAGAATTAGTTCTGAAAATTGTTTATGACTAATACAATAAATCCGATGTCATTATCAGAACGAAAATAGATGTTTGTCTGTTATTAATTCAGCTTGAATTTATCCTGTAAGTCCACTCATCACTTTGGGTTTTTTATGTTGCGAATATAGGCACAAGACAAGACCTATTTAACTATATTTTATTTCCACATTGTGGACGGTCTCTATGAACGTAAATTGATAACTCTATCGAACTTAAGAGACTCAATTGAAGCAAGTTATCCATTTTCTTTTTGTCCTATGGTTAATGTTAAGGTTATCTAGATTTTGTTATCACTATGTATATTTTTATAGTCATTTGTTTTTATCTTAATGTAAGAGATTTAGGCATCGCATACTAGAAATTGTATTCCAAAAGATTGATTATGTCTATGTTACAGACAAAATATTGAATTGGACCTATTCATATTACACTTGTTTACATCCTCTGCACTTAGACTACTTCTTCAAACATTCCAAGTGATTACAAAATGAAAGGTGATGTATGTTAGGAGTTATTTGAATTACTTATCACTTTTTGCGCAATAATGCTTATAAGTGCTTTTGTAAATACATAAATAAAAAACGTACTTACTTACCCGTTCTGTCCTAGTACGACTCCATATTTTAATGTCATGTCCAATTTGATTATTGTGGCTGTAACATATTATTTACCTTATTATTAGATATGAATATTAGGAAGTATGATTGAAAAATCTCGAGTCTAATGTATTCCTTATTTTTATATTGCCAAATATATTTAGCAGTAATTTGGTGTAATGGAAGAGGAGAATTATATAAAATATATAATGTTTGTTTCCAATTCTTAATTTTGTTCTTTATTTTGCCTTTGTTGTCCTAAAATATATTTTAAAAATTTACTAGATAAGTACGTGAAGAAACTACAACTATGTTATATTTTACTGGACATGAGTATTGATAAGTTTGTTGTTAAATATTCTAAAACGGATCACGGTAAAAAAATAGTTGTCCACCGCCAACGAGATTTCTCCTACGCCGGATGGTTTATTGGAATTGCCAACAGGCAATAAGTCCGCCCATTTAAGTTTTTCTTCGTACAATGAAGAATAAATAAATAAAAATGAAGTAAGTAAGATTGATTTCAGATTATTAACATCTACTGGATTAAAAACTGATCGTGACTGGGTATAACCGATATTTCGTGCGATAAAATATGTGAAAAACCCATTACAAATACTTATCGAAACTTTATTAGCGAAACTCAAGTTTGAGCCAGCTGAATTTAGAATTTTGCATTAGCTGCCAAACAGAATATTCATAGGTATATTTATTTTTTCAAATAAAACACATTTAGGTAATCACAACCTGCTAACGACCGGTTTCTTTAAATTCCACAATTTAAAAAGAAAAAGTATAGTAAACCCAGGAAGACCAGTCCCCAATGTTTTGTGTGAGCCAGCCAGCGTTCCACTCAATCGTTTTGTAAAGAGTGAATCAGCCCATCGTTTACATAAACAAACAAAAATGGAAATTTCGTTCAAAAGCAAGTGCATGAGTTACAAGCAACAAAACAACTAATTAGTAAGAACAGTGTTTTGTGTCATTATAAAATACGTGGCCAAATCATAGCAGGCTGATTAAGCTTATCAGTAAAGCGGCTTACAAGGGCCGGAAGATAATGTCGATTACCTATATAAACAAGTGCCTCATTATCGGATGTTGATTGGGATCGTGCTATAAAACTGTCAGGTAAGCTTCCTCAATTGTTTACAAATAATTTATATTCAAACAAGTAAGTAGAAATCCCTCTGAAACAAGCTGTTGAATTCGAATTTTGTGCCGGTGGTGTCGCGGTGTGTTTTAAAAATAAGTGTTACTAGTGCTCAAGAATTAAAGAAGCAAAAAAACTAGTTGAAAAGGATTGGAACAAACTATGATTTGTGTCTTTATTATATAGTGGTTTGAAAACTAAACTCTTGTGCATAAATATGTGAACTGGCTTAGTAGCGCAAAAAGTTATGACTTTGAAATTTTATTCAAAAAATATTTTAATTAAATAACCTACCCAGTATTTTTTTGTATTTAAATCTTTTCAAATTAACATTTCTATTTGGGTTCTGCTATATAGAGACTAATATCATATATTATAATACAGTTAAAATTTAAGATACAAGACAAGACAAAATGTTACTCCTGATTTATAGAATACCACTCACCTATTACAAACAATGTTATCAGACTCAACAGCAGACTATAGATAATTACAGACTGAAATACACAGGCGCACCTCGTTCTATAGTATGTCATCTTACATACTTATTGGAAATATAGATTAGTCATGAGGAAATCTACGTCTTGTTATGAAACACATTAGCACTTAATTGAATGGCTCAATTTTGTTTGCTTTCAGTCAACATGAAGATTCTACTAGCATTCGCCCTGGTGGCCTCCGTGGCCGCTCTAGTCCCCAGCCCAGTGGAGCTGGGTGACGCCCTCGCCCCTGAGTTCTTCGGAGAAGAGCCCAAGGCAATCAACGAATTCGACCAGCAATCTGATATCGAGGCTGACCCTGTTCAGTTTGCTGATTCTGAGAACTTCGTCCACCCTCTGGCTTACGGCGCAGCTCCCGAAGAGTTCCAGGCTGAGCCTGTTCAATTCGCAGACTCTGCTGACTTCGTCCACCCTTTGGCTTACGGTGAACTCCCTGAAGAGTTCCACGGTGACGCCGAGAACTTCGTCCACCCTTTGGCCTACGGTGAACTCCCTGAAGAGTTCCACGGTGACGCCGAGAACTTCGTCCACCCTTTGGCTTACGGTGAACTCCCCGAAGAGTTCCACGGTGACGCCGATAACTTCGTTCACCCCTTGGCTTATGCCGCTGAGTCGGAAGCAATTGAGGTGCCCGCCGTTAGCTTCGTTGAACCCGAAGTAGCAGCTGAAGAAGTCGTCAACGCTGAAGAGGCCGTCGACGCTGAAGAGGCCGTCGACGCTGAAGAGGCAGTCAACGCTGAAGAGATCGTCGCCTCCCCTGTGCTCTTCGTAGATATTGGCGAAGTTGCCGAGGCTCCCGTAGCTGAAGATATCGCCGCCGTTAACTTCGTAGACGTTGCGGAAGACGCAGCTGTTCCTGAACCCATCAGCTTTGAAGCCTTCGCCCAGGAGATCCCCGAACAGAACGATACCCCCCAGGAATTCCCATACGAGAACCGTTACGATAACGCCATGTTGCGTTAAAGATACTTACTATTAAAAAATCTTAAAAACTATATCTAAGTAATTTTTGTTTTTTTTAAAACCCTAAATTAAGCTTAATTAGCTTAACTCTTTCAAGTAAGTTGAACAGCCTTTAAGTATCTACCTGTCTACAAGCTAGTCCAAATAATTTGGGGAACACTCTATAAGTATAGGAACCCACTCACTGCAATAACAAAGCTTAAAAAATAGGCAATAATATTATTACTATTAAATATATTAAAGGGGAAACTGAATGGTTTGGCTTCTCTACCATTGAGCTTTTAGATGAACTTGAAGCCGAGTGTCCTAATTACAGGCTGCCAGTCATGGCATGCAATGTGGACTACAGATTATCTTTAGGCATTAGGAAGGAATCAATAGAAAATGATTGTGGGATATACCCTATCCATAATCGCCGCGCATGCCACGCGAGGCGAGGCTTGTGACAAGCGCAGGATGCACCTTATCGCGAAGTGTGACGCAGCTGCCACCCACTCACGGCCTCGTCCGGTACACATAGGTACGCCTGCCTACACAAGACCGGATATCCGGCCATTGATCGGTTGGTCGAAGCCTCAAGCAATATCAGTCAGGCGCACAACGTACTGGCACATCAGAGTTCTTTTCAAAGGTTCGCTTTTAGAAAGTTACATCGCACATTAAAGGCCAAAAGACGGCCTAGCTCAATTTTGCTTGATTGATCATACGCATCAATCACGGATATACATACCCATACACACATATACGGGCAATACAATAATTGCCGTGATCGTGATTGATCAAATTAAACTCACACGGGCTCTCAGTTTGAATGGATTTTGGGTTCAATATATTGTATGTACAAATATTGTATTGAAATAAAAGAAGAAAAAAACATACTACAAATATTTAATTTAACAACATAATAATAATCTATTTTACGATATAATCTTCTGGGTATTCCATTACTTTAGGATATTTCTTGACTTCCTCTTCAGGTATGTGGTCTAGTCGGGTTGGTACAAGGCGAAGCTGGCGAATCTGATTGGTAACATTTTGTAATACGTCATCAGGGACAGCCTCCCCAGGGTAAATGAATAATCTTTCCATTGTATGTCGCCTTTGAAGGTTGCCTTTCATTGCTCTGTATACTGCTTTCCTTATGATCTGAAGTAAAAAACCATATCATAAATTGAGATTCCTCAACATTCCTTTCTTAATTTAAAATAAAGAAGGTTTTTGCACAAGTTCTAGTTGTGAAAAGGAGCAAAATTAAGATTATACTAAAAACCTGGATCATTTCTGTTACATATTTTAAAGAAATTACAATAATACTCAGAGTTTTTTTCAAACAAAAAATACTACAAGGGGTCATAGTAACAAATACATAAAAAATATGTACAGAGTAGCCATTTTTTCCTTTTTTGTTAGTATTCAATATGAACAAGAAAAGTCTTAACAATAAGATAAAGAATGTGTAAATGCAGCCTAAACTTAGTTGATTGATTAGCATTAATAATATAGTGCATTCTTTATCTTTTGTACTTTAAGTAATTAGTCACTGTCAAGGTAGATAATCCTTAGTTAAGATTGAAAATCAATTTTCTAAAAACAAGCACACTAAGAACATGAATAAGCATTGATTATGCATATCTGACATTTATTTATCACATTTGAACTCATGCAGAAAAACTGGTGCAATAATGCTACAATAGGTCTTAGTAAACTTGCCATAGTGGGGTCTTTATCGTGTAATTCCCAGGCTAGGGTCCAACTAGCACCTCCAGGATAGCCAGTGTGATGGAAGTAAGCTCGCTGCCTCCAGTCGTTACCACGTAGGGCGACCTGCCGGCTATTGATGCACACCACGACATCTCCACAGTCGTTCATTGGATGGTATATAGGTTTGTGCATACCCATCAAATATTTCTTGATTACTGTAGCAGACTCGTAAGGGTCCTGCCATTTGCAGTCAAATACGTGCCAAGTCCGTGCAAAGGTGGCCCATTGCTGGAATTAATTTTGGAATTTGTTAGAATCGTTGTTGTAAAGAATCGTGTTAGTCAATGGTAAGTTAAAATCATGAACTGATGTGGAATAGGTTATGTAATCTAGATTTTTGACAATAATTCGTGAAATTTACGCCTTACCTGAACCCTTTTTGCCGCAGACATTACAAATAATTACAGTATCTGTAATTAATTTAAAATAAATCCAATTTTTAGGTTATGTTACTTCTGTTTTGACAACAGTCACGGTGACACTTGTTCTGTGGTGACACTTAACTTTTTAAATCTTATTTGGCATTGGCAACTGGGAAATGGTTCGGAAACAGCACATGTCATTTTCGGCAAGTAGGAAAACAACAAAAGGTATTTTTTATATAACTAGAAATATCAGGAAAAATTAAAAATCAATGTTTCAGATTTCAAATCTCCACAACGCGCAAACGACATTTATTGGTATATCAAGCGGGATTCGAACCTGCATCTATCGTTAACCAGGTGACCGCTCGCGCTCTTCTAATAGATGATAGTAGAGATAGAATCAAGTTCGAATCGCGCATGATGACTGGCAAAGACACCACGTTCAGTTACCGGCACATTGCCATTTCCCTCTTTTCATCTGGTGCATGAAAGCATCTTGAGAAAGTAGGACTGACATTAATTACTTGCTGGCGCTCTTCAACAGAAACAACTTTTTGACAATGTGGATTTACTAATTCATTATGTCTATCATTCAGTGTGTATTTCATTTGATCGCTTGGACCGACCGCCGGATGCGACAGCTGAGCTGCCCTTTGAGTGGCTCGTGGTTGCGGCCCCATTAGTCTGCTTACGGTAAAAGCCAGCGGGCCGAAGTGCGGGAGAGCTCTGGCTCAAATTGCACGGCGTCCACCGAGACGGCGGAAGTGGCTTTCGTGGCCTCCCCCTTTGTTGGGGGTGTCGGTTAGAGGGGGGCGCACTGGCAGCGAAGCAGAGCGGCTAGCCTTTCGTCGTTCCAGCTTTGCCGCCAAAGTGCCACGAGGTATCCTTGAGGATTCCCCCACAAAAACAGGAAAAATGAGGCTTTGATGGCAGCAGATTCCGTTTTTAAAACAAGTTTTTTGATTTGACCGGAAATGGGTAGCTTGTCATGCTGTTGGCTTTGCGCGGCCTAGTAGTAGGTGATGATGCAAGGTATAAGTATAGTGACGTCTCCCGCCAGCCCAGACTTGGTGAGCACTAACTGCCTTCATGAGTGAAGTTGTTACTGAACAATTGGAATAGCACAAATTATTAAAATTTTTCAACTATTTTTCTGCATCGCCCGATGGTTGACTGGTAGAGAATGCCTTTAGGCATTAAGACCGACAATTGTACTTTGTTTTTCATTGTGCAAAAAATACTAAATGAATATTAAATACAAAAAAGATAAATACCAAGTCAATTTAATTCATTTATTACAATTGATAATAATAGGTAATATTTTAACAATACATATTTATACTGGGTAAGTATTTATATACACATTACAACCGCTGTTGAACAATTGCATGTTATTAGTATCAGTCGTTGAGATGCAGGTCTTTCCTCAGGGTATAAGCGGACACGTGCATCATGTAGGGCTCGTTCTTGAGGAAGTTGTCTATGGCCCGAGCGCGCACGTCTTCCCACGCGTAGAGGTCGCGATAGATCGGACGGACGTACTTCATGCGCCCTTGGCTGTTCACGAAGTTGAATGCGTCGCTCAGTTTTGACTCGTCTTTAGCTCTGATGCATAACCGAAGCCATCTGGAAGACAAATTATTCATTTATCGTTTTGTAACTGGAGAATGTAGTTTCCTCTATCAAACGCATCGAGAAAGTTAACACGGATTTGCATGGCATTTGTGGTGGTGCTTGTTTTTTTATTTGGATCCGCGCTTACGCAGACGTGATAGAATAGTGAGAAAAACTCGCATAAGGCAGTCTGAAAGTTATCCGAGGGACAGGGCAGAATAAACGGAATTTTTTTCTGAAAGAATTTGGGAAAGTGTTGTTCGTGGGTATTATTTTTTATTCACTGATTATTTTAGAATAAATTATTGCCTACTTATGTTGATTACAATCTTTAAAAATAATTGTTATGTTCCCTGCTGAAAAAAAAAAGTGTGTGTGCGTGTTTAAGTGAACATTATAAGTATAAATTATAGTGATTTTGTTTTTATTGGAGCTTACCTGTAAACAATCTCAGAGTTGTGACTGCTGTCGACCTTGTACTCAGTTCCAATGGTCTTCAGCACGTCCTTCGCCAAGGCCGGCCGGTCGATCAGTTCCTGCAGCAGGTTGATCATCTGGTGCGGGGTGAAGGAGGCCACGTCGGCCGGGGTCGGCGTGTGTCCGTCAGCGAGGCTGGCCACTAACGCCGTTATTGCTTTCGTCATTGATGTGTCATAGCTGTTGAGGAAAAGGGGACTTATAATTTTTTGTTACTGTACATACATAACATACATAAACGGCCTATATACGTCCCACTGCTGGGCACAGGCCTCGCCTCAACCATGAGGTGGAATGAGCCATACTTCAACACGCGAGCACAGTGCGGATTGTAGGAGGGGTGTAAGGTTAGTGAGCAACCTTAATGTCAGATGTTATCAAGCCGCCCTAGGGCCTCTGACTAAGCTTAACGACTGACATCTGGCGACGTCAACCAGAGCCAACTGCTGAACGTGCCTTCCGAAGCACGGAGATGCCCGAAATACACATCACTAAATTTCGATCGGGGTGGTCACCCATCCCATTTCCGACCCGGCGTGTGTTGCTTTACAACAGGGACTGTTATTACTGATTGTTACTGTGGTTAATCCTAATTCTCTAATGAAGTTTCGGAATGGACATAGAACAGTTTTTATCATGAACTCATAAGTGAAGAGTGGAAATAAATTTGCTATGAAGGGCTATAACCGAATTCCAAGCCAAGGCAGAAAGCTAGTGCTTAATTAATCTGTAATTGTGTTTATTTAGGTAAATGAGTGTGGCACCTTTTTTTTCAACAAACATTTGGTGTTATGGTTAAGAAGTTGGCTATTACACCAAAGGTCGCGGGTTCGATTCCCTGTATAGTAAAAACATTCGTTTGCATGAACATGTCTATGAACATGAACATGTATGTTTTGTTTATCCATTGTCTAGGTCCCACAGACACACTCGTGATACGCACAAGCAAAGAGATATCTATAGTCAGTTTGCGTTTAGAATGCAGTAATTTCATACTTGTCCTTCGATCTAGCACGCTCCCTAACCAATCAAATCGTTCCTAATAAGACAGTCAAGTCCACAGTGACCAGTTGAACGCATACTTTCAACCGCAAAGGTTGTGGATCCTAATTATTTTTGTATGCAACAGAATTAAATTAAAAAATCGCTGGATTCTTAACGCGAACGAACTATAGACGGTAATAACTTACGCCGGTATGACAGGCGGCATCCCGCTGGTGTAGAGCCAGGCATCCCAGTCGAGGGTCCGCAGCGCCTCGTTGTCCTGGAAGTAGCTCAGCAGGTGGCTCTTGAACTGGTCCGTGTCTATGGACTGCTGCTTGAACTTGTTCAGGTACGAGCGCACGAAGTCGTCGAATACCGCTGGAATAGACGACGTAAACATTATTTCATTGTTTAAAATAGTTAGCAATTAATGAAATCGAATATTTCTGACAAAGAATTATGTCCTGTATTATTTTAGTATAAAATAATTTCAAGATTAAAATGACTGCTAAAATGATTAATATTGAATATTGAAAGGAAATTCATAACGACTTATTAGTACAAAACATAGATCGGATGAAATACCCAGCCAATTTGATGCATTTTCAAAAATGTGTCCATACCTTCAAAAGTGAGAGATATTTCACACCTGGTTCCCCTCCTTGAAGGAAAAGCGAGTCGTGTCGTGTTCTAGTTCAGTTGAAAGCGCTTAAGAATTTCTTAAGAAATAGTGGGGCAACTCAAGTGAGTTGCCCCAGGAGCAGGGGGCAAGTGCCCCCTGCTCCTACCTGCTAAGGTTTCAAGGTACCAAAGGAAGAGCGAGCCTTTCTCGTAAGGCACCATAGAGAAGGCATCGTAGCAACCTCGTAAGCTGATTCTCTTCGCCCGGTCCGTTGTGTACCTACGAAAAAGTGAGATAACTCACCTGGCCCCCCCACTAAGTTCTCAAGGTACCGGAGGAAGAGAGATCCCTTCTCGTAAGGCACTGTAGAGAAGGCATCATCCGGATGAACTTCCTTCAGATCGACAACCAGCTTCGTCAGTTGATTCTCATCGCCCAGTTCGTCGTGTACCTACAACAGAGAGAGTATATCTCACCTGGCCCCCCTACTAAGTCCTCAATATGCCGTAGGAAGAGGGATCCCTTCTCGTAGGGCACGCGGGAGAAGGCGTCGTCAGGGTGGACGCCGTTGAGGTCGGGCACGAGGCGCGTTAGGGGGTTGGTAGCTCCAAACTGTTCGTTCACCTACAATGTGCACCGGTTTTTGGTTTTGGTTATGTGCAAAGACCTCGGACGATGTCCACCACACAAGACAAACATTACAGTCAAGTTGGGTAACTTTGAATTTCAGTGTAACATTGAATACACTCCTCTATATCAGTTACTGTTGACAAGTACTCCAACTAAAAGATGTTGGTGAGTCTATGAGGGATTTGGATCAAAAACAAACCATAAACAACAGTAGGAACTTTTACTGCTCTTAAAAAGTGGATTCAATGTTACACTGAAATTCAAAGTTACCCAACTTCACCGTAACTAAAAAAACTTTAATTCATTCATTCGAGAGAAGTTAGTGTGTCAGCCGTTCAATGTATTTAGCATAAAGTGTCCTGCTTACTCTTTCGAAGTTTGACGCATTGAGCGAAAGGTTTGAAGGGATTACCGAAGTGTTATTTTAAAATTTATTATTGAATAAATGTATCAGTCTCAGTCTATTTCATAGTTATTTGGGTGGGTATCCAATTTCCCTGAATCGAATCTCAGTAAGCTCAATTGAGAAGATAGAGAAATAAATATATGTGACATCTTCTAAAATCATCCGACCTAACGATGTTTAGCCGATGTGTGCTTACAAATTTGTCAAAAAGATATTGACGGTTTGACAAGAGCAATTTTATTGTTATAGGTATGTCTTTTATGATAGAAACGTATGCGAAACTAAAATCGAAACCAAATGGAACACTATCTTAATTCTAATGTGATATGGTTGCTTTTCTTTCTTACATATTTCTGGCATATTTGTCCAGCCTGTACGCACACATGATTTAATGCTGACTTTACTATGCGTGTAAGAATTTAAATATTTCAAAAGACATACTTATACTTCATTCATTATGACATTAGAGAAAAGAGGCGCATAGAAGCAGAGGTGCTAAACACTACCACCCACTAGGGCCCGCGCTGACTTTTGCCAGCTGACAAATTTGTATAACCTGGCAAAACTGAAAAGCTCTTCAGCCACAACGTATGAAGGGACTCAGTAACATTTTGATTTTGGAAGAGTAATAATGGCAGTAAAAGAACGATTAGCTACACAACCCCTGCCTCTTTCAGGTTTTTAGGATTGACGATTTAGTTTCACGTAAGACAAAATAATTTAATTTAGTAAAAGTCTCATAAATTCTTAAGTTATTTACTTTAAATGAGAACAATTAAGTGTGACAGTTGGTAGTAGTTGGTAGCCGTAGATTGTAACAAGTTCGGCATAGATCTTTTAAGTTATAATATACTACCAAATACTTATACCAACTGACTGGTGACTGGTTGACTGGTAGAGAATGCCTCCAGGCATTAAGTCCGCCAATTGTACTTTTTTCTTAATTTTGTGCAATAAAGAATAAATAAATAAATAAATAAATGAACCTTTTTTTACTTCTGTCTGATGCTTTAATAAATGGAGTATAAGTACCTAGATATTAGACATAATAGGTGGTATACTGACCGTCTCACTCAGCTCTTGCAGACCCAGCAGACTGTGGAAGTCGCGGCTCTTGGAGGCCTCGGCGGCGTCGGGCACCAGCGACGCGGCCACCTTGCGCTCCAGGAACACCGTCCAGCCCTCGTTCAGCCAGAAGTGCTCGAAGTTCCTACACATTGTAATCACTTGCTTATGTTTCAATTAACCACGCCTGATGATAGCGAGGTGGGTTCGAAGCGAGCACAACTGATGATTATTGTTAACCCTTTAACCGGTAGTGGCTGAATAGTTGCCACCTTATTTTGAACCTTATACTATTGGAATAGGGTCCAAAACCAACGAAAAATGGCAACATGTTCTACCGGTTAAAGGGTTAAAGCACTTCTAAAACTTGAACCTTAACCGGTTAGGAAAAGAGAAATAGGTAAATCTTTATTGCACAAAAACACATAATAATATATTTAGTAACAGTGAGACGACATTATTCGTACAATTTAGGCAGTGTTATCGGTACGAAGCGATCTCTTCCGGACAACCTTTGGAAGAGGAAGGTCAATCGTAACATGCTTTGGCTAAGTTATTAGCGTAAAGGACCACGCAATGTACATTTACAGCAGTAAATGTAAATGGTATAATAGTTTTGTTTCCTCATATTGACTTGAAATCCTGTTGTGCTTGATTTTTACAATGATCATCAGAAAGAGATCTGAAACATTACTTGATACAGTTACATTAAAACAAATTGAAACGCCTGGCCTCATTTTAAAATACCTAAAACACTTCACAAACTACTCTAGATAGTTCGACATTGCACCATGTTGCTATGAGATAAACTCTTCTCAAGCCATGTTGTGTATAAATAAATGTTTTATTTCAACAAGTTAAAAGCGATAGCAAGGTTTACGCTTCACGCTTGTAATTATGCTATCAAGAAATCAAAGTTTACAAGCATTTGGAATTCTGTTATTAAGGTTTAATAAATAATAACATGAGATAAAATCATATACATTGCTCTGATAACAGAGAAAGGTTTTTGTGATTTTGTGACGGAAACCAGTGACAACGTAGGTACCACAAACACCCAAACCCAGCACAAATATCTATTTCATCAATAAACATATGTGCTGGTGCCGGAATCGAACCCGCGACGCTCTGAGTCTCAACCGCTCGTGGCATTGCGCTAAAAAAGAGGTCGTCAGAAATCACAATTATATTGTATTTATATAATTTTATATAATTACACCAAGTGTATTTACCTATTAGTCACTAAGTTGCCAGTCCAGCTATGCATGATCTCATGCACTATCACGTCCGCCTGGCTCCTGTCGCCTGCCTTTAAAATGAAGTACCATGGATTTAGGAGAGGGAAACATGCATATGTCACCGGAAAATAACAAAAAACGTAAATTTATAAATTTCCTAGGAAATTTATAAACTTTCGTAGGATTCTAAACGAGAGATAAATTGTATTATTTTACGCCCACATTTCCGGAAATTTATAAATTTGCGACGACTCATCGTAAATTTATAAACTTACGGATATCTATCCGTAAGATTCTAAACGGTTCGACTAATCAGAGAAGAGCTTTTAATTTTACGCTTTTATGAATTACGGAAAATAACACACTGCTCTCTGATTGGTCGATGTTGACAGTAGCAATGCTTGTGTTCGTAGATTATGGTACAATCACACTTGCCAAACTGTACATTTATCAGTTTCGAATACCTACCTGTCTGGACTTTTACTTTAAAACAGGGTAGGTTTAACGGGTTACTTTTTACAATTAATAGGCTGATAACCCCTACTTAATCAAAATAAGACGGCAGAAATCGTGTTTTACGATATCAAAAAGTTTATAAAAAAATGAAATACACTTATAAAATATAACATACAAAACATGCCATACCATCTTGATCTTATGCCAAATGGGGTAGTCAGAGTCGCACTGAGTTCCCGTCACGGTGAACGAACGGAACATTCAGAAGCCCACATTTCACCGAGGGAATTTGAACCTATCGTGGTAAGAAGCGAGCATACCGCCGTTATCTGGGTTGCTTAGATTTTTTATCGGTGTTACTCATCGCCGGAGAGTTAGCCGCAAATTATACAATGAACACGAAGATGAATTGTTCTTACAAAATATAAAACATTAGAACCGGCCTTCTACCAAAATTAAATGGCGGAGGAGAGGAATGACACGTGACTAATTCGACCAATCAGAGCGCACATGGCGTTTGGTTACCGCCCACTTATTATTTTACGGATGCGTTCCGAAAATTTATAAATTTCCGGAAATGTGGGCGTAAAATAATACAATTTATCTCTCGTTTAGAATCCTACGAAAGTTTATAAATTTCCTAGGAAATTTATAAATTTACGGTTCTTGTTATTTTCCGGTGACACATACATTTATTTACAAAATAATAGGGAATGTATAATATAACATACTCTCACGACTATATGCCAAATGAGGTAGTCAGAGGCACAACGATTGTTGCTGTCATGGTAAACGAAACATTCAGAAGCCCACATCTCCGAACGAATTTGCAAATCTGTTAGCCGCAAATTAAACAATGAACACAAAGTAGGTGTTCCGGCTAGACATGAACTTGGTGCCAGACGGGTAAAGAACTAGTATTTGACCATTGGGATGTGGTTGGCTCAAATGTGCAAGTTAATATGAATAGGAACTATGCAGTTTTCAAACCAAATAAACTAACCATTATAATCGAATTATGGCGGAAAAGCAGACATTGTAAAGTTATGCATTTATCTAATCCATAGGAAATGTGTTGCGATTGTTTGAGTATAATATTTGAATACTTGATAGGAGAAAAAGTGTTTAATTTTACTGTTTCTATCTTTTTCAGCCCCGGATCTAGGGGGGGGCAAGCCGGGGCCCATGCCCCGGGCGGCATGTTCAGGGGGCGGCATGTTCAGGGGGCGGCATGTTCAGGGGGCGGCATGTTCAGGGGGCGGCCAAATTCACACTTTACTGACTAATGGACTAATCATAATTTACCTTCACGGCCCTATAAATTCGACAGATACCCAGAGCGCGGAGTAAGACGTGCTACTCGACCATTACCTACATTTCGCGAGGCGCGTAGGCCATAGTTCAAAATACGCGCCCACAGGAGTCGCAGATCGCGGTCATCGCAGCACGCAGGCGCGTGGAGCGTGCTGCCGCGATTTGCGATTCCTGCGGGCGCACACGTGAGTGCGAAAGGGATGATGCTATATTCGAAAAACATTTTGACAAGATGTGTGACGACGATTTACAAACACTCCAACCTGTTCAACTATTTTCTAAAGAAATAATGATGGTATTTGATAGAATCATATCAGAAATTAAAAAGGTTTGAATGTGCCAATATTTTGAAAATGCCAATTGAAGAACTGCAAAAGTGTGGAGCAGATCTGGCTCGAAAATACGAGCGAGATTTAGACGCCGTTGAATTCTGCCAGGAACTTTACGTTTTTAAACAACAAGGTCCGCTTTTATTTGGTGATATAGAAAAGGCTAACGGTTTCTATCTCTTACAACAGATCTATGCGCATGATTTGCAGGATGCTTTTCCTAATATTTGTATTGCCCTGCGAATTTACTCTACGCTTCCTACTACATCCGCAAGCTGTGAGCGAAGTTTTGGCAAACTGAAACTAATTAAATAGTACATTGTTATCCTAGGGGTGAAAGTAACTTATTTAGTCCCGAGACGGGGTTTGGCGCCCGGAACGAAGTGAGGGCGCCAATAGTTCGAGGGACTAAATAAGTCTTTAACCCGAGGTAAACACTGTGCTTTTCATTACAAATACGAGGAAAGTAAAAATAAAAACATGAATTAATTCATGAAGATCGAATTGCCGCTTTCCCGCCTATTCCGTTTGTTTTTTTTTCTGTGGCCGGCCCGCTATTCAGCCATTATTTTTTATTTTCATCATTGTAAAACTGGTAAATATTTTGCTCAAAGATACGTTATTTCAAAGAAATTGTTGAAACTAACTTAATAAAGTCATTTTAAAAATACATATTCTCTAATCAATACTTAACTTTAAATTATTTCAATTTTATTTTACATCGTGGCTGTATAGAAAGTTGGAACATGGTTCAATAGATATGTGAAAAAGAACTAGTTTTTTTTTATAATTTGACAGCTGTCAGTTGAAAGTGATTCTCCCTAGGGATGAAAAGTATTACTTTCAGCCCGCTTCTCAGGTCAGTAATGACCTACTTTCAGAGTATGAGTAATGAAAAATTATTTGCGTCTTGCAATCTTAGCGATAGAAAATTGGATTGCACATGAGTTAAATTACGACAAGGTCATAGATTTATTTGCAGAACAAAAAGCTCGAAAAGTTAAATTGTAATTTCAATTCACAAATGCAATATATTTGATTTTATTACACATCCTTTTATTTTGAATCTTATCCTGTGCTTTGTATTGAATGTATACCCTACATATTTACAATTATATATCTGTAAATAAATAGGCTTTTATATTTTGACACATAAACGCGGCTCTTCGAACGCAAAAATAGAAAAATTACGTTATCAAAAAGCAAATTTTTCATTTCTGTAAACTTGTAGTTTTAAAATGTAAGATTTAGAGTTTTAACTGTCAGATGTACAGGATTTGTCAACTTTACTATTTAAAACTGTATTTTTTCTACTTTTGGATTTAAAACTCCGCTATTTCGTACTGTAAAAGCTCTTCTTTTATCCGCGCAGAAAAAGCAGTGATGGATGCACATTACTTACGAAAGTCTTATGTAGGCTACGTTCAAATATAAAACAATTATTGGATTCATGATATAAAATAATCAATTAGTGAAATTATAAAGAATGATAAAGGTAAAAATAAATACAAGTGGGCGGGGGCGGCATTTCTCAGTTTTTGCCCCACCTAAAAAAAGTTGAAGATCCGGGGCTGATCTTTTTAGGTAAAAGATAAGAATATCTGTTACAAAATCATCGACGGTACTCGTAACTTGTAAGTATGGCTACTGGACGCTGTTTCTAAACTTTCTATTTGACTTTGGTCATAGTGTAATCTGCACTCATTTTTGAACAAAAACAAAGAATTACGGTCTTATTCATAAAAAAACACTAAAATGAAGTTGACGGCAACATTTGCTAACGTTCTCACTAAGCCTAATGTATCCTTAGAGGCCTCTGTAAAAAAACGTTATTCATAAACGGTTGCTAACGCACCAATAGCATAAACAGCAATGTATGGCGAATTTCTACAGATAAAGCAAAAAAGTTAAAAAAAACCATTGGTTTTTAAAGGACAATCGTTAAAATAACACATTTTGTCTGTGGTTGTAGCAATAAAAATAACGTCAAGTGTCAGTGTCAAACCATGCTATTCCGTCTTCTTATCAAATAAAATCCATGGTCGATGGCGTCATCTAGCCGTTATTCTCTCGTACTAATTATAATATTTCAACACATTCAGAAAATGTTATAAATCTAGGAACTACGGGGTCAGAAAGATATGATAAGATACATTTACAAGCTACGTGCATTGTTTTCACTTGCATTGATTCAAAATATAACTTCTCCATGAACATGACTGTATTTAAATTGGTTTGTTTTAGGTTTGCGCTATCATAACAAAGTCTCATAAGCAATTTGTAAGTTACCACTACATAGATCAGTAAACCACATTAAAACTGTTTTATTACAAAAGGGACTACCTATCCATACCATAAAGAACTACATAGAAGATAGGCATGTATAGAAGTAAGCTCTCAGCATGTCTGGTAAGCCAGTTGTATTTCGTATTTTAAACTTACTCTTTTTTTTATTGTTACCACATAAACGATTCCTTTCACAAAATTTTGAATTTCTCACTCTTTTTGGAAAATAATTTATGTGAAAAGAGTAACTGCCGAGTTGGAGGTTCTTCTCTATACAGAAACAACTGGCTGACACTGGTGGTGGAGTCTCGTTATGTTTGTGTACTGTGAGTTTTTTGTATTAACTATTACTTAGCATATTTTGTATTAGTTGAATTGACGAGTTGAAAGTACTTATAACTGGGCATTTGAAATGAAGATGTTTTGTTTTGATTTCATAATATATCATGTTGTTTCCTTTACATGTTTGAGAAATGTTGTTTTATAAAATTATGCTATTGCTTGGTTTCAATTTGCTAGTTCGAATTTCTGATACTTTTGTTTGAAAAATAATTATTTTTTAAGAAACAAAAACTTTCAAATTGGGTAGGCAATAAAGCTAAGAACAAATAGTATACATAGATATAAACACGCATATCTACCTATAGGCAGCTTTGCATATAGGCATTATAGTGCGGGAATTACCGGATAGATGGCACTACTTTGTAAGGAAATCTTGAGTTGGCTATTTATACCCAATTCTTATCTTTGTGTCAAACTAGTACCTATGACAATGTCATTTTTACAGTAAATGGCAAGCTGAACTGAATTTTTATTCATAATTAATGTTAATCTGAATGAAAACATCTCAAATAAGTACTGATAGATCATTTATTTTATTTGGTGATAGGAGAAAAGGGCTACGAATAATGTACACTTATCTAACACTTATATTTTATTAGGATACAAATATGTATGATCAACCTCACTCTATTATGCTTTATATACTCTAATGTTCGATAGAAATCTGCAATAGCACTCGTGCCTGTTCATCGCAACAATACTGCAGGCTGCTCACCACACAAACACACAGCATAATCATTGAATCAGTTTTAAATTTGAAGTTGAAATCACACAGATTCAGAAATGGTTTCTATGCACACTTTACGTCGTCTATATTTTGTCGCCTTTCGGCTACTTGATGAATTGCATTTATTGTTTCTGAGATGCCTTTATCTATCACGTTGCAAATTCTTCTGTAACCTTTCTTCTACAATTAAAATTCAATTTACTTATATCCACAACCACAAATTATTTCGATCAATGTTTTGACAACTTTTGACAATACGTTTATGTCAAAAGCCTAACGTGCCGTTATAGTGCCGTTAGAGGTGGTCAGGGCCCACATTAGCCTAAAACATCATTAATGTAGACTGTAGCGCTATTTTGCGTTTATGAATAAGTGCTATTAATGAGCACCAGAAGGAGCTGATAAAATGAGCAAAATTTTTATGAATAAGACCGTTACTGTTTAGTGTAACCGAGACCGTCGATAAGCGGAAAATGTCGGAATATTATGTTACTAATTCAATAACATTCCCTATTGTGTTTGTTTGACCAAACCGAATGGCTTCACGAGTCATATATCACTGCACAAGGTCAATATAATAATAGTAATAACTACTTATTGTATACCATTAATGTTTCTTTTCAGAGCTATTATGTTGGCTCTTCCTTTGCCTAGATACAAAATCGAATAAAACATTTCTTTCAGTGAGTTCCTTCTCTATTCAACAGCATGACAGGATACCCATTTTGGCCCAGTCCGCCTTGATCTATCTCAAAGAAATGTCACTAGGCAAAGCAAATGGGTACTTATCTGACATCAAATATGTACTTGTTTGATAGAAGATAGCAAAATTATTTAACATTGGTTAAATTGATAAACTTTCTGCCCGTGGCGGAACAAATTTTTAGGCTTAATAGGGTATTACACCATTTTTTGAAAACTGATTGAAATCAATCTTTGTGCCGTAATGTACTACCAAATATTTTATTTTAATTTTTAAATAGCGATAAATGGTCTAAATTTATGCTTAAAATCAGGACTTGACTTTGACGTGCGAAAACGCTAGCCGCCATGATGTTTCTTCGCGCGTGACGTCACTCGGATAGTAAACAAGTAAAGAATACGTACAACATTAATTATTTAATCTGAAAATAATGAGTTCTGGTCCATATCATTGGTGTCTGGTTCCTGAATGCAAGAACACAAGTGTTAAAACGCCACAAAAACTATGGATTCAAGTGCAGAGTGATATCAAACTGAGCAATACTTGGTTAAAACTGGCTAGAAGAGATCCAAAATCATTATCCACAAAGACCAGACTGTATTTCTGTGAAGACCACTTTGATTTAACAGGACAGACAAATAACTAAATATGAGACTTAACCTCTTATTTAGTGGTTTTGTCTGCACCTGGTGCATTTATAGGTTAAGGTTTTGAACATAAGTTTTGTAATATTATTTCATGTTTTAGCTGGAAAATTACACAGTATAGTATTAGTATAAATTAATGGGTTCTGTCAAACGCATTCAGATGAAACCAAACTGCGTACCATCCAGAGTTGATTGCCAAGTGGAAGGGAAACATAAGTTAACACCAAGTGAACCTCCACCTGCATTTAACAAAAGGCAATGATTTTCTACCCTAATGGAAATTGAAGAAACTATGAAGAATAAGGAATGTGATATCTCAGTACCTTCTTATAGTCAAGGTACTTATTTCCTTTTGAGTTGTTTATTCAACATTGCCACTTAGACCGATATTACAAACATTGACTAAACTTTTCTATTATTTTCAGTTTTTATGGTTCTTGAAATGATTAAGAATAATGGTAAAGCAGTCCGAGTAGCACCAACTCAGGAACACAAATCCATTCAAGTCTGTTGGATGACACACTTTAATCCTTATAATAAATATTTAACTAAGAGTAATTGTTTTATTGTTTAGTTTGATATTATTTGTATGAAACATACAATAAAGTATAATTTATGAATTTCTTCATAATATTTCGGCATAAAGGTAGCAATAAAATAACTTTTTTTTTTATAAAATGGATATATTTTGATAAATATCTACAGAAATGGCAACTATTAACTATGAGTGCACGACGGGGTTTCGGTTCGGCGGTGTAACCACAAAAAATGCAACACTATGTTTGCAACCACCTTCTGATGAGGCACAATCGTGGCACTTGCTTGATACTAGTCACAGATTCTTCCTCTTCATGAACAATACTGTTACTGGTGTTACTGCATATGGCTTGGTTCGCACTTTATGTTCAGGGCATACTGTACACTTAACCAAGCATGTGTTTTGAATTCGCTTGACCTGCACATAGCCTATTGCGTCGTGTATTTAACATTTCTCAACTCAGCAAAACAAAAATCGGGATTGGACACAAAGAAGTTCGCCACCATTAACGAATCAATTTTTGGCAGATTTGTACTATCTGCTTTTACAAAACCGTCTCCCATGATGAAGTTTTAATAATTTATCCAAAATAGTTTAAACAATGTAGACTAACAACCAAATAACTGAGGAAAATTGAAAATTTATCACAGAACACATACGAAAAGTTACTTGTTTACTATCGGAGTGACGTCATATCGGATTCCAAAATGGCGTTTACTGTTTTTGACATATTAAGAACAGATTAAAAATGTCGAATCTTAAAATCAAATTATTAAATTAAAACATTTGATTTTGGCGTAATATCAACGTTTTTCTATTTATTTTGTTCCTAATCTATCACATAAATGCATTTTTATATTTTTTCTTACATGGTGTAAAATACCCTATTAGGCTTAATAGATAAAATGATTTTTCTTCTGTTTTTTGACTTATTCAGACCATTTTTTCGTGGATATGAGGAGTTCTTCTTGGGTAATCTGTGGTTGGATTCCACTTCATGCATGCACCCACATAATAATTTTTAAAAATTATGAATGATCCATCTCTCTGTTTATTTGTGTTTAATAAATAAATCTCATCGTTCCTCATCTCTGGCAATAAAACAAAAAATCCCAACATACCAGCAGAGTAGGAGTGACGAAGGTAAGGCAAGGGTTCTCCATCCCGCCGTAGGGGAAGGAAGGCGGCAGCACCAGCAGGTCGTACTGAGTCCACACGTACGGTCCGCAGAGACGCTCCGCCGCTTGCAGGTAGTTCTCGGTTTCGGCGAACTCCCACGCGCTACGTTCGATCTCTTCTTTTTCTGACCATACCACGGATCTAGGTTGACGATAGTTTTAACTGTGTTATTTTAGTTTATTTATGAGATTTGATTCGCCTTTCACTTTCATCATTTAATATATGGAAATGTAAAAAGCTTTAAATATAAATGGCGGCCTAAGCAGTTTTAATTAACTCCAAGATAAACAGATCTGTACGTGAATTTCCCCTATAGACCAACAAGCAGATTTTTTATTTTCACTGTTTTATTTAAGTAGCCAATCAACACGTCTTTCATTAAAACAGCATTTGCAGTGAAATTATTGACTAGGGAGTCCATAAGGGGCATTCCGAAGCACGAAGGGTCGTGCTTCGGAATGCACGCTAAGCGGTTGATCCAGGCTAATATCGCTAAACGTCAGGCGTTAAGCCTGGTGCGAGGCCCTAGGGCGGCTTGATAACATCTGACAGCGCTCGCGCCACCTAATATTCGAGGTTAGTCTTATGCCCAGAAGTAGGACATGAAAAGGCTGTCGTATGTCTCTTACCTAGGTCCAAGTGACCTCTGTTCCAAAACCCCAACAGCGAGTGCTAGCAAGTAGGAAGGGATCGGCACGGGCTGCCTGAAGGAGGTCTTGGCGCTCCGAGTGTCGCCGCGGATGGCGCTCATCAGCACCGTGAAGGGCTCCGGCGCCGACACCTCCGCGTCGTACGTGAACTTCACCGCGGGGGAGTCTTGGCACGGGAGGATGGAGCGGGCGTGGATTGGCTAAAACGTTTTTACACATTTAGGATGAACTTAATGATCTTTTTTGTACAGTAAGAAATACATAAAGCTAGTTATGTTTTGGTTTTTTCACAACAACAAATAATTTACAGAAAGTTTATATTTAATGTACAATTTAGGCAGTCTTATCGCTAAAAAGCGATTGCAACCAGACGACCTTTGTCAGAGAGTGAATATTAAGAATAGAATAGAAATAGATAATAGAATACAGTTTTAGTCTACCAGTAATGATAGAGTAAGAGAAAGATGAATCTGTGGTCAAAATGATTGTATTTAATTATATTGAATAAAAATATACTCAATCGTTACCTGACATTGACTGAAGAGATAAGGATGTTTCTTGCCAGAAGTCTGATTGGGTTCTAGCCATTGCAATGCTGATGCAGTTGGGGAAGTTTTGTATTTGATTCTTATTTTTAATCTGTACACAAACGTTTCAAGTTTTTGAAAATATTCTATGAATACATAAATAGTTCAGTGATTTCAAAATTACCTTGCAATACTCATTCGTCTATTTTAGCTACATATGATTGCAAACAATCTACCAGTACCACTATCAAGCATAAATAATGTCTATGTATTACTAAATTAGATTCTGGATTTCTAGGCACACTAGACTGCAAAAACATACTTTTATTACATCGCTTAATGGTGATTCTTAAGTTTTATACTATAATTGCTAACCAAATTCTATAATACCCACACTGAAATACATTGACAACATTGACAGAGATTTCCTCTTGGGTCTTCCAAACTATGCGTGTGAACTTGGTATGTGGATGCATATGATTCTGTTGCCGAAACATCGTGGAAAGGTACAGTCGTTAACACAGAACAAATGTTATCAACCTCCTCATTTGAGTTATCTTTGCAACCTTTTCTTTTCAGAACGAAAAACAGATTATTTATGCTTGATTTATTTAATAGAAACAAAAATGTACATTTGTTTGAAAAGCCACAACAAAAAAACTCATATTCATTTTGTGAGAATTCAAACTAACTACAAACATATAGTTTTTCACTTACTTTTCACCACTTAAAGCTTGCTTAGGAAGAGTTATAGTTAGTTTGGATCCGAAGTTAGGCACAGGTTCCCCCACACTGTACTTCAATTGGCTTCCATCATCCAGCTCAACTGAGTTGATGGTCAGATTACTTACATCTAATATCTGAAATGTCATGCCATCATTATTATTTCTGGTTGGGATGCTGGCAGTAGGATGGGTGATTAGTCTGTCTGTTCTGGGCCATTTCTACCATGCGAAATGGGTAGGAAATGCATACAATTACCTCAACTTTATTTATGAATATAATTTTATGAACACCCATAATATTGAAGTATAGCATTGTCACAAACCTATTGAAGATATAGCATTGTCCCAAAGCTATTGAAGTTATAGCATTGTCCTAAACCTATTTAATTTTTGATAAATAATTCTATTTGAAAGGGGAATTACAGTACAGTTATGTAAATTGTAAAACCTAAAATGCTTATCTTTTGATTATACAGGGTGATTTTGCAAGTACTTGCCAAATGTTTAGGAGCGACTTGGTTTGAGGAACTGAATAATTCCGCGCTTTTTTTTAAATGTAGTTAATTACATTAAGTAACTGCTTCTTTCATTGAAAAAGACGCCAGACGCCAGTGCACATCACGATATTATTGCAGTAGTTGAACTATTAGTGTAGAAGTCATTAAGTAAGTGTAGAAAACAAGCCCAATCTTTTATTGACTCAATTTTCAGGATATACATTTTTGAACATTTAAAAAAAAACTTATAATATAAAATATGTTGAACGCTTATTTTTATATTGTTCGATAGAGCTTGATTTAAAAAAATTGGCAAGTAGGTAATTGCTATGTCACCCTGTTTAAGTATTGTATATCTAAGAATGTTTAGGAGTACCATATCATTGACAATATCTTGCACAAGATGCTAGTCTATCAAGACCAAATTGACAGCACTTGTGTCTGTCAAGTAAGTTCTCATCTACAGATAGATTATCTTCGATAAAGACATATGAAAAATGATAAGATGGTTTAGTGATAAAATCAAACTGTTACCAGGGATACTAACAATACTCAAATGTAATTTAACTTTAAATCATGTTTTTTACATATCTCTGCAGTAAACAAAAAGCTTTAAATTTTCACACTACTCAAAACATTTATTTAAGGAAATACCAACAGTGTACATTTTGAAACTATACCATAATTAACAACATACTACAGACTGTTACGTAAACATTAACATTCATAGCTAAAAAGTGAAAGATGCAACTTTATATTAACAAGTACTAAGCATCATTTTCAAGCAAAGTCTGCTACCATAGACTGAATTGAATGTCTTTTAACTTACCACTTCTTCTACATTTTCCAGTACATCAAAATTCAGGCCAGCCTCACCATCCAGGACTTTATTTTCAAAATCCACATTCAGTAATAGCGACACATGTTTGATTATTGCTAGCTCTAGAAAAGGATATATAAGAAAAAAGGATAATTTATAAAATATGTGATAATAAAATTAGAAGACATTCCAATAACATTTCTAAGTTGTAACTATTGTTTGTATTTTAACATAATAAATTACAATGACAATACTTATAAATATGGTGATTCTCCATGAGGTATTAAGAAAAACGCTTTAAGGTGCCTCGAGGTAGTTTTGTGGATATATCAAAGAAAAAAACCAAAATAATTTTCTTTAGTTTCTCATTATAATGTTACTTCCTGATGTAATCTAATGTAAAATAACATTAATTCTTGGAATCTTGTCCTTTTGAGTGATAATACAAGATGGTGCAATTATACACAGTAAGATTTGTTCAAAATCAAGTTTAGATTCCACCTATTTTTTTTCATTTTTAATTGTTATTTTTTATTTATTTTAGTTTCTGTCAACATCAGCTTCAAGACTTCTTAAAGTATTTTTCTGAACTCCACTTAGGGTTTGGTCTACTGAACCACTTTAAAAATTTATCACAGCATTCTACAATAATGCTTTAACAGTTGATAATTCTAAAAAAAAATACATACCTGGTCTGGAGAAGGAAGACGGATCCTGTGGACTCAAGGCACCCATGGCAGTAATTAAGCTGAAATAATTGACTACTGTAAATAAAACAATGTTTAAAAAACAACCCATTGTGTTCACTTCACCCACAAGGGCACATGCAGTAACTATGAATTATGACTGGACAATGATCAATAAACTCTGTAACAGATTAGAAAGTTAGATACAATCTCCTAGGTACATGTAGACTACTTGTTCTAAGTTACACAATGAGATCCTCATTACATAAATTAGCTACTTAAGACTTCCAAAGAGGAAAATTCAAAATACTGACCTGTTTTAGTGTTCATTTTCTACAAATATTAGGGGTTGCATTTGATATTCGCCCCCCGATTTTGATAGTGGAGGGGGTGGGGGAGGGGGGAGGGGGGGTATGGGGACCCTCCCCCCCACCCCCAAGGTGCGGAAACAAGTAGTTTTTTTTTTATGATTTTTTTTGTTTTTAAAAAAATTTCATTCATTTTTGCGAATATTATGGGTGGGGGGGAGGGGGATCCCCCCCCCGGGTCAAGGTGGACCCTCCCCCCCTCCCCAAAGTGAGGAAACCAGTAGTCTTTTTTTATGATTTTAAAAAAAAAAACATTTTTCATTGATTTTTGCATATATTGTGAGTGGGAGGGAGGGTGATCCCCTAACCTAATCTATTCGTGTCGGTTTCGCCCCCACTCTAGTGTAGGCCAGTCGTTTTTTGGGTTTAAAAAAAAAATAACCACGAAGGTTTAAGGCGGGAGCTTCGCTCCGCTTCGCTCCCGCCTTAAACCTTCTAACCTAATCTATCCGTGTCGGTTTCGCCCCGACTCTTATTGTAGGCAAGTCGTTTTGTGGGTTTAAAAAAAAAACAACCACGAAGGTTTAAGGCGGGAGCTTCGCTCCGCTTCGCTCCCGCCTTAAACCTTCTAACCTAATCTATCCGTGTCGGTTTCGCCCCGACTCTTATTGTAGGCAAGTCGTTTTGTGGGTTTAAAAAAAAAATAACCACGAAGGTTTAAGGCGGGAGCTTCGCTCCGCTTCGCTCCGCTTCGCTCCGCTTCGCTCCCGCCTTAAACCTTCTAACCTAATCTATCCGTGTCGGTTTCGCCCCGACTCTTATTGTAGGCAAGTCGTTTTGTGGGTTTAAAAAAAAATAACCACGAAGGTTTAAGGCGGGAGCTTCGCTCCGCTTCGCTCCCGCCTTAAACCTTCTAACCTAATCTATCCGTGTCGGTTTCGCCCCCACACTAGTGTAGGCAAGTAGTTTTCAATACCAAACCGATAGGCACCAAAAAGTCCAAAAAACACGCCAAGTGCAAATCGGTATAGCAGGATTTTTTGTTATTTTTATTATTTTACATTATATTTTTATTGAAAAATAATGATTAGTAATAACAATCAATAAATAAACAGAAAATACTAAAAACAAGGAGTATAACAACCTAAAAGTCATTAAAACAACGCAAATTAACGTTCCGTTACACGTAACTTTAAACACGTATAAAAAAAAAACCATGCGTCTCCGCGCGGTGGGGGGGATGTTAAATGGAAGGGGTAACCACCCCCTTTAAAATGACACCCCTTACAACCCCAAAATCGGGGGGCGAATATCAAATGCCCACCCAAATATTATGCTATTAGTTACAAAGTTCTAAATACAAAAGTCTAACCTATAAACTTACCAATATTTTTTTAAAATAATGAACTTTATCTAGTTAAATGACTTCACAGTATGCTAAAAATATTTTCCGTACAATAAATACGAAAAGATGAATGAGATGAGATGAATGGCAAATGGAAATAAATTGGAATATCGGCTAAGCGATGACAGACAATTTGATTGTTTGTCAATGACAATGATCTCTGCTCTGCTCTCTCGCACAAAGCGTTTATTTTTTTATATAAATCTAAACTTTGTATTTAATTAATTAACTGGATAAAACTGCAAAAGACGTCAGCCTTAATTAAAATAATAGCGCAAAGCTATCCTTGAGCTAAGTTTTGAAGTTCCTAACCTGCTCTGATGTGTGAATTGTGCCGCACTCCTTGTTATTCCAAATAATACTTCTTTACACGACAAAGAATTATAAAAACTAAATTTTGTTGATAATGAAGAGCAGCTTCGTTTACTAGAGTTTATTGAAAAGCGTAGAAAATTCAGGCGAAAAACCCGCGACAACAGTATTTTTCCGGACACAGACATTTTGCCATTCCTTTTTAAGGAATTAATTTCTGTTTATTAATTTCTAATGAACAACTAGCGAAGTTTCAACCTATTAATTACTATCCAGTTCATTTCTTTAAAAAAAGCTTTGCTATCATTGAAACCAATTGAAAGATTTGGCTGCAGATTCAAAAAAATATTTATTTATCGGATCGGACAAGGTAACGTTGCTTGCGTGTAAAGATTTTTTTATTTCAAAGCAGTTTTGAGCTTTTGACACTTTTTTAACCAATAGGTCGTGTTGAAACTAAGTCAAGAAGCCAATCAAAATGGAACATGAGGGGTAGAGGTTCGGGGTAGACACCCGCAGTAATCGCAGTTTGATGGTGAGAGTGTAAACGCACTTTGCACTGTAGAGACTATTCATGAAATATACGTTCGGATACCAATAATTTAGTTTACAAATTTTTTAACAGAAAATGTAACTTATTAAAAAGATTGGTATCATGAAAACTCTAAGTCATTATCATTTTAACATCTTTTTAGATTCGATATTTTTATCATTGCATTTTGTTAGTTGCTTTTTGAAGAACACGAAGTTTTCACATAGTTGTAATGATCATCAAAAAATGTCGGTCTGTGTGTATCCGAATCATTTATGTATGTTTTTGCGATGGGACTGGATTGGCCTGGGATTGTGTAGCTTGTTCTTCTCTCGCTATAAATTTGTACACAAAAAACGTGCAGAGTAGATATGTACGCTATGCAATGTAATAGATCATCTTTCGTCTTACACTTTTCGGAGAAGAAACTCTTTTAAGTTGTTACTTAAAGTGTATTATGTGCGCGTAAATATGCTGTCAAGATTCCACCATTATCATGGATCTAACATTATTTTATTTGAAGACAACACTGTGGCTTACAGGAAAGCTAGTTTTGCTCACGGGTTAACTTTCAGCGAAAAACCTCTTCTCCCAGGTGAGATATTTTTAGTGGAGATAGAGAAAACAGAGCGCGGTTGGAGTGGTCATATGCGGCTTGGATTAACCCTCTTGGATCCACAGACGGCAGCTCTAGGCGATAAAGGGTTGCCACAGTACGCTCTCCCTGATTTGGCTAATACTGGCATGTCGTGGATATTCCCTATCTCAAAATCACAAAATAATGTTCTCATAGAGCTAGTCAATCAAGGTGCAAGTGGGCGGCGTGAAAATGAGCCTCGAGTTTCGGTGTTAGGCGACGGTCACAGCGTTCGAACGCCTCGAGGTTACATATCCAAGACAGTCTTGAAGCCACAGACTTTATCACAAAATGGGACACCGCAGGGAATTTTGCCAATGGATGCTGGCAGTCGCATCGGTGTCATGTTTGTCCCGTGTGCTAAAACAAGTCGAGATGACAGTGACTTAGCTGAGATGCATTTTATAATCAATGGTGAGGATCAAGGACCCAGTACTAAAGCTATTCCATATAAAAGAGGACCACTTCATGCTGTAGTAGATGTGTATGGCACAACAAAACAAGTGAAGATTGTGCAACTTTATGGAGGTAAGGCAAAACATTTCTTATTTTATATAAAGTAATCTTTAATGCTTAATTGTCCAGTTTTGCTGCAAAGGCCTATGTATATAGGTTTTCTGTATATTTAAAACTATTGTTATTGATCAATAATGGAACCTTTTGGAGGGTAGTTTTACTACCCTAAAAGTGATATAGGAATTAAATAAAAAAAAAATGTATTGGTAAGTACTTGGCCAATATTGTATGTTATTCCCATGAAAATGAAATAGGTTGTGCTGCATTGGTTAAAACAATATAATTATGATAAATACATTACATTATGAAATATTTTTTATAGTGAAACATTACTTGTCTTTTTTATTCTGTTGCAGTGAAAACACTCCAAAATGTGTGCAGGGATGCAATTCTACAATATGTTAACAACGGCTCAGTGAAATCGCTACCATTGCCAAAATGTTTGAAAGACTTTCTGCTTTCATAGACATTGTTGAAAGCATTGAGGTACATTTCAGAGATGGACTGCAAACAACTGCAGGCTGAATTGCGGTGAACCCCTACAGGCATCTGCAGTGTTACATGCGGTCTCATTTTAGGTGTGGTGACATAGTGTCCACTATACAACTGCCAGCTGCAGTGTGGAAAGCCAGCTGCAGAAACCAGTAAAGTAAGTTAGGGGTCTGTGGTCGCTATCGGACTTGTACCTTAATGTGTTTTTGGAAATGACAATAAACAAGTTTTGCTGCCAATCAGCACATAACTGTAGGTTATATTTTGAAAAGTTCAAGTGCTGACAGTGTCTGCATAATAATTGATAAACCAATATTTGTTTAGTTAGCAAACTTTATTTGTAAGGCTTTTTTTAAAATCTAATAGAGCACAGAGCTTAAGTCAAACTGAAGCTTATATTTTGCATGCATGGCACGGTCTGTTCACCAATATCTTTGAGGTCAAAATGATAGGTGAGAGTTAGCATATAATCTCACTCATAGTATAAACCTCTGTATGTAAATACTTTATTGTATAAATGGAATGAATGTGTTGATGAGACATCTAGTAATTTTTATACATACTCCCATTTTTATTTCTACAAATGATATAGGTAACCAAATTGTTGAATAAATTAGGTATTGTTATAATATGCTACAACTTTTTATCAATTCATGTTTTCAGTCACCATTATTGAATGCTAAATTAATAACATTATTTTTGTATAAATTATTAAATAGATTTTTAGGACTGTATTTGATGTGTGATAATGTGATTTTTGATCTGAACTTGGTGTTCTTCTGTATATAGGTCAAATAAGTGATATTTTGGATTTTGACATAGTAAAAATCGCAGATTCAATAATTTGTAAATTGGAAAAATCTCAGGTCTCACAAGAGCTATTTATTGGCTAAGTAGATAGGTATGCTTTTTAATTTAAAACATTTGGGAATTAGTAGCTATGCACAAATTCCACCAAACCAATGGTTGCTAAATAAATAATGATATCTTTCACATGGGATAAATACATTGGTATTTTCTTGCCCACTTTCTTGGAAAAAATATATTTGTGTGGTAAAGGCCCAGTTGGACTACACGGTAAATAGAAATACAGTTCATAGTACAGTACAAACTAAAGACGCGTTTACATCAAGTTCACACCTTTACAAAATTATTAATAAATTGGTCTTAAGTCAGCAGTATGAGGTGCCCCTATGTAAAAGTTAATGTGAACTCGTCTTTATCATACAGAAGTCAGGCGTGCTTCAGGCTTGAATCCTCATATTTGAAAACACAAAGAAAACGAATTTTGACAGTACTAAATAAAATAATAGTCATAGAATAGTCAAAACGACTTAATTAAAAAAACATACTTCTTCATATGAAAACTAACTTACAACCTACTAACGTACTGTCCGTACTGTGACTGTATATACGCGTTGTCGCACGCACTCACTGTCGATTTTATTGATTCTAACGATACTTCCACTCGCGGCTGAGCGGTACGTAAGTCCGCGCGCACCTTTTAGGCAATTATCATTCGCTCGGCGGCCAAGTTTCCCTACTTTTTTTATTGTACTGTGTTTATGTGCTGTATGTTTAGGAACTATACTTTCCCACCCTAGTAGGTGGGATAAGTGGAATAAGGGTATTCATCGTGTAGTCTAACGTTACTCTTTCGAGCTACGCTGCTGACTGCACCTGCAGGCTGCAGCGGCACTACCTAATGGTTTGTGTGTACTTCTAGAAAATGAGTTCCTAGCCCGGCGGCAGCAGCAAGTTCTATCGGCAGCGGATTAAGGTCATAGCACATTGTGCCAGCACTACAACTGAACGGCGCCGACCCAGCAATTAACTGACCATTCTAATTTGAATCCTAAGTCGTAGCGACGCAAGCTGCGAGTTGAGTAGTATACTAGCGGCAAGCGCGCTGGCGCTGGCAGCTCGCCGTTGGCTTTCTCATATGAATATTGCAAAAGATATTTTACTACTCACAACTTAATGTTCAAACTGGAATGGCAAGATATTTGCTGGTTTGCAGCTGTGCAGTTGCGGTGCCGGCATTATGGGCTATGAGCTTTAGCTCTGACTAGTTGGTTGAGGGCCATATCTCACTAAGACACTATAGCGGCGCTACTCAGATACGCTGTTATTGAAAATTAAAACGCTTTAACGAGAATTTCTTATTGGTGGTAGGAAAACCAACTTCGATTTTGTTTGCACCGCGTCTGGGTTGAGCCACTGTTGCTTCTCTGTGAAAATGGCCTTAAAAAGGCCTAAAGCCTTCAATTCAATATGAGCGCATTGTTTGTATGTATAGAGGCGCTCACATCAACCTTTACATAGGGGCACCTTATCCTGTAGATGTAAGACCCATATTTCAATGGTTTTGTAAAGGTTGATGTGTGCGCCTCTGTACTGTGCTTAGAAAAATATTTTATCTTTGAGGGGAATTATTTACTAATTTATTTCCACAATCGAGGACAACGCTGCCTAAACCCCCTAGAACATTCTCACCACTCAACCTGCTTAGGAATATTTCATCAAAAAGGTGTCTAATTTCCTCGGTTGACATGATGATATTTTATTGTGATAATAAGTATGTCCTTGTTTTTGATTTTCATTCCAATATGTATTTTATTTGTTTGTATAAAATTGTTATAATGGTTGTTTGATTAATGACGTTGTTAAATTGGAGCTATGATTGAATTATTTGGTATTAAACGCCAGTGCAAAACACTTCTGGATAGTTTTTTTGATTAGATTGTCTTAAACTTAAGGAGCTATTAGGCTCCTCCTGCTGGCGAATGGCCTACCTTCCCCCTTTCTCAGTTCTGCTTTTTTGGGCCTTCATCAAACATAAGCACTCGGAATATTTCATTGGTTTTAAACCTTATTTCGTCAGCATAAGGTTCATAATCTGGTGGGAACTATTTTCCTTCTGCCTGTTAAAGGGTTTAGCCAGTCCCATGCTGAGGTGGCTATTATGATCACGCCATCTACGTCAGGGTCTGCCAGGCCAGGTCGTTGCTACTGTTTCGAAAGGTCCAAATCTTAAAAACATTCGAAAATCGGGTCGGGTCTAGTTACAACCCCGATTCAATTGTAAATAGAAGAGGATAACAAAAAGGAAAAAATATTGCCATTATTAGTTTTTTTTTTAATAAATAGGTAGATAATTTGCTACACAAACACAAAGAGAACTTAACAATAATTGCTTCTTAAAAGCACTCTTAAATTATGTTTTCCAAATTGTCTTGTTATTCAACATTTCATTTTTCAAGATCCCTCGGTAAAGGGAGGGTATACGGCACAATTTTAGACCTTTGTAGGTCAAAATCTTTGTAGTCCAGCAGATTGTCAGGTTCGATGTGGTCCGCCCAATAATCTTCAAGCTTAGGATTTAACATGCCCCTCCAGTGCTGGAAAAAAGTCAGAATTATAATATATAATAATATAAGCCGGTAAGCTGAACGGAAACAGTGTGCTGTTTAGAAATATATAGGTAAATAAATAACGTAAGAAATTATTCCACACAGCGCGCGTCGTCTAGACCCAACCTGAGCAGAGCTATGGGATAATAGCCAACGGATAAACGTACCTACATAATCACCTTTTCTTTCGCAAATACATACTTATCATAGGACTACCAGCCAAAGACAAACAGACATGTTCATGCACAAGAAGTGTTTGTACTGTGCGTTGACGGTCGACCTATGACTACTGGTGTAGTAAGACTTCTTAATTATTATTACACCTAATCGGTCGTTGTCGGTCGGTATTTTGAATCGTACCTATGTTAAGGGGTGCCGTCGGAGTTACATGTTAGTTCACAGCGATGGTATGATAAACACAATATTTCATCGTTTCTCGGTAATTCATGCAAGAAGCCAATCTAACACTACTATCATGTGTATAGCTCCAACTTACCACATTCCCAGGCGCCCTAAAACCTAGATATTTATCAGAACAGAAAGAAGAATAAAATCCCTGGCTAATTGAATTAGCGGTAGATGGGTAGAACGGTCAAGTACCTAACCTACCGTTAATTTAGTATTTGGGGCCACCCACCCACGTGAGCACGTTAATTCACTCATGAACGTTGACCCCGTATTGATGTGGTTCGTGCAGATGACGCACAAATAGCCACCTTCCATTGTGTAGGTAGGTAAGTATCCGGACACAAATAATTATAGGTGATAGTATGTCGACGTAATCACAGTTAGGTGCAATGTAACCACGTACTTAGTTTTTTAATTGACTTTCAACCATCAACAGTCTCGCCAAACCTTTGGGCGTTGCCGCTGTTGCGTGGTACTTTTTTATAAATATGTAGATGATGTATTTAGTAAAAAGTTCATGTTACATAGATTCAAGTAGCTAACACCCGAATTCACAAACGCGAATCAGCGTTGAGCATGTCCCAGAAGTATAGCTGTCCTTTTCAGTTCCATTGACATTTTACGGGCCAGCACGAGCGTGAGCGCGTGCTTAGTGTTGATTGACGTTAGTGAATTCGGGGGTAAGTGAGTGACATGGATACTAACATTCCTAGTGTGTTCAGTCCAAATGAGAAGCGTGCCGTGGGCTAACTGCTTGGACAGTTCTATCGCCTTGTTGATGTAGTTGTAGCCTATGAGCTTCTTACCCCTCACGTAGTGGAAGTATGCGTACAGCAAACAGTACCTGCATTATGAAAAAAATAAAAAATGGCCACCGGCCTCAAGGAATTTTCACCCAAATAGGTAGGTAGTTAATGATGACATTCAAGTTAGAGGTGAACCAGTTTGCCTTGTTTTTTAATAAATTAATTTGATCAAGTACTTATTATCTATATTTAATCAAAATGATTGTTGACAAATTAATACTAAATTAATTTAATTTAAATTGTAATTATCGTTTGAAGCGAAACGAAACTAAAATCTGAACATTGAACTAACATCTAAAAGAAGAGAAAAATAGTTTAACTCTGCGCGTACATGTCTTGATGCAGACATAGGCTAGCAGATTAGAAACCAGAAATTGTAAAATTTTCGTCAGTTTTTTATTTTTGCATCAAAGGGGATCAAGCGAGAGTGAGATTGAATAGACTTGACAGAATTGAATGGTGTGATCTGTACATAGGGAAAATAGAAAAACATATGATTTTGAAAATCCTTCACCTCGGGCGATACATGGGTGCATGCTTGCTTGTTTCGTTTATGTTATGAAGCAGAACCTTCACTGCTTTCTCCAGTAGAAATATCTTCTTTGTGTTTCTGTTGTCCATCTGCGTGTTAAGAGCAGGTTTAGCTAAGTAGGCATTTTTAATTTATAAACGATTTTTTCAGTTTAAAAAGTAATCGCAAGATGTTAAAGGTAAAGTGTTCATTTATCTATATAATGTACATGAACTAAAAGTGCAATGCAATTGGCGGAATGCCTAAAGGCATTCTCCATACCAGTCAACTATCGGGCCAGGCAGAGAACTTGTTGAGTTTTTATCTGAAGAGGCGACCCGGGGCTGATCTGGAGTGTTAACTTTCTTTAAGAAAATGTTCTTCTTGGTTTATTTAACCACTTTAACGAGAATCTTAGGAGTGGCAGTTCATAAAACGTTCAACAATAGATGTAAGTTATTGCTAAAGTAACGACAACCTTTAAAATCGTGCTAATTCGTGCTGTTTTAAAAGTCCTATGTACTCTTCTATGTTGGACAGGTACTTACTTCTTTCACCATTGTAATCAGGAGTCCCTCTACGAGACGCACCATGATCATATTATTGAACTCGTGTTTCTCGAACTTCATCGACAGTATCTGTCTAATCTTTTCCTCCCAAAGGATCGACTTCTCCCAAGCTCCGATGCGAATGGTTCTGTAGGTAGGTAATTATACATTGCATAAGTAGGCGTTTTCAGATTTTTGTTCAAATTCAAATTTCTTTATTGCATGTCACAATGTTGATATGGTACTTAGGTGGTAGTAGCACTTAAAAGTACATGTGACGCCCCGTGAGGGCACAGCAACAATACAGAGGTGCAACTTATATATACAGGGTGTTTCAAAAATACCCCTAAAGACTGAAATGGCATAGAAACTGAATGAAACTGAAATAGTAGGTGTTGTCCCTTTTTTCATATCTCTCATGGTTTCCATAAAAACGTACATCGAAAGTTTACAAAAATATCGATATTAATTCCCTCACTACCTGACACCTGATAAGCGGTCATACCATGTCATCGAACCCATCTCGGTCATCGACCCATAGAGTTAAAAAAAACAGAATGTAACTTATCTGTACTTTGTGCCTACCTCCTTCGTCAACGTGTAAAAATGATGCTTGGGCCTTGATAAAAACAGCTAAACTTGAAATTGGTACTCAATACCACTTCACATGGACGTAAATTTGAGAAAAAAATGTGAAAACTTCAGCTATTAAAGTCAAACCACTTGAAATGAATTAAGTTCGTACATGGTTCATACTTCCGATAGCCACATAATTATTGTTAACTACGTTAATATTCCAAATACTGCGGACGAAATAATTATGTAATATTTCAGGTAGCTTGCTTTGCCGTGATTTCGAGCGACTTATCTGAAGTTATTCCATCTTTAAATGCCATTTGCCTTAGTCTTTTAACCTCCTCCGATCAGTACCAGGAGTAAGACTTTCATTGAGTTCCGTATAAAAATGAGCACGCTTTCGAGTGTGGAGTGGCCTTTTTGGAGCGCGGAACTCCATTTCAACTATTAGGTGGTACGAGCCATACCCTAACACGCAGGCTCTGTGAGGATTATTGTAAGGGTGTAAGGCCAATGATAAACCCTACTGTCAGAGGTTATCAAGCTACCCCGACGAGTCTTAACGACTGTCATCTGAGAAAATGGATTACCTACTACATTTCCATCCAATCACCCTAGCGTCCGTTGCCTAACATGTTATTGTATCCGATGCACTATTACCACTAAGCCATGGACACCTGTAATTAGTGTTATTTCGTCGTGAATTTGATTTTTAAAGCTGTGACACCGCTCTCCAAGGAACATATTTACCAGGCACCGCTCACGATTAACGCTTTTTTACGCAATAGGACCTACTACTACGACACACGTGCTTAACGCAGAAAATCGCGCGGCGCCCGCCTGACATACGAGTAGGCAGGTACCTACGTATCAACCTTGTTGCAATTGCGATAAACAAATTCAAAACAAGAACACACGAGTGATTTGGAAAATTGCATTTATCATTTAGGCAAAAAGGCTTTTATTTCTTACCTGAGGTTACGTACTATTAGTTCAATAATCATTGTTCGAAGTGGCCGCCTTCCTCGAGGATAACACTATTTTGTTGTCCTCCCAGCTAACATCAATTCACATCTCGGTTCTTCACGGTTGTACTTCAATCAATTATACCTACGCTTCACTTTGAATTAGTATTTTCAAATGAAAAATGTTATTTGGCTTTCATTTCTCTCAAACGGCCACGAAAGAAACTGAATTCTAAAGATAAATAAACCATTAATCTCTTCACTAGAAAATTCACACAAACACACTGCAATCCAATTAACTTGACGGACCTAATTTACGTAAAAGTAATAAGGTCATCACATTTACCGTGGTCACGGTCACGTCACGGGACGCGGCAAGTGCAAAAACAAACTGAAGTCGATTTTCACAAAGTTTAGGACATATCCTTGTCCTTGGGCACCTCTGATTGGTGGGGGGTGGGGGGTGAGGCGAATTTCGTCTCTATGCGCCCGAGTTACGATTCATATTCATATGATGGGTTTCTTTGGTTTCGTTTCCCTTTTCGGCATTTGCTAAGCAGCGCGGGCGCGGCGGCGCCCTTTGACATAGCTGGTAGGTAAGTACGGCGTAAAGAAAAGTGTATAAGAGATGAATATTCTATTTTATTACCCTTTTTTTAAGTTTTACTTTAAGTTTTTTGTAAAGTGAATGTTTCGATTGGCAAAATAGTTTTACGGAAGAAAAGTTCGTGGATTTTTCCTGTGGCGGAAATTGGTGGAGTGGCGGGAGCTTGGAATGGCGCTTTGGTGGGCTGCCCAGCTGTTTCTGTGCCTGAGCCACGGGGGTTTTTAGGTCCTCGCGGAAGACCACAGGGTGGGGGGGTGCGGGGCTTGGTGGCTAAGGGGAAACGATGTGAAGGATGTGGTTTTAGAATCTTCCTATCTCTAACCGTTTTTACGTAAACGGGAAAACAGTGATTTTTCCTATTATGACAAGGTTCTAACACAAAAAAATTTAATAGGAAAAAGTTTTTTCCGTATTCGGAAATTACAAAAAGATGCTACACGCTTTAACTAACAAACTATTAACACAATCAAAAATTTTTACTAAAACTTATATTAACTAAACCAAAGACCTTGGTGGTGCCGAGGGTTCCAGGGGGCTGGTGTTGAATCAGCTGGTTCAGCTCCTGGGATGTTGACAGCAGGCTGCTCGTACCGATTCCTTTTTCCTGTCTCGGAGATGTAGGACGATTGAGCTGCACGTGCTGCCTGGAGCTGGCTTGATCCCTGGTAAGGCAGTTGATTCCTCGGTTTTCCGGCTGTGTCTTGGGCCACCGGAGGGGTAGCTTCAAGGACGTGGCAGGTCACGCTGTCCAGTCAGGGTCTTCTTGCCGTGTCGTGGTTTCGGGGTCTCTGCCGCCTCTAGTTCCTGGGATCCGTTGCCGAAACCCTCTTAAATCGAGAAGTTCAGCGCCGGAGTTTGGTTCCTACTTCAAAGGGCGTAACAGGGATCACGAAAGCACTTTGGGTCTTTGGTCAGCAGTCCTGGGTTCCGCTGTCCAGGATTCGTTTTTTGGTTTGTTTACTTATTTTAACCTATAATTTTCTTAAACACTAACCGCACTATAACTGTTATAACTTCTTTGTTTGTTGTCCGAAAATTCTAATTTTTGGTACACTTATTGGTTACGAGTCACACTATTTTTGCACAGATTTTCGTTCAGGGTTGTCACTGAAGAGTTAAAGTTATGAATTTTCGAAAAGTGTCCAGTTTTTTCGATTTTTCAAATGTCTCTAACTCCGTTGTCCTGCGTGCTAGCGTCTTGCAAAAAACTACGCCGGGCTCGTCTCACGGTTGCGCAGCTGGTCCAGGTGGTAGCTTTTGGCTTTTCACCTGGAAACCCTGGCCACGCCACACGTGGTTTTTCGTTTTTGGGCTGCTGGAAGGTCAGTTTTCCCCGGAAAAATCCGGAGAAGGTGTCTCCTTGTAGGGCGCGCGATTCCGCTTCTTCCAGCAGTGAAGAATCCAGGTGTTGTAGATCTTGTTCTCCCAGCGTAATTTTTTGAAAGTTCACTTTTTCACTTTTTTGTCTCTAACTTTTGAACACCAAGTCCGATTGAAAAAAAATTCTCACTGAAAGGTGTGGCTCGCCAGCACGCACACACCGATACTACACACTTCACTTTAGGCGCAAAAAAACCATTTTTTTCGAAATCGTCCGATTTTCAATTTGACCTTATAAAATTAATGTGTAACCGTAACACAGCCTATCCTAGTACCTACCTAGTTTGTCAATTGTTCCGGTTTCACCCGTAGATGTAAAAACTGGAATTTCTCTGTCCCAGCGTAGTAACGCAAATTCATGAAGTCACAAGCGCAAAGTTGAGCAGCATAGAACCGCGTTCTGGGCTAGAGCTACCTCGTCATCAGATGTGCGTGCAGCAGGATCCCCACAGGATCAGCGCTGATGCAAACCTTTTTGATTTCAGTAACACAAAGTAAAACAAATTCATTAGAACGATAGCAAAAAAGTATGGTCAAACGGCATGACAGTCTACCCATTTCCGGTCAGTCCTCCTTGCTCTTGGCTAATAATGTCACTGCAAGAGCAGGATGAAAAACGGGAATGGGTAGCCCGATGTGCCGCTGACTGTGCCTATAATCAGACATTTAAATAAAGGCACCGCATTGTCTGCTTAGAACGCAAAAGCAGAAGTACTAGGGAAACATGAAGTCGCGCATTTTGGTTTTTTACCATTTTTACGAAACCATAATTTGGCAGAGATCGATAACATTTGCAAATTTTTCACCTAGATACAACTTAAAGTTGGCTTGCTATAAAAGTTTTTAGAAGTTTACGACAACATGCTGTAGGTACTGTAGGATCGTATTGTGTCAGTGCTTTATACCACCATTCGACCATTTGTAGTAGGTTGCAGAAAAAGGAAATACCTAGTAAAGTAGAGATCGTCCAAGCTGAAAAGACGCGCTCCTACACAGCATCTACGCATGGTCACAATACACAAAGACATTGGTTCTTCAGTTGCCGGTTAGGCTCAAAAAAGGAGCACGTACCGTTCGATCTCAAAAGTACTGTCAGCATGTCTACAAGAACTCATCTACGGAGCCAACCGCCAGATACTTAAATGAAATATTTCGTCAAACAACTTATTTTATTCGGCATGTTGAAGACACAGAATGTTGTATTGCTGTGGAAATACTTCAGCGGGAAGCTCATTCCACTCCCTTGCTGTTCGCATTATGAATGTTGATGAACCAAAACTGTTGGTGCGAATTGCTGGGATGTCAAGAACATAGGGGTGGAAAGCTAGTCGGCGCCTAGTGGTCCGATGAAGAAAAGGAGCTGGTGGAATCAGGTCACGCAACTCCTTCGCACACTCTCCGAAATGCAACCTGTAGAAAACCGACAAACAAGCTACCACCCTCCGGCGATGTTCAAGATCTTGTAGCTTATCTGTGAGGTCAGCGTCCCTCACAAGCCTCAGCACGCCTCTCCACCGAGTCTAAAGCGGCCAGCTGGTACTTGGCGGATCCGTCGCAGAGGTGACAGCGGTACTCCATGCATGGACGAATTTGCGCTTTGATTAAGACTATGATTAAGACTGACTGATTACTGTCCATCAACGTGTTATGTTAATGGCTGCAGCTTTTGGGGGCCCAATAATAATAATGTTTGTGTCCAGAACCTTCAACACCGTTTTTGGTGCTGAAATCAAACCTCTATCGCACTTTTGAAAGCCAACCCATCGTTATCCCATTCAAGAGAAACGGATATCCAGAATACCTACAAGCTAGTAAAATTGCCATTCGTTGAAAGTCCTACATAATCTTCCCTTGCCTTAAAATGAAAAAAAAAGTATTGAAAATACCAAAAATGTTATTCCCCTCTAATTGGGAAAAAATCCCCACAACACAATGACACAGACAAAAGGAGTGGGCGGGGCGGCCGGAAACACGATATTATTACCTTTCTGTCTGTTATGGCGCGAATATGAGTGTGGCATCTTTCTCTTTCGAACACACGGGCGCCGAAAGGCGACGAGTGGCGAGGCGGCATCAGTCAAAGAGACTGCCGCGGCCTTTGCCTTGTTGCCTACCGAGCCGAGCCGCTCTGGTTTGTTTACATTTTTTTAGCTTAGTCGTGTCGCAGCGCGCAGCCGAGCTAGTGTGTACGGATGGCGGATTCGTGGAAGTGGTGGAAGCGCGAGTGATTATGTGTAGTTTCGTAATTAAGTATTAGACCGTGGTATTAGTGCTTGTGTTTAGAAAAAACTAAGTGCGTGTGTGAGTTAATGTGCGCGCTATCTCACTTTTTCTATGACGTCTTCGCAAGCTAATGACTATTTAGGATTGATAACCTCTCAATGAAATTGTAACGTCTCAATCTCAAAAGCTTCACGGGCGTTCCGGCAGTGCCACGAGAAGGTGGTCTTAGCGAGCAACGTATTTAGGTAGGTACCTATTAATTTTAATTAGGGTGGCAAGACTTAGTAGGTACACAAAATACATACCATAAGGACACGTAACATGTAGCGACTTGCCGTTTTGCGGAGCGATACAGATAGGTACCTACGAACCTACCTGCATACTTCGTCTCAACGTAACGATAAATATCCTTGTGTTACACGATTCAATGGATCAGACAGACAAGGAATATGTAGTACAGGGCCGTACTGTATTATGCTGATGTGCCGTTGACTGTACAATTAGTGATAATGAAAACGGCACCATTGACTACATACCTAACTACCTACCGGCTCGTGTTAAACTTGTTACGTTGATAACAATACGAATTTATTTTTTGCGGTTGAAATATTTGAGGCGTTCACATGAAGGAAGCACCTTATGCTGCTGGCTCAAGACCCATTTTGCAATGATGGTCTTGAGGCGTCACATAAACCTTTTTTACGTAAGGCACCTTATGGTGCTAGCTTAAGACGCATTTTGCAATGGTTTTGTACAGGTGAAGCAGAGGCGATCGTACAGAGGTACTAGGCACACAGAACTTATTGGTTGGCTGCCGCTACTTGAAGTATTAGAAAGAGAGACAGTTAGAAAACGTAGGGGCGTGAACAATGGAGGTCGCTCCTGGTCACTCCCGGTAGGGTCAACTCGGGTTCATGAACCCGAATTTGTGCTGGGAATTTCTATGATCGATGTTTTTATTTTACGTTAATTTACTCGAAATTCTAATTATGAGCTGCGACTCTAAGAAATTACCAAGGGACTCCTTTCAGGAGTCTGTATAACCCACTTCAGTTATTAGGGGTATTTTTGTAACACCCTGTATATATATACTATTTTACAATTAATTTTATATGTATTACTCTATAATATAAATTGCAATTAAAATTATACATTTATTGTCGACAGAAATTGTTGCCTATCCAGAGGCGAATTTTTATCAGATTAGAAGTTATTCTGATGTGCGTCAGGATATTTAGGCTCAAAATATAAGGCTTAGCAATCATTATGCCTAAAGAAGTTATGCCAAATAATATTATGCGTAACTATTAGTAGGATAAACAAATGTCGATTGTACTCTATGGCATGTTATCCGTAGAAGATCCCTCGAAGTTTAAGGGCACTGTAAATAGAAAACGATCCTTACATCAACCACATGCAGACAAAAAAGTTCCAAGCAGCCTCTGGGGTCTTGGACCTAAGAATCGCGTCGTCCTTCTTTATGTAGAACCTCTCGCAAGCGCCGTACGACTCCACGCAGTAGCCCGTGTCGAGCATTATCACCATCGCGTAGAAGTAGTACCAGGTCTCGGCTAAAACAGGCATGCGAATACTATACGGAGGAACAGGCTGACTTCAAATTAGCAAGGTCGGACGTATATGAGCCCTTAATTCGCTTTCAACTGTTGGGGATATAATATGTATACCCAAGAAAATTAGAGGTGTTAACTAAAAAAATGTCTATCAAAGCAACCTTAGGCGGAGGTGATGATCTCTTCCCATTAAGTGGGAAAAAAAACAAATGAAGCGGACTTACGTCGAGCGACTGAGGAAATATAATAAGATGAGATAAGAAACACTTTATTGCACACAAACACAACAGAGAAATTAACAAAGAAGAAAACATTTAAGAGCCAATGTACAATGTACATATAATATGTTCAGCAACTTACAACTCAAATCATAGTGATCAGTCATGTAGAAGAACTCTCTCATAATGCTGACCATGTCGTGGATGCGAAGATCAGATAGGAGTAGCTTGAGCATCCACAGAACAAGCGTCTGACGAGTTGACAAGTCCGTTAAACTGGACATCATTTTCATCACTGACAGGCCAAAATCGAGACTTTCGACTTTCTTGCCGTGTTCCACGCTAGAAGATAAATAGTGGTCCTATATGAAATCGGTATAGAATCTGACTAGCCTGGTTTGTAGCAGTCTTGCTTCGCAAGTCACAAATCACCCAAAAAGATTGAATCATCCAAATATTTCGATGCTGTCGAATTTGAGGTTTCTCAAAAGTGTAGAGAATACTTACTAAAACAGGAATATATTGGTATAGAGATAGCAGACAGCGTGCACTTCAGTCACGTCCAGGTGACCTCGTTTTCTATGGCACAATTCCATTGCCCGTTTCTCTAATTTCAGGCACATTGAAAACTGAAAAAAAAACTTATTGATGTCCTTACAAAAATTGGGATTGCTAAATATTCCCGAATACGTAAATAAAACTATGGATAAATTGCTGATCTATTCATAAGTAGTTTTGTTAAGTACCTTTTGTGTTTGCCTGTAAGTTCCAATTACATTGCCGTAACTAATGCACAGGACTCGAAAGTTCGCGTTAGTCCGCAGGGCGTAACTTAAAGACAACTTTGCCGCCAGTGTTGCTTTGTCTATTTCTTTATTCTCCTAACAAAATAATGAGAAGACGTAAAACTGTGAGATCTGGATCATTTACGTAAACCCCAATGACGACGTTCAAGATATCATAGAAGGAATGAGAGGGAGGAATAGAGAAACTGGAGCGGAGTTTTATAGAACTAGTGAAGAAGTCGAAGTCAATGTCATTTAAATAATAGACGGTTTAGACGGAGTACTTACTGCGGGGAATGACTGTTGCTTCAGTGACTATTAGAGCTGGGCCCGAAAGTTCAACTGATTTTGCTCCAAAAAGCCCACGTTAACTAACTAGATATAAGAGGGAAATCGTAAAGCTGGTCTAAGAAGCAACTGATTAGATATACCTACCTATTACATTGATAAACAATCAAATTACCAAAATATGTAGCATGACAATATTGAACGTGTGAAAACTCTCTAAATCCAATGATTGCACTTACGGTAAACAGCCTGTACAGTGTACTAAGGGTTCTGGATATATCTTCGTAAAAAAATCCAATAATTCCTCTGTCTATCCCCACATAGAGATTAGGCGCCACGTAAAGCATCATTATTAGACTCATTGACGTACGCATGTTGTGATATCTAACTGAATGTCTAGAAATAAAATAAAATGCATAGGTTGCAAAATGTTTGTGGATTTCTTCTTCATTGCCGGGGGTCAACTTGTCTTACACAACATGTATACGCATCTAATAGCTCATTTTGACTCCTTCGCGAAGATAGGCTACTTCTCAAAATAATACATAGGCACTCACATTTTGATTCCTAAGAGAGAGATTATTACTTTGATACGAATAGGAGATATTGGACGATATTGGTTTGAAGAACATATTGTGAAACATACTTACTTTGTAACTGGGAAAGGATCGCCATAGAGTTGCATAGCGTACAGCAGCTGCTTCTTTGCTTCACTTAGGTCGCCAGACTCCAGCATGCACACTCCTCTCAAAGTGTAAATACTTGCCAGACGAAAGTCCTTCATCCAGTCTGATTTGCACTTGTTGTGTCGAAGTTTGTCACTCTGATACATTATTTACAATTTTTAAGAACGACATAACATGTATGAAGCAAATTAGTCTTTAGGATTCCAATTAGTTAATTACCTTTACGAATGCTTCCACTTCGTATAAGAGTCTTATTGCTTGCGGAATGTTAAGATTAATAATGCTGACGTCAGCGTACTCCATATACGCCTCGAAGAGCTTTTGGTGTTCCCCTGAACAGATGCATTATTTGAAAATCACCATTGAATACTTATTATTCCAAATCTTTAATTTTGAACAAAAATAATTAGTGACTAAAAATGGGTATTCATAGGAGAAATAGCTACTTCAATCATGAATGTAGAAACTACTAAATTCAAGGAGGTACCTGCACCGCGGCAGTGATCGATCATCTGACAGTAAATCGTCAAGAGGATGGCCAGGCATTCACAGTTGCCGATTTCCAGTGACGAGAACGAGCGGCAGTGTTTGCCCCTACGGTTAGCCAGGAGAGCGTGACTTAGAGGTACTATTTCTACAAAAAAGAAAAGTAATTAGAATTTGAGCTAACCAAGTTAATTCTTTTGGTAAGATGTGTTGTGTTACCTGCTATATCAAGCAAATCATGGCTTGAAGCGTCTGGTAAGACATTGATGCTGCTGTTCAACTGAAATCAAAGCTTTTGTTCAATATATTAAAGTACAACAATGATGAGATGATGCTCAGAAACATAATATTGTCGACCACAGCTTACCTTGACAGTTGGTAACTTGCACTTTACGTTGATGCAGTACCTACAATAAGGGGGAATTTACCTTCATTTCTGGTGGAGGCGTACCAAACGTCGCCATACCTGCCTCTTCTTCGCCTGCCATACGCGTTTCAGCTGTTAAGGCCCTGATCTGCTCTCTCGTACGTTTCATCGCCAGGCTCTCAGGTATTAGCCCCTAACGAACACAAATGGAATACATAGGATCGCTTAAATTCAGACTATGATTGAAGCTTAAACATTTGTGTCACTAACGTCATTGCATCGTTGGCCCAACAGCTTCTTAAAGCAGCCTGTGCCACAAGAAACGCAGCGTCGCGTATATCGCTCCAAATATAGCATCGCTCTTGCGTGCATTTCGTGCTGAATAAAAGAGAATTATGCTTTACGTGTTTTGCAAATCGACAGGAAACAACATCCAATAGATACCTATCTGTATCTATTCTCTTGTGTTGGTGAGGAAGAAGATAATAATTAAGTCACCTTTTGGCTTTCAGTGAGGAGTTCGTAAGTAGTAGTTCTGAACAAGGTGTGTCTGAACTTCATGTATCCGCAAAACGCATACGCAGGTAGATCTCGGCAGCTTGCTGAAAACAAAATATAATTTTGCTCACTAGGTATAACAAAAGCCTACCCTCTATTAATTTCTGAACATATTGCGTTCTCACGTGGTTGCCGGATTCCCAAACATGCGCAATAGGGTGGCTTGGCGGCAGGAAGTGCGGGCGCAGGATGTATCAACACAAGTGACGTATCATGTGTAAAGTCTCCGCCCTCACATTCAAGCACGCGAATAAGGAACAACTTCACTACAGCTGTGGATAAATATGCCATAAATATTATAATGGATCCAATCATAATATTTTTAAACCAGTGAAACAACTAGCGCTGTGGTACCGCTCCATGAATGAGACAGACAAGCAACACTTAAAAATAAATCAAAAAATATACCCTGTGCCACTTTTCTTGGTGAATCACTTTGTAGCAGATGTAAAAGCATCCTTCGGGAGAAAACATCGCCCAGAACTGAGCCGCATTTCAGTATCATTTTTTCGAACGGCGTCAATGAATCGTATGTTTTCAAGATAATCGCTGTAAAAGACGAACAGACGAACAAGTGAAATCAGTCAGACCAGAAATTTTGATGAAACTAGAAGAAACATTTGCATGATGCTACCGTCCATGGTCATGTCGGCGGTCATGTCATCGAAGCTGTAGCCTTCCGTGAGCACAGCCATTTGTATGGAATCATTATCGTGCACAGCGAACTGGCTTTCTTGCTTGCTCATCACGCTCACGCTTGCGATGCTATAAATACTCTGCAATTACAAATTACTATTTGTTCCATTAATAGGTGGTGGTGACCCAAAACTTAAAATGCAGTTTTGTGTCCTCCTCAGACCTCTACATAATAATTATTTCTTTTTAGCCTAGTAAACCAATGCCCTTATGTATAAACGGAAAGAACACTTAAATTAACCATTTAATTTTTTCCATAAATACGCGTCCCCGTCCTGGTTTCCCGGTTTGACCGGATCAGGCTTGTCCTGGCTGGGTGTGGTGCACAATCAACATCACCATCATCAAGTTTTTCTTACCTGATAACTGGGTCTTCTCATAGACGTTTCTTCGCTAGTTAGTGACATGTTGTACTCAGGTCTCTGAAGGAGGGCCGGCGTGGGCAGCACAGCGCCGGACTCAAGCGCCTCGCTTCGCGGTACTGTCACCACAGATAGCACACCTCGTTGTACCAGGGAGATCACAAAGTTCTGGATCCACCCTGGCATGCCCCCGCTGGCACTTTCGATTACTCTGTTTCAAAAATTTTACATAAGTTCAAGGGAATTTAAGTGGGTTCGTAAGTAGTTCAACTTTATGCAATATTGAAAGAAAAACACCGTGGTTTACAATCGAAGTTCATAGGTACTCCTTTGGGCCGACAAAGCACAAGTGCTAGTTGCATCTGAAGTAAATTGTACTCAACTGGTTAAACGAGGTCACAGCTACTTAAGTTTAAAAAAAATATTCAATTTCTTATTATTTTTTTCAAATAAATAATTATAAAAATTTATTTATTCAGATTTGTTTTATGAATAATTATTTTATTAATAATTTAAGGAGATCAGCGTTAGGTCGCAGAGGGGTTTAGCTGCAGCTAGCTGAACGAGATTACACTCCGTCCCAAGAAGATCATGATGAGGCCGCAATGATTTAAAAACGACTACTTAAAAAAAAAAGTTAAAAGTTTTCCTTTTGCGAACAGTAGGCAGTTTGCCAAAAAATAGTTTCTTACTTTTCTAAGTCAGCTGGTATAGCCTGTACATCCAGTAGCTGGCAAGCCAAGGCTGCATGATACCACCGATCGATGCCAGAGAGATGCTGCTTTGTAATCATAAAGCTGTCGAAACATTGACGAGCTGTCGCTAGAACGAAATAAAAAGCTTTAGGTGCCCAAACTCTGCCCCACTTACATTTTACAAACTGTATCTGACAGGGCTCCCATTTCCAGTCACTCTTCCTTGCTCGATTGCATGGAAATTTAATTTGGCAACAGCAACACAAAAACGGGTAATGGGAAGCCAAGTATCATAACTATTCATTGAAGTGTTGCATGAAGTGTATTTCAAAAATCTTACGTTTGAGTTTATCTTCATCATCAACCGTCATTAAAAAGAAAACATGTTTTAACTCCAGCAAAATTAGCAGCAACTTCCAGGACTTTTCATCCATGTATTGTGCATCTTTTATGGCCACCACCAAAAATTGTTTAAAATTCTGGAAATCCAACAGTTAAGTACATATATATATTTATATATATATTTATATATATTTTTTCTTTCTTTCTTTATTCTTTTCATTTTCTTTTTGTGGAGATCCTTGGGAGAGACCTATGCCTAGCTGTGGGCGTCGTTCGGGTGACATGATGATATTCTTCAAGTTACCATTGAGTATGCGTTAAATGAGGTATAGTCCACACGTCCTTTATTCAGTGCCCTAATTCCCTGATATAAAGTGATTAAAACTTAAGTGTATGTGTCACCGGAAAATAACCAGAACCGTAAATTTATAAATTTCCTAGGAAATTTATCAATTTGCGACGACTCGTGGTAAATTTATCAACTTACGGATATCAATTCGTAAGATTCTAAACGGTTCAACTAATCACAGAAGAGCTTTAGATTTTACCTTTTTATAAATTACGGAAAATAACACACTGCTCTCTGATTGGTCGATGTTGACAGTAGCAATGCTTGTGTTCATAGATTATGGTACATGGCATGGGTTTTTTATCGGTGTTTATCATCGCCGGAGAGTAAGCCGCAAATTATGTAATGAGCACAGAGATAAATTGTACTTATGACATATTAATAAAACTTAAAAACCGGCTTTCTGCCAAAATGAAATGGCGGAGGAGAGGGAGGAGAAGGAACACGTGACTTATTCAACCAATCAGAGCGCACATGGCGTTTGGTTACTGCCCACTTATTATTTTACGCCTGCGTTCCGGAAGTTTATCAATTTCCGGAAATGAGGCCGTAAAATTATACTTTTGGTCTCTCGTTTAGAATCTTACGAAAGTTTATAAATTTCCTAGGAAAGTTATAAATTAACGGTTCGTGTTATTTTCCGGTGACATATGCACTTGACCTCTGACCATTTGTACGAGTCAGAATTGACGATGTAACTTACATGCCTAAAGATCTCTTTCAAAATGTTTTTGACACTGAAGTTGGCCAGGATGTCTCCACTGTAGTCAAAATTTTCCGGGAGGGGGAATCGACAATCGAATATCGTGTTGATTGCGTATATTTGTAACGGTGATAGAGTCGACATTTTAATGCTGCAAAATGTGAATTTTAGCTGTGTATCAAACAACTACAAGGTTAGAATTAGATCTCAAATATTAGCAATCACATTAGATACCTACCTATATCTGATAAGGTTCTCGCAGGTTTCTCGACTCGGTCGTCGATCGCTAATGATGAAAGTCTTTTCTATTATCATTCGAAATATTGCATACGGCTCCTTTAAAAAAGGACGTGCATAAAGGTTTTAATGTACCAAAGTATTAAACTCTTAAAAGTAAGTACAGATTAATTTGTAAATAGGAACGTACTACGAGATCGTTTTCCGATAGCACAAATAGCTCTGTGTGCACGTTGCTTGGAGTGATTTCTAAACATTCTTCCAACAGACGGGTCTTGCCTACTAATTTTGGACCCTGTCAATTCACAAAGATATTATTAGGAACTTAAAACATGCAATCAACAAGTGGGTATTACTGAGAATGAGTGAGAATTTCCCAACACGGTAAGGATCTAACCTCTTCAGATCAGCTATGCTTTTCCGGCGGACGCCAAAACTCCCTTCGCTTGTGTGAGTGAACTTTAAAATTCAATTTCTTTGCAACTGTTGTCGTTTGAGGGAAAAGAATTAAGCCAAACAACATTTTTTAATTATTTACATACAAAATGAGAGAAAATACTAATTCAAAGTAAAGCGTATTGATGATTGAGGCAAGCGTGAAGCACCGAGATGTGAAGTGATGTCCGATGTGCACCGCCGGAATAGCACGGCTGATAATAAAGGAAGTACTAGGTATGTCTATTGTTGAGCAGCTGGAAGTGGGAGAGTGCGCTTGAGAGGTCCCCCAACTTGCAGAACTACCTACTATGGGCAAATAAACTGAAAAAATCTTTTGGTAAACTTACAATAATCGCAAAACCAAACTTATGGTCCTTATATCGAGTAAACTTTTGTTTGTGCTGTGTTATGGCGTTCTGTAATATTACTTTGTACTTGCGGAGCTCTTCATTCCTACCCAAAATGGGGTGTCGCCTCCATTCGCCTGGACGTTCCGACCACCTATGAAAGAGGGTAGTAGTAATTTTACCGAAGAAATCGGTCAAAACTAAGTTTCCAAAATATCACCAGAATGAAATAAACTAAAACGAACCCAATCTTATTGAACTCGTAAATAGGGCCAGGTTTAGGGATGCCCTTCAAAGGCTTGGGCTCCATCATCCTGAAGTGTTCCTGCTCAAGTTTGCTCCGTAAGAATGTCTCTTTGTCACAAGTTACTCTCATTGGAAATGTCATCATCAGTCTCGCTGCCTGTTTCATAGAAAAATTAAATCGCTTTGTGGCATACTTATTCTATGAATTTCCACGAGATAAATGTACGTTTTCGTTGTGTCATGCTGAGTATGGCAGTAAAAACTCTTATTTCATTTCTGTAACTCCCATCAAACACGGGCATTTGTCTCTCATTTGGAAAGTGGTGGTTTCAACCCTAATTATCAGATGCTGAATCGAATGGACGATGATCCCTAGTCGCCTACTAAAAAAAATAAGTGAGCATATTTTATGCTTAGTATTCTGCATCAATGATGGATCCATCGATTTTACCTACGCCTGACACTGCGTTGTTTGGTCTTTGAATGCCGTGGTACCTACTTAAACTAGACCCAGTAAAAATGAATCGATTGTCAGCCATCGTATGTGTGTGTTATGGTAAGTTAACAACTTGAAGTTAACTTTTTGAAAAGTGCTATTTTTTACATTTCTTCCATGCTTTCAGATTAATTGGTAATTGTTAATTAATTGCACGACTATAATAGTAATCTAACCTTATTGACAGCTGGTCCAATAACAGTATATTCCCTACGAAGATCATGTCCAACTACACCACAATAAGTTGTGCCTGGAAATAAGAAGGTTAAGTTTTAATAAGGTACAGCCTGGCAAAAAAGTCGTGAAATTAATAGGGGCGCCACCATCGTCGATGTGGTCACCCCGTAGACTACGACACAAACGGTTTTGGTAATTGACTTATTAAAATATTTTTTTTTTAGAGAGAATGGCTATCTAGTTTGTCGTTGTCCATGAACTAAGTTCACGCCAATAGATACAAATTATTTGAGTCGCGCCAATGCATCACGTGATCCCCTAATCTAGTTCAGTTTTTTTTTTTTTTTTTTTTTTTTTTTTTTTTTTTTTTTTTTATAGGATAGGGGGCAAACGAGCAGACAGATCACCTGATGGAAAGTGAATACTGCCGCCCATGGACATTTGCAACACCAGAGGGGCTACAAAATGCGTTGCCGGCCTTTTAGATGGGAGTACGCTCTTTTCTTGAAGGACTGCAGGTCGTATTTGTCCGGAAATACCGCATGCGGCAACTCATTCCACAATTTCGTGGTTCGGGGCAGAAAGTTTCTGTTGAAACGAACAGTAGTGCTCTGCCAACTGTCGAGGTAGTGGGGGTGGTAGAGTTGTCGCGTAGATCGATGGCGGAAAGAGGTGGCGGGAATCAGCCCGAACAGTTCCTCGGAGCACTCACCATGATAAATGCGATAGAGAATGCAAAGCGAAGCTACATCTCTACGCAGTGCCAGGGAGTCAAGCCTATCCGAAACCTCGCAGCAATCAACAACTCGAGCTGCTCTCCGTTGAATGCGGTCTAGAGGGAGAAGCTGGTACTGGGGAGCCCCTGCCCAAAGATGAGAACAGTATTCCATGTGAGGCCGAACCTGCGCCTTATAAAGTTGCAGGCGGTGTGCCGGTGTGAAATACCGTCTCGATCTGTTGAGCACGCCGAGCTTCTTTGAGGCTATTTTAGCCTTACCCTCCAGGTGGCCACGAAACTGGACTTCGCTCGATATGTCGACACCGAGAATTCCGATTTTGGCTGCGGCAGTTAATGGGGTGCTCTCGAAACAAACCGACACGACAAAAGGCAGCTTTTTTGCGGTGAACGCGCAAACTTGCGTCTTCTTGGGGTTGAATTGAACCAGATTATGTTTACCCCAGTCTGAAACATTCTGAAACGCTGTTTCAATTTCAGACACAAGTTTGTTTCGACTCTCGACGACGTTTTCCCGAGAAATGTTCGCGCGGCCGGTGTATAAAGCATCACCCGTACTGTCATCCGCATAACAATGAATGCCACTGATTTGTAGCATATCATTTATGTGCAAGATAAACAGCGTAGGTGATAGCACACAGCCTTGCGGGACACCAGCATTAACAGACATGAGGTCAGAGCATTCACCGTCGACTACGACCTTTATGCTTCTGTCTGCTAAAAAGCTAGCGACCCATTCGCATAATTTCTCAGAAAGCCCGTAGGAAGGAAGTTTCGAGAGTAGCGCTTTATGCCATACCCGATCGAAGGCTTTCGCAACATCCAAACTAAAGGCCACAGCTTCGCCCTTACTCTCGATCGCCTGTGCCCATCGATGCGTCAGGTATACTAAGAGATCACCAGCCGAGCGACCCTGACGGAAACCGTACTGATGGTCGCTAAGCAGCTGATGATCCCCAAGGTACCGGAGGAGCTGAGCGTTAATAATGGATTCCATTATTTTCGAGAGCAGAGAGGTTATGGCTATTGGCCTGTAGTTGGACGGATCTGAGCGGTCACCTTTTTTAGGGATCGGGTGAACCAAAGCCGTTTTCCATGAAGTCGGGACTACGCCGGAGGAGTAGGAGAGCTGAAAGAGGCGCGTTATAGCCGGTGCCAACTCCGGGGCGCACATTTTCAAAACAATGGGAGAGATTCCGTCGGGCCCGCACGATTTGTGGATATCCAGGGATAAGAGTGCTGACCGCACTGCTTTCTGGTGAAAGTGGATGTCCGGCATGCAACTCCTACACCGTGGTATGATCGGCGGGTCTTGGCCCCTGTCATCCAGGAATGAGTTAGACGCAAAGAATTTGCCCAAGAGATCGGCTTTCTCCTTCGCGTTGTGGGCCAATAAATCATCTCCCTTGTGCAGAGGTGGAAAAGATGGCGAACAGAAATTTCCCTGGACGGCTTTGGCAAGAGACCAGAATGCGCGAGTTCCCGAAGGAAGACGCTCAAGTCGTTCGCCAATCCTAGAGATGTGCAAGGACTTCGCCCTAGCGATGTCTTTCTTGAAGGACCGGGAGGCGTGGTTCAACTTCTTTTTTAAGGCACTGGTATTTACATCCTGGGTTGCCGCTGCCGCTGCCCAAGCTCGGTAAGCCACCCGCTTCTTGCGTGAAGCAATTTTGCAGGTTTGGCTAAACCAGGGTTGGCATTTGGCACCAATGGGGACCACAGAGGTTGGAATGAAAAGTTCCATTCCCTGCCGCACCACATCAGCAACAGCATCAGCAACGGCATTAGGATCAACCAGTGCAAAGCAAACCTGACCCCATGGGTAGGATGCAAAGAAGGAACGCAGTCCATCCCAATCTGCTGACTTAAAGTGCCACACTCGACGTCTCAGTGGGCAGCGTGGTCGCGCTGATTGCGCGAGAGCCACCACACTCCGGATAAGGCAATGGTCAGAGGAGCCAAGGGGGGCATCGACAGACACGGTGTAGCCTTCGGGATGGGAAGTCAGCAGTAGATCCAGCAGTGTGGGTTCCTGGTTTTCCACATCTGGGATTCGCGTGGGCGTTGTAACCAGCTGTGAAAGACCGTAAGCCAGGGCGAAGTCGTGAACAGATCTACCCGCATGATCGGTCTTGCGTGAGCTAAGCCATTCGGCGTGGTGAGCATTAAAATCGCCGAGTATCACGATCTCAGCGGAAGGGATCTGCTGTTGCACCAAATCTGTAGCCATTTGGACGTGCTCAAGGAGTCGCTCGGTTTCGGCATCACCGCTATGGGACCTGTAAAGGCAAGCGTAGACGCGGGGGTGGTCGTCGCTATCTACACGTAGCCATAAGATAGAAAGGTCCCTACCTTCAAGATTCCTGAGGCGGCGAGAGCTGATATCGTCCCTAACGTACACACATACTCCAGCTTTTGGTATGAAGGAGTGTTCCAAGCTGTACCCAGGGTAGTGTAGGTAAGAGGTGTCCGCCGGAGACGATATCTGCGTCTCATTTAAAAAGAGCAAGGCCGGCTTTGATGTCTCGAGGTGGTAGTGGACAGCATTGATGTTCGAATGTAGGCCCCTGATATTGCAAAACTCCACAACTAGTGCGGCAGGGGACGCCATGCGTTGTCTGCTCTTGCCCCGGGAAATGTTGAGCGCGGTTTTGCCCCCCCCAGAATACGTGGGGCAGCCTGGGCATCCACACTCAGGAGGGTTGGTTCCCGAGCCCGGAAGCTCAGAGAGGGATTGTCCAACGCCAGCGCAGTTGGTACCCTCCTGGGGTAGATTTCTATTTAACTGCGCCATCATAAGGGGGGTGGGGAGTTGGGCCTCCGGTGATCTCACTCACGCGGCGAAACACGACGCAAGCGTCATTTTACGCCGGTTTTCTGTGAGGCCGTGGTATCACTCCGGTCGAGCCAGCCCATACGTGCACGAATGCATGGCTCTCCCACGGCAAAAAGTATTAGTATCAGTATTTTCTTATTCTTATGGCGTTTTGAGGTGCCCGTGGCGCAGTGATCGGCGACGATCGTTGTTGTAAAGCAACACACGCCGGGTCGGAAAAGGGATGGGTGACCATCCGACCGAAATTTATTGATGTGTATTTCGGGCATCTCCATGCTTCGGAAGGCACGTTAAGCAGTTGGTCCCGGTTGACGTCGCTAGATGTCAGTCGTAAAGCCTAGTCGGAGGCCTGAGGGCGGCTTGATAACATCTGACAATAAGGTTGCTCACTAACCTTACACCCCTTCAACAACCCGCACTGAGCCCGCGTGATGGAGTATGGCTTGTTCCACCTCATAGTTGAGGTGAGGCCTGTGAATACAGTCGATCCCCACCACATACAACCACATTATCAGGACGTTTTTCTACTACCAAGTAAAGAAATAAAAGAAGAAACTAGCAAAATCATAATATCATAATTTTAATTAAAGTAAAAAAATCTTCATCCATGGCTTGGCTCGATCCAAAATTCTAACATTCACTTTGTTCCCACGAGTCACTCATGCTGCTATTGTACGGTCACTTCATCTTGCAGGTTTATGATTACCTGTCGATTTGCTCATTTGAAGTTTGTTCGCGTTGGTATTATTCCTTCTCTATTTAAATAACGTGTTATCATGATTTTCTCCTATCTTTGGGAGAAATATTCTCAAAAGCTGGAGCAGCCGCTGCCTATAAAATTGAAATTAAATTTAAAAAATAAAATCAATAAAAAGTATCAAAATCACTTAGATGTGCTAACTTGACAGATTGTTTTTTGTAAACAAACGTCAAAATAGGTATTCACATTTCAACATAAAATATCACTCGTTTGTTGATAGTTACTTGACAACTAAGTTAAAACACGCGTGGTTGATTAAATAAAACCACTACATACCAGTGATTTCTGCCGTTCTGGTCTAATCATCGTTTATTTTATATAAAACTTCCCCAGCTTCGTGCTCGGCTAAACAAAGTTTGAATTCTTCATTATGACTTCTCTAGTGGCGCTGAGGATTGTTTTTCTCTTTTTCGAAGATTTATCTTGATTTTACTCGATGCTTTATTAGTTTAACATAAAGAAAACACCTGAATACACTAATAAACGATCTCTGATAAACAGATTTGACACACCATGTACTAGCTAGACGTGATTGACAAGTGACAGCGGGACTATTGCCAGTGATAATATTTTTTAGTTCCCTTTCAGGACTTTTTTGCCAACCTATAAGAGTAGATTGAGATACCTTGTCTGAGTTGGAAGTTTTTTAACTTAATACCTAGGTACCCACAATTTAATTGCATACCCCTTTAATTCTTACTAACTCTCTAAGCGAGGAAAGAGGATCAACGTGCCACGTGCTCTCATTACAGATCAACTTACATTATCACAAAAAAAACAAAAAACCAACAAAGAAAACAGTACATTCACACAATATTATTTGCTTCGGTTTATTGAACTGTCGTAATGGGCTGTGTTTAATCATGAGAGTGAGAGGAGAGTGAACAAAAAAGCTAGAGCCACAGTAATAAACTACCGTGCTAGAGGGTCATCTGATAGAAAGTAATAACCTCTGCACTTGGTCAGGTTTCATGAGATGCGTTGCTTAAAGTTCAAATTAACTAACCAGAGGTCACACCAATGGAAACGGAAATGATGTCCGTGTCTTCCAACTTTTCATGTAGCTGATGTGCGCACTCGAGAGCCTTCTGCGCCTCGTCCTCCTGCTTCAGCCCCCTCAGCCCGAACACAACCAGGAACATCATGTCTTTGTCGAACATGGACACTTTGTTTACCAGGCCACCTGACGCTGAAGATATGCTGGGAAAAGTTTTTTCATTACTCATACTCTGAAAGTGGGTCATTACTGACCTGAGAAGCGGGCTGAAAGTAACACTTTTCATCCCTAGGGAGAATCACTTTCAATTGACAGCTGTCAAATTATTTTTTTAAAAACTGTTTTTTTTTTCACGTATCTATTGAACCATGTTCCAACTTTCTATACAGCCACGATGTAAAATTTGAAATAAGTTAAAGTTAAGTATTGATCAGAGGATAAGTATGTTTTAAATAACTTTATTACAATTTAGTTTCAACAATTTCTTTAAAACAACTTGGCTTTGAGCAAAATATTTACCATTTTTCCAATGATGAAAATAAAAAATAATGGCTGAATAGCGGGCCAGCCACAGAAAAAAAACAAACAAAATAGGCGGGAAAGCGGCAATTCGATCTTCATTTATTTCCCTCATTTTTTCTTTAGCTAATTCATGTTTTTATTTTTACTTTCCTCGTATTTGTAATGAAAAGCACAGTGTTTACCTCGGGTGAAAGACTTATTTAGTCCCTCGAACTATTGGCGCCCTCACTTCGTTCCGGGCGCCAAACCCCGTCTCGGGACTAAATAAATAAGTTACTTTCACCCCTCGGCTAACAATGTACTATATTGCACCAGTCATGATGGATTCTTACCAAAATCCGATCATTAAAATACGCAACAAACTCCTTTATTAAAATTCGCAAACTGGGCCCTTGACTTGTAGGTTTCACGAATTAAATTTATTATTATTTATTAATTTATTATTTATTATTATAAATTAACTACCAAATTATACCTAAAAAAAATATGAAATTTAGATGTTTCGTTTAACGTAATGCCTTTTCAGATTTTTGTGGCAGTGGCATAATTATGCTATTTAGGTAGTGAGACCGCGAATGCGGTCGGTATGATCTCAGTGGTAAAAGAAATAGCTAGGAGTCACGTCGCCTTTACGGTGCATTTTTATAACAAAAATTTAAAAACTAGAAGATTTTAGGTAATAAGGCCAGAGCTGCACAAGTCGCGTTACCTTTACCTGCAAACGGTTGAGTAAACAGAGTCAACTAGTCTGATAAGCACAGTCTCAGTGACACTGCTCGTGATTATGTTCAGGAAGACCACGACGACGCGTCGCACTTCGGTCAAGAAGTCCATTGGCTCGTCGTTGTCGACCGCACGAATGACAGGTGTTACCATGAAGCGCCGGAGGGCCGGCCACCAACAGCCTCGTAAAGCTGATATCACTGCTGGCCGCACTGAAAGGTGGTCGTAAGTTTGCGAATTACTTAATGGAGAAGTGATTTAATTTTTCCCCAAAATTTAATGTAAATTAGGTGAATTGTGTGAGTACATGATTCAATGTAAACATGGTCTGTAAAAAAATTACAGGTAGTTCAATTAAGGGTCCCACGTTGGGCGCCAGTTTAGAGGCTGACCGTTTGTTTTCAGGTAAACTGTGCCTTCGACTTACACAATTAATGCTAAGCAGCGGCGACTGTGGGAATTTACTCTCAGCCTCAACTGGTACCGGTGGCAACAGTTGGAACTATATTCACTATGCGTTCTGAGGGCCTAATGCAAGTTTCTTTCGGCTAAATACATCGAGTCGTAATTTTTTCCATGTAAATTTTGATGAAGAAAACTGGCACTACGCCTAACTGACTCTGTTGCAAATCAAAGGCACCGGCATTTACGAACTATATGCATATAGTATTAACTAGGTAGATATATTATGTAGGTTATTTATTATGACCAATTTCAATATTTTCTAAGTTCCCTATATTGGGTGTACTCTTTGAAAGATGGGTTTAAATCAAGAACGTTGAAAGTTTTTAAAATAAGAAAGGCAGTAAAATACACATTAAGGTCTTACATGAAAACTCTCTAAAATTCAAATCTGGGAAATTATTCTCGTCGAAGACTGCCGTATTTATTTGTAGGTTTGGCGATTCTGCTGTAAATTAGAATATTTTTAATTAAATACACTTATCTACCTAGGTATCACATTTCCCTTCAAAATCGATTTAATTACTAACAGAGTACTACCTGGTGCTAACAGAGTGTTAGGTTTAAAGTTATTGATGGCTTACCTCGTGAGCTTAGCGTATAGTGCAGATTTTCTACTCTTTTCCAAGTTGCACCAACACCAAGCACCTACAAAAAGTCTTCGAGTTTATCAATTATCATAGCTAATATGCATCTACTTAATATTTGTTGAAGTGTTACTCAATATTTTGTTAAGGTTTGTTAAAGAGTTTTTCATTCATTCACCTACCAACTGTGAATACCGTAACTCTTATTGTAATGATGAGACACAAACTAACAACGTGAACATACATTTTTGTTGTTAGCACATACATACTTGATCACCACGACCGAGATGAGATTTGGCGCTAACCGGAATAGCATAGCTGTGCGGGGATCGAACCCGCGACCTCTGGTGTAAATAGTAGCCAACTTCTTAATCATTACACCAAATCGGTCGACAAATGCTTGCCTTAGTGTGCCTCCCGTCACCACAAGGCTGCGTGCAGTACTCAGCCTCGTTGACATAGATCCAGGCGCTAGCGGAGGCGAGCACGTCTCCTGCCGTGCTCATGTACTCTGCCATCTTGACGTCCCACACCGGCTGTCCCACGATCACGTAGTGAGTCTGGGACGTCTCGCCGCCTCCGATGATCGAGAAGTAGGCCAGGCCCGCGGATATTGCTACTTTCACTAAAAATATGCCCATTGAAGTTCAGTAAATGTTTGAGGATAGGGCACAAAGGACCTCTATTGCATTTGCGTAAGGCCTTACGATCGTACGAATGATCAAAATCCGTAATTACTTAAGTGGCACTCTTCCTAAGACCTAAATTATTTGTTTATTCAACAAGGCCTGTTTGTTTACGTCGTCGTATGTTTCATCGCCGTCATGAAAAGAGAGTCAGACTTCTTTTACTGTGATAAAGGCGAGCTATTTCAATTTATGCAGACAAGTTTAGCATGCAATAGGTAAGTCACTTCAATATAAACATGGTCACTTTACACTACCTACTAGAATAGGTATATTTTATTACAGAACTAACCCTTTAGAATAACACCAACATCAGTAAAATAAGTTCCATAGTTCTTCTGGATAATTAGGGCGCAATCGATTGCAGTGTGCACCACATCCTGCATGGTGAGCCTTGGCGTCTTCTTCCACATTGAAAGGAACGCATCGCCGGAAAATTTGAGCACGTCACCGTTGTGCATGAGGATCTCTTGGACCATGGCTCCGATATAGGAGTTCAGCACTTGAGTGAGGCGCGACGGCCCGCCCCGCCCAGGCTTTGTGTAGCTTTCGCATAGGTCGGTGAAACCTAACAACAAACACAATCGCTCGTATCACGCAATTTTTATTCTAGAGCTCCTAATGATTTAAGTAGGTATTTGTATTATCTGAATCACCAGGAGCCTTAATACCTTCTTGTATCTTACTTAACACAAAGGTAGGTATAGTTTCAATACAAACAGACGAAAGCTAATCAATGCATTTATCTTAGTGTTTTTATAAACATGACATCAATCCTACGGAAACTGCAGTGTAAATATCTTGTTAGGAAAGTACGGTCAACGGTATGACAAATAATGATACCCATTTCCGGTCTATTGCAAAATTAATGTCATTTGGCAAGGGAGAGATAAAAACGGAAAACGGTAGTCTGAGGTGCCGTTGACTGTACAATCATTGATAGATCACCTTTGAGTTGATTATAAAATGAATCTTGACTACAAACAAGGCATTGTTTGCTAGGGGCGTTGTTACTTGAAGTAGGTAAATAGATAGATGACTCACCGGAAATATCAATGAACATAAACGCCGCCTCATAACTCCTGATAGAGTGATCAGAGTGCTTGTAGATGATCTCATCAGGGACCATAGAGGCCACGATACCGATGCGGGTCGCCTGCTGCACATCACTCCAGCTACCAGGCCCGCCGTCCAGCCCCCTGACCACCATAAACTTGACCCTCAATCCAAGATACCCTCGGAATTTCAGCACTACGATTACTAAGCCAGAAATTGGGAGAGACCTTTGCTCAGCAGGGTGATGCTATATTTTGAAAAAGTAGTTTTTGTAAGTAATTTTTTTTGCTTAGTGATTGTAGTACTGAAATTCCGAGAGTATCTTGGATAGCTGCAACGGAATCCGTCTGTGTAAACTGCCAGGCACAGGGTGGCCATTGGGTACCATTTGAACTCTATCTAGTCTTCAAATCGGACAAAATGTAGGATCCTTTTTTGTCTGTAAATTAGGAAGGTAACGAACCTAAATACACTCAGGGGCACATTTAACCGTCCACTCATATCTTAAGCCATATCGTCTGTTTAAGTTAACTTACGATTTGATAGCTAGGCGTAATTTAATGGCGAGTATATCTGCATTAACCAGAACAATCATTAGCGCGGTTCGTTTGCTTTTGTAGTTCTTATTCAACAATAATCAGTTTAGTCGCATTTTGACATACTGGCCATTTGAGTTTGGCTGACGGATGCATTCGTTTTAAGACTTTATCATACCATTTCATTGAGAAAAAACAAGTTGTTAGGGTGTAGTGATTAAGTTAAGACCAAAAAAATGGCATTGGATGCAGCCGGTGCAGCCAGGGCTGTGGCACTTGCGGACGCTGGGTTCAGCCAGCATAGGATTGGACTTATGCTTGGATATCCACGAAACACTATCCAAGATGCCATCCGGCGTTACAAAGAGACCGGTTCCTATACCAGAAAGCCAGGGCAAGCTCGTAGACGGTGTACATCGGAGAGGGATGATCGATACATCGTCTCGAATGTTTTGCGAGATCGGTTCACAACAGCTTCTGAGGCTCGTAGCCGATGGTTGGAAGTCCGAAATGTGAGTTTAAGCTTACGAATAATAAGAAGAAGGTTAACAGAACGAGATCTGAGACCATTTCGACCAGCTCGAGTCCCAGAATTGACTGCAGCTCACAGAAGAGCGAGACTCAGATTTGCCCAAGAACATGCAAATTAGACTTCGGAACAATGGAAGATGGTTCTCTTCTCAGATGAATCAAGAATTACTCTACGAGGTCCTGATGGACGTCAGCGCGTGTATAGACGCCGCGGAGAAAGGTTAGCTGAATGTGCAGTGGTCGAAACCGTAGGTTACCAGGGAGGCTCGATAATGGTATGGGGTGGCATATCTTACGAAGCTCGTACGGAGCTGGTAATCTTTGACGGAGGCAGTGTTAATGCTCACATGTACGTGACAGAAGTTTTAGAACAACATGTGATACCATTCGCGCCAATTATAGGCGATAATTTTGTTTTAATGCACGATAATGCCCGTGCTCACACCGCGAGAATTGTTGACGAATACTTGGATGCCGTCAATATCGAGCGATTACCATGGCCAGCCCGAATTCCTTACCTGAACCCAATAGAGCATGTGTGGGACAATCTTAAGAGACAAATCCGGAGTCGTACGCCAGCGCCAAGCACCATCGGTGAGCTAAGAGCTGCAGCGATCGAGAAGTGGGAAAACATCCCCCAGAGCGACATCAAAGACATGATGGATGGGCTTCCAAATAGGATGCAAGAGGTCATCAATCAGGGACAGGGGAAGGAATACTCATTATTAACCTGTAAATTTAGGGTACACTTTTGTTTTTAATTGACTTTAAACATGTTATTATTTTTTGTAAGAAAACTCCAAAATCACTATAATTTATTTTTTGGCAGGAATAAACCATTTCGTTCAATCCAGTAATAAAACCAAATTCATATAAAATTCACGGAATTTTAAAGGAATTGAAAAAATGCAGGTGGCCGGTTAATTGTGCCCATGAGTGTAGGTACCTGTATAGACTTTAGGGCACTCTGGCACAGTAAGATAAGTGCGCCTCATTCGATTTAGGTAACCATTCAGATTCAGCATCAGTAAGGCGATTCGCTAGGTTTTGCGGAACCATTGCATTGCACCCATTTAAAATACTACAAAATTTTGGTAATTCATCATCACAGCTATAGGACGTGTACCGCTGAACATAGGCCTTCGAATCCTAAGAGATAGACCTACGTACTAACACTACACCCAGTTACTATTCCAATACTTAGCATTATCAATATCACAATAACGATAGGAATACCGGAATAGGTGTCAGGCGGGGATCGAAGCCACGGCTTCCGCTTAGCTCAGTGGAAAGAGCAGCCGCCCGGTATACAAAGGATGCGGGTTTGATCTCCTGTTATTTAGCATTGATAATTTAAATAGCATTAATAATAAAAATACCTAGACCAGTAGATACTACCATTATTATACAAATTATGTATTCTGTGGTGTTACACACATTCCTTCCATTTCCGCAGCTTGATTCCGATGTCGCTCCCTCGGGGACATGATTTCCGCAGGTACCGCACTTTCGCTCAGCGTCTGATTATGTACCCTCTTCATAGCCAGCAAGTATTCATCGCAACTCTCCGCGCTACGCCTGGCTTGACCTGAATAAGATGCCTATGGCTGAATAATTACTCAAAGCTATAGGGCCTCTAGCCCATGTAGAGCCCGTGAGCACAGTTTATGCAAAGCCGGAAAGCTGAATGACAATGACTAGCTAGCCACAGCCGGGGAGATCTCGTGCTTGTAAAGTGACCAAAGGTTGTTGGTTCGATTGGATTGCCACTACAAACATTTCCAAGCTAATATTTATATACCTGTATGCAGTGATATTTTATTAAAAAAGAGGTAGGAATAATAAATTCTATATTGGACCCATTTCAGTTAGAATGCTTTTTGTGAAGTCCCTGGTCACTGTGCTAGGCTAGTAGTAAACCTGTGGTAGATACAGAAACCAGTGTCTTCTCCCATTTTCAATGTTAACATTGTCATATTACAAGGTAGGTATATGGGTTAGGTAGGTACCTGTGCTAAAAAATAGTGGCACCCAAAATCAGAACTATTAGTGCACCTTCGTGGTATCGTGATACACTACTGATACCCACCAAACGGGTGACACAGTGCAATGTGGGTGAATGCCGGGGGGCACTCACCCACTGGCGTTACTAAGGAACCGAGAGAGCGGCGGCGAACCGTCGCCTTCGAGTCCCCCTCCGCTTGCGTCGGAGAGGTGCTTCTAGGGGATCCTCCTCCCTGGTCCTCTCCGCGGTCTCCTTTTATTCCATTACTTTACAAAAGGAGACCATGCCTCCCATGATCTCTCACTTAAAAGCATAGTACGAGCTATGCTATGTGTAGCATCGCCTCCGACAACTGCCACCAAGGCGAGGCACTGTTCCGCCCACGCTGGGCACACCTCTAGGGTGTGCTGGGCTGGGCGTCGTTTTCAACCGCGCCACAGTGGTGGCACGTAGGGGTTGGCTCCCTCTTGGCTACTATATCTGCCGTGCTAACTAAGAGTGCAATAACTATGTTTTGACTACTTTCGAAATATTCGCGGTTAAAGATTTAATTTTTGTTTTGTGTGTCTCTTCGTAACTATTAAAGTTATTGATTTGAAACTTTTACTAAACGGTAGGTAAAATAGTGTGTAATTTTATGTAATATATTATATTTGTATATATGTTTATATACTCACTAAAAACGAAAAAACGTATTTACCATTAGGACATATGAATTGTTTCGATATAGTGTTCCTAACCATAACTGCAATAACTACACTACTTATTGCAGTATTCGTTGGTAAACCGACGTATTGCTCTTTTGACTAGCACAAACTATATGATGCTCTAAGAGCTTTAACCATATACATGTGCAATAACTGTCCTAGTTATTGCTGTTTTCCTTAGTAAAATATTTAAATTTAATTTCAGGCAACAATGGTTCATTGTAAGAACTTAATTGAACTAAGTAATTGAATTAAGACTGATTTAGATATTGGCCTCATGATGCGCCGTTTTAGATAAAGAATTAACTATTCATAATTTAAGAAAAGAAGAACTTTTGAATAAGGAAAGATGTAAAAGAGAGGACTATTTGTTTTTTGAAGTGTTTTTTCTATTAAATGTGCAACTACAGAGTTTCCGAGTTGTGATTTAACTAATTGTTGAAAGTAGTTTGTAAGTCAGACAACGCTTATAGTTATTTCATTGATAACATTTGTTTAGATTTGTACAATTTCATAAAATTAAACTTTACTAATAAATATATTCTTACCAGATTACTTTGTTTTGATATATTTTCATGTTAATTTATTAAGTTCTTACAATGAACCATGGCTCCCTGAATTTAAATTTAAATATTTACTAAGGAAAACGGCAATAACTAGGACAGTTATTGCACATATGGTAAAAACTCGTAGAGCATCATATAGTTTGTGCTAGTCAAATGAGCAATATTGTTCAGGAATACTCTTACTTATTTCGTTTATGACTAGTAAATGTGCCAAAAATGAATAGAAGAATGTATAGAACGTACTAATCGTGAGTGCAATAACTAGAGTTATTGCACTTATGATTAGCTACTTACAAATAGTAATATAAGATATTGCAGTTATGATGACCAACAGAACCGAAACTATTGAAGATAGAAAAAAGACGTCTAAGACGAAAATATAGAGCTCATTTTCCTGATTACGGATATGGTCTTAAGTCAATTTGACCAAAAACTCGACTTATTGCACTCTTCCTTAGGACGGCAGATATGCCAACCGCATAACCTATCTACCTACCGCTTTTTTAACTTTACTAAATATATTTTAAGCGAACTAAATAAGGCCATTGCCATCTTACTCAATTGCCATTGATTCGCTTTCTTTAGCCTTTTCAAAGTTTGTTTTGCCTCCATTTTAACGAATTTTTAGGTCTTCAGCAAAATTACATTGAAGACATTTCTGAAAACTATCCTCTTTCATCTATCAGACCAACCAAAAAGTAATGTTTTTTTTTAAGTTTCTAAGCCCGCGCGCATTGCACATGGCCTAATTTATGTTGATGCTTATATTCGCGCCATCCACCTACATGCCGCCACGTAGCTCTCTACTCGTTGGCCATGTGAACAGCGGTCGTTCAGCTACTCCCTGTGATTTGAATGACAAATCAAGATAAATAAATAGACTTCACATTATCAGAGTGTGCAGTGTGAGTAACAGATCAGACTTATGCATCTGATTACGGAATCCACCGTATTCCTGTCTACCCTGTCGTTCCCCCTTACCTAGCGGGATAAAAAGCAAAAAGGGTAGCCTGATGTGCCGTTGACAGTACTTAAGCACTGTGAAAGTGATGTCTAAGTAACATAAGCATCCGCTCCGATCGTCTGACTAGTGCGATCCATGGCCTCAAAATATTGTCTTCTTCAAAATCATTGTGACCATATCCTGCCTAAACCATCTATCAACTTGTCATCTTAGCTTGTGATACCTATTTGATTATTTGAGTTACACAACTCCCCCAATTTATTTAGTTGTCTTGCTCACCCCCGAATTCACAAACGTCAATCAACGCTGAGCAAGCGCTCACGCTGTCCCGTAAAATGAGAATAGAACTGGAAGGGACAAATATATTTCTGAGGGATGCTCAACGTTGTGAATTCGGGGGGTGAGCCTTGCGATTCTCACTGACATCATTCCTTCACCCCAATCGTGTTTCACTTAACCTTGAATTGGTATTCCCCCGCATTTGTTTGGGAATAATTTCAAGACGCTAACCCCCGAATTCACAAACGTCAATTAACGCTTAGCACGCGCCCACGTTCATGCTGTCCCGTAAAATGTCTATAGAACTGGAAGTCTACCACGGAAATCGATAACGATATATGCGGATCCATCGACAGTGCCCCGATACGTTCGCCTAGTAGCTACTCCGTAACATTGTCGTATCGTGGTCGTATCTCTCCACGACCGTCGTTATCATAGACAATAATCGTGAATGAATGACTGAGTAAAAAGTTTGTTTTCCTTGAACCAATTGTTTTCACTCCTTTTCACCCCAATTGGTTAAACGAAAACAAACTTTTTTTCGGACTCGTTGCCTACTAAAAAAAGAAGTCGTCAATGTCAAAGTGACAAAATAAATTCTTTTTGACAGTTTCAACTGATGAACTTTTTTTAAAAAAAAAATGTGCTAATCATAAATCAAATTTAGTATTGTGCAGTTAACTTTATTAAAGGTGTAAAGAGTTGTGTAAGTACCTAAATAGTGAATTAATTTCCATGCGTGCAAGTATTATTGTAAACATCTTGTTTTGTTTTACCTATTTTAATTATTAAGCAATGCACTTAGTCCAAAAGGCAGCGAGGTTCGACCGGGAAAGAAGATACGGAGTCCGGTGTACAAAAAATTAGTCAATAGTTGAAGAAATCACAGGTAAAGAGATAAAAATTCGGAAACGATGATGGACACGATAGCTTGGCTGGTATCGTTAGAAAGTTCGGAAATTTGACATCTGTGTAAACGTCAAACTCGATTTATCGTGTACGCAAGAGTAACATACGACATCCCTTGTCAAAAAAAGTTTCGGTCGTTCCTTCGTTCAAACGATGGTCGAAACGATGCGTAAGGGAGTAGGGTTAGACACGAGGAAGAGCACGAAGGTTCGATTATCGTGTTCTGTGGTAGACCTCCAGAAAGGATCAGCATGAGCGTGAGCGCGTGCTTAGCGTTGTCGTTTGTGAATTCGGGGGTAAGCGCTTTAGTTCTTTTCACTCAAATGATCGCAGTCGCAAAGTTATTGAGTTTTACAGAAGCCCAAAAGAGAAGTGAAGCGTAAAGTACCTACGCATTGAGTTAGACACCCCTACCTGGGGTCTGAGGTGATTTCGTTTTCTCATACAAATGAAGGCGATTAATCATTCAATGTAAAGCAAATTGAGGATTGAAGTGAGCGTGCTGCATCGAGATGTGAAATGAGTTGGTGAAAATCGCTATCGGCTGATCGGATGCGGAAAACGCATCTTAACTGCCAACATCAGAAGCTATCTTGAGTTATGGTTGAATGTGCACTGTTTATGACCTAGTTTTGTATCGTCAACGGTACATCAGGCTACCCATTTCCGTTTTTTAATATTGCTCTTCCCAAATGACATTTCTTTTGCAATAGAGCAAGGACTGACCGAAAATGGGAACCGTGATGTGCCGTTGACCTACCTCACTGTAAATAATATCGGAAATACAGGCACCTAGAGATCGTCTAATCTAAGCTGAAATGATACGCTCCTTCACCGCATCTATGTTCACATTGTGCTAGCTTGGAGCTAGCAGTGGAGGGCGCGTCATTTAAGCTTAGACAATCTCTACCGAAGTACGGACAACGGCTTGACAGGCTACCCATTTCCGGTATCATTCCTCCTTGCTCTGTTCAGTTGTGAAGATTTCTCTCATTTGGCAAGAGCGAGATAAAATCGGGAATCGGTAGCCTGATGACTGATGAGCTGTTGCCGGTACTTTGAAGTTAATATTTAAATTAAAAAATAAACTATTGATTTGATATATATATTTATTCATAAATACCATTTACACGTATCTGAACCACAAAGAAAACAAAGAACAAACCTAAAATAAGATGTTCAACACTCGAGGCAACATCATAACGCCTTTATCAATAGTTTGGTTATCTTTATCACTGAATTCACTATATCAACATACTTATTTCCTTAGAAGTGGACCGAAGAGAAGATAAATGACGAACTTGAAGTCTTTGTTTGAGCACTGCACGCAGATAACGCTGATGTTTACCTAGAATAGAAACGTCGAACAAGTGGTTTGAGTAAGGTTGGCAGTTTTACTGTTGAACTCAAAAATTTTGTGTTGAACTACCTAACAAAGAATTGCATTTTCAAAGTACCTATTCAATTCCAACTATAGGAGCAAAGTTAATTAGTTGAAGTTAACTTTTAATGAAAAACAAAGCATTCTAGCAAGATGTGAAAAAGTGCACCATAAAATTTCGTCGTCAACACTCACTTTAGCAAAAGAGAGATCATTACCAAAGGGCGAAGTTTTATAATACGTTCAACTTGCTAAGAATCGATAGCATAGAATTCAGTTTAGTCCCGTGGACATCGCTAGGTTCTTATATCGGCTCCGTTAATATTGAAAATGTCGATTAAACTTTTTGTAGTCGTTAGCTAGCGATTCGACTCGAAAGTAGTCTAAACAGCTTAAATCAGTCAAAACCCTGCGGACAGAACTATCGGCTTTAGACATAGTTATATCCATCGATACAGTTACTTAATAACTGTTTCAAAAAGCCATCTGGGACATGTCCCTTATCTGTGATAGGTAAACAATTTCCCTAACTCAGTTGCAACCGAGAGTCGAACTCGACTACTCGTATTACTAAGTCGTGACGGTTCAGTCTTGAAACGTCCAAAATACATCGAACGTATAGTGAAGCAGGGCTTACTCATTATTACGTCAAGTACATATTCATTTTAATTGAAACCTTACATAAATATACACACATTCTCTTATTCATGAAAATTCGATAGCACTATCGCATCACGTTAGCGTTTATAACGTTTGTTACTTTCAGTTCGTTTCAGTCTTGTTGCCGTCGCCATGACGTGTAAGTGACAAGACCCGTCAATTGCTCACTCAACGTTGCAGCGTTGCGTTAATTTTTATGAAGGTACGGGGGATAGTGTGTAGAACATTAATTTACTTGAGGCAACTAATAGATAGGTAGGTATATCTAACTGGATAAGGATCAATACTTTATTAGTAGAATCAACTCAACTTTTATGTTATGATTAGTTATTGAAATGTTAAAGATAAAAAAGGCTACCTCCTAAAGCTTAGAAGTACAGTGCCTACAGTATCTTATACTGTCACCGCGGACTTCATAACATACCCACACGACTATATTCCTGATTGTTGCCGTCATGGTAAAGGTAACATTCAGAGGCTCACATTTAGCCAAGGAAATTTGAACCCAACGAGGTAAGGGGCGAGCCTACCGCCGTTATCCGGGTTTTTTATCAGTGTTTCCGTCACCGGAGAGTTAGCCGTAAATTGTACAATGAACACAAAGTGTGTGTGCTCCGGCCAGATTTGATTTCGGGACCACCGGGTTCCGAGACAGTGTTTAACTACTGGGCCACGACGCTCTCTTTTATAACACACGAATACTTTTTTAAAACCTACAAAATTTTAAAGCAATATCGTTTTTTTAAGATGGATCTTATTTTTCTAGGATACATAGCCAATAACCCATTGGCAGGAAAAAGGTGTCTGCGAAAGGGTAGGTAGGTAACTGGATAGACCACTCGAGGATCTGTACAAAGATAGCCTCAAGGAAAGAGAGCAAGCCTTCAGGTGAGGCATGAAAGGTATGAAAAGGACCTGATACATGACCAATGGCGTTCAGCACAGAAAAGTAATGAGTTCATAATCTAAGCTAGAGATGTCTACGTCAAAGTGAGACGAGAAAAAAGAAGTTGTAGGGTTAGTTCGCCTGTTTGCGTCCACCACCCAGTTCGCGTCCACTTTACCGATCTGCCTTTGAAAATACTCGAAAATAAGTAAACTAACACACGAATTGAAAAAAAAGACATTAGTACTAATACCTCAATGTTCAAGAGACACGCACATAAGGATATAAGGTCCGTGCGCCAAACCAATCCCGTTTAAAAAAATAATTTGTCTCGGATGTTCAGCAAGAGAGCGGATTCTTAGCGAAAAAATAGTGTGCAGTGGCGCGTTCGAAGGTAAGTTTTTTGTTGTTATATGTGAATTTTAGGATACATAGCTGTTTCTAGACTTTTAAAATGAAAAAAGGAATAATATTAACTATGAATGTGCTTAAGTTTTTTGTATTTGACGAATAAAATGGGGTGGACGCGAATTACTAAATCGAATTTATAAAACTCCCAGTTTGCGTCCGCTATGGACGCAAAGTATACCTATAGGGGATAATGATAGACCAGATTGCGTCCACTACTTTTTTAAATACAATAAAATTTACTTACTTGTAAAAATAATTTTAAATGTATTGTTTGTTATTATAATACATTTTTTATTCTGACTACGTGCTTATAAATGAAATTAGGTACTTTCTTTCATTCTTCTTATATTTTTTTTGTCTAATTAATGTAATTGGGTAATCCGTATTAATTAATGCAAATAAATAAATAAATAATAAATAAATTTAAGATGCGGTCTTCGGAACCAAGAAAGAATGAAGAAAAGAGAACATAAACAGAAGACGATTTAAAGGAAGCGTGAAATGAAATTCGAGTGAAGAATAAAACGATAAGACAAAACTTAACAGAACTGATTACTTACTGTTTATTCATTCATAGACAGACGACTGGAGAACAGAACCAGGTGGAGTAGTATGCTACACCGGGGAACCCGTCACTTGTCCGAAATTTACTACTCCGAATTTCATTTGACTGAAAACTATTGACCAACATTTCATTTGCCAGATGTATTGTTTGACATATTTTCAACTCGTCGAAGTATCTTTTGACATAAGTGTCGTTATACCGAACTACGTTAAACCGAATTTCAGAATAAACTTTTTACTATTGCCCGAAGTCTTTTTCCAACTTTTTTCATTTACCAGATGACTTATTTGACATATGATCACTTTGCCTAAATCACATTTTACCGAATATTGCTAGGCCACAACTACTGTATGATAACATTCAACGTCTCGTTAATGTTAATTTTCAGTAATTTCAACATCAGGGCGAATCCGACTCAGTCAACCCCGACACCACGTGGTACTTGTTTTGCCCTACCCCAAGAGTGTTATTTAAAAGCGCGTAGGCATGAAGGGGCGAGGCGGCCCGCGGGCTGAGGAGCAGGTGGCTATGAGCGAGGCGCCGCGGCTGAGGCTGGCCGGCGAAGCCGGCCAACAAGCCGAAGCTGTGGTGCTGAGCGAAAGCCTTCTGCGACGATTAGCACGCGAGGAACCGCCGGAGCCCCGTAATGCCGGAGCCGTGACAGAATTCTTGTGTTTTCCTTAAACTTGCATGTTGAAGACTTGCATGCCGTTTGCCTTTTTTATTTTAAATTTAAAAAATCCTTGACTGCTTTTATGCTGCTTGCATTGAACCCGTAACTTTTTTATGATCGTTTGGTAAACTAAAAATATGGCAATCAAAACAGTAGTCTAATGATTGTTCTGGAAAACAATACTTCGGACAATCGTTATTTCGGCCAATCATCACTTCGGTAAAACGTTTCGTGGCCTAATGAAACGTCTGGCAAACGAAAAAAATCCAGTTAATAATTGGTCAACTGATACAGTGGCAAACGTCATTTCGGGAAAATGAAAAAATGCCGAACGAAAAAAAACGAAACGTTTTCGGGAAAATGAAATTCAGGAAAAGAAAATTCGGTCTTATGATAGGTAACCGCTACACCGACCGCTTCAGAAAAAAACAACTCTTGGTTGCAAGCGTGCGCAATATGTACTATTTGATGATAGTAGAGGAGATGACAAGATAAAGACGCCTGGGCAGGCTGGCCGGCGAGCGTTTGTCAAACCAAAATCTCCGCAATTCTGGATTTCGCTGACATGCCTGCTAGGCAAGCGTCAAAACGATGACACAAAAGTGATGATCTACAGTGACAGCCAGGCGCACTGAAAGCACTCAACAAGCAGAGATAACATCAGCGATTGTCAAAGGATGCAAATCAGCACTAGAGAGACTAGCTGGCACAGCTGAAGTTGGATGTGCGAAGGTCTCCTGCTACGAGGGAGAGGCAGACATCGAAGAAGCTGATCAATTTCCCAATGCAGGGGTCGAGAAGAACCCAGGAGGGGTTAACATCATCGAGGGATAATCAAGCGCAGAACTATCGCAGCAACCAAATAAGGATCAAAAACCACGGCAGTATTGCGACAGTTGAGCTAGTTTACCAACGGACTAGACACGAAATGGGGGGGGGGGGGGCTACGGATTAAGCTTTCTAGACGCAACGTTCGACTAGTAATCAAGATAGAAACGGTACACTCCCAACCAAATAGACATCTAACCCTGATAAGCGGGAAAGACGACCCCATGTGTCCGCAGTGCGAGGAGTGCGAAGAAACAAGTCTCCACCTGATCACAGAATGCCCAACGTACCCACTGACCAGATGGGAGCTCACAGGGTCGGATAAACTAGACATAGCCCAAGTACGAGCGCTGACGTTGGAGCTGATTATCAGACTTTTTAAGCAACGCGAAGATTCGACGGGAAGCTGTGACAACTTGAAGACACAGAGCCTGGGGAAATGGGTGAAATGGCATACAACAGGCGGACCGAACACCCGGCATATTCCCAGTGTTTTATTTTATATAGGTGCAATGATTATCTACGTACAATTTACCTAATTTGAGTACTAATTTTTTTCAAGCGTTTTTTAAATGTAAATAAAGTTGATTTGAAATATTTTTATCCTTAAATAAAGGATTTGATATAATACAACTTTTTCTGTACAAATTCATACAAATATCACCCTTATTATCCTTTATAAAGCCGGTGGACGCGAATTGGTCCAGGGTGGACGCAAACTGGCTTTTTTGGACGCAAACTGGGTAAAACGCCTAATTCGGATAATTATCTATTTTTAAAAAAAACGCAAGCTTTTTCGGACAAAACTGTAAGTTAATCCTAAAATAGACTATATAATGAACACATTATATCATTTTTTCATACAAATGAGTGCTAGAACATTTTTAGTTTCACCTTCAAACTTAGCAACTGCACTAAGTGGACGCAAACCGGCGAAATGACCCTACATAGACATCTGGAGGGAAGCTGTGAACGACATTATCAAACGCGATTCCTAAATTGGTCTCTACATAGTTCTCGTTGTGGGACATTAGACTTGGGTCACACAAAATGGTCTGAGACAGGATTTAGGAAAAATTAGGTCAGTTTTTTATAACTATCGAGAATCGCTGTCGTCAGCAGGTTCCAGTCACAGTAGAGCCACTGGGGTAGCCCGTGGAGAGTCCGACATAACCCGTCCAACCCCCCAATTGGCGAGTATGCGTAAGTGCATTTCCCCTACTCACAAAAAAAAAAAAAGGTTCCAGTCCTACTTGGCATCTCCTCAGGGCAGAATACTCAGCTGAATACAAGCAACATTTTTAATGACATGGACTGGTAACATTTGGAATTAATGAGGTTAGGTTATGAGGTCAATTACAATAGTCTGGGATAGTAATTAAAGGTTTTAGTGGCACATCCAACTTACCATTGCCAGAGACATTATACAAACCATTTCTCCAAGAACACTCACTGCACTTTCTCGCACCCACTAAAATATGATTTTGACCAGTGTTTGTAACTATTACCTTACCAGAGGACCTGATAGGAAACTTTAAATTTTTCTTCAGCAACTATTTAGGTTCACTTAACTATCATATATTCTGTCTTTTACCACAAAACACAGACACTTAGGGAAGACTTCTTTTGAGTATTTAAATAATCACAGATGACAAACAGTGATGAAACTTTCAATAAGTATTTGAGATCACAATACTTTGATTCACAAACATGTCACTGCCATATCACTTAACTTCAATCTGTCACTAACTCACTAGGTATAAAAAAACAACAACAAATGAGATGAAATAAATCTATTTGCAAGTACACACACTTACACTACACATCACCTAACATACACTGATAAACAATACACCAAAACTGTTGTTTTTATTTAAATACACTTTTTTAACACAAGTGATTGCTAAGAGTCTAGCAAACTATGTAACTCAACTAGTTAATTATTTGCAATAACAATTTTTATTGCTGTCACTAAAACTGTGAAGAACCACAGCACTCACACAAGGTATAAAGAATTTGTGATAACTTCACATAAACCTCACATCACTACACATCACATACATAATGTTTTTGTTAATATAGATATGGTTATTATCTGTAAATTTTAAAAATAAAACTTAATCTAACTATGTAAACACAAATAGGTTATTAAAAACTTATTATCAATATTAATATTGTGTCAATACTAAGCAGAACCACCTCTGACCACTACAATAACTAGATGGTCTTCTTTGAGGCTTTCTTCAGTGAGGTTGTGACAAGTTCTCTTTAGGAGTTCTGTTGAGAAATCACATGGAGGGAAAGAGTAGAGGACACCCGTTGCTTCTGTTTCTTTGTTTAAGAGTGATATCACTCCAGCTGCTTCTTTTTGTTTCAAATATGATACCAAATTCCTCATCGGCCTTGTCTGGATACTTGAGTCCTCATTAGTGATAGAAGCAGTAGATCCTGCAACTCCTAAAAAGATTGCATGTGAGCTTGAGGTTGCAATACGTTTCTGAACATCATCTAACTTCGGTTGATCCAAACGAAGTCGTTGAGTAATTCTCAACTGATTTTTTCCATCTTCATCTTTCATAAGGCTGTCAATGATTTCAGAATCTCCATCTGTTAAGTGGATCTTGGTGGGGAACAAGGAATTCTTTAAGATGAGTGCCCCATTCCAAATTGTTGTGGCTTTACGAACCACTTCTGGTAGAGTCCTAGCTGAGGCTAACATGCCGCCGCCACGACGCGGGGAGCCGTCAGAATCACTATCTGGTGAACGGCGCCGGGGAGTACGTGATCTAGAGCGATCAACACCAGGCTCTCGAGACCCAGAACGGCGGACACGGCCTTCATATTCACCATCAGCTTGTGTTCTTCTCCACTCTTCATCACGGTATTCAGCTGTACCATGATATGCACCTCTATATGCTCCACGTCCCCTGCCACGGTGCCCACCACGACCTCGGTATCCAGGCGTGCCATAACCATAACTCTCATCCCATGTCCCACCTTCATAACCTTCCACAGGCCTACCATCTTCACCAACTGGTGGTGCATAAGGTTTAGGCCTGTATGGACCGCCATTACCTACATCAGCAAAGTCAATACGTAAACGTCTCTCAGGCCCACCAAGGGGGAAACCTCTCATTTCTTTAACAGCAGCCTGAGCAGCATCTATGGAATCATACAAAATATAGGCATGAGCCTCTCCCTTTGCATATTCAATTTTTTTAATTGCCCCAAATCTGTCAAATTCCCTTTCCAGCTGAGCTACTGATGTCCATGGGCCAAGGCCCCCAACCCACACTCTTGTGGTTGGCGTAGCCTTGCCGTAACCTATCTTACATTGGAACTTTCCAATATACTGTCCTGAAAGTTCGACTTTGGCTCTGTGAGCCATGTCTAAAGTTTGATAGCGCACAAATGCAAAAGCATTGCCAGTGCCCGGTGGCGGACGTTTGATATCAATGTCCTCCACAATACCGTAGCGTCCAAAGATGCAACGAAGCTCTTCATCAGCTATGTTTATTTCTAAATTGCCAGCAAATAAAGTTCTGGTGGCCAGTGGATCATCTTCAGGTTGAACATGGTGTAAGTAGTTAGGAAACTTGTCTTTCTTGTTCTCCATTTTTTCAAAAGGCGGATGATGAGGCCGGGGCATGTATGGCCTCGGCATATAGTGAGGATGCGGCGGATGATGCATAGGCGGTCTGTGATGCATTGGAGGACCATGAGGTCCAGCCATAGGATATTCATGCATCGGAGGACGGAAGTCTCTATGATGCGGGGGCACTGATGGTGGTATACCATAAGCCCTGTCATCCGGGGGAGGTCTACGCCTTTCAGGGGCTGGAGACCAAGCATATGAATAAGAGCGGTCATAGTCAGTTGGAGTGATGCTTCTGGGTCTGCCTCTGTAATCTGATCTGACCGGCTCATAGACAGGGTCCACAATAGCTACCTTGTCATACAAAATAATCCTAGGCTTGGCATGTTTCGCGTCTCTAGCATCCTCAACACTACGGAAACACACATAAGCTACACGCTCATCCAGTTCATGGGAGATTTTGATACTGAAGTCGCCAAACTTTTTGTACTCTCTGTACAGAGTGTCCTTGACGATTTCATCGGATGCTTTAGGGTGCAAGGCACTGACACACAGAACTTTATAATAGGGGCGCACTGTTTCTTCACGGATTTCACGCGTACGGGCGTAATCGTCACGGTGAGGGGACACGTACCGTCCACGGGGGCTCGGTGACCGCACCCTTCGCCGCACCCGCTCCGGGGTGACGCGCTCATCCGAGCTATCGTCGTATCTTCCGATGCTACTTCGCGTCCGCTTAGAACGGGGTACGCTATCCCTCGACGAACTTCGCTTCATGTTACGAATTTTCACCGTTATACGATCACGATCTCTATCGCTACGCGGTAATCCAATCATGAAAGCTCAGTTTGATGACCACTATCTGAAATGCACAACATTACACGTCACTTCAAAATGTCGACTTGGTCCCGAAATACTAGTCACTGAAACGCACAATATAATGTTTTTATTGTCTTACCACAACGAATACGCGAGTTGAGTTCTATTAACACTAAACACCTCCACGATAGCGCACAAGAGTATTTTACACAGTTCACTAAAGTCGTCGGGAAATTCGGGAATCACGAAGAGAGAAACGAAAAATTCAACATGGCCGCTGGCTTGCTCTAGCCAAGAAAGAGAAGCTTAAGCTTCCCCTCCCTAATAGCGGTGTTGCCAACCATAGCGTGTGAATTTCGTTTCGCATTATACCCTTAGCAAAGACATAATACTTTGTTTACTAGACAGCGCGCTATGGCGCATAAACTGGTCTGCGTGAGAGGGCTCCTGGTAGGAGTGTGTCCCCTTTTAATGTTCTCAAACCATACTGTAAAATAGGGATTTAATATTTTTATGAATTCGTATTGAATTTCGCAGATGAAACATACCTCCCCTCACTATATGCAATCAAAAGGAAACATTAATTTTCATTACAATTATACCATTTTTTGTTAAAATAGGTAAGTAGAATAGCGATAATATGGTATTCTACTTATATTATCACTATTAATACACTTTTTCTTTGCAATTTCAGGTAAAACTTCTGTTAAATTGATTTTTTATCTATTTACTTATGCTTGATTCCTTCGGTGTCCTTTTTTGTCTCTCTCCTCCTAAGATGTCTTCATCGACATTTTACACTTTTGCGTAGTAACAAAACACTGTTTTAATTCAACCCGTTTTTAATAGATAATCGACCCTGAAGTTACAAATGCAAATGACACACAACTTAATCATTCTTGAAGTAACGTTCACCTTGTGAACAGCTGATTTCCTTTAAAAAAGAATAACAATAAAATACACGAAGGAAACACTAGCTGTTTGTTTCCATCATTTCTGTTCAGATTTATTTAAACAATGTTTCAACAGCATATTTATACATGAAAAAACAGACGATCAAGTAACTTACTTGATTATGAGCCAATTACTGAAACATACTTTTTTTTTTAATTTAACCTGATGTGTCCCACTGCTGGGCAAAGGTCTCCCTCAAAGCTCTCCAACTATGCCTGTTATGGTCAATATTTCCCATTCACTAACATACTAAACATACTATGCTACTTAAAAATAATAACATGCAAAATGTGGCTGAAAAAAAAAAGATGCAAAGAATTCAACACCAAATCTGCTATCAAACTGTTTATCTCACTTTGACCCCTAAAACTACCACGAAAATAGCTACGGTCAGAAAGAAGCACCACCAACCTTGACAATTTGGAGTTTATTAAAAATACAAGGGCACGTTTTATTATATGACAAAAAATTGGTTGTTTGTAAAGTACAGCTTGGCAAAAAAGTCCTGAAAGGGAACTAAAATATATTATCACTGGCAATACTGTGTTTAAAAAAAGCAAATTGGGAAGTTAGCACATTTTAGCTAATTGATACTTTGTTTATTGATTTTAGGTTTTAATTCTCAAAGCAGCGCTGCAGCGTCTGAGCCAGCTTTTGAGAATATACCGAAAAAAGGAGAAAATCATGATAACACGTCATTAAAATAGAAAATGGTTATTACAAACGGGGACAAACTTTTAATAAGCAAATCTTCTGTTGCTTTGTTGTTTCTAATTTTTATTTTTTTATGATTTTGCTAGTTTCGTCTTTCATTTTTTTACTTGGTAGTAGCAAACCGTCCAGACAATGTGTTTGTATGTGGTGGGAATCGACTGTGTTGGTGGCACTGCCTTTGCATTTCTGCCACCTAACGGTTCACCCGATTTACCTGGTTACCTGTATGACTAATGCCATTATTCTACTGGATAATGTGGGATTAAATAAATTTAACGCATTTCAATAATATAATGCGAAACTTATAGGAATGAGAAAGTACTGAACTAGAATTTGGTGTCCTATTAGGTGGTCCACACGTGATGCATTCGCGCGAACTTAGTACGTGCGAACGCGAGATCAAACCTATTGATGATAAAGGAGTGTCCTTACTGTGGTTCGCGCGATGATTGCGTCAGGCGAATAGATAGTGGGGAGATTGTATAGGGATAACGAGATAGCCATTCTCTCTAAAAAAATAAGTTGAATTAGTAAACTATCAAAACTGTTCGTGTCGTAGTATACGGGGTGACCACATTAACGAAAGTGGCGCCCTCATTAATTTCACGACTTTTTTGCCAGGCTGTAGGTTTATGATCGAGATGTTTACGTGATAACGGCAGTTCACGGAATGACTGGCAGCACTCGAGATGAGACGGGAGATCGGTCCGTCTCTCTCTCGTTATACCTGCGATCGCATTAGTGAGGTTTTGGTGTGACACAAGTTTCTGAACATGTCACCCGACTAAAACGATTTTAAAGACGTAATCACGTCAAAAAGGTTGTTTTTGAAGTATTTTTTTCTCACCCAAGTGTTGCTATACACCCCACCATCGCGAGTCACCCCATTTTACGTGAGAATGTCTGTTCATACTCTATCATCCATAGCCAGAAAAGGTAATTTTTAAAACCTACAATGTCATATAACGTCCTTGTGTCATATTGACAGCTAAATCAGGTACTTTTTTAGGTCTTTTTTCAAAGTTTACAACTTTCCTTAATAATTAATGTTTAAACTTTATTCTATACTTCAGAGTTGCTTTTATGCCAAATCCAGCAAGTTTGTACATTCTCTTAAAACTTACTTATTGTTTTAATCGCTCACTCATCGTCAACCTCTGTTTTTTTTAAAATCTTGTATAATTTGCCTACAAACGAACTTAGTTATTTGTTTATACTTTTCAGGGGCAAAGTCTACGAATTCAAGGGAATTGAATTGCTTGTATTATTGCAAAACTATGTTAGATTTAGAGCAGACCAAATATGAATATGGATATCATTATTCAAGTAAATAATCAGTCCAGTGGAAGAGACAAATTGGCAAGGTAGGAAAAGTTAATGAAGCAATTTTCACAACTTTTTTTCTCAACGATTTGTTTAATAAGTTTTGCATGCCTAAATTAATAATTACATGCTATTTGTCTTTGCACAGATTAGCGCAATATACAAGTCGTCTTATATGGCATCAGTTGGAATCAAGACGTGCGAACAAATATTCTGTTGACAGAATAAAAAATTTGGAGCTCACCCTTAGTACATTCAGGAAAAGTAAGTTCAGTGTACTACTTGCCTATGTCATTGCACTGTCTTTTGGCACGTTCTGAATTGTTATTATTATGATAATTAGATTCCAGGAGGCTCAGACTTGATTACTTGCAATCCTAGCATGTAATTTCCTTCATTTATCTTTTAGACTTCTGCTGTTTGTTCCTTCTTATTTATTTTCTGACTGTAATTAGTGTCTGGCCCTTCGCAATGGTTAGAGAGTGAGGCATTCCTCTTTAAGGCTGCTGATTCGATCCCCACTCAGGGCAAAGATTTGTGTTTGCATGTATCTTTAGAAGTAAGTACACTTCTGCAATCTTCATCTAACATCTTTTCCCAATCTGAATTTCTGAAATTAACGAAAAACCTCCTTAACTGTCATTTATTAGGCAATAGAGGTCTATTGCAAAGTAACAAACAAACTATTTTTTGTGTAAGTTATTTAAATAGTCTGTTATTATTATTATTTCATTTTCAGCCTATGCTGTCCCACTGCAGGGCAAAGGCCTCCCCTCCCACCTTATATTTATTTACCTTTGTTTGTCTAAACCCCTTCCCATAATAGTCTGTTATTATATGATATAATTTTCTTTTTTTTCAGTTCTGAGGTTGGGAAGATGTGTGGATATTTGCTATTCTGCATTGAACAGCATGAACATTGATGATCCATTTCTAAGACTGGCTATCACTACAAGTAAACTGGCACATTCCCTATTTCTGTATGCTGATCACATTGTGTGGTTTACAAAAAGTGGGTTCTTGAAGACTGATTCAGACAAATGGAATCGAACTGCCAACAAGTTTTGGCTGCTCTCTATAATAGCTAATCTTGCAAGAGATTTTTATGAAATACTTCACTTGTTGGAGTTGAAGAAATCAAATTGGCTGAAGCCATCATATCTTTTGAATGGGTCAGTCAAGAATGTTGATGTATCAGCAAGTGTTAAGCATTTATACATGATAATTCATTGTCACAAAGATATTTTTATTGATACAGTTAAGAATTCTTGTGACCTGTTCATTCCTTTGACTGCATTGGGATTTACAAAACTGAGCCCGAGTGCAGTGGGCACTCTGGGTGCTATATCCTCGTTGGCTGCTCTGGTTACTATTGTTAAACCAATTACTAAATTGCTGCCAGCTTAATTCTGCATTAAATACCAAATTCCAAGAACCCTGCAGGAAAGTTAAGTTCAATTTTGATTATACTATCTGCTTTTAGGGCTATTTAAATGTGAGAAGCAGTTTTCCTGCAGTACATTTGATATTTTTTTGTTATGAAAATAATGTAATATATTATCACAGTTTAGTATCGTTGAATATACTTCAAGAATTATGGCTGCCTGTAGTTTTTTATTAGGCCCATAAATCTGTCATCAAGTTAATGCTTTTTAGAGCAGTTTATCTGTTGATAATTTCATATTATTAAAAGTACAATAAGTAATACATTCTTTAATTTAAAATATGGTGTTTTATGGGCTCGGCAATAAAAATATTTTTTGAAATCAATGTTGTTTTAATTAAAGTTTTCATATTCTGACCATTCAATCTTGTAGGTACGGTAACAAGGTAGGTATGGTTGACTAAACATGCAGAATAAGATTATATTAGATCAAAATTTGTTGCCGCCAGGTCCATCCACTCTTACCACTCAGAATAAGTGGTAAGAAGAATTTGGGCAAAGAGTAAGGCAGTAACAATAAACAACACAGAACCGCTCATCATCAGGCGATACACACGCTTCCATGTTACAGTAGTTGTATCAAATTAAAGGCACACGTAGTCGCTGCTTACGGGCGTGTCTTATAATATGTTAGAGTTTTCTATTTCCAGCAGGTAGATGGGCGATATAATCTTGATTACAAAAGGGTAGCAGTCTGTCAACGGATCAGGTTTATATGTCTTATCACGGTCACCACCACACCACCGAATCAATTTCAACATTTTCACGAGCTGTCAATCGGTGAATCCCAATGAGTGAAGCATCATGACCTTACTCTTAAAAATTATACTTTTTGCATAACTTTTAGTCATAGTGTTCGGTTTAAAGAAAAAATTGTTGTTCACCAATGTGAGAAAACCGGTTTTGAGTCCGGGCACCGGTTTTATCATTAACCTATATCTGTCAAAACAATTAAAAAAATTGTCTAACCTAAAAAAACTGTTGTTTTGCTTTATTCGTTACAAAAACATTTATTAAATTACAAATAAGAACAAATGGCTCGCAATGTTGCAGAAGTTGCTCGCAAGTTTTTGCTCATGGGACAATGTGTACCCACTGTTAAACAAAATGCAGCAAAAATTAGGGTAAAGAGGTTAGAGTTGGACGAAAATCTTCTAATGGTAAGAGAATTTATGAGATTGATTTTAGCAATAAGACCGCCCACTATACTATACATTACATTTAACCATTATAAATTGAAGAAGATATTTTTTATAGCTCGTTGCAAACTTTTGTGTACATTAGGAGTTTCTTAACTTAAATGGTACCCTTTTTTATGAAGTTAGGTAAGAAGTTAAATTTAAAACATATGTACCTAATCAAATTCATTGTCTTATTCTAAATGATTCCTGCGCATGTAAGTAGTGCACCAACAAAGCTTTTCTTTTTTATTGTGATCTTATTGAAGCAGAGAAGCTTATCAAAACCATTTGTTTGATGCCTTAACCTAATATTTATTTTTGTTACAGTATTTCAAGAAAGATGAATTTTACTACTGTCATGATCCAAATAAGAAGTGTAACACAGGAGACATAGTTCTCATACAAGCCCTTCCACATAAGTTAACCAAGCTCATTACACATGAAGTGAAAGAAGTAGTATATCCATTTGGTGATATCACTGACCCAATTACAGGCAAAAAAGTAGCCAAGGAAAGATACAGAGAAGATATTGAAGCACAAGCTAATCTGTATGGGAAATTGGACTCAACATTTGACTATAACAAGGCTCCACCAAGAGGTTGGCAAGAAGGGAAGAAAGACTTCACCTCAAAACCCACTTACACAAAGTTTCATGTGTTTGATGAAAATGATCCCTATGCAATTTAGTTGTCTTGTTGAAATTCGATTACTTTAGTAAATTATAAGATTAGTTAGTAATCTAAGCAGTTTTAATATTCACCCTTATGTATGGAAGAGATTGCTTTAAGCAATAAGACTGCCTAAATTGTACGTCAACATATTACTGTATTTATCTGTAATTGTATTCGTTTTATGTGTTATATTTTTTATGTTTATATGGTGAATGGCACATCACGCTAGCCATTACCAGTCAGTCCTCCTTGCTCTATTGCAAAGAAATATTTGGCAAGAGTGCCTAATAAAGATGGAGAGAAGAGAGTAGAGTGTAAGACTTCAAATTATAATTTTAGTAAGTTATTGGCTTATGGTTGCTTATTTTGGTTCAAATTGAGAATTTCCTTATAAAAGATATCTTGCAGTTCTTTCAACTTTAGTATTTCAGCTTGTTTTGACCACCCATGTTCACTTCTTTCGCCAGCAACCAGCCACTCAGGAAATCTAGGGAGGACCTATGTTAAGCAGTGGTGGATGTTAAGCAGCTGATGATGACTTAAGTAGCCACTGGACTCCCAGTATGCTTTTTCCAATGACCTTATGGCATTTTGCTGACCTCTTTACTCTAAAACTACTGAAAACCAGGAAATTCCAGTTCTTTTGAGAAAATAGCTTGATCAAGCTGGGAAGTAGTTTTCAAAAACTTGGTTCTGGAAACCCTAATATCATGTGAATTTAGGAATCATGCATATACTTTTCTAAGCTATCCAATGCCATAAAATTCTAAAATCTTATTAGGGCAGAATAATAATTATTATAGCAAGCAAAACGGAGAATGCAGTACCTGGACATAACAGTTTTGTTACTATTTGGGCACATCCTGAACACTGACTGGAACAGTGAGCGGCTCAAGGGAAAAGTAAATGTAGTAAGAATATTTTAATATTCAAACTAGTTTTGCATCTAGTTATTTGATTATGGCTACATTATACAGTGTGTCTGGTCACCGATGTCCGACCCGTTAAGGTGAAGTAATATGATCTATTTTATGAATAAATCCACCATAATTAAGCACTTTTAATAATTTTTTTAAAAAAAAAATTTAATTTATTTCAGGTAAATTTTACCTGCGTTTCAAAGGGTTTCTGATGACAGGGTGATATTCAATTTGTCACAACTTCTAAACTATTTTACTTGGAACTTTGATTTTTGCTTCAGTGTTTAGGTGATGTCTTTGGGTATCCAAAAAGTTAAAAATAAATGTATGTTGACAGTTTGGTTTTTCTGAAAAAAAAAAAAAAAATGTAAAAAAAACTAACAAATTCTATCACAATTTTCAAGTTCAAACATTTTTTTGAGGTATTTTAAGGGAGTTATGAAAAAATGCTTTTTTGTCAGCTTATTGCTTACTTTTGTAGCTGTCCAACGATACCACTTTTGTGACTGTAGGACCTCTAAATCGGCAGATATTGCAAACTAAAATAACCCACCCGTACTCCCGAGAAAAAAAAATTAAAATGGCGGCCATTTTAAAACAACTGGGGCAAAGTGCTTAATTATGGTGGATTTATTCATAAAATAGATCATATTACTTCACCTTAACGGGTCGGACATCGGTGACCAGACACACTGTATATGGCTCAAGGTATTATGATAATAACTAATCAGAAAATAAAACATGTAATGAAAAAAAAACAGTTTATTTGAGGTGGCCATGGTAGGCAGGGGTGGCATCAGTCTTGCGCCAAGAACTCCCGCTCGAGCGCGGCGCCCATGAGGTTCCAGGAGCTGTCGTCGTCGGCGTCATCTGGCGGCTCGTCGTCCGAAGGCGGGGTGGAAGGGCGCGGCCGCTTGCGGGATCTATTCTCACCATCTGTGCCATGAACACATTGCTTTATAGAATAAAATTTTCAACTGGGTGTGGTGGGCTAAATGTTAGAAAGTTTTTCCAAATCCAAGTATGCATTTTATTTTTGTCTTTGCAAATTTTAATGGTTGAGTGGATTAGTTTTAGTTAACTATTTGATGGTAAGCCTGAAATTATTATTTTATCAAATCATTACCTATTTCTGAATCACTGGTAACATCATCTTGCATATCTGGTAATCTGAAAAAAAAAAAAAGTTTTTTAAGACAAGAATACAAAAAAAATATATGGAAAAAATGAATGGCCCAGTTCGAGAAATCACTAAGTCCATTTTTATGATTTTCAAACTGGTAGCACTGATGTACGTAGTTTTTTTTTCTCTATGGACTGGCATTGATGATATTTTCCTTAGAAGTCTCTTTTCGTGTATTTAGTGATGTAATTTAACACTAAGTCCATCGCTTTCAGTACAAGAAATAATTTTAAAAATAACTAAGCCCTTGAATTACTGGTTAAATGTCCCTAAGTCCATTAATTTGAGATAAGTCCAAAGGTTTAAAAGTTTAAATTTTATAGGAAGTTTTTGAGTTTTTGTTCATTTTATGACTTGTAATTAAAGAGTTTTTATGATAGTATAACATGATTTTTTATTTCATTTTTATTCCCATTCCCAAAATGGACTTAGTGATTTCTCGAACTGGGCCATTCAAATGGCTCTGAAGTGAGCCTATATTTATGTCCTTGATAATATAATAATAACTTAACACATAATTTAAAAACCATTATGTCTTTCTTTTGAATATTTAGGCATATCAGGTAGAAATTCAGAATTATCTTACCTGTCTTCTGAGTCTTCATTTTCGACCGAAATTAATCGGTCCTCAGGAGGATTTTCTTCATCATCTAGATCATCACCTAGCTGTTTCGATTCTTCATCTGAGGAACTTTCATCTGATTCATTGAAGATATCTTCTACCTTAAAATGAATTGTAATTTTATGCTTAGTCTTCGGCTAACATGGCCCGATTGTTTTAGGAATGTAATTATTTGTTTTCTATAATTGGGGAACAAACTATAACAATATAAAATAACCCTGGGTCATACTGTTGTTGACTGGTAAATAATGCCTTTCAGCATTTTAATTCTGCTGTAAGTAGCATTATGTGCCAAAACAAATGAACAACAACCCCTACACGTCCCACTGCTGGGCCCTCGCCTCACCTCAACTATGGGGTATAAGGTTTTTACGGGCATGCAAAAAATAATAAATAACACGCCAGCGGAATTAGATAAGATTATTCTAACCGACCTCCCTGTCCATATCGGCGATGTCATCGCTGGAGAAGGAGAGCAGCGGGTTGAGTGTGTCCATGAATCGGCCGGAGGGGGTGCGCTTGCGAGCGGCGGCTACGGGCGCAGCGCGGCGAGGCAAAGGCGGCGGCGAGCTGCAGTGCGCCGGCGGTCGACGGGATCTGCTCTGTGGGGGGCGGGCTGAATCATTTCATTGTACATGGTTTGTTTTTCTTTGATGATTTTGACAAGTCTTTCTAACGTGGCATACTCCTTTTGTAGTAGCTCGTCAAATACTAAAAACTGTGTTGATAAAAATAACAAGAGCTCCTAATAGTCAACTCCTGATATCCTATAGTTGGAAGTGTTTTTTCTTAACCTTCCTAACCAATTGGTTGATCATTACTTTTTTTATACTCCAATAATTAATTACTACTGGACATTTCAACATAGGTCAACCTGGACAATTTGATACATAGTTAACTTATGGTCTAATTATATGGTATGGACTGAAAGGGTTTGATTCATGTTGTCTATGTATAAAATGTAAAAAATCAACCATTATTAAATCCAACATAATCTTCTTTATTCGACTATTTGTTACTTTTGTGAATCAATAATGCCAAGATTGTTTACGAAAATTTGCGTTTTTTTAAATAAATAACGAATCTAAGAAACGCGAATCTCGCCATTGCTTATCAGCAATACGTAACCATGACTAAGCTAGAATATGTAAACAGCGGGTATACCTGCCCCGTGCGCTGTAGCGGGTATAACCGCTCGTCCACGCGCTCCCAGCGCTCCGAGCACGTCCACAGCCACTCCGGCGTCACGACGTGCAGTGTCCGCCCTTTGGTTTCAGCTATGCGTTTGCTCGCGTTTACTTTTGCTGTGCCTGGAACGAGATTTAAAACTATAAATTCAAAACATCTGAAGACTGTTTACACACTTCACCTTAACCAAAATTACGTTTTCCGTTGTGCTTTGGAAACCAGAGAAAACGATGGCTGTGCCAACTTTGTTGTTAGGGAACTGAACCCACAAACAATTTCACTAGTTGAGAGGGGCTTTAGGTGGATTTTCTTTTTCTCTTAAAAAAATGCATGAATTATGTTTTTAGTTGTAAAAAGAATTAACGGTGCCTTTGTGTGTGTAGAACATAAATCATTATTTTATTTTTAGTGCAGTAAGAGAAGGTTTCATGACAGTTCAGGAATCACCGTTATTATAGTGTTTTTTTCGAGATCTGAAAACCAGAAAAAGCCATTCGGTTATTTTGACATCAGGCGGGAATCGAACCCGCATCTTTCGCAAACAGGACGACTCACTAACCACTGTGCTACCATTAACAGACTAGACCAGACCAGAGAGATTGTTTTTTTAATTTAATGGACTAGCTGTTAACTCCAATTTTGGTTTTTACAGCATTTTAGGACCAATGGGGTGAGCGAATGGCTCTCCACCTTTAATATTTAGGGAAGACCAATGGGGTGAGCGAATGGCTCTCCACCTTTAATATTTAGGGAATATGCTTATGGGCCGATCCCGAGTTTAGGGCGTTACTGCTAAATGTATATCGGACGTAATTAATGAGTGTTACCTGGCCTGACAGCGACCAAGTGAGTGGTATGCGGCGTGAAGTCCTGCGTAACTAACGCGCCGAGGGTCCGAGCCACCGCACAAGCGCGGGAGGTCTCCAGGCGCTGGTGCTGCGGCACGAGCCCACTGAACACCAGGCTGGCACCCGCGAGTACCTTGCTCTTCACCTCTGGGATTATAGCCTTTAAGTCCGGGATGGATGAGCCTTTGTTCTGCTCGTACAGGTCGTAGAATTGTCTGAAAGTGAAGGTAGGTTGTAGGTATTCAAGTAAGACATACCTAACATGACATGAACTTCCTTAAATTGGTGCAAATTAGGTTATACCAGCACTTACTTGTGTATCCTTTTAAGTATATCTTCTAAATAAATTAAGTAATCATCCGGATCCTCAATCTCTATTTGCCCATCAGATGTTTCGATCCAACGTGGCTCTGCATTTTCATCCGCTTCACTTTCCTTCTCAGCATCTGGCTTCTCAGGGTTATCACTACTGGTTTCCTTTGAACTAGACTTATCTTCACTTATTTTACTTTCATTTGTTTTACTATCTTTAGCTAGAGTGTCTTTTCCACCATCTTTTTGATCAGGCTCAGGGTCTAAAGTGGGCATTTGGTTTGTTGCCGGTTGTTGTCCCCCATTCTTCCCACTAATTAATTTCGACTTCTCATCTGGAAAAATAACATTTGAAGAGATAAGACAACTGGAAGATAATAAAAATTCAGGTTTTGATGTTTTATATTAAATGTAGTCTTCGTATCTGTCTATCTTGCAAAGCTTACGACAAGAAAGTCTTCAGAAGGACAACAATCATATCTGGATTATTAGTGAAATTGCACTCAACTTGATAATGCAACTTGTATCCTTATCCAAGAAAAAGAACAATACCATAACATAAATAGAGCATCATAAATAGAGTTAAATAAGTGATGAATGTGTTTACCTGGTGCCCCTGGTAGCGGTGGGGGGGCGTTGATGTCCCCGGTAGACTGGAAGAAAGAGTAGGGGCGCACGTGGATGAGGTTGGCCGCATGGCGCCAAACATCTTCGCGGTCGTCAATGATGCATACCATGTTGTCCCCGCACGGGAATAAGGCTCTGAAATAAGATAAGGCATGTTGTGAATGTATGATGGTGGATAGCAACTGTAGAATAGCAGACTCAGTCTTATTATATTGAACACGCGGCATGTTTGGGATATAAATTCATTAAATACTGTCGCCACTGTCGGCAAACAAGTCTCGCGAGTGCTTTTAAGGTACTCAGCCACCCGCCCATACCACCCATAGTACTAAAATGAAGTGTTTATGATCTAATGATTTGCCTGTTAAACCAAAAGTAAGGATTGCTGTTGTAGGATAGTACACTCTTAACTTATCTAGTTAGCCTAGGTCATAAGCTAGCCAACAAGTATTTTTTATCAAACTCACTTTAAATTAGCCGACTTAGTCCTCGGATCGAAGCACTCATCCCTCGACAGTATACGGTGCGAGAAGTATTTCTTCTCCGGGTCGAGGAGGTCAGCGATAGCGTGCGCGTACTGGCGCGCGCCGAAGGTACACACGTGCAGCTCGTAGCGCGCCGAGGCCGAGGCCAGGAACTGTTGCGTGCGCGGGCGCAGGCGCGTGTGGCACCAGCGGCCGTCGCGACCGCCTGGACCTCGGAGGAAGAAGTGTAGGACTCCCTGAAAAGATAGTTAGATATAAATATCACTGGACATTATTCCACACAGCGCCACCTTACCTCAAAATAAGTAATTATTTGCTTGTGCTTTAGGATATTACACAATGGATAATAAAAATTTGTTAATGCATTTTTAATATACATAGGAAACACCCAGACCTGCACAAACCTACATGTTCAAGCACACACATGTTTGTAGTGTGAGGGGATTGAAGCCGCAACCTGTGGTGTCTAGCCATGCAGCTTAATCATTACAACCTGTTTGTTGTAATGATTAAGGGCCGGCGCCCACTATCGGCATCGGCACGCTTCAGGATTTTAAGGTGGCAAATAGCAATATACTTCAACATTATGGCAATAAAGTAGATATTTCCGTGATGTGTTCTCGTAAAAACAAAATGCATTTGTTCTGTTTCTGTTTCGGCATTTTCTACTTTATTGCCATTATGTTAGAGTATATTACTATTTGCCACCCTAAAAGCCTGAAGCGTGCCGATGCCGATAGTGGGCGCCGGCCCTAAGAAGGCAGTCTAAATTAAGAAAATGGAAAAGTGAAATATTGCTGCAAGTTTTCCCATAAAATGGTTACAAATTGTGGTTTCACTCTTCCTCAGCTTGTAGAGGTAGATCTGTGTTGACGCAGTGGTGTCGGTATAGTCAATTCCCACAGTGCATTTGAAACAGTTCTGTGTCTCATTTTAGTTTATAGACTGATTACTAACTTCAACAAAATAATCACTTGTTACATGCCAGATTAAAATCATAATAGAAGTCATTAAAAGTTATAGCTACCTTCAGATTAGGTGGTATGTTGTCATTGGTGGTGTGAACCAAAGTTTGATCCAAGTCCACAAGCAGAACTAACTTCTTATCCTTTAGGAGGCGCTCAGCATCTTCACGGCCTAGTTTCTGTGCCAATTCTTCAGAAACCTGGAAGTTTTGGTGATTCATTAATTTAATTTGCAAAATGTCTCACTGTAGTGCAGTACAGACTCTCTGTAGAGTGGATATAACGACAATAGATAACCATAATTATAACACAGAAAGTTGAACAGCAGAAGTTACAACTCTTACAAGTCAAGTGTTATTTACTAGGTGTAAGTAGTAATTTTTTAGAAGTAATTTTTACAATAATGAGGACACAAAGCGACAAAATACGAACTTTCAATTCAGGTATAGAGTGCACCATGGGCACGACGGCGACGTCTCGCTTGGGCCCGTCGTCCGTGCGAAGGTCGGCCCCACACTCTGCGCACATCTCTTTCATCACAGTTGGGTGCTGGCATGCTTGTAAATCTGCTAGAACACTTCTGAAAGCGTAGAAAACATAACATTAGTTTGGAAGTGAGAGTATACCATCCCTACTATCTTGCTTTGATAGAAAGTACGCTTCACGAAAGTTTCTCCCTCGTTTATCTAAATTCGTCGTAGTCTTTGCGACATACAGCAAATTCAAATTTGCCGCGCAATTTTTATTTACGTAGGTATACATGTGTGGAACTATTATTGAAATCGTTAAGCAAAACAAAATATATTTTGAATGCATTTTTTAATTAATACATGAAATACAGCGTAATTACCACAACTTAATTGCATGACGTCACTTACCCAGGCTCTGCAATGTCTCCTTCCTTCACCTTGATCGACGATATTGTACCAGCCCGCGCCGCTTTATATTTTAACAAATCAGTATTGCTGCCCGACGAATCATTGTATAAAAATAATATCTGACCTTGCGACACAAATGCACCTTGTTTTACTTTCCACTTTATCACTTTTACAGGCTTTTCTGATGGAACAAAAATAGGCATAGTTTTGTCGGCCATCTTGAACGGAAATTGCGGTTTGCTTACAGAATGGCTGTGTTCTATTGGCCGAAAGAGCGTATTTTTGGCGGTTAGTCAATATTAGCCAATAGGAATCAGGTTTGTGAACGATCAATAAGCGCGTAGATTTTCTACACCGGAAGTAGGATGAAATGCTTCCAACCAAATGTCAAAAACTGAATTCGGATACACCGTAAAAACTACAACGCGTTACTGAAAGGTCGTTAAAACTACTAAATACTAGTGGTTACTTTTCGTTGCCTTAAATATCATGTGAAATCATGGTCATGAAAAAACACCTTTTATTTTTATCTGTGCCATGACGTGACCGTGACACTCGTGACAGCAAAGTAACAAAACATTTTCACAGAAAAATAACGAGCTTTGCTGATAACTCCAATTAATTTGTGTTTATTTTCATTTCGCTGGTGTTTAATGTAAAGCATTCGCAAAAATGACTGAAGAAAATATAACAGTGAGCGATAACTCTGATACCGACGAAGGGGGAACCCCTGAACTCCGGGGGCATTTGAGTAAATGGACAAATTACATACATGGTTGGCAAGATAGATTTATTGTGCTGAAGGATTCGACTTTGTCCTATTACAAGAGTGAATTGGAAAGCAATCTTGGTTGCCGAGGTGCCTTATGCTTAAAAAAAGCTAAAGTCAAGGTAGATAAATATGTATTTTTTATAACTACTTGTTAAAAAATTTGTCCTTGCAATGACTAATAAAATTTCCTTCCTCGTTTTAATATATTGTTGTAGATGAACAGCGCAGTTTTAGTAGTTTATTGAAATTGACCTCCCATCTGTTTTTAATGTGACAACTGTAGCATTGCTTAATTTAAGACTCCTAACTAATATTCTGTGAATGTCTATTTCAGCCTCACGAGTTTGATGATTGTAGGTTTGATGTTTCTGTAAATGACTGTGTATGGTACCTTAGAGCCTCAAATCCTGAAGAAAAGCAACAGTGGATTGATGTTTTGGAATCATTTAAAGTGAGTATCTATTTACATTGCATAAATAATCTACAAATATAATCTTTAAGTAGGTACTACAGTGACACATAGTGGAAGTGAACGCAATGTTTTCCAAGTCACATTGATTTATCATTATTGATTGCAAGGTTATTGGCTACTCAATTCGATGTGTAATATCAACATCAAGTGTTCTTATTAAACCTATTGTATATCTTAGTTGACTGTTATTTTGTTATGTACTGGCAATATATTCAATTGTGGTTCTAAATTCTCAAATACAGCAGCATTATCAATGAGTGGTTTATTATACAATCTATTAAATATTCATCATAAACTTCTAATTGCTTTTTCTTATCAGTTCTAAGTATTTTTATGTCCATTGTATTATGCTGTTTGAGTAGATAGGATCAACTGTTGTCTAATCTGCCTTTGCATTTAATCTAAACTATCTTTTTTCATATGAGCTATATCAAGTACTTATGATGAGTCATTTAGATTCAAAGAAAACATCATTATTTGTAAGAACTGAGTAAGTTCACAAAAACAGTATGCTATGTATGAAGTACCTATGATTTATTTTGAGTATGTAAATAAAGTCAAGAATCAAAACACATTTCTACTATTTAGAAATTAGATTTTATTGGCATAAATTTATGTTATACCTTTGCCCAGCAGTGGGACACATTAGGTTAAATTAAAAAACAACAATTATGTACAATCAGCATCAAAAGTATGTGTGGTAACTGTGGTCAAATAGGTTTTGACTACTGTTACTTAGACTATGTGATTAATTTAAAAAAAAATAAGATTGGCTATACTGGTCTATGTCTTTCCAGGTTGAATCAGGGTATGGCACTAGTTCAGACAGCAGCTCTAATGGAGGCGGTCTACGGAGGCATGGTTCAGTTACTTCACTGCAGTCAACAGGGTCCCATGGTAATTGAAACTACAGTTATCTGAGGCTTTAATGATTCTTGATATTGCTTACCAACTGTAGGGCTAGCACAAACTGCTAACGTTTTGAATAGTAATGTGACTTACTTTTTAAGTAAAAGTAAGGTGACTGTTTTTCCTTCCACACACCTAAACAATGGAAAATTCAGTTATGTTTATTTTACTATAGCATATAGAAAGAAAGAAAGAAAGAAAGAAAATACGTTTATTTGGTACAGTAGGTATAAAAAGTAACAACATTATGAGGCTACATTCTGAGAGAGTACCAAAAAGGTTTCCGCTCAGCAAATGTCGTGGCATTGACCATACGTCCCTGCTACGACGCTGATATTCTGCGGTACCTACCAATTAATAAAGAAAAATAGAATTAAATAAAATATATAAATGAATAAAGTATAACAGGTGGCACTGCGCAACAGAGGAGAAATACAATACAACAACAATACAACAATTTCAAAAAACAAATTAAGTAGGGGATAATATGAAACTAAGTTAGGATGATGTTTACATGATACTATTGGATTTCTAGACACCTAAAATATACAGCTTGAGTTTATGCTTAAAAATGATGGGTGAAATGGCCCACAACGAGCGGACCGATCACCCGGCTCAACGCCAGCGTCCCCAACCGAATGCTTAAAAATACGAACAGTCTAGGAATTTTTAATAGGAGGAGGAATATTGTTCCAGCATCTTGTTGCAGCGTACCTAAAGCTAACACGAAATGCAGATGTTTTGTACGTAGGGCAGACTAGACGGTCTCGTACTCGCGACCTGCGTAGGGTGAACTGAAGTTTTTTGAACAGATAAGGTGGACTTCTGATATTTATTTCTGTTCACACCAAAAAGAAGCACTGACAAGTGTAGGGTGCGCCGGGACTCCATGTAAAACTTAAGCAGTTCATGCTAGGCTTACTGGAAATACAATTGTCTAAAATTAGGTTTGTTCTAAAAAGTATGAAACAAGATAAATAATCTTTGTGTGTTTAGAAGTTAGTGACCAGACTCTGGTCAGATATTAATGAAGTAATGTCTGAACATTCATTACCTTATTCATATTAATGGTAACTTGTTGATTGTGAAACTGATTAGGAGTATTTGTTCTACCTGTTTGCAGGCTGATTTTGAAAGTGTTGGGCAAATTTTTAAAATGATTTTTTTTTTCTATAATTTTTTATAGAATAATATAAAACTGCGTCTTCATCGTTTCTTTAAAACTAAGTGGTGTTTTTTTTCAAATGTATTAAAACCAAAAAACTAAAATATCCAAAAAACTGAGTCAATCATGGATTGGGCTTATCGCTCACAAAAATGACTTCTACACTCGTGCAATAATATCGTGACGTCCGCTGGCGCATTCTTCCATGAATGAATCAATGGACATTTTTTTAAAAAAAATCCTTGTAATGAAAATAAAAACACTAAATCTATTCAGTTCCTGATACCAAATCGCCTCCAATAAATTGGCACGTACCTTACTTACGTATGTAAGTGTTGATGGCGACTGTACAAGTTTTGTACAAGTTTTTTTTAGATTGGGGCTAGTGGGGCGCTGTATGGATCAATGTTTATGATCTACAAATGAATCAAATAAATATAAATCGCTTCTATACATTTCGCGTATCGACGGCAGCAAGGACAAAGCGCGAAAAAAAAAACTAATTACGTACATACTCAAGTTCCATATTGTTTACGTAGGGTCCGCACCACTGTCCGCCATTTGGTGACCTCTGATGATGATAATTAATACATTTGCAACTTTGGTACAGGTCGCACAACCCGTCGCCTTACCGAGAAGATAGCAGAACTAGACACATATGGCGAGCTCCTGTCGAAACAAGCGAGTCAACTTCAGCAGTACTTTGACAAGTGCGTCGCTGCCTACCCCCAGATCAGCGACGAAGCGACCGAGGCTATAGATGCCGTTAAAGTCGCGGACGGTAAGTCTGTTGGTAAGCACTGAACACATTCTTTCTATTATGTGTGTTGTGTTGCTAGCTTTGTTTGAATATGTTTGTTCACAGTGTCTTCTTGCTCAAGCTTTGAGTTGTAATCAAAGATTGGAATAGGCAGATAAAGCCCTATGTTTGCAGAAAGGTATGAGTATATGAAGTTGTAAAACTTTTATAGTTGCCAAAGTAGTGAACATGTTTAGGGGCTTAAAGGATTTGCTAAGAACACGAAGTATTTTCTACCTATTCCAATCTTTGGTGAAATTGCACGTGTTACCTATATCTGAGGTTTTGTGAATTGTATTGTAATAGTTAAATTGACTTGTGACCTTAAATTAGTGTACAGTTGTGTCACATTTTGGCTCTTTATTCACGCGCGGACCAACAAAACGGAAGTTTATGAAATTCATATTCATAATTAATTAATGATGTTTAAACGATTGTGAATTTTTGCGATATTTCTCGCAAGTCTTGGTGGCGGAACGGTGAAGACGTCCACGTGAAATGGCAGCGGTGCCCCCTACCCGTATACATACATACTATTCATGTTATTTTAGTCACTATGTTGTGCACTTGTAATTTCGCCACTACTTGTGGTTATTTGGAATAAATTGTTTTTCATATTCCAGAGTCATTATACAGAGTCAATTTTACAATTGGGTATGGTAGGCCAAATCTTTAAGTATCTTGAAAAATGCTCAATAGGGACCAGATTCGCTGAAAAATTGAACAACAACATAATACTCACTTGCACATTGTTTTACCATTGATTTCCCAAGCGAATTATTTGATTCAGAAAGAAAAAATGCGCTATCGCTTAGCGTTACGGGGCGTTTGCTGGCGGCACAAAACGCCGGCACTTGTCATATACATAGATTTTGTAAACTCGAACTAGATATATGAATGTCACAGTTTTAGTTTCGAAATTCTAAAGACTTATGCTAAATAATAAAATGAAGTAAAGGATTTTTGAAGTATTTTTTTAACTATTTGGTCTACCACATACTGATACAAAATTCGTCCAGTTTTAAAGTTTTTTTTAATCGCAAAAGATAAAAATGAAGTCCCTTTCGTTTGTATTTAGTAACGTGACCGTTATGCACAGGTACGGACTTAACCCTAGACGTGAGTGAGCTCCGCGCGACGCGTGCATCGTTCCGCGCGACGTGCGGCGCCACCCTGGGCGCGCTGCAGGCCTGCGCCGAGCTGCTGCGCCGCCGCGAGGGCCAGGCGCGCCAGGCCGAGGAGCTCTACATGTACGTACACTAGCCCTGGGCGCGCTGCAGGCCTGCGCCGAGCTGCTGCGCCGCCGCGAGGGCCAGGCGCGCCAGGCCGAGGAGCTCTACATGTACGTACACTAGCCCTGGGCGCGCTGCAGGCCTGCGCCGAGCTGCTGCGCCGCCGCGAGGGCCAGGCGCGCCAGGCCGAGGAGCTCTACATGTACGTACAGTCAACAGCACATCAGGTTAACCCATTTCCGTTTTTTCTCTCGCTCTTGCCAAATGTTATATCTTTACAATAGAGCAAGGAGGACTGACCGGAAATGGGTAGAGTGATGTGCCGTCCACCGTACACTTACGTGATACCAAATCACACATAAAGAGATATAATGATAGTGCTCTCTAGCACTGGAGTCATCCCAAAGCATTTGCTCACATCACTGAAATTCCCGAAAATACATATGCAATAACAATGCAAAAAGCTGCCCTTTGAATACCTGCCGAATGGTCAGATTTTTTTACAGGACGATACCAACAACCAACAAAACTCTACTTGAACTTGTTTTGCCCTACCCATAGAGTGTAATGTATAAACGCGTAATGCCGGAGCCGTGACAGAATTCTTGTGTTTACCCTAAACTTGCATGTTGCATGTTTGCCTGCGTATATGCTGTCAGTTTCAACATTTGCCGCCAAAGGATTTTACATCCGCCCGGCTCAAAGGGCTATGTTACAATCAGCTAGTTAAACGTTGAGTGAGACGGTTCCTAACACAACGTTCGACCTAGCCATTCAATTGAACGTCGCCATTCAACAAACAAAATACCTAGCAAACTTAACCAGATGACTGCGAAAAATGCACACATGTCAAAGTCCATAAATTTAATTAAATGGTATAAAAAGTATGACAAAATTCTGCTGAAAACTCTACAGCAAACCTAGTAGTTACCGTTCTCAAAATAACGTTTTCAAATTACAGTTTAGTCATTACCAAAATTGTAGATAATCCAACACAGTAATTCATTTAACATTATCAGTGGGTATAGCTTAATTCATGGCAATAAAAAAGGAGTGAGTCTGAGCCAACCAGTCCAAAAATACCATGAGTTTGTTTGTATGGGCGTTCGTTACTTCTATTTATACCCTCTAATTTCGCCGTATTAAATCCTATTTAAATAATGAAAAAAAATTCGCTGACGCCTTACTCACTCACACAATGTTCATTTTATTCATCACTGGGCAATATTAGTTATCCTGTGGTCTTGACGCAAAAGTATACTAACCATGCGACTTATGCTGTGTATATCAAACTATCATAAGGCGAGCAGACATTTGCACCGTGTGCCCGTTTACTTCGCGTCAATACTTAGTTGTAAGGTCAATCCCAGCGCGTCTAACACGCTGACCCATTTAAGATGGACAACCCAATTTGCTGAAAGGTGAACCAAGGTCGATCCGGCTAATTGACCCTGTTTCAGCTGTAAACCTTCGCCGAATGATTGTCGGCAAACATTTGACGAGCTTTAAACTAGCGTTTATTGTGTATGCTCGCCCTTTTAGCTGTAAGGAGTTGGTTATTGAAACAACCGAGCTAGATGATTCCCGTTTATTGAATGTCTCATTACATTATAATCAAGTATAGATATAGGCTAAATGTACCTCCATACACATAGGAGTATAGTTAATATAAGTAAAGGGTTGGCACATCACACGCCCCCCCAAAAAATAAAAATAATGATAAGATTACAATGGTTATTATTATTTTTTAAACATAAAACATTATGAATAAAAAGGTTTAGTCCTATTCTTGTGAACAACATCCTCTTTACCATCTCAAAATTTTCACATTTGGTGATAAATCTTCAAGTACAATAAATGGTCCTAAATAGATTTTATCAAACTTATTAGTATTACAATCATTTTTTAACAATAATTGGTCACCTTTGTTATAACTTACAGGTTTTAAATATGTGTCATAACGATTTTTCCTTTTAACTTTACTATGCAATAAATTTGATTTCGCATCTTGTTGTGCTTTTTGCAATCTGTATTTAAATTCTTTTACATAGTTTTCTGTATTATAAATTGGGTCTACTACACTATTACATAAGTTGCTTGGTATATTACAAATCTTGCCAAATACCTACAAGTTCAAAAGGTGAATAATGAGTTTCAGTATGAACTGTTGTGTTGTAAGAAAAGCACCAGTACGGAACCCATTGGCTCCAATACCTTGGATCGTTATCTGTTTGTATGCGAAGAAAAGCGTTTAACGATTTGTGAGAATTTTCGAGAGAACCAATTGACTCGTGGTGATAAGCTGTAGAATTAATTTGGTTAATATTCAGTAGTTTACATACCTCATTCATGGTGGAGTTAATAAACTCTGTCCCGCGATCTGTAGCTATTTCTCGAGGAATGCCGTACCTAAGAATAAAGTTCTGAACAAAAGCTTTAGAAACTGTAACACTATCCTTACATTCTATGGGGTAAGCTTCCGTATATTTTGTAAGCTCACATTGAATAGTTAAAATGTAAGAAAAATTATAATAATCCTTAACTAAGGGGCCCACTATATCTAGAAAAACCTTATCAAAAGCAGTTTCGGCAGTCGTAGTCACTACCATAGGTTGTTTCGTTGGCAAAAAATGTTTTTGTTTTTGGCAGTTTTCACACTTTTTAACGAAATTCCTAATTTCCATGTCCATGTTAGGCCAAAAATAATATTTTTTAATATTATTGACCATTCGTCTCATGCCAGCATGCCCACTGGTAGGTAATAAATGAAAATCGTTCATTATAACCTTTTTTTCATCCTCACATACTACTCTTATAACATCTCGTATTACATAAAGCTGTGGCCCGGACCACTTTTTATCACTGGTTAACCATTTAATATATTTTTTATTTCTTTCATTTTTCATTATGTACAGTTCGTCGACTTTTAACTGTTTACAAAATAACTCCAAGTCTCTCACGAACGTGTCTCGCACAGAACATGATCGAGCAAATGGGTTAATATAAATAATGTCTTTTTTCAGACTGTGAACGAAAGTATCGCTCAAACATTTTTCACTCATCACTAATTCTGTAAAATTTTTTGGCTTTTTAAGGAGCTCTACGATTTTTGGGTGATCAGACCAACTATCGGTAGACTCTTTATTGACCAAAGAATTGTTTCTGTTCTCGTTGTTACTTTGTTTGTGCATGCTTCGAGTCATAACATTCAAAACCTTTGCGCTCATATCTTTCAAATCTTCAGATGTTACTATTATGCGAGATAATGCGTCTGCAGCCACATTATTCGCTCCCCTGATGTACTCAATCTCGTAATCGTACTCTTCCATCAACAAACGAAATTTCAACAATCTGCTAGAAGGATCCTTCATGCTGAATAAATAAACTAAAGGCTTATGGTCAGTCATAATTTTGAATGTTTTCCCATAAAGATAAGGACGAAAATATTTAACAGACCATACTATAGCTAGTAGTTCTTTTTCAATAGTTGGATAGTTTAATTCGGCTTTATTTAATGCTCGACTTGCGTAGGCAATCGGCATGTCATTTTTATTACACAGAAGCGAGCCTATGGCAGTGCCAGAAGCGTCTGTGTGTAGAATGAACTCGTTTTCATTTGAAAAATCTGGATATTGCAATATTGGTGGTTTTCCTAAGGATGTTTTCAGATGCATGAAAGATTTTTCGCATTCGGTCGACCATTCAAACTTGACACCTTTCCGGGTTAATTTATTTAGTGGTATGCAATGTTCAGCAAAGTTTGGTACAAATTTACGATAATAATTAGCAAATGCTACAAAACGCTTAGTTTCATCACTATTTGTTGGTCTTGGATAATTTTGAATAATTTTTGTTTTATTTGGGTCGGGATAAACCCCTTCTGATGATACTACATGCCCCAAATAAAGCAATTCCTTTTTAAGAAATTGACATTTTTCTGGATTAACCTTCAAATTAACTTCACGTAATCTTTCAAAAATACTTATAAGATTTTTATTATGAATAGCTAATGATCTTCCAAAGCATACAAGGTCATCTAAATAAATTAAGCACTTATCATAATTTAAACCGGACATTGCTACTGTCATAAGTCTGCTAAAAGCACTAGGGCTGGTTCTTAAGCCCATAGGAAGTCTTTTCATTTGATACTGTTTGTCTGTTACAAATGCAGTATATTTCCTACTTTCTGGGTCTAATTTTAATTGATAGTAACTTTGGCTAAGGTCTAAATGTGTAAAATATACAGCGCCTGACAGTGAATCCAAAATTTCGTTGATATTTGGTAATGGAAATTTGTCATGTTGTATTTTTTCATTCAACTTCCTATAATCTATTACAACACGCCATTTTTGTTCACCGGTATCACTTTTTTTCGGCACTAAAAGAAGAGGGCTTGCCCATTCACTTTGGCTTTCCTCAATGATGTCACTTTCCAACATTTGTTTTACTTGTTTTTCAATCTCTGTTTTGTGTGTTTTAGGTAAACGATAAGGCTTGGTATAACATGGAGTTGTGTTTTCTTTAAGGAAAATTTTTTGTTAATACAAGTTAGTGTATGTTAATTTATCGCCTGGTAGCAAAAACACGTCGGGGTATTTCGCACAAATATTCTCTATCGAAACTTGTTCCTCGCGATTTAAATGACTGAACTTCAAAATTGAAAATAACTTTTTAACCCTGTCAGCACCTATCGTTTCCTTGTCAAATGAATACATATCGTAATTATCGAGCACATGTAGCTCTGGATTGAAATAGCTAAGGCGTACCTCTTCATCTCTAGTGTTAAGAATTTTAATAGGTATTTGATTATTCCTTGGAGAAACAATAACTCCTGCTAAAAATAATCCTTCTGACAATTGTTTGGGAGCTACAAGACAATCTTGTTGAATGGATGTATTAATAAAATGAATATATTCACAGCGTGGCGGCAAAACAATATAATTATTAGAACCAAGTTGTCCCATTTGAAGTGGAATTGTAAAATAACTACTATCATTGTCCTTAGTTGTCAATGTGTTTTGTTCAAAATTTAATACACACCTAAATTTATTAAAAAAATCTTGGCCTATAATACCATCTGTTTTACACGGTAAAGTTCTGAAAACATAAAACTTATGTTCCAACTCTGTTTCATTATAAGTTAAATTTAAGTAAACATATCCTTCAGTGTAAACGGTACCCCCTATGCCATTGATACGTATTCGCTCAGTATGGAATGGAATGTTTTTATTCTCCAAATGCTCTAACTTGATCGCCGATAGCGTGGCGCCGGTGTCGAGTAACCAAGAATAGGTCTCGCCTAGCAACGATAATTTTATTGAATTAACATTATTAAAATCGCTACTAAAATTATTAAGCCCGAAAAAACAAGTTTTGGTTTTCGCTTGTATTTGTTGAGGAGGATGGTTGATCATCCATGCGGCCATCTGTTGGCGGCGATTGCATCAAGTTCAAGGAGTTAAACCGTGTTGGGCCACTAACACCGCGTCTAGCCGTGTTACGCGAGCGCGAGTTATTATAATCGCGTCCTCGACCTCTGCTATTCCGATAAATAAAAGTGTTATTTGGATTAGTAGGATGAAATTGGCCTCTATTAAAACCACGGCCTCGTCCTTGCTGCTGAAAACTACGAGAGCCTCGTGAAAAAGAAGTGTTACCTCTCTGAGCCCTATAACTCATTACCTGGTTGTCCTGGCCCGACGACATTTGCTCGTCTAAGGCACCGGCTATAGCGTCCTTCAACGACGTATAATCTCGTGCTGCTATGATAGTACTAATTCGACTATTCCTCAGCCCGTCTGAAAAACGTTTTATTGCGTATTGCTCATTAATTGGTCGAAGCACCTCGTAACTTTTTGAGTTCCCGGCGGCTCTCTGAGCCCTATAACTCATTACCTGGTTGTCCTGGCCCGACGACATTTGCTCGTCTAAGGCACCGGCTATAGCGTCCTTCAACGACGTATAATCTCGTGCTGCTATGATAGTACTAATTCGACTATTCCTCAGCCCGTCCGAAAAACGTTTTATTGCGTATTGCTCATTAATTGGTCGAAGCACCTCGTAACTTTTTGAGTTCCCGGCGGCTTGAGAAATGGTCAAATCTACAAAAAGTTGTTCCAATTGCTTACCGAACTCCTCAATAGTCTTTCCATCCTGTCTGGTCCGCTGAAGTTGTTGCTGTAAAGCCGTGTGAGATTTTTTAGAAAGTAATCTACTTCTTATGTCTGCAATAAGGGCCGACACAGAATTATAGGATTCGCACAACCGCAATTTAGCGCTTTCTGATAGTCGTGATTTTAAAACGAATGTAATTAATTTTGGTTTCTCTGAATCTTCCAACATTGACTCATACAACTCAATACTTGAGATAAGTTGTTTTGTGACATTCTCGTCACCCGTCATAACTGGCAAAAGAGAAATGGCAGTTTTTAAATCAAATTTCGCCATAGTGGTGCTTTCCTCACAATCACTTTCTGAATCACTTACAGTACACAAATCACAAATTTTTGAGTACAATTTATTTACATTTAGTTTTAAATTACTTAAATACTCAACAGTTTCCTCTTTCAATTCTCCTATTTCAATGCTTTCTATTAAAATATCATACTCTGAGTTGAATTGATTGTATAATTGTTCGCTGATCTGAAGTTTCTCTTGTTTTACCTTTGATGTTCTACGTGATTCTCCTAATTTAACAAGATATTCTCTTATGTATTTAATTTCATTATATATTTCTTCAATTTGATCAGCCATAAGAAACTAATATCGTAACATCAAGTGGAATTAATTAACTATTAATTATAGAAATAAGGGTCCATTAAATACTTATAAATAGTTATTAAATATTGCTGGGTTAAATACGTACGCATTCACGGGGTTACACACATCTCACTTCTCACTATGGATTTTACCTCACTTTTCACTTATTACGCTGTCCATCTTGAAGCTTTCTCCCTGGCGTAGACGTTGTCGTCGCAACCTTGATGAACCCCGAACGAAGTGGTCATTGATGGCTTTCCGCGTCCATTTCTCGTGGCAACGCTTGTACCCCCGGTACGTCAGATACATACACACGATGACTGCGATGACCGTCAAAATCGACAAAATAAGATTGGTGGTATTCATGTGAAAAAGTAGTTGATCCGTACTGGCCGAATTAAGACCCCCAACAGCATTTTGAGCAATCACAACCTCCTGTGGCTGAACTTTGCTGGTACCTTTGCCCATTTTTCAGAATTTCACTGGATAACTGGATTGGACGGTAAAAGTCTCGCGTCAAGGCCGAAGGTTTATTCGTAATTGCGTTCATCTTGATCACTTTTGTCACAGTCACATGATTGTTTTTAGAACACTCCCCGAATATGGAAGTTGGACTTCGAACACACGCGGCAAGCTCCTATGGCAGGGTCGCCATGTAAGGAGTTGGTTATTGAAACAACCGAGCTAGATGATTCCCGTTTATTGAATGTCTCATTACATTATAATCAAGTATAGATATAGGCTAAATGTACCTCCATACACATAGGAGTATAGTTAATATAAGTAAAGGGTTGGCACATCACATAGCCTGTAATTTATATAATTGGTTTTCAGACTTTGAAAAGAGTAACTATCGGATATACTGTCACGACTCTTTTGTTCGTGTATTGTTTTTTATTTTATTAGTATTTTAGTGCAATTTTTTGTAACTACAGCTGTTATCTAAGCGATTTTGAACTCTTAACTATTGAATACTATTTGGTTTATACTTCGTGTAATGTAATTATGTACAGTCAATTGGTCGTCGGGCTAATCATTTCCGTTTTTTATTTCGCTCCTGCCGAATAACAGTTAGGTCCGGAAAGAGGTTGCCTTGTTTTGCCGTTGACCGTACTCAACTATTATTTACTGTAAATATGGAAAATATAACTTTTTTCATTTTTAGGGCACTGAAGAATCAGCTGACAGAAGCCAGACTAGCATCAAAACCGGGACCTGATCACGAGGTAAGTGCTTACAATTTTAAGATTTTATTCCGTTTTAGGTTTTTGTCACTGCACACACAGAGATATACTGAAAGGTTTGATCATTGCGGGATTAAAGAACAGAATGTATTGGTTCTTAAATCAACATAATTTAAGAACTAAAATACCTAGGAATACAGATGCTACCCTCCTCGAATCACAAACACCAATTTATTTTATAGAAACGTAACTGTCGCCAATTGTTTACAACTTTTCATGCCCCTTTCCTTTGTAAGAAAACCATTATCCAGCATATGACACGAGATAGAATGGGTAGAGTAAAAATAAACCAAGTAATATTATGCAAATTACTTGATTTATTTTACTTTCCGAATTTTCGTAATTACTTATCCAAATTGGGTTCTGTTGATTATTATCAGTTGGATGCTTTTATATTTATCGGAAGGTTAATCCTTCTTCATTGTCATGCAATATTACCTAATTTTATCAATCTACGTCCATGGTCGCGTGAAAAGAGAAGGACTCCTTGCTGTGACAGTACAGAAAGGAAAGGGAAGCAAACCTGTTCCTGTAAAGATTTTAAATTTAAAAGTTAAAAACTAAATACCAACTAAGACGTTCCTACTAACACATACTGTTAATGATTCATATTATATAAATCAAATGTTGAGTATTAAGTTATGATAGTAAAACATAAAACTGAAAGTAGTTTGCGTTGTTTGAAATGGTTTTTTGCTATAGTGATTGACGCAGAGGAAGATGTCGTTCATTACCAATCTAATGAAATTAACAATAAAAACTTTCACCAAAATTATTATTTTAGAATATTAAGTTGATGTTGCAGAAACAATATTTAACAAAATTAACTTGTGTAGGGACATTAAAATTACTAACTAAAACTACTGACAAAATATTCAAATGACAGAAGGAATGAAGTAAAAATGTAAGATAAAATAACAATACCGTGATTTATTTCTTTTAAAAGCGTTGTTGTCCATTTGTTTCTTCTGCAGGGTATTTTTCTCTATAAACATTAGAATCTATTTTTATTGCTTAAATGTCACAATGACTGCATCTTTTGAACCTTCAGTGTTAAACCGTCGCTGTGCCCATGCTATGCGTAAAATGCGTTTTAGCAGGTAAGTATTCTAAATAACACATCATCGGTTTTTTCACGTCCCTGCAAGGATGATGTAATTTGACAATCGTTTTATATTATTACATTGTTGATTTTATTCACAACATTAACTAGATGACTTAAACCCATGAAAATAGATGTATTAGTCACAGTAACAGCTCATAATTTGCCACGTCATTTAAATTGAATTGCTCTTTTTAATTAATGGTCAGACTGCGTCTGGGATACAACGCAATATTCATCAAAATGGGTCAATGCTTGTGTCAAACAAAACGATCTTGAATGTGAGAGAAACAATATGCCGAAAATACACATACTCGACAGTCTCATGAGCGATATGGAACGGACTCGATGCGTTAAACATTCATGAAATTCATTTTTGTAAACCAATTAATGAATGACAGTAACTACGTGTAGTTCTTCAAACTAATTATTTCAAAAATAATGTTAAGATTTTATAGTTGCTACTTTCTAATTCTGTAGAATTTCTTTTCGCACATCTAGAGTGATGTGAAATCTATGTTTGCGCAAAAAAAAATAATTAATGACTACTAAGACGAAAAAAAATACGATAAATAAAGAGCAAATCTCATCTAATCAATACTTAAGTTTATACTTCAAATATTTATTCTGAGTAATCTTAGTTTTGTATCTAGAATTGTAAGTATATTCAAAACTGCAAGAGTTAATTTCCTCGAAATGCTATATTTGATCAAATTCCGATATAGTGAAAACTCATCGATAACAGTGTTAGTGGTAGGTGTGTCAGGTGCTCTTATGAAGGTGCATATAGAGGCTATATTGCAACGCTAGCACAGCAGGGTGTTCCCGCCCGAAGGCGGCACATTTCAGACGCACAGTGGTACAGCGGCCGCGCTCCTCCGCGGTTGTGTACTACAAGCAAACTTTTCTGTTTGTTTATTTTTTTTCGCGCCTTTTTTCCACAACGTTACAGACATTTCAGTGTTTTTCATTAGTACTTTGGTTTCAAATTAGTTGTTGAACTCCGGTGATATTCAGTGCTTGTTTAGTTATTTAATGAAATTACAATATGAAGTTCAAAATTCTGAAGAAAATCCTTCGTCAGGTGAGTGTTGATTCAAGTGTTTGGATTCAGCGTTGCCACATGAATCAAAATGTACTTTTGAATTCTTATCGATCGACGGTGAAATTAATCTTGGAATGTGCAGTTTCCGATTCAATGAAATTGGCCGGTGTTGAGAGTAGGATAAGTTTATACCTTTCACAATGTTTGTTTGGGTGTCTTTTCAGTAAAAAAGACGGTGTGTAAAAAATAATTATTTACTACTATTTGACGATGGTCTCTGAAAGTATGTAGTACAAATTTAATTTATATGTATTGTGTGCCACTGCTGAACAAAATCGTCGTTAGAATTCATAGATACATGTATTTATTTAGGCATTGTTATGGGAATATATTTATGCACGATATTTTGAAAAAAACTTCAGGTTAACCTTAACTTAAAATTGCCATATTATGTAGCCTAACCGCAGAAAGTGTTCCCTAAAGACAAATCCGAAGATAAACCCAATGACATAGGGGTAGAGATATTTTGTCGTAAATAAACGCGTAAAGAATTAACAGTTGAGAAGAAAAAGGGTCACTATTTTCCTGGGAATGTTTTAGAGACACTACGCAGCAGCGTATACTGCTGCTGCATTCTGAAGCCGGAACGCCTACGTTCCTGGCTTCATTTAATTAATTTGCGTTTAGTTAAACGTAAATTAACGCATCAAAAGAGTTCCTTAATGGAAATCACCGACAAACAACCCCGATAACGGCGGTAGGCTCGCGCAACCACTGTGGGTACAATCTTACTTGGCGGTGGGTACTAAGTTTGGGCTTCCGAATGTTCCGTTCACCATGAAGGCATCAGACGGCGTGCCTCTGAGTACCCCGTTTGTGATATAGTCATGAGCGTATGTGTGCATGAATATTTGGGTGACGGAGCCAGAGGGAAATAAGTGGACTGTATATCAATAGGTAAATAGAAGTATATTAAATAACAAAAAGGTAAAACAAAGTAATAATAGATCGGGAAAACATACCAAGTCGCAGCTAAAAAAAAAAGATGACAACTCTGATATCAAACAGTGAAAAAAGACAAAAGACAATCATATCGTTTTTAAACTACAAGGGAATCTTCACTCCGTAACAATTGGTTTACCTGCACTTAGCAATCGGATCGCATTGAACGATGCTGGTGTTGATAACAGGCTGACATGTAAACTATTTACAATACTATTTTTAGCGGTTTTATCTTTAACAGAGTTTCATTGAGCTGACGTTGCAGCAGTTTCAAGTAGCTAACTCAAAATAAGGAATACAATTTATTTAAAACTTGTAAATTACATAATTTACTTAATGCGTTTTTGCCAATTACTTTGTTGATAGGATCAGTAATTCTAATCTGTAAATCATAAACGAATGAAATAAAACAGTCTGGCCTCTAAAATAATAATTGTCATAAACTACGCCACTTTGCTTGTCTCGCTGAACTGATATGGATGAATAAAACATTTCTTTTTATTATTAAACAATAAGAAACAGAGGAGTAAACCTTTTGGGTTACAGGCCAGAGATAGAAATTGATAAAAAACAAAAATCAGGTTTTAAAATAACACCAAAGCATTATGGATCCTAGAAGTACTAAATCCTCACCCTGTTAGTTATAAAAACTAAAGGCACGCTGCAGCATTGGTTTAGCGATTGACGTTTCCTGTCACTTACTCGCAAATGTCGACAGCAATAAGCATGAAAGAGACAATACATAACAGCAGGTAAAGTGATGCTGTAGGGCTGTTCGAGTTTTTATGATAAGGGGGTTAGTCAGTTTAGCTTACTCAAAGTCAGGTTAAGCGAATCTTATTATTTTAATTCGATCAAGATATTATTGAAATTAAAATTTGAAATAAAAGTCCCTTACACAACAAACAATTAGGAAAATTGTTTATTAAAAACGTGTTAATAATTTGCTAAACAATTTGAAGAAAACAAAAACGTTTGATTTTAGGAAGCAGCAGTAATTATTGAATTCAATTCAATTTACTATTCAAACTAAATTATATTGAAAATGACATTTTATACATTTTGGTCAAGCTTGTGCGAACTTATGTTTTAACGTAGCAGATGTGACGCACCTACCTGATCTGTGCTAAGTACGCACTGGTATGTGCCAGCCGGTTTTTACTAAGTCGCTTCGATGACCACATTACTTAGTTAACCCACTTCCTGACACATGGAAAAGTACTTTTTTGTGAGACCAGTGAAAATTATTTGTTATTGATTGGTAACTATCTAAGTAATTTCACACTGCAAAAGAGACCCTAGTGACATGGTTTTGTAATTGTATGGTATACTGATATTTATGTCTGCGGTTTATGGTTATGGAATACCGCACAGATCCTGACAGCTTCGTAACATGGCCACATTACATTGACGAAAAGAAGTAGACAAACACATCAGCAGATGTTTTCGTGAAGAAAACCATAAACATGTACAAAAGATAAGGCGATTGAGAACACAAGTTTTTACGTTAATTCTCAGGCTTAACGCGCACTGCGATATTCCGTGCAATTATTTTCGTCGCAGAATGTGGTGTGTAGAATATGCGGGTCTGACACGCGAAAAAAAAATGCGCTTACCTCCGAATTCACAAATGCTAATCAAGGTTAAGCATCCGTCAGCAGTATAGCTGTCCCTTTCTGTTCTAATGTCATTTTACACGACAGCATGAGCTTGAGCGTGTGCTTACCGTTGACTGACGTTTGAGACTTCGGGTGTGAGTGTCATGAGGCACGCACGGAGTCAGTATGTTTGTGCGGTTAGCTGTGTGCCTACCTTTTGTAAGCCGTAATTTCTTCATGTCTGCGCTAATCACAACCGCAGCTATAAGCCGGCTTTCAGGCAATGACTGCAGACTATATTATACACAATATAACAACTTCAAGAAAAGGGCAAGTTACCAATAAAAACTTAGCTTTGCTCCTAAAATTCGATCGTTTGTGATGACGAAATATAACCGATTGATGTTAAAACAAAGACTTGGCCTTTTTACAGCTCAGTTCACGTCCTTTAATTTATTGAAATTCAACAAAACAATGCAAAATGGGTTGCTACAGAGATGAATAACTATGAAAGTTTTTTGACACTATTTACCACATAAAGCATGATTTCTAGCACAACATAACAAGCAATAAGAGATTGATATTCTCGTAAATTGAGCAATCAATGTTCATAAACCTGAATAGCCCTTACATACGCGTACTATACGGAATGTGCAGTACCAGATAAGTGACGCATCGTAGGAACTCGTTCTAAGCCGGCGTAATAAATAAGACAAGTACTTGATAACCGCATCGGAACTAGTTAGCTTATTTATAGTAAATACTTTCTAGAAAGTGTTACTTACTACAACAGTTGCTAGCAATAACAGTCCATGCAAAACGCAATAACTTACATTTTGCTAGCTTCTGCCAGGCTTCCTTACCTTAATTAATATGTAGGTATTATTTTCTGCCACGTGATTATATCCCCACATTTCCTGTGCCCCTGTTCTACGTTTTTATTTTGTCATATTGAATATAAATTGAAAATATTATTCGTACCTACTCATTACATAATTACAGCTGATAGTTTATGTTATAGATATAATAAATGATGTAGGCTTGTTTGGTGGCTGTTTCGTATATAATTTATCAAAATAATTTTACATAATTGTCGTAAATTATTCAGTTTTCACGATGATGAATTCTGATTGAGTTCATTCACACTTTACTCATGCGTTGGTCAGCTGTTTCTGACAGAATGTCACTTAAAGATAAGGCTAAGCACTCTCAGCTGATCGGGTTAGTGGCACAGCTCAATGTACTAGATATTCCGCCCTAATCATTAGTGAACCAACACACATATGTAGTGTTAATAAATACAGTCTTAGAATGGGAATTTTCTAGGTAAATTACTTGCTATAGTTTTTGATGAACCAATCAGGAACAGATGGGTGTTAAACAATTCATTGACAATACAATTGATTGTTGTGGCAACAACAACAGCAAACAACAATTTGCACAAACCCAGAATATTCTCAGAACGCTGCAATGTTTTGCAAAAGTGTTTGTAGCTTTTATTATTATGTACCATGAATTCATGAACTATCTACTTAGGTGTTTAAACTTGGCTTGGACGAATCAACTGCGCTTCACACGAGCAATGGAAATGGCTTTTTTTGATGATTTATACTCTTAATTACTTCATATAACCGAAGCCAACACTGAAGCATAATGTTAATCGACTAAAGCTTTCAAAATCGAAAGTTATCTTTTTGTGTTTGCTTAATAATTCGAATAATTAATTCCTCACACTATGATTGTTTTTTTTATCGATCATAGAACCAACATTGATTGTTCATGCCCTGCTCTAGATTCATGTCCAGATGCTCATGAGTTTAACTAAGGCGAATTCTCAAGCCTCTTCTCTTTCTCAAGATTATGCAACTCGTGTTGTGGTTAGTCTAACATCTGATATAATTTGTATGGTCGTCGCCGTAACCAGGGGCGGCTATTATAGCGAGCGCACCGATAAGCAACATAAATCTTTATTGCATACGGAAATACAGCTGGTAGGTTTTTACAGCAAGTTCATAGGTACTCAATGTATCATTTGAGTGGTCATATTGGTCGATTAATTTTCACTAGAGCTAGCTCTCTTAGAAGACAGCATAAATTCGGCAAAAGCAAGGATAAATATCCTTGGACATTAATCCACACAGTGCCATCTAGTCCCGAACTAGGACGCAATTGCATCTCATTCGCGGCTCCTTACCACTAGGCTTAACAGGTCATAATAACATTGATACTACATATGTAATATGCAAAGACAATCGGAAGAACAATGTACCGTCGCAACACTATCAGCATTTCTTTTATTCTGATAGTAATGTAACTAATGCAGTGTGTTTTTTGTTAACCAAAGGTTATGTAAGCCTTATCATTAATGAGAGGTTAAGTAACAAAAAAAGTGCAAACGGCTTACGACACCTCATCCACGCAAGCCTAGCATTATTTTAGTATTAAATTGCCTTTGCGCTAAGGAGTCATGGGAAAGTAGCACAAACTGCACGATGATCGCCATAACCGGGTAACGACACTTTGATTACTGGTGAAAAATTAAGGTGGTGTCGCAGAACTCGCAGAAATACTTATAGTGGTGGTGCCCCTTCCGCACACTGACCCCGTGGTTTGCATTCGAAGAATGGAATATTATCGTGTGCGATATCATCGTCAGCTTTCAGGGATCTAAATGAAATAACACTGCAGTCGTAGCAAGGTAAAAAACATGTCTTCATGACATTAGCAACATTTTTTGCCATGAGTTCAGCTGTTATGCCGCTGGTATTGTCCAAGCGACAATGTTACCGAACTTAGGTGGGAGTGTAGACGGATATCCACCCTGATATAAGAAACGCACCAAGTCCGCGTTATCGAAGGCAGTTGGACCACCTAGAAAAGTTTTTTTTACGAGAGATACCATAGGTATCTAAGCTAAGCGACATCGCTTAGCTTAGAACTTACTTAGGTCGCTTTCCTCCCTCATACATCGATATGTATGAGGGAGGCAAGCGAACCGGTAAGTACTGTTAACGCACATCGAGGCGAAATAATTACAAATCCTAATCCCCGAATTCACAAACGTCAATCAAAATTCCGAGCACGCCTTCAAACTCATGCCTTATCGTAAAGAACTGAAAGTGACAGCAATATTTTCAAGAGCTGCTCAAAGTTGATTACGGCGGTTATACCTAAAATTTAACTGTCTATTCCAGTTTAAAACGATAAGATTCCATTCATCTGTTTCTACGTTCATTCGATTAGCCGTAGCAGCGTGTGCGCAAGTAATGCAATATTTATATCAAGGATTGCGTAATGGTTCCTTTCCGATCTGGCACGAAGCCTAGACTAGCTAGGTCCTATGTACCTGGTCAACTTGCGAGGTAGGCTTTAACTTGTCAGCCAGTACTTACTTCAACTGACTGGTTATTACTTCGATTTCAGTAGATAATATTTCCTTGCCTAGTCATCAGGTTTTATCTACGTAATAACAGTGAAGTTCAATGTCTTATAAATTGTGGTATTATTATGAATAGATTACTTCTGTGTTTTTTATTTGAATAATTACTGTTTTTTAATTAAAATATTACATTATTTCCAATTGATTACAATTTATTTTTTGGCAAATTATAACTACAAACTAATGTTACTAGGTACTGCACATGCACGAAAAACTGCGAAAAAATTCTGTTAATGAAATTTAGGACAAGCCAGTACCAATCATAACGTCAATCGTTATCGTTATGTACCCGAATTTATGTTCACAATAAAATTTCATTTCATTTCATTTCACCAAGAGTGTATGCGTGGTCATTAAAACCAACCGCGAGAGCGTCGTGGCCTAGTGGTTAAACACTCTGGCTCGAAACCGGATGGTCCCGAGTAGTCTTGTGCCTAATCGGACACTGTCGAGTTCGCACCGTACTAGTACAATTCCGAAAGTGTACTAGTACACCTTATTAGTACAGTAGTACTTTAGTACACTGAATCTTAAGCTACGCACTCAACATGAATTCCCAATTTCTACTCAGGTTTTTTTGAATAAGCAGATTAATAGTGGAAGTAGTTATAAGGGGTTTCCTACTAACTTGGAATCGAGCTCATGAATTGTCGATAGTTTTCGAGTTTCTAATATTCAAACAAAGGGCGTTCGATTTCAAGTTAGAAACCCCTTAAAATGATTATGTATGAAACGTGTAAATTAACTCACAGTAAAACAATAACACATAAAGAAGACAACTAACAACTTAATATAATAAACAATCAATTTACATGCTCAATGCGTTCAACGCTCTATGCATTCAATCGGACAGTCGGACATCGTACGTTCGACAGATTTTCGCACTCGGGTACTAAATGTCCTTATTAGGACAGTCGGACTGTCCGATTAACAAGATGGCCTTGTCTCGCTCACTCTCGCGTTGACTATATCGCGCGTTTCTACTCTCGGACACAGTCCGACTGTCCGATTAACAAGATGGCCTTGTCTCGCTCACTCTCGCGTCGACTATATCGCGCGTTTCTACTCTCGGACACAGCGTCATCTAGAGCTATAGGTGATAGTAGACGGTGTACTAATAGTCCGAGTGTACGATTAAGAGCTGGCGTTCAGTAACGTTACTTTTCGGACAGTGTTGGGTAACGTAACCTAATAGTACATCGTACCTGTCCGACACAAGACTAGTCCCGAGATCAAATCTGGCCGGAAAACCTACTTGTGTTCATTGTACTATTTGCGGCCGGTGATTAAAAACACCGTTAAGAAACCCAAGCAACCCTGATAACGGCGGAAGGCTCGCCCCTTACCACGTTGGGTTCAAATTCCCTCAGTGAAATGTGGGATTCTGAATCTTCCGTTCACTATGACGGCAACAGTCAGTGTGCCTCTGACTAACCCATTAGGGATATGGTCGTGAGGGGTATGTATTTAAACCAATAGCCATCAAATTATTAAGTAAAACCAGGTCTACCAATATGACGTAGTGCAGCCATTGTATAATGTATGTGTTTGAGTGTATATTGATAAAGTGCCAACATTGTGCGTAGTGTAGTGTTAAATATGCACCGGGGTTCTCCAGTTAGTGCAGAGGTCTACGAACTGCGCAGTCTAGACTGGCCATGCTAGGCTTCGCCCTAATTATTTACTGTGGCTTTACAACCACTCTCACTGCTCTCGATAAGCATTCAACCCATATCTGAACATTGAAATAATAATGCTACGATGCCTTATCTATGCTATGATTTAATGTACTATTGATTGTAACTTTTATGCTCTCTATTTTGGCGAACGTGATCGATTCTGACGCATCAGAATACTAGTATATTTGTTTTAAAATCAAACCATACGTGAATCATTCGTATGAAATGTTTGATCAGAGTATTGAGCGAGCGTATCAGTTACCGCAGACATAGTAACGTTGTTAGTACGATTCATGGGTGCGCACTAAATATAGACGTATATTCATGACGGGTCTGTCGTTAACAAATCCGCATGCATTGTTCATTTACGGAAGTTACCAGAGATAGCATTTAAATGAGCAGTGCGATTGTAAAAATAAGGGTATATTATTTACCTGGGGTAAAATTAACTTAAACGCATTTTAAAGGAGCGAGACGGTCTTGCGAAAATGACGATCTGCGTCTAAACTTTTGGGCGTCCCAGTGTCCTCCGGGTACAGACAGACTAAGTAGGTAATCATGACCTAAAGGGCTCCAAAATTATCTGCCATGCCTTGCCCAGGATCAGGAGACGAGGTGTGTTCTGGAGTGGAGGCAAAGATTATTTTGGGCCTCAGCGCCACAATAGATAATTAGAGACATAGACAACTTACATCTACATAGCAATCGGCAGATTTTTTCTTAAAACATTCAGTTAATGGAAGTTGTTCTTTTAAGCTATGAGGTTTGTTTTTGTTGACATAGTCGTTTTTATTGATTGAATTATAGAACCTGTGATTTTTACAATCACAGGTTGACTTTATTTTCTATTCAGTCGGAAAGGCCACCTGCTGTCACCTGCGTTCGTTGTTGTTGTCAGCTGTTTTATTTATTCAACACTTTACTTATGATATAACCATAAAAGACTTGAGTTGGAGCTTTTCTATAATGTTTGTTATGATAGTTTATACGACACCCGTATACAGCTGGTGATTCAATGGGAACTGGTGAATCAGCAGAAGATCGCGCCACTAAAGTTATACAAGTTAGTTAAGTTACTCATTTTCTTATCGTAGTCTACTGTTGTGGTACTGCGTATTCGATTGATAAGAACATTCTTGTTTTGGGGTACGTCTTTTCATGTTACCTGTTCCAGAACGCTTTTAGCATTGGACTTGATGCTAATTCTCAGTGATCAAGTTGTGAGGTTCAAATTTTATTTTCCTATGATCTCTTTGCCAAGCAACTCGTAATTTCATTAGTTAGTACGCGTATAACTTATTGATTCACTTGCTACAAATACAATTCATATTCCAATAAGTGGTTCTTCGACTGTAACCGTAGCATTTTGTAAAGTTATTAGATGATCCTTTGGCATTTATTATTGATTGATCTTGAGGCTATTCTTCTACTGTCACCTCATCGCCTCTATTGCTTTTAACATGTCATTTGAATGTAAGTTATTTTTAGTAGCTGTCGAAGTAGGAAGACAATGGGTCGCGTGATTGCCAGGTGTGACGGTCGAAAGCTATCGATTCGGAACCAAAACAAGGCGGGTCGGCTTGAATAGCGCGGAATCGGCGTGCTGAGGTACGGTCGAGGACATCGTCGTCTGACCGCCTTAAGGCCGAACATACTGTGCTCTTTTCGTGATGGTAGATTCGCCCGGCGCTCATACTGTATGTGCAGCGTCAGGGGAATATTTGCACAAAGAGGCGATGGTGTCCTCTATAGTAGGTACCGATGTAAAATTATGTTCTGTGTGTAACTATATCTCTCTTATAGCCTTGACTTCCTTGCTCGCTTTGTTTGACAAATAGTTTTGGCACAGGTTTATTGAGAAATCGAACAAGCAACTGGTTCGTCCTCAAATGCGGACGTGTTGACGAAAACAAAGCCACCTTGTAAAACCCCCAAGACAGTTAAAAATAACAGTTATAAACGTGTCTAAATAAAAAATCATGATTGAATATGATTCACATATCCGATTGACATATTAGCCTTTTGCTAATATGTCATGATGAATTAATGAAATTTTCATTCGTTAACATCGCATCGTGGTGTTGAACATTGCACCAGATAGAAGTAAGTACAGGTCTTAAAGCCATAAACCAGCTTTTCAAATCATAATGATTTATTTTTGGTATGTTTACCGTCAGCCTTCATTTGTAATCATCCATCACGCGCTTCGACTGATGAAAGGATAAATAATGCCGACGTTAACGTGAGGGCGTTGAGTAATAATGTAAATAACTTGATAATTACATGTTGTTGATGAATTTACAATATTCCATTAAATAAATGTCTTTGAATATTGTATGATTTGGACTGTCTGTCTACCGTCTGTGCCTGCCTACCATCCTTAATTTAACAATTGATGGAATTATCGCGTAAAAAAAGTTTTTTGTAAGTCATAAAGTTGTAATGTTTCAAAGTTGACAGAACTTCAATCAAACTCTCCTAGTATTTGACAGTTGCTTTTAACGTCTATTGCCTAAACATTTGATTTATTTGTGAAAACATTTCATCATAAAGTTAGTGACCATTAGTGTACTATGTTTTATCTAATTACGGGGTGATCTAAGCTTAGTTTCGGCTTAGCGTTACGTGAAGTGATCGGTGAGCGGCTTCTTAGCGAAGGATTACACAGATAATGCTGACGAGCTGGTCCGAGCACAGGTTCAGGGTCGTCTCCGAACTTCGCGTTAATAGCATTACGGTTAGTGCTTCAGTGGTTTCGCACGGTCTTCGTTAATCGACTTGTTTGCAGCACTGTTTAGACCCGTTTAGGCTTCTGTGTCTAAACGTCTCTGCTAAATATTACGGAACTAGGAGGACTCCGAATTCCGAACACTTATTAGCGTGATTGTTTGACCGTCCAAAAATGAACTTTTATTGTATTGTTCAAAGTTGTACATTATTTACATCAACCTCGTTTTCATATGATTTTCGAGAAGAAATTAGTATTGTTCACCTAACTAACACGAGACTAAGGCTTCAAGGGTTTGGGTTGTTGAGGTACAAAATCAATTACTTCTAGTAGCGACACGGTAATAGTATTATTCCTTTACTGTGGTAGCAAACTATAAACTATTTGTTAGTATATCGAAATACGTTTGTTTAAGTCTTAAAAATTATGCGTTTCAAAGGAGGCTGCTATTGTCTTGCATTGCAGTATAATATTGCTACTGAATGATGATGCGAATACTCTGGACATAATATGTTCCTCCATGCAAATTCGTTCGTAAATTCGCAAACGCTACCTACCCGTTTCATTTAGGTTATGGTAGTTGAATTTCTAGAAGAGTTGTATGTGCATTGTCGTATAGGGGAAACTTGTAATTTTGTATGAGCATGTTTATATCTAAATAAGATACGCGTACATTTATGACAATGAGATTCATGAAAAAGAAACAAAAATCATCTTCTCTTCCTCTTCTCAGCCATTTTCGACCCCGCGGGTGTAGGCCTCCTTCAGTCTATGCCATTCTTTTCTTGCCACTTTACACCGGCGATCCTCTTAATGTCGTCGTACCAGAGCATTTGTCGTCTCAATTGTGGTCGTTTTTCTCCCCCCTCGGTCTCCCTCCACTCAACCAACCATAAAATATCAAAAGTTATCATTGAAGTATCATAAGCGTTTGCAGAAACCGCTGATTAGCCCCACGCGGTGGCGCCTGCGCCGCGCCCACACTCTCCCTTCCGTGCCCACGCGCATGCTTCCTGCAATTATTGCATTCTTTCACTTCTGCCTGATCGATACTTTAATATCGCTCTGGATTATGCCCGGCTGTGGTTAGTGCTAAAACCAATCTATTGCAAATTACTTCTATTAAAATTTACGAATGAATGCGGGTCATTTGTTTAGAAAATGTGTTTTTAAAGAACTCGAGTCCGATACAGGTGCTTGAAATATTATTCTCTTTTTTTTGCTGTACGTAATTTACTTATGAAAAAATAACAGTCGGGTTTCATGTACGGGTCGGTAAATATCGTTGACCTTATCAAAACATCTCGTTTTCTCCGGCCAAGACTAGAAAAAATTACCGATAACTTTTTTGGTCAATTTGTCGTAGGTACAGTTATAAAAGAGTAATCTGAGCACTATCGCCTGAGGACTGTCTTGTGTGTAAAGGTGCACTTAGGTCTTCTGAAGCATTTTTAAAGTTTGGAATTTATATTTGGCCACAAACAGTTACATAGAAACGGACATCGTTTTCCTGGTGAAGGTTGCATAGTTCGCACCCGTCGCCCTAAAATAGACCTGTGGTGACGTCACGCCGCAATAAAGGAACACAAATCGACGGCTCCCCGTAACGACGCGGATGGCCGCCCAGTGACGTCACAGCGCGTGCTGCCTAGCGATGCTCACTAACAACACCTGACAGCTCGATCTCCCTCAGGAGAAAACGCGCATTTTAATCGTCTAGTCGGTACACCTTGAATTAGTATTCTCCCTCATCCGTATGGAAATAGTTTTAAAATCTTAAGTTCGTTTCGCTCAAACGATTACATTCGTGTAGTTATTAGAGTTTTACAGAAACCTGAAATGGAATCTCACTTCAAATTCGCTGGTGTGACGGTCGAAGTTTGCATTGAGAATGCTACCCCTGCCCAACAATGAGAGTACCAGCTTTGGCTGTACAAGGCCGATAATCGGTGACCGATTTTTTGTAGGAGAAAAAACTTGCTGATTGCCATAGTGCAACACATAGGTCCGTCCGACAAAAGTCTGTCAGTAATATGAAAAAAATATCGATGTTTAATCGGTCCGATTATCGGTCTTACAAATAGTCTGTCGTGTGTTACGGTCGCGCTTTTCGCGATTGAAGCCAGTGCTGTTGCATGTGTGTGTTCGCGGTCTATTCAGGACGCGTATGTGCTGTGCTACCTATGTAGCCTTGGTGCGTATCTAAGATTTTGTGATTGCGATTGCTATTTTGTATGGCTTTATTGTGATTCCCTTGCCATTTGAGTGGTTTTAATGAGCCAAATTTTCACAATAAAATGTTTTTATTGCTCAAGGTTCTAATACGACTGTAAGTATCGTTTAATTCCTATTTCAGAGCCCTAACTTTAACCTTCAGGAAAACTCAGAAGGTCCGATAATGTATAAAATCAGTGTGATTTTTTAAATGTTTTATTTTGTGTCTTAACTTAAGCACGAATTAAATAGGTACTTTACGATGTGTTTGGACATACGGAATAGACCTCCTGGGCCCGGGCCGCACCCCGTATCATGACTAGTACGCGGCGACTGTCGCTCTAAATTTACATCACGATAGCTCGCTAAACTACTGGAAGATATGGCCTGCTTTGCCTCAGTCGATACCTACCATACAAACTATTCGAAATATACTTATGAAAACTGTAATTAGAAGCCTTTTCGCAACACTTAGAGACAGAGTAGCATTTAACGGCTTGACGTCACACCTTCTTTGATGTGTTAATTCCCAGCGCGGTTCCAGAACAAAGCGGCCATTGTGGCGTCTCTGGCCGCTGTGGCTTATTGATGTTATGGCACATACGACCTTGTCGCCGAAGAGGTAACGCTGAAGTGGCTTTTATAAGTACAACAGTCGTTTGTTTTCATAAACTAATACGGGTAATACACTGGCCAAATGACAGGATGAGAGATAATATCTATCGCTGGCTGGTTGGTTTCTGATTGTACCATTGAATTGTAATGTAAACTTAGTTAATATCGATTTAGACTTATTATTATTATATTGTGTATCACTCTCATATCTTTATAACTATAGCAAGTTGCACAGCCCAAACTTCCTAAATTCTCTGTTATCGCATTCTCTACCAGTTTGACTGGCCTCCAGGCATCAAGTCCGCCAATTGTACTTTTTTTCTTAATTTTGTGCATCCTACTTCCTACTAATATTATAAAGGTGAAAGTTTGTATGTCTGGATGTGCTGTGTAACTCTTTCACGTAAAAACTACTGAACGGATTTAAATGAAACTTTACAATAATGTTGCTTATACATCTGAATAACACATAGGCTACAATTTATAAAGATATTGTGTAAATTGTTGAAAATATCAAGTAAAATATGAAAATGTACGCGGCATCACGTGGTATGGCATGACAGTTGATGACAAAGACAGACGGCTGCTGTCATTAGCGTAACTATGGGTGCGTTCGGAATTAATACAAAATCGAAAATAGCGCGTATTTAGAAAGATATTGCTTTTAGTTTCTCAACTTAAGTGCACGCGGACGAAGTCGCGGGCGGCCGCTAGTAAAGAATAAATAAATAAACTCCTTTGTCTGGTCAAAGATGAACCGTAATGTAGCAATTGTGAATTGGCCTTCGTTGTTTTGGTCTAAGGTGAAACCAACTTCCAATGTGTTCCGATACAGCTTTGACCGCTTAATCTCCTCGATTGCTTCGGACTACGGGAAGATATTCACTCTTTTGTCCTATCATGGGTCACAAATTAAAAGCTTTCTTCAGGCGACCACACAATAAGAGGACACTGAAGTACCTACCTGAAATACAGGAACTTCCGCTGTCTACTAATTAATTAAGCCGACTACTAATCCTAACCCGACACGGTGAAGTCTCTCGAGGAATAATCTAAAATATTGCACAGGGAAACTTAAACAGGGAAACGTGTTCGGAATCGGGAAATGTAATTAACGTCGCAATGACTTGTTGATTGATGGTTATATGCCGACTAATATTGACTGATGTAGAACGCGGCTATTCACGTGCTTAAAACACAAGTTTTGTCGGATTTCATTGTCAAATGCAGTGTTAGGCTAGCTCTCCGGTGATGGAAAACACCGTTAAAAACCTTTATTACCCTGGTTAGGCGGTAGGCTCGCTCTTTACCATGAGTTTAAATAAATCACTGCGAAGTGTGGGCTTCTAAATGTTCCGTTCACAATGACGGCAACAGTCAGTGTGCCTTTGACAACCCACCCTGTTTGTGATATGGTTCTGAGTGCATGTTATGTCAACAAACAGTAGAATTCTGTAAAAGTAACCTGCCCTTAAATGTTTTTATTTTTAGGCAGTATTTATAGTCAATAGTTGGTTTAAGATCGAATAATATGTCCTTTTGTTTTTAATGTTCAAGTAATGCACTTGAAACACGGTTAAAATAAAATAAATAAATGTGATAAAATGTTACAAACGCAGGTTGTAAACAATGTCTAAATGTACTATTTGTAGTCTACTTTTAGGCTATATTTGAGTGCGCCGTAAATAAAATCAGTCGCATCATGATTATAAATGAAGACAAACTCAGGTTGGGCCAATTACAGTGCCTTGAACTTTTCTAATGCGATGTTCGTGACAACATAAATGTTAACTTCTTTATTGTTGCGATTCAAAATAGAAATAACCTGGACATTAGTGATCTATTTACATGAATGAGATGGGTAATACAGGAGATATTGATATAGTCCTTGGTCCACTACTGGACAAAATGAACCAGGTTTTTTTGAAGAAACGATGATTGACTTATTTATATTTTTTAATTAATTTCACTGGTAATATGAGTTGGAGTTATCAATTGAGCTTGTTTAGTCGGCACGGGCACGACATTTCGAGCTATTGTGAATAAACTCATGTTCCTCATTAAATTAGGTTAAGTACCTAATATTTGCGATAAATAGATGATAATTTGATTTTAATGGAATCAACTTCAAAATGGGTCGACTGAAAAAACACCTTTCTTGTAGCTTTAGTGTCTCAATAAAAAGGCAATGCTCTGTTGCCAAGGGGAGTGTTATGACGTCATCGGCGAAATGACCTGTCGCGCCGAAACGGGGTGTGTCAGACTCCCCTGTGAAACATTTCATGATTGTATGAAACATTTCCACGTAAAAAGTTTAACATGAGACTGTGATATTTTGACGTGATGTGGTTGGAACTTATGTGGAAGGGAGGAATTTAATAATAAAATTTTGCATATGACCTACAAAAGTTAACACGTGTACCTATAGGAAATGTTGTACGAATGAGTCAGGACAGGGTTAGCACTAGGGGGATGTAGAACCTCTTGGAAGTGAAAAACATTCAGCGTGGTGGTCTAGCTACCTACCCACTGCTGGCCATCGGGCGTGGTAGCATTGTGGTGGTAATTGCTGCCCGCCTACGAGGGCGCATATGCGTGGTGCCGCACTGCAGCCTCGTTCATGGTGTTTGTGTGCCTAGCCTACTAGCAGCAGGCTAGCCACAGTCTAGTCTTTTAGCAGGGGAAGTCCGATTGTCCTAGGGTTTTAGTCGGTCGTGAGGAGGCCTGGCGCGGAGGTCAGGCCGACCGCTCGGGGCGAAGTGGAGATATTCAAGCGGAATCCCACATCGCCCCTTGCAGAGTGGAGCGTAGATACACCGGGGTTATTTTAGTGGGTATTCCCACCGCAAAGGTGGGCGAGTCCCACACTCCCCCACCGTTCCCCCTAACGGTGGGATAGTGCGTAAAGAGCATTTTTTCCCCGAAAAAAAAAAAAGGGTTTTAGTCGGTACCCCTACATAATATAATGTGAGTAAAAAAAAGGATTAGGAAAAAAGGAAACCCGTAATTAAAAGATATAGCTAGGTATACAGTATACAGAGTCTCTGAAAATGTTAATCAATTCGTATTTAGGCAAAGGGAATAAAAATTCCCAAACTTTATAACCCCGTGAATACCGTTAAATTTCAATGATTCAAATGTTACGAATAATTTTAATGTTTCTCATACCGCATAGTGCTCCTACAAAAATAATCATAAAGAAATGGAAGTTTGATAACCTTTCACCCCAAGAGGTAGGGGCATTAGCTTTTCAATAAGTATTTGTGTGTTGCTAGAATACATGAATTGTCAAATAAAGTAAGAAATTGTGCTAAAGTTCAACAAAACGTTTATTGAACCGTGTGAATCATCGAAAATGGAACCTATTACTGCACTTATAAAAACTCAAATAATGTTCCCCGTCATACGGGGGTTATTCGATTTGGTTCTCTTTTTTCTGGTTGGAGCTCTTTTCGATTTGGTTCTTACTATACTTTCTTGCCAGATTATAACACACCCTGTATGACGAACACGAAACTACTAATTAACGAACATAAGCATAAAGCGATTATCATTCTGAATAAAACTAAGTTTTTCTTAGTTGCTAGTTGGTTTCGTGTTATGAATTATAAACTAAGTGGAGAGACAATGTATAAGTCTTACTATGAGTGGTTTATCTGAATGATATTCTTATCAGCTGCAAAACAAATAGTCTACATTTGCATTGCTTATTTTCTCATGAAAAACAATAAACGATTTTAACAGGAAAATTTTCTCAACAAACCTACTTGCCGACTCGTAAACAGAACGGATTTTACATGTAAGCCTGAAACCATTTAGAACCTTAAGTGAAAATGGTTTCTCCAGCAGGTGATAGCGGCTAAGACATGGTAGTAAACATTTACAATAGCTAAGACCTGGTTTTTACATCAATGTAATCGTTCAATGCAATGTTCGGGTACACATAGATGTAAAAAACCTTGCTTTTCATACAATCACCGTCCTTTACAACCTGTTTACAGAAGGTTTTGCGGGAATCGAATCCGCGGCCCTCTTAACCGTCGGCTTAACCGGCGCTCTTAACCATTGTGCTAAACAGGCTGTCAAAGCTCTCAGTTTAAATGCACCATTTCCCCCCAAGAATTTAGTAAAAGTGCTGCAGAACCTCCGAGGTATGTGTATCTATGACAGATTCTCCAAGTTAAAAAAACAAAGTGCCTAGTAATCTACACAATAGAAGATGGCCTTGTCTCGCCAGGGCTCCACAATTATCATTCATGTCTGTCGGTAATGTTCACGCAATCGACCGAATTTATTTCTTCACTGTGCGTCCTTATCCGTATGTAGGTTAAGAGTCAGGCGGAATAATCAAGTAATTTCTTTGGTATTCTAGTTAACACGTATTGACGTGCGTTATGGGCTCACCTTTAATACCAGACTAACCCATTGTGACAGTTTAATAATGATGTATTCTGTCTGAACAAATGAAGGGTGCACTGTATTCTTTATTTTTGGGCTTATTCTGTTTAGTGGCAACAAAAAATAATGGGATCCAAAAATTTTAGAAGTGGAGTCCTGAATATTTTTCCAGACATTAACGATTGACTGGCTCGTTGGCTGGTAGTGATCTGCATGCTTAGACATCGGTCGTCTGGTGTTCCTGACGGCTTGGCGTTCATATGAGTAAAATAATAGTAAATCTTTTCTCGATGTAAACTATTTAGAAGCTAATGAGGAAATGAGAGAATACACCACATAAGACGTGAGCTCGGCGGTGTTAATCGTGATGCGCTTAAGGCCAGATTAATATGGTCTACAGGGAATTGAACTATCGTTCAAAATGACAAAATAAGCAAAACTATACAGGGTGGCCCAAACGGTGAGGATAAAAAATTTTTTTTGGGTTCCTGGCATATAGGCGTACCCGAAAATACCCCATGTATGTTTGCCGATTTTTTGTAGTTTTCGAGTTATGATTTTTTAAAGTAAATTTGAGAATAATCGATCTGACCTATTAAAAAAATTTTTTTTTCGGAAAGTATGCATTTTTAATTAATTTATTTTTTTGTAACATAGACCTCATTAGTTGTACTTTTATCCATAAAAATACCAGCTTCATGCCATTAATTGAAGGCACAAATTTATTGACCAAAATAAAAAAAACTGGGGTGAATGCGAGTCACAGTAATATTTTCAAACTTAAATTAAAAATTAAAAAAAAAGTTCCATGACTTTTAAGTAATTTCAAAAACTGCTCAAAACCCTTAGCTTCAATTATAATAAAAAAAACTTGGTGCTTAATAGGCCTTTTTTAGCCGAAACTTGCCTTCAAGTAAACAAAGGTGGAATTTTCTAAGTTAATAATTTGTTGTAAAAACACCTTTTGTTAATTGCTAGGGTTAATGTGGGTTGGACATAACATGGTCAATAAACATAAAGTGAATTAATTTAGGATTTCTCATTATTCTAGTATCAGCCCGGTGGCATTTCAACAGCACAAGTCAGTCTTTGTCCCATGAATAGTAGGTTGCAAAACGACATACATTCCGCACTTGTATCCATAACTATCTACTATTAATGGGACGAAGGCTGACTTGTGCTGTTGAAATGACACTGGGCTGATACTAGAATAATAAGTAATCCTAAATTAATTCACTTTATGTTTATTGACCATGTTATGTCCAACCCACATAAACCCTAGCAATTAACAGAAGGTGTTTTTACAACAAATTATTAACTTAGAAAATTCCACCTTTGTTTACTTGAAGGCAAGTTTCGGCTAAAAAAGGCCTATTAAGCACCAAGTTTTTTTTATTATAATTGAAGCTAAGGGTTTTAAGCAGTTTTTGAAATTACTTAAAAGTCATGGAACTTTTTTTTTAATTTTTAATTTAAGTTTGAAAATTTTACCGTGACTCGCATTCACCCCAGTTTTTTTATTTTGGTCAATAAATTTGTACCTTTAATTAATGGCATGAAGCTGGTAATTTTATGGGTAAAAGTACAACTAATGAGGTCTATGTAACAAAAAAATAAATTAATAAAAAATGCATGCTTTCCGAAAAAAAAAAAAAATTTAATAGGTCAGATCGATTATTCTCAAATTTACTTAAAAAAAATCATAACTCGAAAACTACAAAAAATCGGCAAACATACATGGTGTATTTTCGGGTACCCTTATATGTCAGGAACCCAAAAAAAAAATTTTATCCTCACCGTTTGGGCCACCCTGTATATCGTCATCTTCATTCGCACGTGTAACGTCTGCTATTAGGCAAAAGCCTCCACCGGAATTCTGCTACCTCATTACTTCATCGTTCCACTTTGCAGCATCCTTATTTTTCAGCCTTCAAAGCCTTCAGCTTAATTTTAATATCATTAATTTTCATTGCCACCAGGAAGGGCCACACTCTACTCTTCCTGATGATGAGTTCTACGATGCCGTCGAGACCGGCTTCGACAAAATGGAGGAGGAGAGGTGCGCGCGAGTGGCGCCGCCTAGCGAACACACACGAGACCAAGTGGACCTGCCACCGCCGGCTATCGACAACAGACTGACTGCGCACACGTTGTGGCCTGAGGTGAGTCTTTACGCTAATAATTCTGTATATATATCACGAGCCACCAGGATCACGAGATTCTGGTCGCTCTGGTCACGCTGGTCAAGAATTCTTCTTTCGAAGAAGATTAGATGGCTCTCCCAAAAAAAAAAAAAGGTTCCCTGCAGAGATCACCATTGTCCCTGATATACAATATCGGTCGGCGTTCCAGCTACACGGTTGGCAAGAAGCTCCATCTTCGCAGTGTGATCATTTGTGGCAGATGCTTCTAATTTGGGCAGATTTGAATTAGTATCAGCCATTCCGATTAATTCACATCAATTGAGAATTTACTAAATTATACCAGTACTTTTATTTTGTTTACTACAACCCACTATTCGGCGTTCGGCGTTTGCGTTCGGGAAGCTCCGGCATATATTCGCGTCCGAAATACCTCAGTGTCTCAAGACGAAAGTCTTTGACCAGTGTGTGTTGCCAGTAATGACATATGGGAGTGAGACGTGGTCGTTCACTATGGGTCTCATAAGAAGGCTCAAAGTCACCCAGCGAGCAATGGAGAGAGCGATGCTTGGTGTTTCCCTGCTTGATCGAATCAGAAATGATGAGATCCGTAGGAGAACTAAGGCAACCGACATCGCTCGAAGGATTGCATCGTTGAAGTGGCAGTGGGCGGGGCACATAGCGCGGAGAACCGATGGCCGTTGGGGCGGAAAGGTTCTCGAATGGCGACCGCGCACCGGACGACGTTCCCTGGGCAGGCCCTCCACAAGGTGGACCGACGATCTTGTCAAGGTCGCGGGAAGCCGCTGGATGCGGACAGCGCAGGACCGATCGTTGTGGAGATCCTTGGGGGAGGCCTATGCCCAGCAGTGGGCGTCGTTCGGCTGACATGATGAACCCACTATTAAGAGGTTTGGTTTATTATTGCAACATTTTGGCAGATAATCATAAACGTTGCGGCAGATCTCTGTCTTGCAATGGTCACACCTGGCTGTTGGCAATCTACGTGCGACCAATGAAAGTCGAATCGGGCAACAGCTGTCTACTCGGCAGAAACCTGCGACGTCACCTCTGCGGGGAGCCTGGTTGTCTGCCGTGTATTTGCCACTTTTATGACGCGACAACCTGGTTGCCTGTTAGGAAAGTAGTAGAAAGAATCAACTTGCGTATTAAGATTGTACTGAATCTAGATTTGAATTTGTTCACAGATTGACAGGATATCAACAGAACAGATACAGGCCGCTTTCGAAGGTGTCGGGGGAGAGATAGGATGGCAGTTGTTTGCGGAAGAGGGTGACATGAGGATGTACAGAAGGTAATTTTTCACCTATTCCATTTGCAAAGTCCCGTTGACAATTTCTTGACATTATCTACAGCAGTTGGCGTTTCAAGCCAGCTGCGGTTATATGTTTAATATAATAAATAACGAATATACCTTATAGTGTAGTAAACCCCTCTTCAAAACTCATGTATCTCCCCTGTATGTAATATATCCAATACAGTTCGCCAATATACTGGAAGCTTTACCAAAGATCGACATGGAGGCTGTTAAGAGAATACAAAAAAAAGGGTTTGGAATTTCCCTTCAAGCAAACTTTTGCTTGTTTTAGGAGAGACTGCTCTTTAATTACAGTTAGTATTACAATTATTATTAATACAATAACGTCACAAAACTACATCAGTGTCTTCGTGTTTTCTAACGAAGGTCTGGTCTACAGATTTTTCTTACAGTAGGCTCTTCTTGGAGTATCTTTAGCCTAATTGTGTTGTTCCAGAGAGATGGAAGTGGACGGCATGGTGATGGACCCTCTGAAGGCGATGCACAAGGTGCGCGGCGTCTCCGCCAGAGAGATGTGCCACTACTTCTTCAACCCGCGCTACAGATACGAGTGGGAGAGTGAGTATTTATTTTATCTACATGGTAATATGGGTGCTATTCACAAGGGCTGAACGGGGATGTGTATTATACACCCCCCTTGTTGAATCCCCTTGTGAATGGTTGTTAATACAACCAACCAAAAATCCTTATTTTGACCTGCGCTTAAATGAAATCTAAAAGGTCGCTTCAACACATTTACGTTTGATGCGCTCGTCCAATCCTTCGTGTGGTATGTTTCCTCGTATTGTAGCATTGAGTAATGTTCCTGGTGATTGGTTCAGATTGATTTTAAGTTGATATTAATCTGTCTGTTCGGCAACGACAAACTTTTGTTTAGCATTGCCGCGCGAACAGCATCTTATGGGGGGTACAAAATACAGTCGCTATTGCAACCTATTTTCGTAATATTTTTCAACTGACTGTTTAAAAGACTTTTCAGTCGAGACAAGTTTTCATGCCTCAAGCACTAAAATACTAAAAATTAATGGAATAACCCTGAATTACAAACAAAAATACATTATAAAGATTTCCCCGGTCTGTAAGGGTCGCAGTAGCTAAGTGGTTAGAGCAGCTGCCCATTATGCGGAAAATGTGATTCGGTTCCCGTTTGAAATCTAGACCGAATGTTACCTCCCTGGTATTTCTGTCTTCAATTACAGGTACAGCATTTAAAGTGCTAAATAAAGAACATAAATTAATCAAAAATGTTTTGTTCTTAGCTACATTGGAGACGATGACGATAGTGGAAGAGATGTCGTCGGACGCGCTGGTGTTCCACCAGACGTTCAAGCGCATCTGGCCGGCCTCGCAGCGGGACGCGCTGTTCTGGTCGCACGTGCGCGCCGCCAGCGACCACACCTACGCCGTCACCAACCACTCCACCACCGACGCACACTACCCGGTCAGTCTCTCTCTCTCTCTCTCTCTCTCTCTCTCGCACGTGCGCGCCGCCAGCGACCACACCTACGCCGTCACCAACCACTCCACCACCGACGCACACTACCCGGTCAGTCTCTCTCTCTCTCTCTCTCTCTCTCTCTCGCACGTGCGCGCCGCCAGCGACCACACCTACGCCGTCACCAACCACTCCACCACCGACGCACACTACCCGGTCAGTCTCTCTCTCTCTCTCTCTCTCTCTCTCGCACGTGCGCGCCGCCAGCGACCACACCTACGCCGTCACCAACCACTCCACCACCGACGCACACTACCCGGTCAGTCTCTCTCTCTCTCTCTCTCTCTCTCTCTCTCTCTCGCACGTGCGCGCCGCCAGCGACCACACCTACGCCGTCACCAACCACTCCACCACCGACGCACACTACCCGGTCAGTCTCTCTCTCTCTCTCTCTCTCTCTCGCACGTGCGCGCCGCCAGCGACCACACCTACGCCGTCACCAACCACTCCACCACCGACGCACACTACCCGGTCAGTCTCTCTCTCTCTCTCTCTCTCTCTCGCACGTGCGCGCCGCCAGCGACCACACCTACGCCGTCACCAACCACTCCACCACCGACGCACACTACCCGGTCAGTCTCTCTCTCTCTCTCTCTCTCTCTCGCACGTGCGCGCCGCCAGCGACCACACCTACGCCGTCACCAACCACTCCACCACCGACGCACACTACCCGGTCAGTCTCTCTCTCTCTCTCTCTCTCTCTCGCACGTGCGCGCCGCCAGCGACCACACCTACGCCGTCACCAACCACTCCACCACCGACGCACACTACCCGGTCAGTCTCTCTCTCTCTCTCTCTCTCTCTCTCTCTCTCTCTCTCTCTCTCGCACGTGCGCGCCGCCAGCGACCACACCTACGCCGTCACCAACCACTCCACCACCGACGCACACTACCCGGTCAGTCTCTCTCTCTCTCTCTCTCTCTCTCTCCCTCTCTCGCACGTGCGCGCCGCCAGCGACCACACCTACGCCGTCACCAACCACTCCACCACCGACGCACACTACCCGGTCAGTCTCTCTCTCTCTCTCTCTCTCTCTCTCGCACGTGCGCGCCGCCAGCGACCACACCTACGCCGTCACCAACCACTCTACAACTGACGCACACTATCCGGTCAGTCTCTCTCTCTCTCTTTCTCTTACGCACCATATTTTTCTGCTACACACTGACCTCCTCTCCTTTCTCTTACACGCAATCCATTTCTTTCTAACTCTTACGCACCATCTATCTCTCTGCTACACACTGGCTTCCTCTTTCTCTTTCTCTTACACGCTATCTATTCCTTACTAACTCTTAAACACCATATATATCTCTCTTTCTCTTATGCACCATCTCTCTCTCTCTCTCTGCTACACACCGACCTCCTCTGTCTCTTTATTTTACGCGCTATCTATCTCTCTGTAACTTTTACACACCATATATCTCTCGTTCTCTATCTCTCATACGCCATCTATTACTCCACCTCTCTGAGAAGGGCGAAATGACGCTTCGTACAGGCTGATAAGCCTGACGACCGTAGAGATGCCGCTACGAACAAGAAGTTTTAAAGAAGCAATGCCTCTGAAATATAGTGGCTCTGTGAATTTGGGAGCATTCCAACAGCCATCAATGACCATTTCTTTTGAAAAACGACGTTGTATATAAACTAAAGCAGGTGCCGGTAGCGGCGACCGAGATTAGTATAACTAATTCTGGTTCATGTTTTAGATAATTTTAAATCTATTTATATCAAAAAAACAGGCATTCACAGAGTTATTTTTAGTAAGTATCTGTTATTTTAGTAGCTGATTTTAGTAAATTAGGTACTACCATGTTTCTTTATTTTTTATTTATCATTTACCTGGAATCGTTTAAGTCTTACCAAAGAGAGCATTCCCCACGTTTTTATCACCTGTTCCATACTAATATCCCAAAGCCAAGTAACCAATTAGAATATTTGTTCATCTACAGGCAAACACAGGCGCGTGCATCCGTCTGTTCGTGACGGTGTGCCTGGCCTGCCGCAGCTCGCACCCGCCCGGCGAGACGCCCACCAGGGACAACGTCACCACCAGTATCGCATACTGCAGCACAGGTGAACATACAGACAACATAACATACCACCACGACCTTATCCCAAGCGGATTAAAGTCGTAGCTTACTAGGCAAGCACGCCTCCGACTTAGCAATTATCTTGGCATTCAAATTTAAACCTTAAGTTGGGAGTGGTACAATATATTTTGCAATATATGATAAAGCTAACGCCGAGCTGGCAGCGCGCTCGACGCTACTATACCAATCAACTCGCTGCTCGCGTCCCTACAACTTAAGGTTCAAATTCGAATGGCAAGATGATTGCTGGGTCGGAGCCATGCAGCCGTGGTTGCAAAGTGCGCTACGAGCTTTAGTCAGAGGCACACTAATTGTTGCCATCATGTACAACGGAACATTCAGAAGCCCACATTTCGCCGAAGAATTTCAAACCCAATGTGGTAAGGGGGTGAAGCTACCGCCGGTATCCGGGTTGCTTGGGTTTTTTTGTACACTGAATACAGTAGGAGGAACGGCCAGTCTAAAAGTCGTCAGTCTTGCCTACTACACCACAGGTAGCGCGTACGATCCTCGCATAGTACGAACATTGTGCATGAACATGTCTTGGCCTGGGTGTTTCCTATGTAATATATGAATAAATATGTATTTTAAAAAAAACTATTTAAGTATTTTTAATCGTTGACTCGTTGAGTATCCCATGATACACCTTTAATTAGCTCTGGGGCTAGACGGCGCTGGAATAATATCATAGAATATCAGTGATATTTATTCCTTTTACCTATTCAGCATCAATAGCACCACGACGTTTAGTATTTTTACTGATAGACATATCATAAAAAAGTGCTCTTAGCGACAGTAGTCTTGTCACACTGCTGCCTGAATCGAGAGTCGTTGTTGCGAAGCATTTTCATTTTTTTCCCGCATATTTTCTTTATTAGTCAACCCTCGCCGAGAAACTGAATTAAATCCCTAGCCTATATTTGTAGCTAATACCAACCCCCTGTTTCCAGTAAATCCTGGTGGCTGGGCCCCAGCCGGCGTCCTCCGCGCGGTCTACAAGCGCGAATACCCAAAGTTCCTGAAACGATTCACAAACTACGTGGTTGAACAATGCAAGGATAAGCCGCTGGCTATGTAGCGGTAAACGCGCCGACTGGCCGCCAGCCCTCTAGACAGGTCTACACAGTTCATTGAAAATACCGACTGTGGTCCTCGCAACCGGATTAGCACTTGGTCCTTCATAACAGGATTACCAGAAAAGATACTTGCAGATTATCTCAAACGGAGTATTAGCCATATTTACGGCTCATTCCTTTGTATTCTACCAGAGGTTTTAAGTCAGCCTCGGACAACATGTCTGTATGGCGCACGTATAATCTTGTGTAAAATTTTCCTTCTTTAGATCGCAGTATAATGGCTTTTCTAAAATGCTTATGCTACTCCATATTTTGATGAAGTTCAATTTTATTAGGTCGACGAAGCTTTGCCCTTTCAATTCCTTTGGTTTGCTTGGAATTAAGGTCTATGCAATCAATTGCAATCCAATAGCTAATGTTTCGAAGCCGATTTATTTAATTATTATTCACTTGCTGAGAAAACCATGTATAATGATGCAAGTTATGCCATTTCTTGAAATAAAGTTAACACTATTTTGGCAAGTATTGTCTGAATTTGTACAGTAACTTTTGAGGTTTGTAATAGTAAAAATATACTGTACTGTAGTATCTTAAAAGATAAACGGTGTTAAAATCTTCTCCAAATATGGGATGTTGTAATTTTATTCTGAACTGTACAGAAAGTATAAATACTATGTATAAATGTAGCCCTAAAGAATGTACCTTATTTTCTACACGAGTCGGCTAAAAGGTATTTAATATAGCAGATTTTGATAAAGGCCAGATTATTTATTTCATTTTGATTTAGCACAATATTACAATACCTTTTGCCACTAGTATTTCTATGGTGGTCGAGTGTTCATAGCGAGATATGTCGTTATACTAATTGTAACAATATGAGCATGTATTCTGTAGAATTTAATTTGAGTTTCTTTTTTATTGTATTATTATAACTGTCACATGGAGGACTTATAAAATGGGTGCTTAATGCAAAATGTGTGTAGTATGTGAGTAAATATGCGGCTATGTATAAAGTGGGTAGCGGGGCGAAAGCGAGTAACACATTCACCAATCGCATTGCTTTATTTTCGTAGCGCGATCTTATTGGTCAGTATTTTCTCAGTTACCGCTCCTACCGGCCTACCCCGCTCTGCTATGGTGGTAAACCAGCTCTTGGGTAGAATAAATAAAAAAGACCACAATGTTAGTTAACTGCACTGTCATCGTCACGTCCTAAGATTATTTTGGTATCGGACTTTACAAATTTTCTATCGATTTGAAATTAGCTATCTTTGTAATGTAATTGTAATTTTATTTCAATAAATATTAAGATACTTCGAGACTTCTTAAAATACCACGATTGGAACTATAAGAGTGTTGCAAGGAGTATTTATTGTGGTTGCAGTGCACGTTAGTGATGCGCACTACAATACTCTGCGTACTATCTTTACTATTTGTGTTGGGTGAGCCATGTGGCTGAATGAGCCATCACATTGAGCGACAAGTAGGGTAACGATGTGTTCAGTTAGATAATATTGGCGTTATAATCTTCTTTTACAGGGCTGCCAAAATGGGCGTCACTAAATGTAGTTAGTTGGTTGACATACAGCAATTTTAATTCTTTCAACATTTTAAAAACACAAATATTTCGGGTAAAACAATTTAAATATATCCGACTACCTCTATTAGAGAAGATATGAATACCTACAATAAAATGATTTTAAAAAAGGGGATTTCATTTTGTACCGTTGTAGGACGCGATGATGGAAATAAGCGAATGATATCGCTAAAATTAATACTGTTTATTAAAGTGGTTTTCGAACATGTAAGGAATAAAAGGTTCCGTTTGTGGGACTTATTTTAATGCATGACATGTATTGGCTGAAGCGAGCGATATCCTTATTGTGTATTATTTTGTTAAAGTTGTATTGTTTTGGACTATTTTGCACCGAATCACTGCTCTATGTTAATAAAACTTTTCAGTTGAAATTAACTGGTTGAGCAAAAACTGCTGATATGGAAAATACTTATTTTGACATAAGTACATCGATCTTCCTTAATTTTTCCAAATGTTATTCTGTAAATCAGTGCAAACCCTGATTAACACTATATTATTATTAACACGATAAGTAAATAGGTGAAGTAAAATTAGTACTTACACAGTACGGTATTATGTTTTTGATATATCCACATATTTTTGTTATTTTATTCGTAGTACGATGTGATGATTATTTTATTTCCATTCCAACTTTACTGATCTTAATAATATGAATATCACTTTATTTTATTTTCTACAAGCTGTACCTAATGTGTAAAATTGTACAGGTCTCAAATTAATGTAGTTTATTTCAAAATATTACAGTGAATTATAAATATTACAAATTGCATTTATAGTAACGCAATGTTGGAATTGTAATAAGTTATATAACGTGAAATATGTTTTTTAATTATTGTTTATAATAAAATGTTTTATGATGAACAATTTGGCTGTGATTTAATACCACTTCCAAGAAAACACTCAACATTTTGTTTATTTCTTTATTTATTTACAACACTTAACAACTTCATTCAATTCAATTATGTACTTTGAACATAGACATTCATTTAAAACCAATTATTCCACGATATATTATTGCTTAAGTAGTACGTAACATTGACCTAAAATTTGTTTAGTAACATAACATAATGTTAACGTAAATAAAATGTGTCATTTATTTTAAAATAAAAACGTTTCGTTATTTATTCTATTCATTTATTGAAAAATACTTCATTTTAATCAAATGAATAATAATTAATTTGATGTTGTTATCAGATCGAAGATCACTTATTTATTAAAATGACAACTGAACTTAAGCAATAATTGTCGCTATTATTTTTATCTAGAATACTTGAAGTGTAAGATATTCATCGCTTCAAATTCACATTTTAAAATTTCATAAACTTTACTTCTCAGAAAATATTTTTCTTCACGAACGTGATGAAGCAATTAGACGAATTAACATACACGTACAAATGAACAGGTTACTGTTTAAATTTAAAGCGACGAATTTAAGCATATTTTTCTTCGCCTGGAAGATTATAATATTAAATGTAACATTGGTACATCAACGCCTCCGTATATAAAATTCACAACAATGTAATTTCATCTCCACAGTAATTATGGGGACCAGCCCCCGTAATCTTATAGATAACATGTCATCTCGACTGTCTTAAAACCATATTATAAAGTTAAAACATTCAATTATGTTGGGTAACGCTGAAATCACACGCAACGTCGACAATACTGCTCTATAACATTATTTTTATAATAAATCAAATTCATTTCGAGAAAAAGAATTCAAAAACCAACATCGATTAACTGTATTTATACCTAAATCAATTGAGCTAACTATCAAAATAATTTAACTAATTAGAACGATACTTTGTTAGTTGCCGTAAAATTACGTTTTGGTAGACTTCATACTCGTTACTAAATATGAGATTGAACACTGTCACCTACATTCAATAAATCGAAGTAGCAAAATTGACTACTACAAATACAAGTTTATTATTTAAATATTCATAATAAGTGATAGTCCCGATTGCTGAAGAATGTATGTATAATTAATTTTAGACCGTTACATATTGACATTGAGCACGAGGAAGCGTAATCTTACATCAATTTGATTAATTTATTTTCATTAATATATTAACTACACAGTAAAAGATACTTAACATACCAGCGTCATATAGACGAATATATTTTAGTAATAACCTACAGTTAAAATACGTTAGACCTTATTCGAATATAATAAATTATTCTAAGAAATATTCAGGTGAATCAATATATTTTATTCATAATAAATAACATTTATTAAATTGTTAAGTATAAAATATCTAAACCACGTTTTCATCAGGAATGAAAAAAACACGTTGAAGATAAAATCATCCATAGGTTTAGAAATTATATCAAAATCTTTTTGAATTTTGATATGAATACCGAGATAGAAGGCTTAGGTACGTTACAAAAAGTTTAGTATAAAAATAGGAATTCTTTGAAAGCTCAAGTGTATAATGGACCAATCTTTTTAATTTTTATAATAATAGAAGATTTTGGCAAAACATATTATTGGCGCGAGACACCATACTTAGGTTCTGAGAAATGTATGAACAGAGGGCACAAGCTGAACGTGTATGCCATTCAATTGTTCAATGCTTTGCAGTAAAGTAAGGGCTTGCGGTACATAGAAGCAGCTTACCAGCACTAACTTGTTATATAAATATCTAAGTTTACCACATATTCACTAAAGATCTATTATGTCGCTTGAAAGGATAATGTCCACAGAATTATGGGTAGTTCTTTGGATTGCAGTTTTATTTATATGCAAAAGTAAAGTAAATTATAAATTCCACTGTTATTTCTGCTTTGTCTGTAGTCTGTAGTGCTAGTTTGTTCAGATGGTACTTGCGAATTCATTATAATTTCTCTCACATAAGCTTCTTGAATGGAGCTTACACCACAGAGCACAGATTCTGTCATGGTTAGCAGTAAAAACTGATGTCTATTTGAAGCGTCTTACTGATAAACAATTGCCAAAATCAATATGGCACTTTTATCACGGATTACGTAAATACATTAGGTAGTACCTACACAACGAACTAAAATACCTACCAGTGTAAATGGCAACTATAATACGTCATCAAAAGATACAGGATTACGCCAACAATTGTCTACAATCAGTTGATAAAAATCTAAGTTTCCGATACAGTAAATATTTGATCGATATACCTACTCATAAATACCACTACGTCAAAAAGTAGATATCAACAGTTACAATTTCAATGATATCTACGCTAACACGGATATAATTATAAAATAAGCGTATTTTCGGACTCATCCGTTAGGCATTATCCGTGCCAAGGTCCGTTTCAGACTTTACGTTGCCATCCAAATGCTAGTCACTCAAACCTTCAACTTCCTTACCCCCTAGCCGCGACCTCAGCTGATCAGCGCGCAGCGCCGACTGGGCGCAAGAATCGGTACATCAACATTCAACATCCTACATGCCATTCATTAGAAAACTTGGCAATGGTACTCTCTTAGGCTGGTTTCAAACTAGTCGCAATGAGTCGCGTTGCTGCACTGAATTATGACCGTACGACTAATTTGAATTCCGCTTGCGTTGCAGCCTCAATTAATGTTCGAATCTGTATCTGCATTGAGAAGGCAGGCATTTGTCTATATTATCGAAGTAGTCATAACCCGTAATAACATAATATTTGCCCTTTTCAAGTTTACTTTATTTTTTTCATCAAACATTAATTTGGGCTGCTAGACAATATCATGACCGACAAGCTACGTCTTTTACACGTTATGCCGTAATGTGATCCTAAGAAAGGAAACTCTTAGATCGAGTAGACCTTCACGTAACACCCTCTATCCTACCTATCATTAGACAAGCCATAATCTTAAACCCTTTAACAGAGAGAAATCACTTCCATTATAACTAACAACAATAAAGTGATTAATGAACTTCTTATGCAACTTCTGTACCCTTCTAACATTACACATCATTGCCAGCAGTTCAGTGGTACTGCAATGAAAAGTCTGAAGTGTCATTCAGCTAGCAAGGTCCTCCGTTCCATCACGTTTAGAACTACGTCTTCAAGACGAACTCCTACTGAACAAATCACATTTACACCCGTAATAGTTCTGCCGCTTACCTCGAGGAATGCTGCCATATCTTAGAGCGATTCAGTTTAGACGATTATAAGCTTACCAGAAATCTTCGCTGGTCAACAACATTATCACCGTTATTTATCTTCATAGACCGAAAGTAATGGGTGTAGTGCAGATAGACTACTTAAACTTTAAATGTTCTGGTTTCAAGTCCTGGGACAAAGTTGTATATAACTCACAACAGGCTAAGGAAATCTAAATAAGGTCTCTCGTCACGCTGATCTTAAAAAGCCCCAAAGGTCCCTAAAAACCCATGCCACAGTTCTGAAATGTAATAGGTACCCCCAGAGCGCAGTAACTATGCAGTTCATACCTATCTCTCTGATTATCTAATTTCGGCTGAAGTCCGATGTATTATCGATTGATGACATTTGTTCTTTCATTTTAATTTTGATGCATAGAAAGCTGGCAACAGCCCGGCTTCTTAGACAAGCAGATATCTTGGGCGTTGTTAGCGGCGGATCACGATACTGCTCTATAAGATAGATGACGATCTATGAATGGATTAAACACTTCAAGCGCGTTCTAGCGCACGGTTTTCATAGATTTTATACTACCCAAATATTGCTCTGGCCTAGGGGTTTTTTCTGAAGCATTGGGATTGGTGTTTTTTTCTCAGAAACTGTGAAGAATATTGGCATATTAGGGCTTGGCGCGTGTTAATGACCATGCGTTCGCGAGCACTGTGACTCCAGTGATTTTTATGGGTCTTTAGGCTTTTCGCACCGCAAGAGATTCGAACCGCGGTGCGAATCGCCTAAGACCCCCTTTTGAATGGGTCCGTTCGCACCGCGGTGCGAATAGCCTAAAATAATTTTTGAATTTTCAAAAGACACCTTGAGCGATTCATACCGCTGTAACTACTGCGGTGCGAACGGACCCATTCAAAAGGAGGCCTTAGGCGATTCGCACCGCGGTTCGAATCTCTTGCGGTGCGAAAAGCCTAATGACCCCTATAGAGTGATAGATCTTCAAAATCTAAAAACAGCTCATAACAACATCGTAAACTGCATCGCTCAAGGCAGGCTGAAGCGCACCCGCGCGGCCCTCAGCGGCTACTCCTCCAGCGGCGCGGGCGGGCCGGGCGGCGCAGGGGGCGCGGGCGGGGGCAGGGCGAGGGCGCGTTGCGCGCGGAGTACTTCGGCGATGGTGGTGACGCCCGCCTCGTCCAGTTCGCGCCAACGCGCGTGGTTGCCGCGCGCGTGCGATACCAGCTCTGGCATGTCGATGAAGGCTGGGGGAGCAAATTGTAAGTAAGTAAATATTCTTTATATACTATCTGCTGCTACCAATGTCACATTCTGTGTCATGCAAACCTTTCCTAAAGTGAGACAGGAAGTGCTGGTACCGTTAGTGGCCATTTTTTGATTAGGAATTCTATGATTTTTCCATTAATTGATAGGAATGGAGGTGCCCGTGGCGCAGTTGTGACAATGATCGGCGACGATTGCTGTTGTAAAGCAACACACGCCGGGTCGGAAATGAGATGGGTGACCACCCCCACTGAAATTTAGTGATGTGTATTTCGGGCATGTGCGTGCTTCGGAAAGGTTGACGTCGCTAGATGTCAGTCGTTAAGCCTAGTCAGAGGCCTTAGGGCGGCTTGATAAGATCTGACATTAAGGTTGCTCACTAACCTTACACCCCTCCAACAATCCGCACTGAGCCCGCGTGTTGGAGTATGGCTCATTCCACCTCATAGTTGAGGTGCCCAGCAGTGGGACGAATAGGCCGTTTATGTTATGTAAGATGACATAGAGCGTCTCGTGGTACAGGAGAAAATGGAAGGCACCAGGCCACCTGGTAGATCGCCGATGAGGTGGACACATCAGATCAAGGCCGCAACGCAGTGCGCAGTTCACGAATGCACCCGGCAAGCTGCAGTCCGCGAAGAATGGCGCCGTATAACTAAGTTAATCACTAATCATGATACATAATGATGACCACGACCCTCTGGCAAGAGTGTAGCGACTAAGAAAAAGAGAATGTAAGATGTGCTGTAGTGGCCTGGAGCGAGGGATAGAGGAGAATGGTGAGGAACAGAAGGGGTCTTTACTGAGGAGTGGTTGAATGTGGGTGGGCTGAAATGATGATGATGATAAAAAGGGGTACCGCCGTTTATGGTCATTATCTGAGTTTTTTTTTTTTCATTAATCAATAGGAATGATGATATTATGCCTATTTTACTTCTATCTATTTCAGCCCAAAAAAAGTACTCAAAAGGTTCCTACTTGACTTCACCTTAGCAGTTACTGAATAGGTTGACACCAGAAACGATTCCTACCAATGTTATTGGGTTTTGTGTCACTTGCAGTGTTATTCTTCCAATCGAAGTCCAGCCGTGGTATCCCAACGATTAAGAAAGATAAAATAATCAGAGACGAGCAGGGCTGGAAAAATGTTTCTTATCCTAGTAAAGTAATACCGACCTGCCCAAGCCTCCATCATGTCGATGATGATGTAGTCGATGAAGCCGATCTGCGAGCGCGGGATGGAGCAGGTGGCGCGGTCGAACATCGGCATCACTACCGGCAGGTCCTTCGCCTTCTCCTCGTCCGTCTGCAGGAAGTACTCCTCCGCGATCCTGGGGAATTGTTACAGAATTACGTCAAATAACAGTTGCTTGCGTCTACATGAATTCGAGCATTTTGCAACGAATATTCTGACCCCCTTATTCATAAAAACTTAAACAGCGTTTCAACAAGACGTTCACTTTTGTAGCTATCGCTTTAATTCTTGTCGCTGCCGCTATTTGCGAGTCAGTGACAATCGCCTAATCTGATCTTTACCGTTGCGTTCGTTTTTGAATGAGGAGGTGAGTGTTTTGTACGGGTTTTTGCGATCCAATGCATCCAGAAAGTTTTATTGATTGCAATGCGGATTGGGGTGATATTCGTGTTTTAGAGGCGCCAGAGAGCCTACGTCTTCAGTGACCTACGAGTAGCAGTTTCCCTTGTAAATCTGCGTTAACTTTCTCGATGCGTTTGATAGAGGAAACGCGCACTATTGTGCCTACCTTTATGCTATTCTGCCGAATACCGAATTAAATGGGTAGATACTCGTACTATTGGTTAACGACCGAATATGATAGATTTGGAACGTCTTCCGAAACCTTTGTCAGTTTCCTTCCACTTCCAACATTGGTGTGGCAACTCCATAAGACTAAAATTAGCTTACCTCCTCGCCCATTCGAACGCAAACTTCTGTGGCCTGGAAGCGTTTGACACGTCGGCGCACTTGATCATCATCCTCTTCACTAGTATCACGTTCTCTGGCAATGACAGTGCTGTGGTATCCAACGATAGAGGTTCCTGGAACGTTAACATCAGTTCGATTTGCAAGATTGATTTGCAGCAGGTATTTACTCATCACATTTTAGAGTTAGGGTTTTACAGACTGCATTAGAACTCGCGTGTCGTAAAGGTGTCCATAGGCTAGAAAACTCCAGAAGTGTTATTAAATGTTAACATATGTTATTGAATGTAATCGAACAAAGAAACCTGAATAACAATAGGTTATGCAAAGTAGTGTCGTAATATTTTATGAGATGAGTGGTTTCTGTTTTGTAACTTGCTGCTAGAAGTAGCCCTTAGCTAGTGAGGTTAGAATATAAAGATTTACAGCATCTACAACGGCGGCTGGGCAGATGAGGTAAAGCGACGAATGGCTATAACTAGAACTGCGATGGAGTAGTTGAGGAGAGGAATGGCAACATTAACAAAGCCATAAAAATCAGGCTCGTGCGTTCTCTTGTGTTTCCTATCTTCTTATCTACTGCGTAAGTAGAGACGTGGATAATGCTGTTCTACTCACTTCAGTCTGCATGCCGTCCTCCTTGCTGCCGGTGGACTTGGCGTAGAAGACGTTGACGAACTTGGCGAGGTGCTCGTAGTGCTTCGTCATCTCGGTGGCGAGGATCATGTCGATCACGTTGTGCCGCATCGTCTTGTATGTTTCGCGGTCGAGATTCTTGAATATGTTCACGCGGTCGTCATCTGTAATTCAGAATTACGTGTTCTACACTCATCGATTCCTGGTGTGTGATGGTATCGATAGATGGTAACTTTATTAAACCCTAGTGGTAAAGACTTAACGGACCTTTTATTAAATGAACCCAGGACTACCTACTTGATTCATCCCTGGGGAATCTTTGGGAACTAGTTAAGTACCTAAAGAGTTGTTCATTCTAATTTAACAAATTGATGATTCAGAGTGCTTGTTTTTAGTTTAGAGGAAATAAGATTGTTCTTGTTCATTCTAGTAGCACCACCAAAAGTTCTAGTGAAGTAGCGAGTTGCAGAGGAAAGTGGATGAAGTGCCGAGGTGGTCGGTGACGTGCGCCGTGGCCGAGATGAGGGCTGCTGCAGCCTCTAACAACGGCTCGAACACGCTCTACAGACGGTCCTTCTCTCTAGGAAGAACCCTACAGCCAGGAATAATGCCTAGTGTTAGATAGTAGTTCTTACTGAGGGTGAGTTTGAAGGTAAGCGCGGCATGGTGTGACTCGAGCACACAGGTATCGTTGTAGAGGATGGCGAGCGAGTGGCGCGAGTTGCAGAGGAAGGCGGACGACGTGCCGGGGTGGTCGATGTCGTGGTCCAAACACGCTTTTAAGACGGCTCTTCTCTTCAGGAAGAACGTTACAGCCAGGAATAATGCCTAGTGTTAGATAGTAGTTCTTACTGAGGGTGAGTTTGAAGGTGAGCGCTGCGTGGTGGGACTCGAGCACGCAAGTGTCGTTGTAGAGGATGGCGAGCGAGTGGCGCGAGTTGCAGAGGAAGGCGGAGGACGTGCCGGGGTGGTCGATGTCGTGCGCCGCGGCTGAGATCAGCGCTGCTGCAGCCTCCAGAGGCTCGAACACGCTCTTCAGACGGTCCTTCTCCAGGAAGAACGCGACGGCCTGGAATTAAAAATGTGTTTAGGTACATCAATTTTTTTTTAGCAATGGCAATTCAAACACTGCTGGGCACAAGGCTTACCTCAACTATGAGATCGCGAGCATTCCCTACTCCAACACGCGGACTTAAAGTTGGAGAGTACCTACACCCTCCCACTGAGGTTAAATGTTATAGCCGCCCAGGCTTATCGACTAACAACTACAGACCAACTGCTCAACGTATCTTCCGAAGCACAGAGATGCCCAAAATATACATCAATAAATTTCAGTGGGTAAGTTGAATATGAAAAAAATTAATCACTAAGTTGTAATTTGCACATAAACGAGTATACGGGTTACGAAATATTGCTTTGTTAGAAAGTTTAATTTTTCAAAGAGGAAACACTCATGTTTCTTGTCGGTCTTGTGCGTCAAAACAACAAATCCGCTAATAATGGAGACAAAAATTTATACAAATTTAGTTATTCACTTATTGAATATTAATGATTGTTAAAATTGTATATTGAGCAATAAACATTCATACCTGAAGTACATCAGCTGCATGAGTGGAATTATGGTACGTATTAACAGCGTGGTAGTTGGTCTCGATGACCGTGAGCCAATGCAGCAGCGTTCGCTCGTCGCACTCCAGGGTCGCGCAGATGTCGAAGCGGCCCCCCATCAGCGCCAGGCCCAAGTGCGCCAGGGGTCTGCCTCGAGTCAGCTCCTCCAGCCGGAAGATCTCGAAGTCCCAGCTTAGGGCGGAGTCGAGGAGCTCGCGGAGTTGACCTGATACCTATTATTGAAGGGAGGCTAAGTATATCAAGGATATCTTCAGCTATCAGCTTATCAGTTTATTTAGCACATGGCTAACTGATCACAAACTAAGCAGAGTTTGTGTTCCGAATACCAGAAAAGACATTCGGTATTGGCTTCAGGCGGGAATCGAATCGAATCGTCTTTCACAAGCCGGGCGACTGCTCTTATCATTGAGCTACCGAGACCATTGACAGACCGGCCGAATCTTTCTGGTATATTTTACCCTATGAACCAGGGTGATTTCATTAATGTTGTGTGTTGTGATACCAACAGTATTGTAGTATTAGCCCTGAACTCACAAACGCTAGAAGTGTTCGCTCGCTGCATCACAGAAAATCAACTAAAATCATTTATTTTTCGAGTAAATGACAGATTGGCAATCAATTATTCTGTAATTTGACAGCAACTAATTTTATAAAAAGCCAGAGTTTCGGCCTCAAGAATCGATCAAGTCTCAAGTGGATCTTTTGGACCTAATGATTGAAGTATCTGATTACATTCAAAAGACTGATGTTTCATCGTAATTTGTGGCGTGCTTGTGTGGAAAGATTCGAACCCAAACCATCGGGCTATGCTGGTGCGCCTACTACAACTACGGTGACTACGGCGTAGCAAGCAGCATGATTAATTTATAATATTTTTTTAAAACTTACTTTGTGTTTGATGTTTGTCCTGTTGGTTTGTGAACGGACAACGGTGGAATCATTACTGCTCCGCCGCGATGACAACACGTTTGTAGGTCCTTGCTGGAAAAACCGGGTTTGTATTATTGATCATGCTTATAACAGATCTAGGTAAAAATAACTTCCAAACGCTTTATATTCTTATAATTTCGTACATGATTTACGCAATTCTCTTTTAATCACTATGTTACAGGAATAATTATTTGTTCAAACAATTTATTGAATATTCATAAAATACATAAAAATATTTTTCAAAGTTCACATTTTTAAATTAAAACATGCCATGTTACATACAATACACATAATATTAATACACATAATTATTGTTAGTGATACACAAGAGCAACATTTAATAAATCATAGTTAAAGTATAAAGACAAACATAAGGAAACGTTAGATAATGTTAGGGTGCATTCAAGTTAGTCTCTTAGTTTTTTACTTTAGCTGCGCTGCCGATTCATAAGGCTTAGAACTCCTATGGCGTTTTAAGAGATTATACCCCAGTCACAAGTTGTTCAAGACTAACATTGACCATCGCAATTTAAATTGATGACAATCATTTAAAAACTGAAAGCTTCTAGCCTAACTACACCAGTTAGGCTAGGATTTTCACTGCTTCAAGCAGCTGTTCGATTTTAAACTGCGGTAACCCTTTTTTTTTTTTTTTTTTTGAGTAGGGGAAACGCACTTACGCATACCCGCCAACCGGGGGGTTGGACTGGTTATGTCGGACTCTCCACGGGGAGCATGCTCTACCCAGTGGCTCTACCGACTAAAAACCCTACTATACTAGGATTTTTAATTGTAGTCAGTGAAATGACATTTTCAGTGTGGCAGGTTTTCAGTCCCAAATTAATAGTGATGTGGTAAATCGAGTTTTTATAATTAAAAGTTAGTCGACGATACAGCCTGGCAAAATAGTCGTAGTGAATGATCACGTCTCACTTCCATATTATGTCATTACTGGCAACACACACTGGTCAGACTTTCTTCTTGAGACATAGAGTTATTTCGGTAAACTGTATTTAGTAAATAGGTTTTCAGTTTCAAAATGTTTTGTTTCTGTATTATATTATTTACAGGTAAGAATTTCGTTTATTAACAGTTCATACAACTGGAAAAGTTTGGGAGGATACAACAATAGAATCTTCCAAACAAGCGTTTTCTAAAGGTTTGAGTACAGGCCTAAAGGGCCCAACCGGCTAAGGACGATGCCTTATAATTCACATATAGGCAGTGATGAAGGTTTTGTAGATTCCGGTTTACTTATTTTTGAATCGAAGAAAAATAGTATGGACTATCATGAGGAGATGAATTCAGAGTGTTTTGAGAAATGGCTTAAAAGCATTTTGCCAAAATTAAAGCCAAATGCGGTGCTGGTATTAAATAACGCACCGTACCATTCAAGAAAAGTCGAGTGTATCCCCACTTCAAACTGGCGGAAGGACGATATTGTTCAGTGGTTAAATGAAAAACAAATTAAATATCAACCTACAATGATAAAGGCTCAATTAATCGAAAAAGGAAAATAACAAAAATCTAATTACGAACGCTATGCTATGGAAGAGTTGGCCGCTGAATACGGTGTCACAATCCTGCGTCTACCACCTTATCACTGTGAGCTCAACCCAATAGAGTTAGTTTGGGCTCAAGCAAAGGGGTACGTTGCCAGGAACAATAAAACTTTTAAAATAAAAGAGTTAAAAAATATATTTGAAGAAGGCCTGAAAGAGGTGACGCCTGATAATTGGAGACAGTACATGCACCATGTCATAAAAGTCGAAGACAAAATGTGTCAACTCGACCACATTATAGACCAATATGTGGATTCCTTCGTTATAAATGTAACTGATTCCGATTCCGATTCTGAATATACCGGTTCAGAATCGGAGTCGGAATCAATAGCAACCGTAACGAAAAAAAACGTATACAATTACTTGTATTTTCCTGACGTTCAAGTGTTAATTCCCCTGAACCTCTTTGAACATTTTTTTCCCAGCTATGGTTAGAATTTTTCAGTTAGAAGTTTTAATATGGAGGTAGGGTCTACATTTCTTAAATTGTACTATTTAATTCGTTGTGTACCTATTAAATATTTGCAATTTAAAAAAGGCTATGATACCTAATAAAATAAAGTATGACTAAATGTCTGAGTCTAGTGATTGCCGAACGTCACTATTGTAGCGGGTCACCCTTTTTTGTATCAGTCACTGTTGAAGTTGTCATTTTGCTGACTACAATTATTAATCGTACTATACTCCCTCTCTTCGTCCATAGTGGGGGAATACATCGTATAGCTATAAGCCCTGTGCGCGTTCTCCCGGACGGTGCCCGCCTACACGGCGGGCCGGAAGCGACCCCCCCTTCGAGAGGGGGGGCCAGTAGGGACAGCCGAGGGTGTCGAGCCGTCCCTACCAGGCAGTGGTGGAGGCCTGTGCAATGCCGGCAACGGTACCCCCGTACCGCGCGCCGGCTGGCCTCTACCACGGAGGGGTGCGACACGGCGAGCAGGTGCGCGCCGTCTTCCCCCCCTCCTCGGCCTGCGGAGCTCATCGGCTGCAGGATCTAACTCCCGCAGCCGCTTCCTTAGCGGTCATCACCTCCTCGCAGAAGGTGGCGAACGCTCGCCAAGCCTCTTTGTCTGCCAGCATTGCGATCACAATGCTCGGCAGAGAGAGGTCCTGGCCCACCTTGGCGACTAGCGCCATGCGCTGTGGAGCCCACGTTTGGCACACCGCTAGTGTGTGGTGCGCCGTGTCCTCCACAGCGCCGCACTCATGGCAGAGTGGGGCTGCCTCTCGGCGGATGCGGTGCAAGAATGAGCCAAAGCCCCCATGCCCGGTCATAATTTGCACCATCCTGTATGAGAGGGACCCATGCTGCCTCTCCAGCCACTTGTCAAGCACTGGAGCGAGTGCCTCCACCGTCCGCTGGCCAGACTCCGGAGCTCTTAGGTCCGCCATCCACTGCCGGACCAGGCTTGCCTGAGCCTCCTTGCGGACGGCCTCCCGCTCTTCGGGGCAGAAGCGGTCACCCGCGGCCCTCTTGGCGGCCGTCCAGCGGTACATGGCCGCCAACACGTCCGCCTCTAACTCCCAGGGAGCGTTTCCCGCCAGCGCGCAGGCCGCGGGAAAACCGACGGTGCGATATGCTCGCACGCTCCGCTGTGCTATCGCCCGCTGGGGCGCTTGGAGGAGGCGGACGTTCGTCTTCTTAGACAGGGCCGCCGCCCAGATCGGGGCGCCATAGAGAGCCATGCTCCTCAAAATGCCGGAGTAGAGCCTCCGGCATTTGGACCCCGGGCCGCGGATATTCGGCAACAGCCAGTTAAGGCTGTTTGCCGCTCTCAGCAGCCTGGGTGACAACCCCCGGAAGTGGGGCAGAAATTGCCACCTCGAATCGAGGATCAGACCGAGATACGAGTCACTGGTCATTCTAGAGGGATTCTCGAGAACAGCTATGAAAACGCTTCATCTGTTTCAAATGTAATATTTTGTGATTCAATTGTAGTCAATTTAAATATTGGCTGTTAGCCAAAAGTTTTTGCTTTCACAGCTGTACCAAACAATGGGCTGTGAGGTAGGCTCTCTTGAAGTATTATAGAACGTAGGGTAGAACGAGATTGCTCGGTGAGCTCTTAGCCTAAAATGAGCAACAAGAGGTCAGCGCAACTGTCAAATCGAATGGCTCAAAATCGCGTCTAATCTGAATGCGCCTTCAGTGGTATTCCAAAATAACACAACTATACATGTAGTAAAAAGGCTTTACGTTCTTTTAATGTGAAGGTGGAAGCCAAGAAATCTGCCCAGAAAGTACCTAGTTTGCTCTTTTAATGAAATCAGACATCTATACAACAAATTACGAGTACGCTAACTGATAGGTATTATGAATACTAGTGAACAAGCGTTGCTGGCATTTAAAAAATACAACAGGCAATACGTAATTAAAGATGGCGTTAGCAGATAACTCGACTATAATTGCAAAATAAGATAATAATAAACTTGTCGGCGGCGACTAGGTAACATGATCAATGCCTACCCTACCATTCAACACATTCAGAACTCTATTTTAGCTTTCAATGTGTGACAGTTTCTAATCAGCTTATGTTTAACTTATGTATGTGGGAGCTGGAAAAGAAGACTAGACTTTAAGAAAGTACAGACAAGAGACAGTTCGCGTTGTTCAAGTTCCTACCATATAAAATAGGTTCGTGTTCACTTGCTCCCGCTTTCCGTGGACCAACCGGATCGTGGACAGATAAATATCATGTTAATACACAAATAAATGCTGTAAGGTAAATATTTACAATATTATTAAAGCTCTAATATTATTTATTAGTTAATAAGGTGGGTATCACTCAGGACCCCTTCGTAATCATGATGCAAAATTACTAAAAATGATTCAAAAAACTCTTTCTCTCGACTTGACTGATCTCAATGTCAAGACGAGGGTTGAAATTGAAATATATAAATCTGGTAATATTGCAGCTAAGAGTGAATTTCATTTTGTTTATTAGCACGCAACCCTGAATTTACAATACCGACAGCCAATTCAAACAGAAAATTATTATCCAAATATAATTGAAAAATTTGAAATATAAGATAAAAATAAACATAAAATATACATTTGCATGTCGAAGACCCATTGAATAAGAGTCATAGTCGTTTTAATATCCATTGCAGATCCTTTTGCACATATTATGTTGTCCAACATGAAATTGCGCCCCTGGTTATGAATACCAATAGCACAGCCCTGATAGCACTGTCTTCTTTTCTTTTAACTAATTTATACACTACAAATTATATATTATTTACTTATTTTATTAGCAACACTACCAACCTTTACAGGGTTTAACATACAGTTGGGTTAGATCCCTCTTTAAAAAAACTACTAAAATCCATTGTCTAGCGGTAACATGCGTAATAAAAACAGTTGCTATTTAGTATCACCTTGATGGTGATAGTATGGTTTTAGAGTAGTGTTACAGTATTTTTTAGGTCCTCAATTAATCAACAAAGCCTTCCACATATTCCCCTAAGCGTGATCACAATAAGTGTAAACTCACCGAGAGTAAGGCTCCGATGAGATCGGTTGCGATGGGATCTTCCGCCCGCAGTTTAGGTTCATCGCGCATTTGCGGCGAGTACAGCTCGGATGTTCGCAGCATGTCGACGGCGCGCTCGATGCACGCCACCGTGGAAGGCGGCGCACCTTCCTGCGCGGCTGACAGGAGGGATATCACCTGCACAGTAAACATCTTTAACGACTCAGTCAACCCTACTGCTCTACTTTTTCAGCTCCAGCTTCTCTCAGTCTATTCAGTTTGCTTTAAGACCGGTGAAACACTCCTCTGCTGCAACACTGCCCGTCGAATCTACAAAAGTCTGTCAAGGTTGAGCACGCCTTCAAACTCATGCTGCCCGTTAATTGTCTGAAGAACTAAAAGGGTTAGTTATACTTGTAGGTGCTGCTCAACTTTGATTTGTGTTTGTGGATTCGGCAGTAAAGATCCACACCGTACAGTAATTGTTTCTATCGCAATAATAAACTATTTTTTTTAAAGTTTTATTAAATTTTACTAAAACTATGGAACCTGATTTCTGTAACAAATTCTTTAGCATACAGAAGGAAAGGAAAAACAGAATTTACAAACAAATATTACAACATCTACTAGTAAATCCTAATTTCGAGAAGTTTTTTCTGGAAGGAAGGAAGGCTTTTGCTGGAAATCTAAATTATTCTGAACTGATGATAATAATAAGGATAACAATAAAATCTTCATTGCTGACGTGCAAAAACACGCCCGTAGTCCCGTAGTAATTGACGCACTGATGGTTTCCAATAATTGCTGACTTTTGGCAGGCAACGCTTCAGAGGTTGTTTCACGGTTTCGATGGGTGGCGCCACAACACATTCGACTGATCTGGAAATCTATCGGAGAAAATTATATTCATCAGACTATCTAGTGAAGCGCACCTCCAGCGAGCCGCCGCATACGGAAAGTGCCCAGAGGGTTGTTGAGGTCAGTACCTTGGTGATAGGCGCCTCAAGTGGCAGACCATGTAGTATGGCTAGCGAGGTCCGCCAGCGAGGTCCGTCGCAGCTTGTCGAAGTCGACGGAGCGCACGTTCAGCGAGCTGCGTTGGATGGAGAGTACATAGAGGGATGTTGAGGTAATTAACTTTGAGATGGGCGCCTCAAGCGGCAGCCCCTGTAGCCTCGCCAGTGAGGTCCGTTGCAGCTTGACGAAGTCGACGAAGTGCATGTCCAAAGCGCCACGTATGGAGACGCTAGGGAAAGAGTTGTATGGACACCATTGGAGAGTACATAGAGGGCTGTTGAGGTCATTACCTTGGTGATAGGCGCCTCAAGCGGCAGACCCTGTAGCTTGGCCAGCGAGGTCCGCCGCAGTCCGTCGGAGGCCACGGAGCGCACGTCCAGCGAGCCGCGGCGTATGGAGTGAAGGGAACCGCGCGCGCGCTCGCCATCTGTCACGTTTGATGGCTCGCACACCAGCACCACATGCGATACGTTTCTGCAAGATATTGAATATAATAATCAAGAAACGGGATCGATCAAATCCATGCACAAAAATAACAACCTTAACCCTGTAGCATACATACGATTACAGTTTTGTCCTCATGAGAAATGTGTAGATAGAGCTAGTATGCACGGTGGTATTTTTGACTCTCTGATAGGGAGAGCTAGCAGTAACAGTGATAACGCGAAACGTGATCTCATACGATGAGCCTGATATGAAAGAGTTGGTTTAACCGAATAAAGATATATTTGGTAGCTTTGACCAAAAACCAATAAACAGTCAGCTCGCTACCTGCCGTTCTAACCTATGTTCAACAGACGTTTGATGGTAGCGAATGATGATGATTAACGCAAGAGTTGTCACCTGGTCATGGCGACGGTGGCGCCGCGACATGGCAGCAGGATGGGTTCGGGCGCGTTACGACGACGCAGCGTCACCGGCGCCTCCCAGTCACGCGCGCCGCTCGCCGCCAGCCGCAGGGCTTCACCCCCCACCGCCTCTGTCAACGGTCGAGGTCCTTCTTCTACTCGCCATCCCAGCACGCGGCACCATGATTTGTTAGTTAGCTGTAAATAGTTTATAATTAAAACAGCTGTTATTCTGAAGTAGTTAATCGGCTGACACGTCACGTAACCTCTTTGAACCATAAAGCCATCTTAAGGAGGCCACAGGTCAAGTATCCTCTTCTACAAGCGTACACCTAACATCTAAATGAATAAATGCGTAAATTGATTTTTATTCTTCTTCTTATCGTGTTGATGGATACTTCATATTCCTCGTGACCAACTGCACGGACACGTTGGGTCCTCAGTCTATGCATGTTGGTCATGTCATGTCGTCGCCCCTCCGGGAGATTCTCAGCAAGCGCATGAACTGGACGATTGGTAGCCTCTACCGCAATAAACCGACCCGGCTTATAGTGGGTTGACAGATAAAGGGCAAACTGTTTTGTTTGTTATGATAAGACATGAACTATCGAAAAAATACGGATAAGGCAGTCTGGCTCGCACCACCGCCATGTTGAGGTAGCTGCGCCGACCAGGACTTAAAGGCCGAACATAATACGGCTACATACCAGTATCCTTTGCTGGTCGTCGGTGACAGCGACCAGGTCTCGGCAGCGGTCGGCAGCTGCCGCGAGGGCCGAGACGGCAGCCAACTGCGCCCGCGCGGTTGTTGCTGCTGCGCGCGCTTGAAGCACTTCTGCGCACCACGCTATCGAAGATACTGTCTCCACCATTACCTGGGAAAAACAATCGATATTTTATGTTATTCGATTCGACTGGCCCGTTGGTGATAGTGGAAAAAGCTCTTCATATACTAAAGGAACGTAATGTTTTTGGGTATGCATAATCCAAAGTTTAATTTTATAACCGTATCCAACGACGGTAAAAGTGCTATAAACATTCAAGTTTTTACTCAAAGTATATATTGAACTATTTTAAGATACCTACGCTTGCCTTACCTGGGAATTACATTATTACTAATCGTTAAAAAACCTCTAAATTGCTTAAATTAACTTACTCAAAAAGTTACAACAATTTCTTTTATTGTGTTTGACGCTCCTATAGCAAGGTTTTACTATGAAAATAAATTTTTACCAAGCTAAGAATTTAATAATTAACGTATGAAATAAACAATAACGACGCATATAATGAGACCCTTTATAAGTCTTTCTACCTCCCTATGGCCCCGGAGAGTTGTTTTATAAATAAAACAACACAAAGAGAGTATCATTGATGTGTCTAACGTCAAGACAATGTGACCGATCCAAAGACATCATATCAACATTCGCCAACAAAAGCTCGTGACGCATTCGAGGTATAAAAGCCCCAGGCTAAAGTTTGAATGGCGCCCGCTCAAGTTACGAGGGAAACGTGTATATACAGGGTATGAAATATATTCAGATGATGTTAAAATGTAGCGAAATGGAAGAATGAATGACAGAGAATCGATAAAGGGTAGAATTTCAGATATTAAATTACTATTTCAATAAAGTAAATCAACCATGGTAGGGCTTTGTGTAAAGTTGAAGTAGGTAGGTACTTTTAATCAGGAGGTACTTTGTTTACTAAATGGAAAAAAAAAACTTTGACGACTCATTTAGTGGAAACGAGAGGTAAATGTGGATGAAACTAAATTTTGTGCTGCAGTATCACGGATTTGAGAACTACATTTTGACATCTGCCAGTGTCATTGGAAATTGTACTTCAATCCAATAGATTTGAGTCTGAACGAATACTTAAACCCTTTTAGCATTGCATAAAATTCAATCTCCAATGACACTGGCAGCTGTCAAAATGTATTTCTAATACCTATCTGCAGTTGGACTAAAGTCTGAGTATGGGCCGGCGCCCACCATCGGCATCGGCACGCTTCAGGCTTTTAAGGTGGCAAATAGTAATATACTCTAACATAATGGCAATAAAGTAGAAAATGCCGAAACTGAAACAGAACAAATGCATTTTGTTTTTACGAGAACACATCACGGAAATTTCTACTTTATTGCCATAATGTTAAAGTATGTTGCTATTTGCCACCTTAAAATCCTGAAGCGTGCCGATGCCGATAGTGGGCGCCGGCCCTATTTGTGATATCATCATCGTTTATGGTTTAACACCTTACTTTTACCCAAAGATACAAATGTGAATTTTAGGATTATGGTAAAGTTCAGAACTTTTTAAAATATCGCAGCCAATCTTGTATTACTTTTTAAAATAACACGGCGATTTGAAAACCGTTGACTTAGCGCTTTTGCGACTGAGCAAACCTTGGAGTGCAGGCTTATCCGCGGAAAGAGCACATGCTTTGGAACCACTCTGAAAGGGGTTCGGGAAATGGAATATCTATGCAAACAATTCAGAAACTGCTCTCACTCAGATTATGAAGTACATTAGAAATTGGCTCAAAGCGCTTAGCTAACCCAATGCCGACTAAACTTAGAATAGACGATTAGCTCTTACTAATTGGGATAGTTTAGATTTGCTTATAGGTGAATGATTTTATGCGGTAATGTGAATTCATTGAAGCTGATTACACCGCAGCTTCTATCGAGACTCGAACTCTTATTTCGGAGGTCTTTGGTCCTGGTGTCCTAATGGTGAAAACATCATAACGGATTAAGGGAGATGTCATTCCCTTGACTTGAGGACCGTGAAGTTTTTTTCAGTACGGTATATTATTGCACGAATATTTGTTCTTACTTATAGGTATTTTCTACAGGGACATGTCACGCAACTTTTTAGACATTAGTAGATTGGAAAGTGTCAGTTAAGGGTCGATACTAAGGTCGGCCGGAGAGAAAATCTGTCAAATTTGAAAGCGATCGTGACAGCTATGGTCACACAGTGGTTGGGCCGTGCAATCCGTGCATAAATGCAATGCATAAATCCGGACGACCGTCTTGGTGTAATTGTTTAGAAGTCGGCTACTACACCAAAAGTCGCGGGTTCGATCCCCGCACAGTACAAACATTTGTGTGCATGAACATGTCTGTTTGTATTGGTCTGGGTGTTTCCTATGTATAATAAGTATGTATTTACAAAAGAAAAAGTATTTAAGTATGTTTATCCGTTGTCTAGTATCCCATAAAAACGGAGTATAATTAGCTCACTTGGGGCTAGATGGCGCTGTGTGGAATAATGCCCAGGGATATTTATTTATTTATTATTATTATAAATCGCGGCATGATAATCATTTGATGCGTTCACCAAAGATATTTTTATTTCGCCACCCAAAATATTTCAGGATATAGGGCAAACAAAAGAAACTAAACTAATCAAAAATTTTATTTTATTAAACATACTAACAAGCGGTTTTGCCTATTATTTTTTTACACTATTATTTGCAATCTATTCTCGTGACCACGTTATTTGCACAATGTTATATCTGGTACTTGACGATTCCATCGAGATTTAGTTGTAACTTGGTTTATCCGTTCGATCATCATCAACACAAAATATGTCTTACATCCAATGCATATGATATAGCAATACACGGAGCCATTTCTAGTAACATGCAGAAGAACCCACTAATAAATTGGTCTTACTTGTAATGAAAAGCTGCAAGAAGCATTAAAGGGAGCTATCTTGTTACTAACTAAAACGAGGAATTTAACAGTTGTCAACAGTTGAGACACTTTTAGTGGATAATTTATTTTAGATAATAACACTTGAGTATAATACCTTTAGTCTCCTGTAGAGGCCATCGTATTTCAGGCTTTTTACGCTGAATTTAATACAGAATCCACCGTGATCTTCATCTTACTGGAATTGATCTACGAGTAGAGCATCGTATGAAAGGAAGTCACCCTCCGCGTTTTTCTGTCTGTTTTTACATAAGCTTTCACTATCTAAATGATAGTTGATGCTAATTATATTTTCTAGAACGTTTGTCTGTATAGTTCATTCAAATGACTACAGGGAAAAGCTGTGTGCAAATAGCCAGTTAGAGATAAAAATGCTTGCACTGCCATTTTTCCATGGCTGACGTAAATATGATAATTCATATTTATATCAAAGTTCTATCTGATCCATTTTTTTTTAATTTAAAATGGGTTTGCGTTTGACCTCAGTCTCGCCAGCCACGCTTACCCAAAAAATGCTTATTCACTCTTGCCTTGAAGACACCAAGGTTGTATGTATCCGGAAACAGACGCAGGGAGGGGGCTCCAATCCTTAGCGGTGCGGACCAGAAAGGAAGCACCAAACCGCTTAGTTCGGACCGCTGGAAAGTCGACCACATGGAGGTGAAAGCCCTCACGGCGACTTGTGGTCCGGTAGTAGAAAGTAGAGGGTGGTATCAGGTCATGAAGTTCTTGCGCACACTCTCCGAAATACACCTTATGAAAAACCGATAGACAGGCAACTCTACGCCGATGCTCCAAACTCGAGTTTGGTTCCAACGAGCGTCTCGTCACCTATCAGTCTCCTGGCTCTTCGGTCTACTGAGTCCAGTGCATCCAGCTGATACTTGGTAGAGCCATCCCAGTGGTGGCAGAAGTACTCCATACACAACCGAATTTGTGCTTGGTACAATTGTAAAAGCTGTTCCGGTGTGAAGTGTGTTTCCATTTCGAATAACTTGTCATTATGTTCTATTGCAATAACTATTTCTGTTTCGTATAAGCAAACCCAAACTTTCGTTTTTTTTTGCTCGAGATCTCCATGCTAATTACTATGGAACGAGTGAAGTTTCTTTGACAGCCGTCTGCGCAGTCCCACAACTCAGTTTTCCACATGACGCAGGGTGAGTGCACGTCACTGCGTGAAGAATACAAACAAGCATAAAAATACGGCGTGTGTAAGTACACGAACTCGATGCATAGTTTTCTGTTCGCATTTTTTCAAAGACTTAACTTAACGTAAGTATTAACTTTGATTTCTGCTCTATAACTTTGTATCTTTGTGTTTCGTCAAATTTCTTTGTCGAACAATTTCAGTTATGATAGAGGCCTCCAAAATTAATTTAGTAAAAAATATTGTTCAAAAAAGAACCTTTAATCTATTCAGACACCTTAATCAAGCTTTCATGATCAGATAACATAGTAACTTAGACCACACAAATAACATAGTTTTAATCAATTTGATTTGAAAGCAATCAAAGCTATTTGCGTTCTTACTTCGTTCCCTTGTTTTGCTTGAATATTTTAGGCAGATCCCGTATTGGCATTAACCGATGATGCTGCAGATTGACACCATGCTAAAAGTAAATACATAGATTGTTTTTCAACTACCAATAGGTAAAAACTTTCAGTATAAGTTACAAATAGTAAAAATTTACAAGAAAAAATAGGAAAATGAAATGGCAACTAGTACCAAATTGTCAAACCCAAGAGAGCTTTTAAGCAAGTGTACTTATAAATATAAACCTGCCATATTACTCTCATGGTGAATCATGATAAAATCATACGTTTGATAAATTATGCATAATGCATTATGAACAAACAGTACGGAGGAAAAAAAATAAAGTTGTACTATTTTCAACAAAAGACCCTATGTGGGCTTATTCGTGTAAATTATCTGCGTAATTATAAATGTCATTTTCGTCAAAAGCGACGTGCGTTCACCTTGGGGACATGGGGGGGAGTGAGCTGCGACGGTGCGCGGACAGCTATCAAAGAAACTTCACTCACTCCATAGTAATTTGTATGGAGATTTCAAGCGAAAAATTCGGAATGTTTCAGTTTTGTGCAAAAAAATTTTTTGCACAAAACTGAAATAAAGCAATGAAAAACAGCTGATTGGCAATGCTTCTTTGATATCTGATCTTTACACGTTATTTAAAACACGTAAGTTGTTAGTTTATATGATGCCTAAACTTTTGAAATACGGGAGTGCGTTTTGCACGTTTTTAGCGATATTCTGATTTTTTTTCACATTAATCTAGTAAGTTGATCCATATACTGGAAGTTTAAGCTGATTGTGCAACTCTTTGACTACTATGACGATTTTTTTCGTGCCTCATACTTCATATTTTCTATATAAAACTTTAGTTTTCCCGAGAGCCGTTTTCCTGGTATCGCGCCTTAAATTTCAAGGAGTACTTGATTTTGAGTTAACTTTAGGCCTCATCCTCGTGATAAGTTAGATGGGCTGAGACGGTTTGTTACATTCACATTCATACGATACTTTTCCAAGGCCTAGTTTGATATGTAGTAGAAAATTGACTCCGACAAAAGCAATAACATTTAAATTAGACAAGATGAGACAAGACAAGACTCACCCTGTTAAACCCAGCTTCAAGGTAGGGTAGCACGCCAAAGTCATCCTTGAGGTATGCGCTGTAACAAAGAAAAAGCTTATATTAAATTACTCTTGTTCCATTACTTCGCTTTTCGCTGTTACCTTATTATACTTCGCCCTTTGAACCTTTGGAGGACTATCCATTACATAAATGAACACAACACTTTTGTTATGTCATGAAAATATCATTTCGGTACGAGACATATACCTACCTTTGCAATGTTATATTAAATATTTAGGCAAAATTTTACCACAGATTTCTACTTTGCTGTTTCAATTTATTTGATTGGCATATATTTATTTATTTTAATAATTCATACACTTGGCACTTCATCACGAACTATAACTTTGTATTCGAGATTATAGTAATTCTGCAGTTTAATTCCCACTTTTATAAAAATCAGTCTTCAATAGGGTTTGACCTCTTCAAGAACACATCAAATGTTCTAGACGAGATTACACAATAACTGACTTCTAACTCTATTTATTAAATATATTATTGTTTCTGACAGAATGATTTGAAAGACAAATAAACCTGATATTATAATGTTGACCCACTTTAATAAATGATACAACGAAAATATTACGGAACAAATCGTAAGTGATATTAAAAGCTCAGGTTTTCTTTTCACTCGAAATGCGAATACAGCTTATTTAATTTACTTTGTTTTTTTGTTATTTACTTCAGGATTTAACTAAATGTATGAAATAATATTAATGTACTGCTCAAGTACCGCTGATATTAGTTCTGCTTTTAAAGTATAAATGTACATTTTTTAAAAATTATATGTAGCCGTCTTCCCGTGATACTGCAACATTGAATTATACAAAACTCTAGAATGTTTTTTTTGAAGAGATACAAATACCAAAAAAAAAATCGGTTAACGTCTCAGGTGGAATTCGAACCTGCGTCTTCTAAAAACCGGGCCGTTTCGTTGTCCCCGGCGTCGCTTGAGCGATTAAGTATAGAGTAGCGGGTTTACGCCGTATAACTTAGACGGATTGTTTTTTTTGGTAAGTATTTCTATCCTTAATATTATTATATTGTCATTTACGCGATCGATTACAATCCATAACCCCCCTAAATCCCTAGAGCGTTGAATGTCCAAATAAATGTATGATTAGGATCGAACTACGTTTCTCAACTCTGAACGTTTTGATAATAAATGGAAATGATTGAATACTACAAATAAATGCTTATGTTCTCGCTAATTGTTTAACTGTTAAATATTATGATCGCTAATTGATAAATATTATAATCGCTTAGACAACGGATGGTTTCCTAATCTCCACTTTTCAGGCGAAGGAGAAGAAACTCAGCAGCTGGATGGGTCAAATTTTAAATCTTTAAAGGAAGTTAGTGTTTAAAATTGTATTGCATGCCCTTCAAATTATCCGCATATACTCGTATACTTTGAATGGACTAGATACCGATACCTCCTACGTAAGTTGTTGTATCCCACAAAAAAGCGATTTTGCGTTTTTACTAAAAATGAGCTTTATTATTAGTAATCTATGCATAAAAAAATTAAAACTTACGAAAACACAATTATTTCATGCAATTTCAAGACGTAAAGAGTTGTAACTTTTGAACGGGTACGGACTATAACACTGTATAGTCCTTGACAACCGTTTACGCGGTGCGCGGGGCGGGGCAGATCGCGCGCTCGCGTGTTGTATGGGTTAGATAAAACAGACTACGCCGGAGAGAGAGCTGAAATGGTCCGTGTGTCAAGTGCTTCAAGTTTTCCGCACATGTTACGTTATTAGGACTTGATAATTGATTAGAATACGTTATAACTATGTAACAACAAAAAATGTTGTATAGATTACATACAACAGTATACGTTGTCAAGTAAACATTCAACAATGCTGTATGTTTTACATACAATATTTTACGCTGTTGAGCGAGTATAAGAAAATGTTGTTTGTGATACATACAACATTTTACGTCGTAAAGCGTCCATCAAAAAAAGTTGTATGTAATACATAGAATGTCTTACGTTGGAATAAAATAAAAATAAATGTGGTATGTAGTAAATTATAATGTTTGCATCGGAAGTTGATAGTCAAAATTTGTTTTATTTTTTGCTTAATGTTACGACATATACCTATATTTTTAGTTAAGTAATTTATAGAGCGCTCTCTCTTTACTGATTCACCGATAAAGAGCCTTAACCTTGATCGTTTAATTGATAGCTTGCTTACAAGCAATAAAATTGCATATTTCATTTTTGTTTTAGAGTCTCCATTAGCAATACACATCCCCCAAAGTATTTATGTATTGTATTGCACACTTTTACACTGGGTAGGTACACGTCACATTATATTTTATGTATTTTAAATATTTATTTTTATAATTATCATTGCTTAGTCGCTGCGAATGTCGGTGCGTCCACTCGGTTGGCCCTACTGAAAATCAGCGTCTGAGCCTATCAGGTCACTGCTGCCTGGTCGAAATTATTCTTTATTTTTCTATTGTTTGTTTTATTTCTTTCTAACCACCTTGTTCTGTATGTTTTTATCTGTTTCTTTCAATAAGTTTCAATGAATCAGAAATGAATGAGCTTGCAAATTTGATAGTTAGTGATTTTTTCGATAACACAACAGAAGAACAAACTGCTTATACGATACGTTCAAAGTAGATGACGTTTCTGATGACGAGTTATGGTTTTGGACTGAAGAAACAGAGCCAAGTTCAACGATTTGCTGAGTCAAATACTAAGCCTTAATCGGTCCTCAAATACTCCCAGAAATGACTTGGCTATCTACTTGTGCAAAATTCGATCAGGGGAGCCGAATAATAGAATGGCTTAATTTTTTAATATATCCGAGCGTACCATTGGAAGAAAAATACATAAAGTCAGGCAGTGTCTCATTACTGACCTTGTTCCATTGCACCTAGACTTAGACCATATTACCAGGAACGAAGTGGTAGCCCGCAACCGGGTTTTGCCAAATGTTTTGTTTGGTAACGAAGAGTCACCAAAACCAATAGTTATATTCGATGGAACCTACATGGAAAAAAGTTTTAACTTTTTATTTCAACGCCGCAGTTATAGCCTTCATAAGAATAGGAACTTAATAAAACCATTAATGATCGTGTGCGCGGATGGATATATTTTGGATATAATAGGTCCGTACTCTGTACGGACAGACGGACCGTTCCTCTTTTTTCCCATGTAGGAGACTCATTTATTTTGGACCGAGGCTTTATTCCTTTAATAGAAACATATGGCTATACTGCTCACATGCCGCCAACCAAACGACCACAAGACACGCAATTAAGCACCGAAGAAGCTAATAAATCACGACTCATCACAATGGTGCGATGGGTCGTAGAAACTATAAACGGGAGATTCAAGCGCGACTTCAAGATTTTTAGAAACAGACTATTTAACAAACATGTGCCGCTTATACCTACTAGGAGATTTCGAAATTGCTGCAGCTTTAATTATTTATTATGAAGATCCTTACGGAGACATTCCATACACAGAAGATTTCATTGAAATAAGTAATCAAAGTATACAACGCCGCAATCAATTATCTGAGTATGCGGAGGAAAATAATTTAAACCGACAAAAAGTGTCGTTTCACAGGAGTGTTTAAAACAAACTGACTGGAAATGATCCGGATATTTAACATTTTCCACAATTAACAATTGAAAAGTTAATTAAATTCTCAATCGGCACCTATCACGTGAGGTTAGCACGGTCGTATTGCAGTGAGAATTTAAAAGCCGCGGGAGTATATAATATGGAAATATATAGACATCCAGCGGCAATAGGCTGCAGAAACAATTTTGTTTCAAGAGATATTATAGAAATTCAATATAACTTTATATCGACATACCTATTAGTTTTATTTTTATTTGTTTCAATTCTGAAACCCAAATGATAGATCATAATCCAACTGCATCTCCTGATCACCTAGATACATACCATAGCTATTGTTTCGTCATTTAATTACATACTTATACGAATTTTATAGATAACTAGCAGCCGCCCGCGACTTCGTCCGGGTGGACTTAGCTGTATGTAAAAAAAGATTTTCCCGTTTTTCTGTTGTAATTTTCCTCATTTTTCTTTGGTATAAACCTCACTGAGCCCGAGACCTTTTCAACGAATGCAAAATCGTGGAAATCGGTTGGTGCGTTCTGGAGTTATAGCGTCAGGAAGGAAAACCCGACTTATTTTTATAAAGTAGAGAAGAAGAAGATAGGCGTTTTGCATTTTTTTAGTGTATCGCCTGAATAAAAACATATGGCTATATTTTTTGGTGTTAGCCATTGATTTCGAATATAAAGTATATGTATTTTAACAATACACAATATACCAAAAAAAATGAGATATGTTACGTTCCTGTCGGGCCTGGGATTTTTTGTATGGGACGTGACCATTCTTCTTTGGTATTAATAATTGAACTTTTATTTCTTAACTGACAATATTTATCTAATATCAATAATATACACTTGAAATTGTATTGTTAATGTGACATATAGTGAGACTAGAATCATTTACAACAGCGAACTTTTTCTTAAACTTCATAAAATAATATTGTAAGTATGAGATACAACTAAAGATGAAACCAAGACCCCACCGTATAATCTTGTAAGTATGAGATATCACAGCTGGCACAGTCTGTGTTCCACAGTATAATGTTGTATGTATGAGATACAACAGTTTTCACAGTCTGGATTCCGTAGTAAAATGTTGTAAGTCACAATTCTCAGAAAATATGCAATTATTTCATATATTTGTTTCAACATAGTCAATAAAACCATACATTTTATTCATATAACAAATTTCACAAAGCTACATAAATAAATGCAGTTTCTAGGCCAATCTGAATGTTTAAAACGCTCTCCTGTAAAATTGCAGTTTTGGGGATACAACAACTTACGTGGGAGGTATCGATACAAGCTATTGTTCCCCACGGACAACCTCGTCTTGCGAGATACCATCTCAATTCCGGGCACTATCATTAATAGGAGTTGCTTTGAGGCGACTATCTCGGCATCCTTCGCACGAAGCACAGCCATGCTCGACAATGGACGTGTCCGAAATTGGACGGTCGTGTGGACACTGAATATGCTTTGTTTGCGTTCCTTAGTCCAGTTACCCACTGCAAGAGAGTGGATGAGATATAGTGGTACAGTAGCACCGATGGTCAACTAAGTGGACATCTAATTTAATTATTTTGCGATGTTATTCGATATTGTTTGTTACAGTTTATTACAGGTGGATTTTTGTTTGTATATGCAGTGAGCTTATGAAAATGTAAATAGTGTCCTTGCGCTTACCTTGCCTCATCTTTGTGGGGCAATAGCGTGCCCGCTAATTCAATTCAATTAAATAATTTATTAGTTAATTCATCCAACTGTTGGGTCACGTATCGTTATTGTGTGACAACGAAGGACACGATGGAACTGTGGATATTCCTAGTGGACTACGAAGCTGTAGAAGGGATTAACAGTACAACGACTGTTGGCAGCAGTGTTTCCACACATTATGAGCTCGAAATCTTTTCGCTTTTCACAGGAGAATAGGCTCAAATGCGCCGTGAGTGCCGCACCGTAACGGACGTATATTTCCCGCCTTTTGTCGAAGCTCTTTTGTTTAACGCAACAAACACCCTGGATTTGCGTACCAGCGCTACTCCAACGTACGTGTACCCTTCACTTCTTATTGATTAGGGTTATTTGTTATAGAGGCTCAAGGCTCAGTTAGGACAGTGCATCGACAACGACTGCCTTTGAAATAGCAACGCATGCCAAGTCCGAAATGGCATGGGTGAAAGAAAGAAGAAAGAAAGAAAGAAAAACTGTTTATTGGCCCACACATGGCAAAAAACAAAAAAAGATGACAAATAACAATAAAAAAATGGGTGACCATCCCAACCAAAATTTAGTGACGTACGGGCATCCCGGTGCAACACTTACACAATAGTTCCCACTGCCTTCCATCTTGTCATTATAATAACAGTGTTCTAAACCCACTTCCTTACGGTGATATTCAGGCTATCGATGGAAGGAGAAACAATAATTATTAAAAAATCGTAGCTATTCCACGACTTTCATAGTTACAGTATCTTAGTCCATTGTCCTGCAAAATCATGGACACAGCTGCTATGATTCGGCCTACGAGTACGTTTGGGAACTTGGGCATGATAATAAACAGTATAGCACCCGGGACCCTTTGGCGAAATAATAGACACACTTACAAGGATCGCTTTTTGTTTCTATATCAAACACACAAAACACCCTTGTCCCAAACATAACATTTTTGCTCTCCAAACCACACCGTTTGTTTATTAGAACACCCCGAGATTCTATTATAGCCCAAGGAATTTAATTTTGTTCAAGCATATTACGAGTAGATTACCTTTAGAGTTTTGTAAAAATAGTTATAGCTGGTCAAAAAGACGTTGACCCGCAATAGGTTAGTAGAAATTGAAGCAGCGGTTAAATTGATACTTTTAAGAGCTATTCGACTTTAAATTTGATAGGTGGCTTAAGTTTAACTATTCAAAAACAGGACTCAACAGGGCGATACTTTGGCCGACCTCTTGTAGACTCATAAATAAGCATTTCTATTCATTGATAACATAAAATGTATTGACCTTTGACATTCCACAAAACTTCTTCAGCTTAACGATATAATAATTTTTACAGCACATTACCAGCTTGATGCATTCTCAAATAAAATAAAAATATACTTGTCGTTGACGCCCGGCCATACAGCCCCTAAAAGCTTTTATGGCTACCCTTGTTACTTGTGGTCTGGATATTTACAGAGCTTTATAAGCACACTTCACGAGCACTTAATCCTGTTCTTAAACTGTCTGCCATTCGACTGATTAGCTCAGTTGGTGGTGACTTTGCCTGTATAGACGGGGGTCGTGGGATCGTTCAACTAGGTTTTTTTATGTGTGAAGAAGATTACTTTTTTTTCAGTTCTAAATTAATGAATCGGAAATCATGTTACAGCTCTGCTTGGGTCATCTAGAAATCTGGCATTGTGTGGCAAAGAAATCTGAAGATGTTCATTGCCATGGTTCAACACCTTGCCTTCAGGATACTTAAAAGGATATTCACTGAGGGGGCATCAAACAAAAGAACCCAGGTGCCAAGACTGAGCCACTGACTTTTACTCCAACAAGTCAGTCAAAACATAATAAAAATATGCGCTCACGACTATATCCTTTTATTATCAGATTGAGATTTTGGATGAGATTATTCTGCAAGTAAAGATTCAAAATAAACAAGTTTTTTGAGAAAATAAGGAAACAAACTACTTAATTGAAAAAAAACCTCACTTCTTGATGTCGGTTAGTAAGAACTCGTTATTTTCTACTTATTTGCTTTTATCTCGGTCCATTGCTTCATATTGTTTGCTTTTTAACTTCTCAACTTCTCTATGTTCATATTTCCGCAAAGTTAGAGAAACTTCAAAGGCAGTTATCGAACTCGTAACACAAGTCGAAGTGTGAAGATCTGTCTGCTCCAGTCGGCGCTGACCGCGAGGATTCCAGCTCACTGGCCAATTCGTTACTTTGATGCCAGTAAGATCGACAGTAACACTAGCTTCAATGAATACGAAATTGTTGTTTGAGTGGCTTTAGAGTTCAAGTCGAGTGGAGGTAATCGACTGTGAAATAAACCAAGAAATATCACTATAAAAAACATCAGCGACTTATCTTCACCGAGATCACTTGACCTCAAAAAGCAGTTTGTACTGTATGTTTCTAAATACATACTTGGAAAGAGACAACCACGCAAAATCTCAGGAATATTCATATTTTTCAATCAACAAAGGATCATCAATTGCATTACATTCATTAGGTTACAATTACATTCCATTAAATTAAATTAATATTCATAAATTAAAAATAATGTTATTATGGGTTTCAAAACATTGAAATACACACAAAATGTAATTTTAAATACATACTGCGACTCTACATGCGTTTGCCCACCCTAATTGTCACTCAGGTATCAGAACAAATGCAAAGGTTTGTTACAAGGGCATTTTTCTGTTAGAGGAACCTACGAGGCTTAATGTGGATACACTCGAGTAAATCTCAAAATATCTCATGCAGTTCTCCTTCTACTTAGAATGCAAGATTTTCTTATATTATTGAATTTTTGCCCACAAAAGAGTAAAGATTTGCAGAGAAAGTATCTAACCAAAGATCGTTTTTCTAGCTTACTAATGTAGATTTCTACATTCTCTTTATGAAAACAAAGTGTATTTTTCCCTGGCCGTCCAATCTGTACAGGACAAAGACTGTTCCTGTGGAGTTGACCGAACACTTTCCAACCCAGTGGACCATCCTCGCGCGAGAAGTCAGCAGTTAGGTGTCACATTGTCTTTATTTTCTATTAAAATATGACCAAGTGTGTCATAGGAGGGTATTAACTAGGTTATTTATTTTCTTTTGTTTTGTAACTAGTTGTTAGCGAAACTAAACGTTTCTGTAACATTAAGGGTACACTTAGTTGACACTGGAGGTGGTTAAAATATCAATAGAACTGAAAGAGACAGAGCTATACTCCTGAGGGATGCTCAACGTTGATTTGCGTTTGTGAATTCGGGGGTTAAAGTTCTCGCGTTCTTGTGCTGTGACGAGAGACCGACGCCTGGATCATAACCATACGCATCTTACGATAAAACCTGGTGACAAAATTGTCCCGGTGCGCACCTGACAGCCTGACAGCCAGTTACGCAATGAACTTGATTTTTTTAATCTGTGAACCCTGTTCCTTGGGAACATGTGGAGCAATGGTAAATCCATGGTACTCACCCTTTGCTTTTTTTAATAGTGTTATTTAAAGTTGACTGTGATAGTTTATAAATATTTTGGCCAAATAAAATAGTAAGGCCCTGTAACGAGTCGTTAAATCAGAGGAAATAGGGAAAATCCAACTTTGCAGCAACGCGTGAACATATTTTTTTGGAAACACAGTTCCACACAGCTCTGGTGGTAAATGAACTTTACCATCGTAAAAAATCCCGTAGCTAATCTGATCGCCGCGTTGACCGCGCGTTTTCCAGCCCACTGGCCGGACCTCGCCGCGAGCAGTCAGCAGTTGGACGTCATATTATTATCTACAACGGACTAAAGTGGTTTTCCCCTGCTCTTGTCAGAGTTAATGTATCGATAGCGATGCTGGCTGGTTCAATAAACACAAAGCGCTGGAATTGCTATTTTATTATGTGCGGACTTGGAATTTTGAGTCTTAGAGTTAAGTCAGAAAAGTTATTTTGCAGCACGTTTTGCGAAATCATCGCGTAACTTCGGTGTTCACGTTATCGTTATGCGATATAGTTCGGATTCGGTATTGAAACATTACACATTTTGGTTAGACGGTTATGAATGCATTGTATGAACGTGACGTGAATATTTTATAAAAAATATGATCCTAGCCAAAAAGTTGTCACACAAAAACCAAGTCATTGGTTAGGCTTTTTAAATAAGCTATTTTTTATTTTAGGCCTTTCGTGAAAAAAACACGTATTTATTGATGACAATCACCGCAAACAAATATTATAAAAAGTATTCAGTTGCCATTAGCCTAAAAATAGTTAAACCACACCTCGATACGGAACCATAGTTATTAAATAGAGCGGAGTTCATTACATCCGTAATACATACCAAAACGTACAACAAAACGTAGCATGTCAAAAGCACGCACAAATTAAACCGCCAACGAGTATAGTTCAAAGTTGAAACTTTTACAAAGCTTGGTGCGCGTCAAAACTACGGAGAACTGCCGCTACTGCGGACTTTGAGCTCCCCGTCAAAGCACAAAGTGTGAACTGTGATGAATTTAGTCAGTGATGCCAGGTACGGAATGTACAATATTGAACTTCGTTCACAGGTTTGAAACAAAATACGGCGCATTGCAAGTAGAGTAACAAATGCAGTTACTTTTCAGAAAATCGTTAGTTTGTCGATTTGGATTGTCGTTGTCGACGTTGTTTGATTGTCTGCTGAGTGTAAGTTAGAAAAAGACGTCTAACTAAAGTGGAATGAACAATTTCTGCACCTTAAAAAATTTCATACCATGAAGCCTGCTATTTAAAATGAATATAGTTTAATGTAAAAAACAGAATATTCCTACCCTCAATACGGCACTGAAAAATGGAAAAAAAACACCGCCATCGCAACTTACACATTTAGCGTTCAACAGCAAACCACCACCAATTAACCCATTTGACATGCCAAAATAGGGTAAAACTCTACGCTGTATCCTTTGAACCGGCTAGCTAGCCTTTAATGAAGCCTTCCCTTTTACTATCCATAAAGGGCTAGCCGCCATCCTGCCACCTAACACATTGTTCACTTTGGCTAGTTTGAATTGTAGTCATACACTGATAGCGGACTTTGCTTTTGCGCTGAAAGTAAGCAGCTTTTTTAAAACCGCATTGATATTACAAACTCAAATACTTGATTCATGCCGGTAAACACACTTCATACCCAGTTTTATACTATGTTTGTCATAACCATGTAGCTTAGTGATAATTTCTCAAGCAGCAAGATTTTTGTCTAATAAGATGTTTGTTGATATAGTGAAGGCCCACAAAAGCGCGTGTTAGGTCAAGACGCCACTCATCCCTAGACAAGCCGATGTAGATTAGGTGCGTGTGGACGTGTGCACACGCCTTACTTCCGATGCTACACTTCAACAGAGTTTTGCACGGCAAACCATTAAAAAATTATAAAAATAAGAATTTCAAACGTTAAAATACACAATATTATATAAAAGTATAGTGTTTGCATTAGCTTTCATACTTTATAATCGTATAAGGCGTCACTGAATAGTATGCTATACGGTTGATTAGATAGTAGGTACCCTGAATTATTTTTCGGTTAATACTATTTGCAATTTTCGTGCTGCGAAACTAGTAGCACAAAACCCACGACAAAACCTTTTTTCTATTAACCAAAAAGTGTTTAAAAACAGGGACAGTTTGTTTCTTTCGATTCGCTCTAGTTCGTTCGTGACGGGAATCGGGGAAACGTTTTAAGTACTATTAACAAAACATACGGTTTTATTGCTTCTTCGCAAATTTCATGTCTTTAGGATCAAACAGCCATATTTATTCATTGCGTTACATTAGGAAAGTTGATGATCCTATTTGATTTCCGCTTTACTTTCAAGTAAAACGTGAACAACTATCTCTTTGTCCGAAATCTTTGTTTTGGCAGAAGCCAAACGCGTTTCATTTAAATTAAATGTTTGGTGGCACCTCAGCAATCCCTCTTGCGTAATAGCTGCCCCGCATGGGACAGAATGCGGGTATTAATGGGGGTAGCCCGCAACTTTTCCTGACCGCTAGCGACCTTTCAGAAGCGATCGCGATACAACTTTACTCAACTTTATAAACGTTTGTACCGTATCTAATGTACCTAACGTGAAACGAAGTCACACGTCTTTTAGTTTCTTAATCCGGGGTTTCTTTTCGAACAGCGCAATATGTTTTTAGATTCTTATTTGGCTCCCAATCATAAAGCCCTAATTTTATTTACATTTGTAAGAGTTCTTGCTAACGTAAGTAGCTGTAGTAATTAGTTTGTGCTATATAGTTATGAATTTAAACAGCAGAGTTTTTACAAATCCTAACAAGGTTTAGCTCCCATTTTCAGTGGAAACGCATTTGTACACTGAAAGTTTTCATTTGTCGTCTGAAATAAGGCACTGAATTGAACGCAGTCATGCAATCCCTCTTGCAGTCTAAAGCTGGTGCTTTAATCAAGAAACTTGTTGGAAAATCACCCTTCGTCTACATGTTTGAAAGTTTTGAAACACAACCAAGCTTCAGAACCAACTTATCTACCTTTATACATAGCACAGATAACCTTCCGAATGCAAAAAAACGCCAGTTAAAAACCAACGCAAAATGCTTGCAATGGCCGAGTTTCTGACCTAAAATAGATACAAATAAGAGTAAATCCGCCGCTAACTGGAAATATGGCTCGGAGAAGCAATTTTCCGATATTAAATTGTAATTCCGATGAACGAGACCAGTAACAGGTAACAAGATATTTTATGGGTCGTTTCTGCTAAAATGCCGCTGCATCCCTCGATAGATATTGCAACGCGGCGGAGTTATGAGTTTTGCAATATGCACCTGAACCTGAATGATTTGATAAAAATGTCGCTGAAATGTCAGCTGGGAGTTTCAACAAGTTAAGATATCTTTACAGTATCTGTGAATAGTTTGGGCTAACGACAGTCGTGAATACAGTTTAAAATGTCTTTTTTGAACGCATTAGTTGGATAACTACATTTATTAACGAAAAACACTTGATCTGTGATCTGTACCAAGCATGTAAGTTAGTTGTATGTTGCATGCATGTTAGTTATAGTTGGAAAATTAGTTCAGAAATATCAGTTTTTGACAGAAAGAAGGAAAGGTAACCTGTGTGTGAAACCAGTGTTTACATTTGGATCCAAAACCTGGTACGCTTCCTCGCTGAAGAAAATTTAATGGAGTTAAACGATTATATAATTGGAAAATTCGAGCTAATTGTCTGTTATTGCGATTAGTTATGGTCAAACAAACGTTTAGTAATCAAGTTAGCTTTCAAACAAATCCTTTTTAGCAAGGGAAAGTCTAGAAAAAGTTAAAAGAGTGCAAATAGAAAAATCCGTCATCAATTTTTTATAGGCAATAACGAAAATTAAAGACCGCTCTAAGCGATTTTTCATTGGATTTTTAGAAAGCGTAATAAAAACGCAGCGTGGGATCAACACTGTAAACAACGTCAGTCAAGGCAGCCATTACTAGGGCTGTCACTTCTCATCAAGAGCTTTGTAGGTCTACATTATTTAATATAGCAAGCGACGTTGCGTTATTATATTTCTCAGACTCTTCACAGGTACGATATTTTTCCCTCTTCAGACCTTTGACGCAAAAACAAAATAATGTTAGACTATTCTCTATCTTGGCATTATGTCCGCTGATTATACTTTTTAATGTGCTGAATGAGTTTTCAAGCATAAGAGCAATGATGAGGGGGTTACTTATGTAGAATGAAAATAATGCTTCTTAGGACTGAATCCACTAATTCCATCTTTAATTATGCAAGGAATAGTTTCAAAAACATTGTAAATAATTCTTTAGAAATAAAAACTGCATTTATGTTTTTATACTACCTATCTGCAAAAATAAAGTAATAATCTCTAGACCTCATTTTCCGAGAAAATTAAACAAGGGAATAATGGCAACACCAATATACGAAAACTCTTACGACTTTCTGAGGCTTTTCTCGTAAGTAGCATTTCTGTCTATTTATTTGTAAAAGATTAAGCTCATTAAAAGTTGTTTCTGTGTGATCCTTACGGAGGGTTTGTTGGGGAAGAGTATTGAATTATTGGAAAAACAAGCTGAATATTATGTCTTATGTTAAACAAACTGACTTGTTTGTTAAGGATTTTCGAAGTCTGGTGATTGTTAGGACAAAAACTGTTTATTTATATGAATAGGCACTAATTGTTGCCAGTGATTTCGTTAGCATGGACTTAGCCTACAAAACGCTACAGCCTGTTTATGAATCTGAAGTAGATAACAGATATATAGCCAAGCTTTACAAAATTTCATGCAGATCTGTCTGGCAACAGGTTTACACGTGAAACAGTCAGACAGACGTAATGTTTTTAAAATTAATGCTTTCATCGCAAATAACAGCTATTAATTTGTTTTGGTTTTGATTTTTTCAGGTAGTTTCAACGACAAGATTTATTATTTTATTATATTCTGAATACAATCATAATGAAAACCAGCGTCTGAACCGACCAGGCCCAACCAAATGCTGAATGTGGTCCTTGTTTTTCTGGGCATCGTAGCACCGCTTCCTGGTAGAACTGCTCTTATGTTATGTTTTTAATTTGATCTTTATTTTTTGTTCTCCTGTTATTCATTGATTTTGTTTCATTGTTTTGGGTTAGTTCCTCTTTGTTATTTTATATTTTGTGTATTACGGTGTCCCGAATAATAAACACACGAGGTGTGAGGTGAACGGACACTTAAACGAGCGTAAAAACGTTATACTAGCGTTCATTGATTTTAGTAAGGCGTTTGATGTTTTGAGCTATAATACACTTTATACTAAGCTGCAGCAAGTTGGTATACAGGGCCCTTTTCTGAGCTGGTTTCAGGACTATCATAAAAATAGGTACACTATGGTAAAAATTGATGGCACTCTCAGTGATAAAATTAGGACAGAGGAAGGAACAGCACAGGGATCAATCCTGGGGCCTACAGAGTACTTAATCTACGTCAATGATATGTGTAACATCTTTGCTGGGGGTTCTGTGTACCAATTTGCTGATGACACATGTCTTGTAACTGCACATAACGACCTAAATGAAGCCGAAAAGCTCATGCAAACCAACCTTGATTTGCTAAGCAAATGGGCGCACGACATGGGTCTTGTTATAAATTCTAATAAAACTAAGATAATATGTGTCCGCTCTGCTCGCATGCAATCGACCCGCGAACCTCAGTTGTTTGTTCACGAGCATAAATGCCTACACAGACCGAATGACTCGCCCTGTCTCTGTCAGCCGCTCGAACCCGTAAACAAACATACCTACCTGGGGATAGTAATCGATGATAAATTCAATTGGAAACCTCAGATTGTTAACCTATGTAATAGACTGAGAAACATACTGTCTAAATTGTCAATATTAAAATATAAGCTACCTTATAAAATATTGAGAATGTTATATATGTCCTTGGCTGATTCGTTGATCTGTTATGGCTTAAGCAGCTACGGCAGGACGTACGTGACCTATTTAGATGACGTTTATAAAATACAACTTTCTATACTAAAAACCATTGTACCAACTAAAATTAAAGATATGTACAAAGACGATTATTCTAAACTATTTGACTACTGTAAAGTAATAAACGTCTTCGATAGGTTTCGTATGTCTGTCATATGCGAAGAACATTGTAAAATTGCTGAGTTATGTATAAAGACACGCAATAATAAATTACGTCGACTAGATTATCTACCTATGTATGTTCTACCGCGATATAATAACTTGTACGGAACGAGAAAGATGGAATATCTTTTGCCAAAGATATTAAATACTTTGCCGAAATCGCTTCTCGAAGATATTTGTAACTCGAATTCCAAAAAATGCAAAACCATTTTGAAAAAATATTTTATGTTGCAAGTAAGCCCGAACTCGCCTACTGCGAGATAAACCCACTTGAGGTTTTTGTAGTAGGAATAAGTGTGTGTTAGAATAAGTTTTGATTATTGTAAAAAATGAATAAAAAAAAAAAAAAAAAAAAACGTATTTTCTTTCTTCCTTTCTTCTAATCTAGCCACTATTAATTAACCGTAAAGATTTCTTAAGTGACCTCTGGAATCAATGTATGGTCATTATTTGTAGGGAAAGGACAATGTTTATGAAAGTATGGGCTAAGGTACAAACTACGGGGTATAGTGAATTCAACATGTTTGTCTAAACAACGATACACTAGTTTCCTGTTACTTATATCACCCAGAGGAGAGAAAGCTAGTCCATTGTAATTGGCGGATCATAGTTAGCTATAAATAGGAAAGTCTAATTAATAATTCCCCATAATCAACAGAATAAAGACTAACTGACTACGCTTCACAATAACAAATGTGATACCAAAACATCCAATTAATGTACGTTCATAATAATTAAGCTCCCAATAATAATACGTCAGGCAGTGCTTGTTTGCCTCTACAGTAGATAATTACTTATTGATCATCGGACGATGTCGAGATACAATACAATTTTTAAAATAACGAATCAGCTTCTATATGAAGAGATAAAATAATCCAAAGTAAATAAGATACTTATTTAACTGCTTATTTCAGATTTTATCAAACAACTGAATCAATATTACTGGTTCTAAGCATACTTTTCAGTTCTAAGTTTTGATAAATTAGCTTCAACTCTCAGTTAAGGATCTAGCTAACTAAATGTATTATATTCACTTGCAACTCGTAAAGAAGTCCAAGACTCTGCTTTGGACGACACCTATATCACTTAAAAGTCTTTGGTAGTTACTAATTCAAGTGATTGATTGATTGATTCCACAGAAAAGTCGCCTGGGTTGTTTTGTTACAATGAGGCAACGAAACTTTGCCTCCTTATAGGTGACAAACCCACAGGTAATTAATGGGAGAACTGTGTTTCCTGTGAGCTTCTGTGAGCTTTTTCGTTATAATTTTGACATTACACTAAATACAAACGTAAACACATAATGCTTGCGCGAGTTATCGGAGGACAACTCCATCTAGCGGTGAACAGTTATGAACAAAGGGTTCTAAATACAAATGTGCTAAGTAAGCACGTTAAACAAAGGAAATTATAAAAATAGATCAGTTGTTCAGCAGCCATTTTGCCGAAATATGCGCAGTCCTGCCCAAAAAATTGCTCTTAAAACGTCTGTCGCGTGTTGCTTATTTGCGCAATGAGAGCGTAAAATTCGATCTCCTCGGGCTCAAACTCAATTGCGCAGGGCCTCGACGGATAGTCCGCTAACTATAATTTATTTTAACCTCGTTGGGAAGACTAGGGCTGGATTTTCTATTATCACCAATGAGCCTGGGAGAGATGTGGTCCAGATTGACTTATGAAACAATAGCCTGCCATCCAATACAGATGATGACAAAACAATTAAAAAGTTTATACAATATTGCATCTACGAGTACACTTAAAAAGTGTTTAAGTATTTATTTTGCCGTTTTAGAATGTAGTATTTTAGTAGACAAACATTTGCACTATGTAATAGAAAGCGTTCTACTCATTTTGTTTCTATGACTTTTAAATTTCAGTTTATTTTAAACAGAACTAGGGGTCAGAAGGCTACCACACCACAAAAAACCACAACAAAAAACCACACAAAAAAACAAGTTGCAGTGTGAAAGTCTGGGCCGATCCCACTTACCATGTAAACCATGACGATACTGTCGGGCTCCTATGTAGTCCTACATTATCCTCACTTTTCTCAATCTTGTTTTGATCCATCCAAACAGCAATAAACGGAATGTCAATGAGCTTTGTTTACGAGTCTTTATTCAGATGAAACGTTTTTTACGGCGACTATGTGTAGCCAATACTTTATTGCTTAGTGCTGACGTAAGGACAGGAAAGTCTGAAGTTTTTTTTCAAGCCCGGTAAAGTGCTAATGACCGTTCTTTCTAGGGAACACATTAGCATATTATTCAATAACAGTGAATATGCTCACGCTATTATAGTCACATATTTGGCAATGCAATAAAATAATGCATTGTAATCACATATTTGGATGTTGTTGATGCTCATTTCTTTGGCAGATGCTAAATTAAAAAATAAAGGTTTGCAAAAGGTAAAATGTTATGTTATTGTTATTGTTTAAAAGGTGATTAAACAATAAAATGTATACCTAACACCACTTAAAATTTGAAGATCTGGTTTAACAATGTTATACTTAAAATAGGTTTGCTAATTTCAAGCTAGCTTCAAGTGAGTGCTTACATAAAGTCTTAAAACGCAGTTACGACCCCCGTGGGAGTCGTGGGTACGTTGTCATTTTGCGTAAGGATTTTGCGCGACAAATAATAACCTGAGGCCACTTTACGTCCACCGCCACATCAAACTACATGGTTAATAAAGAGGCTACGATTGGAACACCAATAATTAAGCCAAAAGAACAGTACTTTCTGTCTTACTTTCTGAATGCAAATGATTGATTTGGTGCTGCTGTAACACTACCTCGAGCACTATTCGTATATGTTTGCTTAAAATTATTGAAGAGTTCTTCTAGCTCCTTGTGTATCTGATGTAAAACCAGATATATCTAGTAGGATAGTGGTATGTTTATGATCCGGGTATTTTCATCCACATATGAAAAAAAACAAAGTTGGTTTATAAATGAAGTACTCTTAGTGAAACTTTCCTTAGTGAAAACCAAGTAGAAACCGAACTGATAACCTCCTACTTTTTCTGCAGTCGATTAGTAAAACGCACGTCAAAGAAGATAATTGTAATCAGTAATTGTTATAATTCATTTGTCATCAACATAATCATAACTATTTGACCACTCCCACATGCATTTAACCTCACCTCAAACTCACCACATGGTGGTACTTCAAAGTCAGTATTAAGTACAAAAAGTATCGTAAATGTACATCGCAAAACTTTGCGAAACGACTATTTAGAAATTTCGCTCGTAAATCAGATTCCACTTACACCAAATTGCGGCAGAAAATTAGACTGCAGTTTTGCTAAAACTGAAACACTCTTAAAACTGGTAAATTACTGTCGGTTCATGTCTGAAAGTTGTGCCTGTTTTCAGCACCGTGAAATTAGCTCAAAGTTCGTTAAGATAAAGTTTAAAGTTGTTTGGTCGTATTATATTATTTTTGTCTCCACCAGCCAACTGGCTAGGTCGAATTCCTTTTTGAATGAAATGAAATTAAATCTACCTAATATTCTATTTTTCATTTTGTTTCGTTAATTGTAAATTGGTTCTGGAATTACATATTACTGAATATGTCATTACTTCTGTAATTATATGTGTTTAATGTTTTTGTACACTGAATATCTTTGATATATCTGTCTGTATTTATTTTTAGTTATTAATTTCACTAATTTCAGAGACTTCAAAAAAACGATTTAGATGCAATAGCAGAGGAACGATGTTAAAGGAAGACTGGAATTCAGCGGATGTCTAGTCGCACAAACGAGCAAATTGGTAGGAAATCCGGTGCTTCCTCGAGATGTCCTCAGGAATACTCGACTCGACAAATGGACAGCCTCATTCCTCATCTCTCTTTGGCTTTTACGAGCAAAGAACATTGTTTATCACTTTTGATGGAAAGCTTTAAAGCTGGAAGCTTAGTGAATATTTTTAAACCCCTATCCTGCGATTTCACAAACGCGAATCAAAGTTGATCGTCCCTCAGAAGTATAGCTGTCCCAGTGTTCTATTGACATTTTACGGGACAGCATGAGCTTGAGCGGGTACTTAGCGTTGATTAAGGATTGTGAATACGGGGGTAAGTGTTTTTTTTACATCAAAAAGTAACACGTAAAAAACTTGGGTCTCCTCTTGACTTATCTTGACTTGATTTAACCGGAGAAACTAGCTATTTCGGCTTAATAGTATTACTACTACTTATTTCTAAAACTTACTATCAAGTGTGACAATAGCACGATCTGAATAACGGTGTATAGTCAAGAGCAGTAATCCGATTGTGGTCCTCAGTCGGATCTGTCGGGTCTATATCCGGGCTGCGATCGTGTCTGCCTTCGAGGCTCAGCCGATAAGCAGTTTATATCTTAGCTTAATCAACACCTGCTAAGAAGATACTGAATATAAGTTAACTGTTCAGGTAATTCATCATTATCATTAACCACAAGTCGTTGAATGCTGAACCTACCCGGTCGTTTTCTAGAGTCGCCAGACACGGGTGGCTTGCATTCATCAAAATTGTTACCATAATCAAAGTCCTTGCAAAGTGGGCTCACAAGCTGCGTTTGTTTCGTTAGAGACCAGCACTTTTCTGCACCAATCCCCACCAGTGTTCAACATCACTAGACTAGACTTGGTAAGAGGGCAGGTTTCAATTTCACAAGTCATGGTAGCTAACAGACACTGGTGGCGTTTTGTCTTTAGGGAGGTAAGTATATGCTGCCCAAGCAAACGACGCGTCGTGCAGTTTCCCAAACTACATAACTGCTCCAAGATTAACTCCAGCTACGTACATTCTGCACTAGACAGTGCTGAAAGAGCAGCAATATGATATTATAATAAAGAGAGGTAGATAGGTTACCCGAAATCATAACTTTCGAATACCTGAGCAAAGCATTGACAGTTGGAGACGACACTGAGCAACATGTATCTGACTCGTTTACGCTCAAGTAACAAATCATACTATCTTGTTCACACGGTCAAATTATAAGTTACGTACGCCAGGGGACAACTTTCGACTTCACATCAGTCCTCAGCAATATGATATTATAATAAAGAGAGGTAGATAGGTTACCCGAAATCATCACTTTCGAATACCTGAGCAAAGCATTGACAGTTGGAGACGACACTGAGCAACATGTATCTGACTCGTTTACGCTCAAGTAACAAATCATACTATCTTGTTCACACGGTCAAATTATAAGTTACGTACGCCAGGGGACAACTTTCGACTTCACATCAGTCCTCCTGACATAACCTATCTACCTTTTTTTATTATATCATTGGCAGTAATGAGTTGATTGTCCTCCATCAGAAGTGAGGTTGATAGCCACGGGCGTCTCCTCCTCTGTGACACTCAAGCCGATCAGCTGTTTGTGGGTTTATTGACATCGGCATCGAAGGACACTGAATCCTTTTAGCCAACACGTAACTCATAAAAACGAGTGTCACAAGCACAGAGCATTTATTTTAGTTCAAATGAATGTAGGAACGTTACTTCGATGATAATTCAGGCTTAAACTTCACCTCACCGCTTTGGCCTGAGTAGATAATCAATGAATTCCAGAAAAGTTTCGAACCCGGATGCCGCGGATGTTTGCAATTGCAAATTATATATTAAGCTTCCACCGCTTTAATTCACCAACCGTATAAAAAAATAACTCTTAAATTCCTGAGGGCTGGCAAGAACGCTGTCAGCGCGATAATGCAGAGAATAGTTCGTGGCAGTGCTGTGTAGTGTTTAGCCCGGTTGTCCACTGGAGCTAACAAGCGCGTACGAAAATAGGGGGTGAGCCATAAGCAACATGCTCCGAGCAAATGTATGGAGTGGCTTTAGAAGTTGTCCGATCGGGCGCAAGTCAAATAACACTTAATGTCATAACAATTTTTTTATGCGCTTTTGACATGCCTATCCGACTAACGTATGTGACGATTAACTCTGCAACCCTACATAGGTGTAGGTAGTAGAAGCTCAGAGATGTCACGACTCCTATTAACAGTAACCAATAGGGTAGATGCACTTGAAACAGATGTGCGACATTTTATTTTTTTGAGTACTATTTTTAATTCTCATTACGTGAACTGGAAAAGGAAAACTTTTTAAGCTTTACTGCTGAGTCAGTTTATGACTTAGTTTCAGCACCACAATGCATCAGGCCACCGATAAGCCTAACTGAATGCAGCATTCTGTGTGAAAAAGGCTTTAAAGTCGCGTGTTTAGGCATGGAACAACCGGCCGCAAGAATACTCAGGTGCAAAAATAAGTGGTTCATTCATGCGAATCGGTATTATCTTAACTGTTTAATCCAGGCTAATTATTTTAATTTCATGCAAAAAGTAAAATTTATATGTATTTGATTTAAGTTAATTAATTTTTTTATTAGAAAAATCTTCATTTACGAGCTTAAGTGCGCTAAATTGTGGGCTGAAATTAGTAAAACATTTTCTTGCTCGCAAGTGCCGGCGTAATCCTAAAATTAGAGTATTTATATATTATGTAAAGTCAAGTTTTTTTGCAATCATAACTTGAATAATATTCCAGTAAAACTTGTTTTGCATTCGCATGAATTAACTAATGGAATAAGCCTCTTAGATTAAAGGCCATATTAAAAGTTAACCCTAAAGTTTCTGCGGCCGAGACAGGGGACACAAACTCTGTTAACATAGTAACTTTGACCCTTGGATTAAAGACCCTCTCATACGTTCTTTTAAAAATAAAGGATAAGTTTAATTAGGGACGGTTACAAATGAGGGGATTGGTGTTGGCCTGCTGCTGAGCAGACGCAGCGAGCTGTCCCTGTCTGTGTTATCTCTCATGCTCAGATGGTACGGGTGTGAAACTGTGTTGATCACTGACAGCGGCTGAAAAACAATCTTCCGTGCGCAGTCCGTAGCAGCGGAAGTCTCCAAGAGTCTAATTTTACAAGAACATTATATCTTATCAGATTTTCCTATTTCTCTACCTAAAGTTTTCTAAAAAAAGCTTTCAGCGACTAAACTGAGGCGAAATTGAAAGATTAGCAAACATTGTTAATTCAAAGTGTAAGTTTTATGCAGTAAAGTTTGTCTTATTTGAAATTAACTTAGTCAAACTTGACCACTATAATGACGCCTAGTCTATTTACGTCTCCCCAGTCCAAAGTAACTGTCGACAAACTTGCTCACTTATTAATGGCTCCATTAGGAAACTTCGCCGAGTTATTGTGAAAACAAAGAAACACCCTCCAACTTATTATTAGTCACAAATGGCTGGTCGTTTCTCCCGTTAATTCGCCAAATGAAACCAGACGAGTTTTATCTCTTTGGTGTCTCTTTTGAAATCAGTTTCTAGAGTCCTTTTTGGAACCGAAAAAGAGCTGAACTTATCCAATGAATAATCCTGTTCGTTCGTTCATTCGGATTGAGGAACTGTTTGGATTAACTCGCGACATGCTTGCAATACGAACTGCAAAGCATTTCATTCCATTAGCAATAGGGTTGCCAGTAAATAAGACAGACGGTAAAGCAACTCGTATAATGCAGGAATTTTGCTTAGCAAAAACTTTAAATTATTGATAACAATAGTATTATTATTTATTGTACAGAAACAATGCAAAACAGAAGTTAAACAAAACTATTTTGTAGTACATTAGAGACGGTATTCTCAGAGAACCAGCCTCTAAATTCGGTAGAACCTGTGTTTTTTTAATAAATTATATAGGAATAGGAAAATAACTTACTTACTACTCATTAACTTTAATGTACCTAGTAGGCAATCACGGTAGTTTAATTTGATTAAAAGTTTTAATGCCTTCTTGTTTCAAAGTTTGCTTTAGAAAACGTTCGGTTTTATGATAAGTGTGATAAACTGGAATTTATGATAGCGGTATTATTCATGATAGGTCTTACAATATTTTTAAAAGGAAGTGGTAGCCCTAATTACGTTCAATTGACTAGAGTACTCACTAAAATGTATTAAAGCTACCCCTTTGGCAATGAAGGGTTGTGGTGAAGGAGTTATTCCGACTCTATAAAAATACCCCACCAGCCAGGAATTTCATATAATTCATGCACAGAAGAAATACAAACTTTGTTATTATAACTGCTTTTTAATATTTTACTACTAGCTTCTAACCTAGGTTTCGAACGCAGTAATCTCAAAAAATACAGTAAAGGTTTTCTAATCTAACACAGCTTCTTGTTGATATAAGTAGTGTATTTATCTATACGAGTGGACACGTACATTTGCTAGTACTTGTCTAGCATGTGACTGAATAATCAATGACGAATACCACTTTATTTAATTAATTGTGTCTATCCATCTGCTTTGTGTATGGACGTAAACATATCCGGGGTGAGTTTAGTTTTAAATAAGACACTCCATATTACAGTCGTGTTATTAGTAAGCTCAAGTTCCTTAATGGCATAGCCACGATCAATCAAAAATATAAGTAAATTGATATATTATTGTAACTTATGCTTTCTGATCTTAATCTTGTGCACAGATTTAATTTTTCTTTCTGACCGTGTGTTTGATTGGCTACGGATTCCCCTTCGTATTACGTCCGCGATCTACTTTTTATGTCTTATTGAAATAAAAAAAAAATTCTAAATCTCAAGGTGAAATATAACAAGTTATGCCGAATTTATAATGTTTACAGATATTTATTCACAATTAATTTGTACATAAATAAAACAAAATAAAGGTTGTGTGTTGTTGTTTTGTCTATATTTTGTATTTTTTCCCTAACAACGAAACGTGTAAAGTGACAGACGGGGTCAGATATCCGCCGGCCCAGGAAGTTCATTATTTGATTTCCGCATTTTGTCGCCAGGCGGCGCGGCGAGATCAAAGTGACGAGAATGAACCGGGTCACGGCTCGATGGTCATTCAGCCTCATCGACAGCCATCGCGCATAAATATGTCGCCAAAGAAATGGACTCCTGACCCACGCTAAACCTGTCACGATTTAATTCAATTTTAGGATACTCAAAGGCGGTTCTACAGGCCCAAACGTATACGTCATTTAATATTCAGAAACCCTCACTGATTCATGAAACTAATTCAATGTGAGATCTTGTGGTTACAGTTACATATGTATTTTTTTTAAGTTTTTAAATTATCAATGATTCAGCAACCAATTAATAATATATAATAAATCATTTAATTTAGGCAACAATCAAGCAATATGTGTGAGCTTGAGATTGTCTCAAAGACAAAGAACGTGCCTTTAGAGGTACGCTATTAGATTAGTTTAGAGGAATGCTATTTGGTATATTTTCGTCACATAAGTCATCAGCTCTAGGACCGTGAATTATCTCACGACGTGAATATTTTCTCACTTTAATAATCAAATAAAATAACAGAGGTATGATATTTTCACAAACCCAAAAAGAAGATGGTAGAGTTTACATAAATGGATCAAAAAGTTAAGAAATCTACGAAAAATAATTAAAACCTGCACTCAAATCAAGGACGTAAAAATAAAATCTAAACTTTGAACCGGCTTTGAACTCTAAAAAGTATGTTTTCAAGTTTAATACCTATACATTATAGGGCCCCCTGAAGGGAAGCTGAAAGTAGCAAAACAGCAAAAGAAATATCTATTAGATAAGTGACATTCCTCACTGCACAAAGACAAAGCGGGGCAGTTAGTAGAACAGAAAGTAATTCCCTTCGCTCATATCGCTGAAGTTTCATTTATAGGTTATCACAGACGAGCTCCGTCTCCATTAGAGATGTTAACTTATCGATAGTTTCACTACAGATATCATTCGAACCTACGATATAACGCGGTTTGAAAGGAGGTGGGAGGTGGGTACTTGGTAGGCGCCTACGTTTTTGGTCTTCAATAAAAACATTCTAACAGTAGACGTGTGGCGACTAAAAGAGATTCAAAGGCACATGTTATCTCACCTTAAGTAAGAGAGATAAGACATTCATAAATCAAGATATCGCAACTTACAAAAAAACACACAAACTAGTATTAACACAGGGAAAACAACATGTTACGATGTCCAAAATAAATGGATCACACTCAGCTTCTGCCTAGGTTTTCAACCAGCGTCCAAACCGTCTCGCCCAAAACTTCTTCTCCTCTTCAGTCAGTTCCTCATTAAATTACTGAGTACCGTGAGTCCTATTTCCCGTTAATAACCAGCTCCCTTCCCTTTTCAGCTCTTTTCAATAACAGGAGGTATCACGTTACAATTGGGTTGATTAAAGATTCTGACTTGCCATCCAAACCAGACATCCCGTAAATTAATCTACCCCTAGCGTTGTTTGATAATATTTATCCTTTCTAGATATTATTGGAAGGTACGGTCCTGAAACTATCGAAAGAACGACGCATCAAATTATCGATACATAGTCAGTCTCGTTATCACTAGTCTAACGAACTTTGCGGCTTTCAAAGTAAAGGAGAATAAATTTCAACTTTGTAAGTTTCAGCTCTTGTTTTAAAATACAAGACGCTGTTCAAACAATATTGTTTTATTTAATTTCTGAGGTTGTTTTGTTGGAATTTCTATTACTCTATGTTTTCACGTTCATAATTCTGGTTTTGTGATTTCTAAACAGAAAGTCGGTTACAGGAACGTTCTAAAGTGAAACCGAGAATTAATATGGCGTAAGCCCCAAGACGTTAACTGTTTTAGTTAAAGCCACCCTGTAAATACAGGTACTTGTGTTTATTTAGTAAAGAAAACACTCGTTTTAGGGGTATTTTCTGTGCTTCATTTTCATAAAAGCGGGCAACTTACAAAATAAATACAAAAGTTCGAAGCCACGCCGTAGTTGACTACGAACTACGACGCTACGAACGCTACGAGTTATTATTTAATGCCGAGTATAAATCCGATTCCTGAGGTTTCTGCTTTAGTTTGATTTTATTTTGTTGAGGATTCGCGTCGGCTATAAAAGAAGGAGGCCATTTTAACTTTATCTCATTAACCATGTTTTAATTTACTAACAACACTATAGAAAAACAGAATGTTATCTTGTTTTTATTCTACATTGATTGTAATAGATTGTGGGTTCACGCCTTGCCTGATAAAATAGTTTTTTGCTAGTCTGGTATTCAAATCTTAAGTGAATAGCTCGGTAAAAATAATGTCCTAAATTATTAATAAATTCATCTTCATTGCATAAAGTAGTAAAGGCAGGCTCGAAGTTTTATTTTATTAAAAGTTATTTGAACCCATTCAAAGACTTACTGAATTTAAAGCGCCGATAAGGTATATCAAGCAAAGCAAGAAGTTGGCCCCTAACACATAACTTATCTTTTCTCAATTTTCAATGGACGCCGGGCCAAAGTTTTAAGTAAGTCCCGAAACTTCATACAAAAGATATGAAGAATATGTTTAAGCTTTTATCCAAACAAGAAATACTGTTAACGGAAAAACTCGAACAGTTAAAGAAGGAGCTTTTTCTCCTGAAATAGGAGTTTAGGATTCACTTTCCTGGAATAAAAGAGTTGCAATGTTTTGTTTCCTAATTTTATGCATTGAGAAAAAAAAACGACTATTGTTTTAACTAGTTAAAAGCAGTGTTTAAGTAGTGAAAAGCACGCGTTATTTTTTCGAAGGGATAAAAAACTGTGTCATTTGGTATAACGGAAATGTTTTGAGAGTGACATCCTGAGAAGGAATTGGTGAAATCTGCCACCATCCCATGTTGTCAAAGAAACCCTGGCAACCCCCTCATCAGCTCTCGCATTGTCGTGGCGGGGCGGCTTAGTACCGTCGGCACCACCACCGGGAAGCTAAGAGACTTAGGCGTGGCAATTGAAATAATATTATTGAATAATTTATATAACCAAAACCAATAATATAAATATATGTCAAAATTACATTATTGCAATTATGAATACAATTTTAGATTTTGACATCCAACATTTCCAAATTTGCCGACTTGTAGATTATTGGTCTGATGAATATTACCTAACTTTTGAAAAATCAGCCGTGAGTATATTGTTATTTTAAATAAAAATTCAGTCGGATTGAGAACCTCCGCCTTTTTGGAAGTCTGTTAATAAAATAGTATGGGTCACAATTTTGAAACCTTCTCCTTCAATTGGCTCTTTTATCCTGAAAAGGTGGTTGGAAAGGCCTAAAACAGACGTGTCTAGAGAAGAAGTAAGGGTTTTGCCCAGCTCTAGTTTCCTAATGACTAATTACGATAAACTAAGTACCTTGAGAAATGAAGTGTGGTCTGTAATATCATCATAACAACTATAATGTTTATTTCAAACATTTGCGTTCCTTGAAAAGTAAACATCGCTGTGTAAACAAGTTTAAAAGGCTTTATAATGATGTTTCATCTCAAGGAATAAAAACATCAGCGGGGCTTTCTCATAAAATGTCTGCGAAAGCATGAAAGAAATTTTCATCAACGTATTGCGTTATGGACTTACCTTTTCTTCACGACGGCTATGAGAATTATGTGCTGAGTGTTTTTTGTCCCTCTTATTGCTCTGAAACAAAGAAAACATAAATTATTTACAGATTTTTATTCCAGGAAAACGTTAAAGGACAATGCCCCCGAAAGTATGAGCTACGGTCTGGGGGAACACATTGATTCAATGCCAAAACTACTACAGGCGGTCGCAAATCCAGCCAATTAGCATTCGCAAACTAGTTTCGTAGATTCTTTGGGAGATTTTTTAAAAAAAATGTTGTATAGAAACGTAGCATCAAAATGAAAATGAAAAGTCGCTCTGATGTTGTTAAAAATTCATCTAATTAATTTGAACAATTTTGGTCTTGAACTATTTTTTCTTGTACGGTGTATAAATGTAACAGAAGGGAAAATAGGGTACCGAAGAAAAATCGTAGGGTATAGGAAAACGTAGGTTACGTTTTACATTTTCCTATACCCTACGAGTAAATGTTCTTGGTTGAAATAATTGTATGAATTCTTGGTACCTGATAAAGCAATGGTAACATTGCTTTATCAGGTACCAAGAATTTTGCAGGTATTTAACTTTAATGAATATCTTAACGAACCTATCCTTAATGAAGTTCTACAAAGCGCTTCGTCCGAAGAGATAAGTTTAATTAGATAGTGAACTAACACACATCTGGTCGAAGCGCGAGCACAGAATACTTAATAGTTAATACCGCCTAACGATGCGAGTATAAGTAACTAAAAGTGAACGTTTAGTTGCTGAAGCTGCATAGCATTTATGAATGCATTTTAGTAATAGGGTTGGTTGCATTAGTAGCCTAATTGGTAATCTGGCAATCTAAACGTTCAGTCTTGACGTAGCCTTCGTACAACGTAACTCGGGGTAAGGGTGTTTTATTTGATTTTCAACTTTGATTTGCGTTTGTGAATTCGGCGGTTAGATTCTAGACTCACCCCATCTATGCAAAAAAGAACTGGTTAACAAACTGTTTTGACGCAAGGGACTTCAAGCTTTTAGTCAGGTTCCCTCCATAATTAGATGTGTGGTCGGGAGACGGTGCATTACAGCCACTTAGCTCGCTGACCGTACTCACTCGTCGACGAGTGAGACCGGGACTGACTTGTTGAGTCGGGAAGAAATAGTTGATGACAATAATATGGCCTAGTTTAATAAGGATAACGATAGGCTGATCATGTATCGTACACAGGTTCATAATGGCGCTGCTCAATTGCGTACGTAGTATAGAACACACTGACAAGACAAGAGAGAAAGCACAAAATAATTTCCAGTTCAAAAGTTTCTTAAAAACGTGAAATGAAAATTATTCGAATCCGTACATTCATCATTATTGCGGACTTGTTACGTCGTAATACAAGTATAATTAACTTGTTAATGAACTAGTGGGGAAATAAGGAGGGATGGGAGGAAGGGCATCGCGCGGTGTACTCGTGAAATATTAATTTTTGGCGCTTGTTATGAACCAGTGGATAAACCGTCTGGGGCCAGTAGTGAGGCGACGATACATAAATTACACTTGTAAGACGTTTTTGAGAGTCAGTAGTCGATAAAAGTTTAGTCTATTAAACTTTAAGTTCGAGAATTAAGCATCGTTTGTAATTTTTGTTTGCAAACAATCTTTACTCAATCGTTTGGCACTCAGACCAAATTGCTTCTCATTCGTTATATGAATAGAGTCACTACTTCAATGCAACATTTACGATTTTTTATCAATTTGATATTACTTTGGAATTTAAAAACGAAACACTCGTTTATACTTCCTTTTCATAAAAGCTCAAACAGCCCTACTAACTTTAACAAGTGTAAAGTTTTGTCTCATTCATTCTTATTTCTGCCATTTACGAATTAGTTTGAAGACACCTTAGTCGCCAAACCGATGCTGCAGGCACAAACAGCAGCAGTAAAATTTTATGAAAAAGGAGGTAAGTCTTCAAAATTAGTGCAGTCGCCCGGGCGTCACGTCACGAACCCAACACTAGCCTTCCACGTGTGCTGACTAGCTAATTAAATTACTTTCGCTGTTATTCACGTTTCAGTGTTTTGTGTAAATTAAGAGCGTGTTTATGGTTTGAACCTTTGAACGGCGGCTGATAGACGTATGAGTGACGGAACTTTCGCAAGCTTGGGTTGCTTGCTTTGTTGTTGGCAATATTACAGAATTGAAAACGGTTTAATAACTTTAAGTATGGTTAAGTATCGCTTGTTTCCCAACTTCCCTAATTAATTAATTAAACAAAAAGAGTTAAAGTTCAAGGTGTAATCCAGGAAAATAAACAGGATATTACGTCACAATTCCTCTCAAGCTAGGGAGGTTCTATTCTCAGCGATAAGTGTGGGGATCCCGTATGCATGCGTTTCTGAGTTCAGTCAACCGTCTCTTCATGTCCCATCTCACAAAATGCAGGAGTTGTCGGCAAAACGGCACGTAATTCAAGAGTACGCTCAATGCTGCAGAGCGCATCATGTGTTCGGGTATAAACCGTGACTCTTTAAATATTCGAGAAAATGTAGTACCAGCTTATTCAGACATCGATATACTATAGACAGCAAATACGTCATAAAAAAATTTTTTTTGTTCCTCATCTATCAAAAACATTGTGGGTAAATAACCCAGCTAATCTAAGGAGATATCATCATCATTGCAACATGAACCACATATGATGCAACTCAATTTTGTCCCATAATATCTACTCACGGAAGGGATAATGAATGTAACGATTTGCACAGTATATTTCAAGTCCCATAATAAAACCACATTGTTGTATGAACACTATACGAGCTGAATGTTACTTACATTCATAGTTTTACAGACCAAAATTTTCCTTTTATCGTGTAGTTAAAAAGTCACGATGTATAGTATACTGAAGCAACAGTGCTGAGTAGTTTTCGCATTAGGTCCATTGAATGTGGTTTTTATTATTTTTCACCCTGCTGTTTCATTACGTTTATTATCCCATAAGTTACCTTGTAAACACCTTTTTGTATTAAACTCTAGATCAGTGGTTTACTGTGCACTGTGGTTTTAATTACTTACTTAACTGCATTGAAAAAAATCAATAACACGAATTTTAGTGACAAGATTGATTTAATCAATTTTTTGATCTAAACGATAAGCTCTCGCTAATTTTTGATCGTTTTTTCGGGCTTTACAGTCGCGGCAAGTGACAGAAACAAATAACGGTAGTTAGTTGGCCTACTAATTCTATTTGTAAGTATTTTAAGAAGAACCAACCCGTGATGTTGACTCAGAGGACTAAACATAGTGTGCCATCAACCCTGTGTGGGAAAGGGGCAGTAAGTGGGTTAATAGGAACTTCCCATGTAATTGGGAACTATGGTAACGATTTCTTGGTGAGAACCTACGGGTTGTGCTATAAGTGGACTAATTCTTGACATGATTTTCATCTATTAGAGAGGCCTTATCCAACGTGGCCCAGTATATAAGCACACCTATGGCCCTCAGTCCCAATTCGCGCAGAACAATACTTTGTGTAGATTTTAAAAACTTACGGCTAACTCCTCGGTCAGGAAAAATACAAGGGTGGGACGGCCTATCCTAAACTCTGAAAGCAGCGGCAGGCTAACTTCTTACCACGTTGGGTTCCATTCGCTCGGCGAAGTGTAGGCTTCTGAATATTCCATTCACCATGTTGGTAACAATCAGTGTGCCTCTACTCAGTGCCCTCTTTTTGGAAAAAAGTCGTGAGTGTATGTTATGTTATCGTTGGGCTCGTATTCAATAATTTGTGATTTTGAAATTATGGAGGTTATGTAAACCTATATGATTTCATGAATGTCTAAAGCTACCCAAGCGAAGTCAGAAAGCACTTTCGCTACAGAACCTCCAACTCGCCAGTAAAACTTCGTATCCATCTCCCCGTAAAATATTTAACCGCTCCAGGTATTGAAATGCAAGGAACTTTCATATTATGCGACTCCACCGCTCCGCAGTTTACGATCGACCGAGTATAAAGAATAAGACCCCATTATCGATAGTGCGGTCTTACAATAAGGGCAACGGCGCTTGAAACGGCGCACATTGCAAATGGGGTGGTAGGGCTCTAGGACGTAAATTAGCAAACAAATGGATATTTTTACCTTTCGCTTTTTCACTGACATTTCAGCTTTAGATTACATTTTATATCACATAGCCATCATGACCATTTGCCTAACGGGTTTGTCAGAATTGCTTGATTGTTGCCGTCATGGTGAACGGAACATTCACAAACCCACATTTCGGAATTTGAACCCAATGTGGGTTGCTTAGGTTTTTATCGATGTTTTCCATCACCGGAGAGTTAGCCGCAAATTGTATAAGTAACACAAAGTGGGTGTTTTGGCCAGTCTTGACGTTGGGACCACTGGGTTCCAAACCAGAGTGTTTTACATAATTCCACATGGCGCTACCTAGCCCCAAATTAAGTTAATGTTGTATTACGGGAACTAGACAATGAACTACATCCAAGATATAAGAAGACAACACCCAGACCAATACATACAGACATGTATATGCACAAAAGAAAATTGCACTGTGTGGAATTCGAGCCCGCAACCTGTGATGTAGTAGCCAAATTCTTGACCATTAAGTACGCCAAATCGGTCATCAAAGAGTCAAGACAAGGCCATTTTGTTTTGGGTTTTGTTTTATTTGTACCCTACATACAGTTTTATAAACCAACATTGAACTCTTTTAATCCTAGTACTTTGCCCATTGCTTCGGGGTCTAGGGACCTTATTATGATATTTTATTTCTAGACTGTTCGCTGCCGTTAACAATGCTGCAAAGCAATTTTCGTGTTAGGTTCTTATATTTCCAGTCAGGCAGCAGACAGACACTGCTTGCCCCGTTTCAGCGCTGGATATATATTCAGTAACTTACTGTAACAATTTATTTATATTCATTGGTTTGTTTGTGGTAAACCGAAAATAAATTACAACGACTTATAATTTATTTTCGGGTACGGCTATAATAGTAATTTGTTCAGTACGTTCAATAAATGTTAAATATTTTCTATTAACCAAACAAAGCATTTCGTTATATGAAAAAAAAACATTCTTGTTTTAATTAAGCTAAAATGCGTCTCCTGTGATTTTACCTCAGACGTGGCGTGGCGGCCAACATAAATCTCGAAATACCTACGTCATGAAAACATATGCAAGGTGTTTTTGAGGTGATACTGAAGCTCTTCTTTGAAAATATTTTATAAATTTGGCTGGTTAGGAAAACGACAACCAGTATGAAATAAACATTAAACTAATTCATCGCAAGTAATACGTAAAGTAGATTTGTCGTCGAATGACCGAATGGTTAAAATTGCTTATTAACATTGTGACGTCGTATTTAATAATCCTGTTGCGCTTTATTTTAAAGTCTGTTAAAATTACACCAAGGGAAAATATTATTCTTTAAAGTCTTCAATTTGCTAAAAAGTCCTAGTTTGTCGAGATGTGCTTTGTGAGTATTTACCAGCGAAAGCTCTGTGCAAGAGCCATATTTTAATTATTTCTTCCGTTGCTTTGCTGCTGTACTTGAAAAAAAAAACATGATGGATGAGAGTAATACTGTGAATTGTACAAAGTTTGACGTAAGTCTAATACGACTGCGCAGTGAAATCCCTGTAGGGTTTTATTTTTTGAGTGGCAGCGGCTATCTCTATTTTTGCCTAAAGTCAGATCTTCTATTCGTAAAGTTGACTTTGTTTCTTTAACTCTCACATTACCTGATAGTGAGACTTATGACTGCCAAAGTACCTAACTTCGCCATCGTTGATACCATAGAAAAGTGTGTACTTATTCACAAAGGTATAAAATTATAATAGATAATGAAGCTTCACACTATTATGTAAGTACACCCGAGTGGACTTGGTAACACTAACTCCATCGACCAAACAATTATAATCAGCTTGCGTTATCCTACTGCTGGCTTTATCTCCTGCAGTGTTCATCGTTAATCGTTCTCCTCCGTTCATCGCCATGATGAACAAATTCTCCAAAAAACCTTCTGTTTTGTTGCTAATAACTACGGGAAAATCCCTCTGTGAAAAGTGAAGTGTTTTACCCAACATATGTGTAACAGCTATGTTACGCACACTTATAAGCAAAAACTGGTACACTATGGATTTTTAAAATGAACCAACGAAGAGATATTGCATCCTAATCTAATAATATCTGAGAGCTCGTATATAAAAGCGTTCTACTTGGAAGGCTTCCTTTCGTTATTGTATCAAGATGAAGGGTTTGCGATGCAATATTTTTACAGCATTGTGTGGCCGGTAACATAAGATCTTAGGAGAAAAGGGAAGCAATATGACAACGTCTTATTATGAGTAAGTATTTGAAGCTTTTCCAAGGACGTCGTTCCAAATAATTATTTGAGTAAAACTTTTTGGCTAAAGGCTGTGGCTGTTTAGCAAAGTTTGTGATTTTGTCAACACCACAACCTCTGAGTCACGGATCGTTTTTATTTTGCTGCGGAGATCCTACTGTGTTCTGCTTATACTTACTTGTGTGTATTGATAATGTGTATTGTATGAATTTGGGAAATAAATGCGTTAGTCATTATTGTTATCACCATAATCTTTTACACCATCTCTAACAACGACAATATTTTATCTCTAAAATGACCACTTAGCATAAGTAAGAAGATAAATTCATTTATTAATAATAATGTAATTTTATTTTCTTGAATGTTATGATTGTTATTGTAGTTTCGGGTACGAGCCAATAAATGAATAATAATAATAATAAAAAAAGGAATTGAAATACAAAATACATTAAATATTTAAAAACAAAAATACTCACAGTTATAGACCAAAAAAACAATGGAAGAAAAAATGGGCCAATCAGGACTACAGAATGGGTTTTCAATCAATTAAAACCAATCAAAAGGTTAACTAGAATGAACTTCTTCTAAAATTAAAATAACTCCTATACTTAGTCCTATTGTTTGCACTGGTTACATCCAGCTTGCAGTTACAGTCGAAAGCTTAGTGCGTGTGTATTCAATGAATTTTGTCGCAAGAAAGAAAGAAAGAAAGAAAAATAATTTATTTAGCAAGCAATCATCATTGTCATTCCAGCCCACGACAGCCGGTTGCTGAGTAGGTTTTTACTTTTAAACGCCAAGACAACTCATCCTCCAACAACTCCTCAGTTAACTCATGAATAGTTTTGCCTTGTAATTTAGAAAATGCAGGAATTATTTTTGTTGACATTTCATTGGCAAATGATATGTACGCCGTAATTGTTATTATATAATATAAGATTACCTTGTATAATAAGTTTGTCATTGTGTGATACATAATATGATGTTCCTGTGCTAATAAATAAACAAGGCAAACAATTCCTAAGTAATGTTATTCACTGATCATTGATTTCATTCTCTAATTAGCGTATTGTTGCAGCTTCGATATGTGAGAAGTCACAGTGAACATCTTATACGGCATATTCTAATCGAACGAAGAAGTAGGGATGTCAAAGTTAGGTTCTATGTGTGAGATACAAAAATGTTACTATGAAACAAAATCTTAAAATAAATCTGAAAAAAACCTCTTTTGCGCACATACTTATCGGCAAATGATTGATATGAAACTGAGATGCATCTCTCGTTTTTTTTTACTTTGATCTAGATTTTTATTCTTTAATTAGTTTGTGGAAATTGTTTGACAATTTGAACTCGGTGACAGGTATTGTATGGTCGTATTTGTATAAAGATACTTTTAGTTGTTCGTTTGCATACGCCGTCAAACGTGTTAACATTATGAGACTTTATCGTATAAAATTCCGCAGATCAAGAAAATGTTTCAAACCCCAAATAAATGAATGTGAGTGATAATACTTGTGCAACCAAATATATCTATCGATCTTTGATATTGCAAGCTGTGACAACCCTAGCTCCCTATGTAAATAAATATATCTGCCAGTCGTTGTTGGCAATGGCGGGTTCGATTTAATTTAATGGCTGAAACCTTAGACTATGGAAACAGGAGCGTATCTTGCTTATGAAAGCGTATATCTAAATATTATCCGCTCTTGAGATTTTTTCTTTATCAGCTTATTGTAATTTGAAAAAAGACTCTTAAGGTTATTCATTTTATGTTATTGACTAGCACCTTGGTTGGCATTTCTCAATTTGTATTCATAACGCCAACCTCTAGTATCATTGAATCAGTCTTTTTATAGTTTAGTATTTGAAAAGAGATGGGAAAAGATTATTACCAAAAAGATGACATAACATACCAGCACATAACACGGTTATTTTCCTAACTTGCCTGATGTTGAACGGGAACCATTATCCATGAGAATTTAAAAGCAACTTGGCTATTTGGGTTTAATCGATGTTTTCCATCACCAGAAAGTTAGCCGCAATTTGTAGGTACCTAGAAGGAACACAAAATAGGTATAGATTTGATTTGGGTCCACACGGGTTCCTAGTTAGAGTCTTAGCCACTAAGCCACGACGCTCCCTTATTTCTATTCGATAACAAGATTCCATTTTTTTGTCATTTTTTACATTTTGGAAACCGAAGGAGAAAACAAAGGGTTGAGATGAGTGGTTCTCCTAATTAAATCTACTGGTCGACTCTATCTTAAACTTAATTTAGCTGCACAAACCGAGTTAACGGGGTTTGTTGAAACCATTTCTAAAGACCGGACTAGTCTGTAATTTGAATGAAATGGAAGAAGTCCCTTCTCACGTCACATGCACCTGGAAAATGCATATAATACCTGTCAGTATCAGAAATTAGACCTTTGCCCGCAATAACGATATCAAGAGTGTAGGTGGACAGAGCGCTCGGTGGAAATCAATTTTACCCGTAGGTATATCTTATTTTTGCTTAAATTGTAGGTAATATTTAATCTCGGTTTCAATGTTTTTTTCTGATTAAATCTAGTTTCTAAGCTATTGTGAATATGAAGACTATTTTTCGTTTAATTATCTAAGCAAATACAGCTTTTAGCCAAGATGACAAAACGGTAAAACACTTGCTATTTACCTATTTATTTATTTATAAATAATATCATAATATGTTCCGTAAAAACGTATTATTTATATATTCTAAATACAAATTGCATGTATTTATTTGTATGTTACATTCAAGATATAAAATAAGTTAGTTGTGTTGTAAGTATTGTATGTAAGAGATAACTCCAAATTTAAATTTTGTGGTCCACTTCAATTTGTCTGTCTGACCGTATGTTCAACTGGTAGAAAACGCCACCGGCATTAAGTCTGCCTCAATTGTGTTTAATTTTGAGTGAACAAAAGTATAAAATAAATAAGCTTACAGCTGTTTCAAACAACATTGGCTCAAAGAGTACCGTCAATCACATTGTTAAAACATTAAAGCGAACCTTTCAGTGCACTGATTGCCAGACGGTATGAAAATGTGATGAAAGCTGCCAATTTAGTAAAAGCTCACTCTTTCGATCGCTTTTAAACATTGTGAAAGCTTCCGAACGCGCCGTTCTTGCTTCCAAACAAATTGACTGAACTCGAGTTAGTTATTATTATATTAAGCCGGGGAAGAACTTGATACAGCTTACACTTGCAAATTGATGTTTATGAAAATTTTAAAAAGAAGGTTGGTAAAAACCCTCATATCATTAAAAGTTTAGGCTGCAAAATAAAATCAGCTACGATCCAAACCAAATCCCAAATAACTTTATCAACCTTTACCTGGTTGCAGAGTACTTTATAATTGTCAAATCAAATTAACAAACAAAATATTCTAGTTAGACCTGAATAGCTTAATAAACATTATACAGTAATTAAACAAATGTGATTTAACCACTTGATCGGAAAATAGGATCTGGTTAGCAAATAGTAGGTTTGGGACAGTAAGTAGGTAATTGTGATCTACACGAAAACGACGATAGGATTATTACAAAGAAAGCGTTATATTGGCAACTCTTACCTGCGCCTGCGACATAGACTATGTCTGGTGTGGGTGCCACGAGCAAAATTTAAGCTTAAGGTTCATATTATGGTGGGAGCTTTTTTTCCTCTGCTGTTAACTTTTTCTGTATGCAATAACACTGATTTGTTAAAAAAGGTAAATCTCAAATTTGGACAACAGCAATATACATATTTAAAAACCATTCAAAAAAAGGACATTGTTGACTGTATTACCTAGCATATTTCAGGAAGCGGTTATTTCAGTGTGCAACAAATGCATTTTACACAAATATGAGTGTAACATAGACGTATGTAATAAATAAACGCAAAATGAAATAGTGTTGCGCATAAGTGTGCGATACGTTGGAGGATAACCCCTTATTTATTAAATTTAGATTTCATCAGAACGCAATCGACAATCCAACCTCAGAATACAACCCTACTTTCTAACCACCCTAACAAAAAGATGCCGTAAACCTTGTTCAATAACTCAATAGTCACAGCTCAAGCTCTTATTATAAGTTAACCAATTAATAAGCAATCTTCAAATTTGATAACAAGGCAAGTTGGAGGAAAAGCCTTTTGTTTGAAGGCTGCAAGTCCTCCAAATAATACAGCTCCGTAGTCAAGTTGAACGAGTGAACTTGCCCGGCTTACCTAGCTGAAGGACTTAATAGTACATTATGGTACAAGTGTGTAATGTTGGTGATTACCGCTGAGGCGCCATTGAGACCCGAGCCGTAGGCGAGGGTCTTAAGAGAGCCGAGGACGGTAATCATCAATACACACGTGTATCATACGACGTTTTTCAACACAATTGTGAATAAAATAATTTCAGAAACCCATTTTATGTAGTCATGTAAACCTTTCCTAAAGTAAGTCATTATAACCCTACGGTCTAGCCGGGACATAATGTTGTACCTACTGGATTTCATTATTTGTAAAGTGATTTGAATTTGGAATGCAACGCAGTGTGGTCAAAAATGTTTAGGTGCAATGAGATTTTATTTTGAGGTAGGCTGTATATTATCGTTCTCTTTTCATATAAAAAAAAACATGAAAGCTTTTCACCAAAGACGATTCATTCGAATATCGAACTGGCCACTAATAAAATAGACTTGGAGCATTCTTGTAAAATTAACGACACTAAAGGAAAAAAGGCGCCAACCGCTCAAATAGCTATGCTGATAAATTTAATGTACCAAATAATGTAATTTACCTTTGCACATTCTTAATTAACTTAATGTTTTTCTTATTCATTCTTTTGAAATAAATTTTTTATTTGTATTATTAAACACGATCTTTTTTGTATCGAAACTTTTTTTAAGAACAAAGCAATTCAACCAATAAAAAAAAACTCTATAACTCACTAGTGAGTAATAGTAATGAAAAAGTCACAGTTTGATTATAGGTGTCATTATGTGCCTAATTGCAGTGAAATAAGAGCCACTTTATGAGCAAGTGTGTTGAAAACGTTATTATACTCAAGTTGAGTTATTATACTAACAAAATAACAATAAACAAGCTTGTTATAAGTCCGCTTTTCGTTTTATAAGAGGACCCTTTATTATTTACGAGAGTGAGAGGGAGTATTCGTTACGAATAAGAAGGTATACTTTTGATCGCGTATGTTTCAGGACAAGTACCTAACTTTTTATCCGCATGCAGCTATCTGCACCTTTTTTCCATAAATAAGCGTAATAAATGTAAATACCGCAGGAAAGGAATGTGCTTACATAAACAGCTTATATACGTCCCACCGCTGGGCACAGGCATCACCTCAACTATGAGGTGCAACAAGTAATACTCCAACCCGCGGGCTCACTGCGGATTATTGGAGGGGTGTCAGGTTAGTAAGCAACCTTAATGTCAGATGTTATCAAGCCACCCTAAGGCCTCTGACTAGGCTTAACGACTGACATCTAGTGACGTCTACCGGCACCAACAACTTAACGTGCCTTCCGAAGCACGTAGATGCCCAAAAATACATCACTAAATTCTGGTCAGGGTGGTTACCCATTCCATTTCCGACCCGGCATGTGTTGCTTTACAACAGCGATCGTCGCCGATCCACCGTCACAATTGGGCCACCTTACCTTACAAAAACAGGGAAAGAAAACTAATTTCGACCTCATTTCCCTAATTTCTGTAAGGTAAGCAAATAAACCAATTTTTATTTGAATGTCAAGTCAACTAACATAATTATTTGACGAAAATTCGAATTGCCAATCACATCACACTTAACATGAGTTTGTCCATTACTTTGATTGACCGTTGAATAGGGGTAAAGTAAACTTATACATATTATATGAAGTGAAAATAGTAGTTTTCGATACAAGTGCGGAAAGTATGTCATTTTGCACGAGTCTCGAGGCATCTTGGCCCGAGCCGGCAGGCGAGGGTCAAGACTCGGGACGAGTGAAAATGACACTTCCGCTCGTGTATCGAACAACGTTTTTTAATACATTTGCGAAAAAAATAATATCAAACCAATGCGAATCATTAACACTAACACAATTAAGTCAAGAGTAAAAAGGGCGGGAATGAAAAAACTTTTTTTTTCAAGGCACCGGTTGTTTGCATTCAGCCTAGTAAAAATAAACTATTTTGAAAACATATGTTAAATACTTGTGTACGAAAAATGTTAAATAAACAACATTAAAAACGATCAATAACCAAAGTATATCGTGACAGTCGTGACTAATCGTAAATAAAGAAAGCGGGAATGAAAAACTTAGGATTGACAGTATTATTTTAACACGGCATCGGTTGTATTCAGCCTAGTAAAAATATAAGAAGTAATTTAATTGCATTTAAACATGGAAATGCAATAAATACCTATTATTTTATTTCAAGTATTTTTAAGTGAAACTCATTCTTCTCATTCATTCATGCCAAATAACGTATCAAAATACAAAATAAAGTGATTGAACAGACAACCTCTTTGGTAGGATGTATGGAGTTTATTAACATTATCGAAAAAAAAATGGAAAAGTAAAACGCACTAGTGCGGAAAAACCAACTTTCCGCACGCTAAACAGCTACGAAAAGTACCACTTTTTGAGCAACTGTATTAAAAAAAATATTTACCTTCATACGACACATACCGCAGTTAGAAGCCCCGACTCGACTATTGTGTATCTATGTTAATTATGTGGTTATAGGTATCAAAGTTTTTTTTTGACGATCCGAAAGTACAAACTGCACTAAATAAAAATGGTATATTTGAATAAAGACATTTTGAATAAACTATGCACACAAAAGTGTTTTAGTGTTGTCCTCTTCTAACAACATTTCAGACAACGTAATACAAGCACGTTTGATAATATAATATAAAGTAAGATACTTCGTTTCCTTACAACGTATCACAAAGTGACAATCTAATAAGACTAGCGAGGCCGCCGCCGCAGAGCGTCCCCGAGGCTCGGATTGAGATTCTATACAAATATACTCGTAACCGCATTTAGATAAGATAAATATACTTTATAGCAGGGATTAACAATTAAAGCAATAGAAATACAAAGAAAACAACTTGTTTTAGATGTCTAGCGGGATTTGAATCTGCATTTTTTGCAAGCCGGGCGTGACTACCTTCCGAATTCTAGCCATCTTATATCTTAATTAATTTAGTACCGAGGGTTCTTTTTGTGGATTTAGCGGTAAAAAGTTGATAAACAACAGAATAGCAAATGCTTGATATATCAATTACATTACATTTTAATAATATTTAGTGTTAGGTTTTCATAATTATAAGTAATTCGGTTATACAGAAAGCCGCCGATCAAGATATACATTGTGACAGTTCTTACCGCTTCATGTTAATAAAATAACTTCATATACTTAAATTATTAATAGAGTAGCATTTAGGTAAGACAAGTAGGCATAAATAAGGTTATGGGAGGCGCCTCTGCCCAGCAGTGGGACCCCAATGGCTTATTTAGATTCGATTATATAGCATTTGCCGCGATCTCACCTGAAGTCGACGATAAAGATTAGATAAGATATACTTTATTGCACAAAAAAAATAGTAGTAATACAATAAAGTTAACAGAGATTTAACACGTACAATTACGGCAGCCTTAGCAAAAGCATGCTTAGTTAGAAGTAACCTGTTCACTCTTCGCTTCAAGTCTCCTAAATTGTATTAATATAGAAACACAGCAAACAAACAACACGGGCAAAGCGTTCCACTGCCTAGCGTTATACCATTAAAACTAGTTACTTGTACATGTACGATTATGTTACGGTTGTCACTTCAAAGCTTCTTATTCTACGATTCTCTTTTTTTTTTAATTGTATAACTGTATGTGTACTTAATAAAATTGTAATTTACTAACGGATTATTGTACTGAACATATTGAAAAGAGTTACTGCTGCTGAGTTTCTTGCCGGTTCTTCTCAGTACAGAAACAACTTTCTGACACCGGTGGTTAAGTCACATTATGTTTGTATACTGTGTAATTATTTATTATTTCTATTATAGTATTTAAGTCTATTATTAAGTGTATTTTTGTTTGTTTGATTAAGTTTTTGAAGATTTCAAAGCACTTGTAACAGGTCTATTTAAATAAAGATATTTCTGATTCTCATTCTCTGTAGATTGCTGTTCGTTAGTCTCGCTAAAACTCAAGAACCACTAGACCGATTTGGCAAATTTTGGTCTTGAAATAATTGTGAAAGTTCAGGGAAGGTTTAAAAAGTAAGTAAACATGGGAAAACGCTAGAAATATAGTGAAAAACGATAATTCAGTTTTCCATAGCAAACCGTCTCTACATGTCACGTGACACTGAATGCTTGGCAACAGAACGAAGTTTGTCGGGACGACTAGTACTCGTGAAAAAAAATCGGAATTCCGAACTGTTCTATTGCATTAAACGACGTTAACAATGAGTAATGACTGGTCATTCATACTATACGATCCCTCGCCGATACTTCGGCAACTTTAGTTAGTTTTAGTGTATAAATACCAAAACTTGGAGATGATTTAGCGCAATGATAGTCTCCCGTTGGTGCTCAATAATGGACCGTAATTTCAGCCTTATTTATAGAGCTTTTAGAACTATAGAGACCCGCTCTAGAAGATAACCTAGCAAGAGAGAGACACTAAGTTCGCTTTTATACTATTTTGTGCATTATAGATTAACTAAACTATTTTCAGAAAATATTAAACGTAATAATTGGCCTCACGGAAAAGAGGCACGTACGTCAGATTAACATTCTAAAAAAAAATTTTTTTTCAATGGCTAAATTATGTTTTTTTTATTCACAATTTTTATTTACAATGTTCACAATGTTCAAATAAGTTATGATATTCCATTAAGTTCCCAAACAAAACACTGAATACGTTGAATGCATTTACCCCACAGCCGGCTAAATCCGATCACCGGAAAGGGAGAAGTGGTGACGTTAATGTGTGGTCTCCCAACCGCTAATGAAGTTACCCATCATCCAGGGGCACTGCCGGGATGGCCGTAAGTTTATTACTGTGCGTTTCCACCAGACATGTGAGTGAAAAGTGTGGGTGTCCCCTTATACCCACTGCACCCCGTAAGCAGTCTGGTGCGGAGCCTGTGTCCAAGCCGCTTTCTGGTCACAATATAAGTTGCAGCCAACTCTATGGAAAACACCGTCAAAAATTAGGCAACCCGGACTGTGGTGGTATGCGGAATGTAGACGTCTGAATGGTCTGTTCATCATGACGGCATTAGTCCGTGTGCCGCTCTGACTAGTAATATTCTGTTTTACCTATATGCATCAGCTAATAGACGCCTAAAATAAATTCTAGAGAAGCTTGGCTTGCTTGCATGATTGATTGCTGATTGCTATCTTTGCTTCATATATTTACTTCCTATGCAGTATAGTCGATGCCTAAAGTTGTTTGCTATTCATATTGGAACGGAAATTAAACTAGAATCGAAAATTCGGACTAGAGTTTCAGATTTATTCAATACCAAATTTTATTCACAATGTTTAGCATGTTTGGTCTGAATACGTGAAATTCCGCTTCAAGGTTTTAACTGGAATTTAAGCTTTATGCAACACGTGTATCTGATGAATGAGGCAGTGATTCCGGCGATTGATAACATTACTTTCAGTCTTCGGTAACATAATAATTGTTATAGCTGCTGTATAACCTTTTTTTTTCTCATGGATTCCTCGCTGCCCGGGGAGCTGTAAAACCTAGACCAAGCGTTTTTAATGAATCACAAGTTTTCAATTTACGACTGTGTACTCTTCGATTCTCTTAGATGTATCATCATTATTGAATCAGGACGTATTCGATAAAGAGCTTAAAAAGTCTCGGAACGTGTCCATAAAAGAAAACAAATTTTGTAGGACAACCCTGATAAAACGTAAAAAACACCGGATTCATGCATCCATTTCGTAGTAGATTCCAATACGTATTGGTAAAATTGGCCGATACCTATTCCGATCGATTTCGATATACTCTTGATCTATGAGACAATTAATTATTATTAATCGTGCAATTATTTAATGTTAGGTACTGTTAGACAACGTGAATGTGAGGTTGGCTTGGAGCTCTACGGTCTTATTCAAGCTCGCTTACGACCTTAGATCGTTTAAGTCGATACGATTGTCTTAAAACTATCATCTATATCAAGTATCGATATTCAGATTGACCATCGATTAGGCCAAATTCTAATTTTCGCTAATTCGTGTGTTCTATATTATGTACGCTGAACGCTCACCTAAGAGCGGTGTACCTTTTCTGTATTAGTATGACTTCTCTTTGATTTGCCAGAGTGCTTCGATAACGAAGGGTCGCCCCCCTCCCCCTTCATTAGGCTGCCGAACTGTCGTTTATCTCGAGGACTTACTAATTAAGACAGGGGTTCCGCAGATGAGATACGAGGATTGGGAGCAGGTTGAGGAAGGTAAGTTAGGGAAAGATATAAGCCTAAAACTCGCAGTTCACCTGACGACGGTCAATATGACTATGATGAAGCTTCATACGGACGGTCAGCTAGTAATTAATAATCAACCCTATAGCTCTATAAACACGACTCACTCTTCAGAGCGCAAGCGAGACACAAATGACTCTCCCCCCAGCGGGGGGTTCTTGGATGCCCTTAGCCGGGAGTTTTTAGAGACCCTCAGCCGTAGGTTCTTTGTGACCATATGTTTCATAGCGTTGTATCGATTAAAAATAGTCAATGTTTTTCGTTTTGAATGAATAAAGAAATTCGGTATATTCGTAAATTGCTTGTTGTTACTAAATGCTACTTTATTAATTCTTCCTAACTAACATCATAAATGCCAAAGTTTGCAAGTTTGCTTATGAGCTAGTATTGCTTTTTACTGGATTGCCGTCGGCGTCGATTCTCTCAATTTTAGTTTTACATTGATTGTGAAAAGTGATTGTACTGAATAGGAATGGAAATCAAATACGTGCTGAATTTTCCTTAAACATTGTTGGAATAATGCCACTCATCATCATGTCAGCCGAACGACGCCCACTGCTGGGCATAGGCCTCCCCCAAAGATCTCCCCAACGATCGGTCCTGCGCTGTCCGCATCCAGCGGCTTCCCGCGACCTTGACAAGATCGTCGGTCCACCTTGTGGAGGGCCTGCCCACGGAACGGAATGCCACAACTTGCAGTCAAAAATGAACTGTAAAAAACTGGTACTAACTGGATCTCGATAGCTCAAAATTGGTAACGTTCATTTGCAGCAAGCTAAAATCGCTATCTAGAGTATTTCTATAGTTGATAACATAACCTAATAAAATAGAACAACAACAGTTCACTAAATACCCGTTGAAATGATATTGCTGATGCATACAGTTACAATGTAGCAACTGCACCTATTAATCGCGTGCCGATCCAAGTTCACATTTTTTTGGTTTAAGTATCGAAGGTGAAAAACAAACAAAAAAAGTGTCTAGCACTTCTAGAATCACCTATTTGCCCTCCTATTCATCTGTCTGTGTGGCCATCTGCCTTTTTACAGGAGCATTTGATGGTATTCAGCCGAAATTATTATCGAATACTCAAATCAACAATCACTTGGATCAGTGAAAATATGAAAATAAAACTAACTATAGGAAGTAAATTTGTAGTAACATCACAAAAAAATTGAAGAACCATTTACATACCTAATGTAGGTAGGTACATTTTGTACGGAACTCACAGTGCGAATCATACCAGACTGGTTTTTTTAACAATGGAATTTGGACGTTTTGCGCAAGGCTCATTACTCCTTACCTTTTCGGGCGTAAACCCAAACAGGTTAGTCGAGAAGTGTTTAAACGTTACGAGTCAATAATACAGGCGTGTGAACGTTGGCGGTCAAGCCACGAAGGGTACTGGGAGCAGTAAATCATGTTAGCAATTTGGTTAACTCCGATTCGATGTACTGTACGTTAGTGCTAGTTTAAGGTTTACTTGCAAATCTGTGGGTTTTCGGAGAAGGAAACATTCGGGTTCGAGTTGTTTACTGTAATGTTTTGCTTGTCGCGTGACGAACATTTGTATGTTTGTGTCTCAGTGCTGACATATTTTATTGTAAGTACTTCCAATTCAGATGTTATTTTCTTATATTTTGTTCCATTGTTTTCTTTACATAAAGGAATGTTGCCTCGCCTAAGTAATATATTTTGCTGCTTAGCCCTATGGTTGACTGGTAGAGAATGCCTTCTTGGCATTAGGTCCGCCACTACCAAATTGATTATTGTGCAACAAAGAATTAAGCAATTGATATTGAAGTATGTTTACTAGTCACTCATAATGCAAGCTAGTTTGAGGTAATATGATATTGGTGTAAATGTCCTAGATACATTAACTTATCTTATTTGGCCAAATGCCTTCATATTTGAAATGTAGTATTGGTTGGTGGTTAGTGATAGTTATGTTACAAGCAATCTGGATCCATTTATTGTGAACTTAGTAGTCCAATTCGGGAATTGTATGTCATCCTAAAGGATGACGATGACTAATTAAATTAAAAGATTTTTACAAAATTTACTTTCAAAATGTATTTTGAAAGCGTGCATTCCAGACTGTAGTGCTGTGGGTGATATCCGATCTAATTGAAGTCTAAATCGTTGACAAAGGTTAACTAGGGCTGCCCAATGCACTGAGGTATAATTTTTTTGACGAAAGTTGCTAGTCTAAAAACAATTATTGCTTAATGAAATAATTTAAACTAAGAAAAATATATTCATAAGCTGCATGAATAAAAAGATATGAGTATTGTAATGGACTCTCTATAAATGCGAGCGTAAGGCGACTCTATACGGGCGTTGGACAGTAGGACACAAAATACAACTTACTTATTTTATAAAATTCTTTCGCCGACAGATCAATACGTCCATAGATTAAATACACAGCATGATTCATTATAAATTCCTAGAGGACAATTACAAGTTTGGTATTTTTAACCTGTTCTATACAATATATAGAAAATGCATCAATCGAGTTCTCAGAGCGCGATATAAAATTATTTACGACTTTTCCAAAAACGCAAGCACTTTTTTTAAACAACGTTTTTGGCCATCAACATACGATCAGCTTGATGGTAAGTACCACGTACTTCTTCCAATCTTTGTAGAATTTTATGCTATAGTTCTCTTGAAAGAGAGGGATTTCAAAAACCGAAGTGTACAAGACCCTTACTGTTATGATGATGATGGCTACACGGAAGTAAAAGAAATCGGACGGAACATCAGACAAAAAAATGTGAAGCATGCAAGGTGCTACAATTCCAAAACAAACAAACAAACAAATCATTTATTTACCAAGAATATAATAGAGTGAAAAGATGGTAAAATATAAACTAGACTTCGTATTCGGCCTGCTGGCAGGCGTGCAAATATTAATTTTATAGTAATTAATTGCACAGGTACAAAATAGTTGTACACGACCTGCTTCACTCACACAAACACACTAGGTGCTACAGACTACGCGATTTTACTTCGTGTGACAGCGCCAATGACGCGTGCTAGTCACACACACACCTAAACTGGCAGCTGATAATATGCTTCATTCATGATTAGGCGAGGTGACGTCCGTCTTTCTTTTACGGCCGTGGATGGCTAGTGGTGCGGTGCGGTCGTGCGGTAGCGAAAATTTGCCAAGTGGTAAAATACGCTACTAAAAGTCTAAACCTAAAAGTAAACAGGTTACAACCATTAGAAAAAAGTCTAATATCTGCTCAGATGACTCTGTTTTAGTCAGTTATTCAGTGGTCAGCCCTGCGTTGCATTAATCCGCCCATTAATACGGCGCGTCAGCTGTCGCGTCAAGGGTCTCGGATTTGTTGCGTAGACAATGATTGGCTCAGCAAGGGTGTAATGCGCTGACAGACTGGCTACTTAGCTGGACAATACTACAGATGTATGTTTATACTTTTGGAGTAAAAGTACGTTTTCACAGTGCTGAAATTTTCCTAATTTAAACAATTAATCTTTTTATTGTGTTTTTGTCGCCGCCCGTGCCCGGCCGTTCCCACGGCAATCTTTACTGTTGCACGAAAATTTGTACACGTGTAATGCTATTCATTACCATCGACCATAAATAAAAACTATTGAGAGATCTATGGCCAAAAAACGGTAAGTACTATCAGTTGGTATCGTTACTAATGATGTTAATATTGACGTGAACCAGCCTTCGATAGTAGGTGTCGATTTAGTAGCACCTTTTTGATCAAACCGTTTTTTAGGTATATGGACATAATTTTGAAGATCACTTGATGGAAAGTGTACCTTTGCTGCAACACCACCGATGTCACCGTAGCGTTCGGCGTTCCTAGCATCATAAGTAAGATAATGTTTTTTTTCTTTAAGGCTAGGGCAGAATTTGTTTTCTGCTTAACAACTACCAGTGTTTAAGTAGAATGCCGGGGTCGACTCAATATTATGTAAAACAAGCTGCCCCGACAAATTCTATTGGAATTCATTTTTTCTTCTTCTTATATTGTATTGTACGCATTCGAGGCGAACACAAAACTAACGACCACTGATTTTTCTGGAGCCATTGCCTGAACACACCCGACTTTATTTTATGATTTAAGTAAAGATATAATTAAACGAAAAAGAAAACCAATTACACAACAATGTAAACAGATATTTAGAATCTTCTCTTCCAGACAAGCTTCAGTTAAAGAAACTGAAGAAGAAAGTAAATACGGTGGTGCAAGATTGTATTGAAAGTTACCTTGCCAGCAGTGTAGCGTCGAGCGCTTGCGGCTGCCGCGCGTCGAGCGCCTCCCGCGTCCCCCGCACGCGTCGCCGCCGCGCACGCCGCAGATCATAATCTTGCACCACCGTATTTACTTTAAACATATAAAGTTACCTGGCCAGCAGTGTAGCGTCGAGCGCTTGCGGCTGCCGCGCGTCGACCACGACGACATGCGGCGGGCGCGCGTCGCCGTCGCGTCGCAGCGCGTCGAGCGCCTCCCGCGCCCCCCGCAGCGCGCGGCCCTCGCCCCCCGCACGCGTCACCGCCGCGCACGCCGCAGATCATAATCTTGCACCACCGTATTTACTTTAAACATATAAAGTTACCTGGCCAGCAGTGTAGCGTCGAGCGCTTGCGGCTGCCGCGCGTCGACCACGACGACATGCGGCGGGCGCGCGTCGCCGTCGCGTCGCAGCGCGTCGAGCGCCTCCCGCGCCCCCCGCAGCGCCCGCCCCTCGCCCCCCGCACGCGTCGCCGCCGCGCACGCCGCAGCGCACACGCGCGACGCGCGCTCCGGGAACACGCATAGTAGCTGTGGACAGTGTCGGATATTAGCACGTTGCACTACTTCAAGGCTACTGGACTACACCAAAAATATTTTTTGTCCGTTTTAGCGCCATAAATATATCTCTTCATGGAAAATAGGAATAGCAGAAAAAAAACCACATTCGATTCCATCAAACGTATTTCTATATTTTAAATTCCCTGTTATATCTAACTTTAAGGCAGTTCAATTCTTCAATATGTAATACAGGTTAATTATCAAAAGCCTCCACTAAAACCCTACGAACATCATCTGGTCATGCACCCACCTTCTGGATGATGTCTTCGTTACCACGTTCGCCTACGTTGAGTTTGGTTTTCATTCCAGAACATATTAACATTTAAAGCCGAAATACGCATGTTAAAACAAAACAAACTTGTAACTTCTGATTTTAAATGAATAAAACTTAAGAACTTAAGAGCATCTCATAGCAATCTTAACTTTGCTCAAACTTACTCGTATGCTCATAGAAATTGAATTTGTCATTGAAGAATTAAAATTGAATTGATTTGGAAGTGCTCGTACTTATGCATTTATTCATTCAAATAATTCAATATATTTTTGCATGTCAAATATGTATCTTTGGTTTGTGAGAAACCTATTGTTTATTGTGATCTACATGTGCCTTTCCTGCAATAAAATACTATTACCAAACCAAACAACGCAACAGAAGTTTTATAAATTAGAAAAAATAGATACAGCAGAACCTTCGGTACATCAAACAACAAACATAAAATGATTCAACAAGTACAGTCCGCATCAAAAGATGTGTGCTAACAGAGTGGTCAAAAAGAGTGGTATGTGCGGTTTGAAAAAAGCAATTTTAATACTGCAAGGATGAAGTCGTATGTTATTTGATGCGTCACCAAACTCTACAACAAGTGAAACACTAGAAATTTTATTCCTGCAGTATTAAGGTTTCTTCTCATCAAAATTTCAGAAATATTTATAGAATAGACTAAATATAGAAAATCAAAATCAAAATCTTCAGGTGGGAATTGAATACGCGTCTTTCGCAAATCGGGCGACTGCACTAACCATTGTGCTACCGAGACGATTAACAGACCGGCCGAAATTTTTCTGGTATATTTTTTACCTGGCAGCCAGGTTTGTTCCACCAATGTTTAGGCAAATATTTGACTTTCGATTAAGATGAAACTAGGTTTTTTTAATTGGTTACTTTTATTATATTTGACTACTCTGTATCATTTTGATGCTGTCTGTACAAGTGTACACCGTTGTTGCCAAGATTGCTTTATCAGATTAGCATTCGCATCGCGTACGTCGCCAATTCGATGATTCGGAATTGAGGCACATCTTCCAAATTATGAGAACGCACGCAGTTTGATCTAATACACGCGTTTACCCAAGAGATGAACGAAACACATTCACAAAAATGTTTCCGCTCAAATTAACGTCCTAACGTTTATATAATGTATTGGCCACAAAAGCATTGTCACATAAAAGAGAGACACGCAACCAAACGGGAATGCGACGTGTTAAAGTCTTTTGGATTAGTATCTTTTTTCATTCATGTACTTAACTGGACCTGGTGAAACAGGGACTTCATGAGTCTTATCAAAATGGGTCTTATGTTAGAAGGTTGATTGGAACGCGTGTTTACACCTTGTAATGGTATAAACACACAATTTGTGTGAGCAGAATCTTCACCACTTTCTTTAAGTAGCAATTTTTTTTAGATTTGTGGTCCTCGAATCAGGCGGCTAACATTATAAACGTTAGGAGCTTATGTAATCCGGTTCACGCACATACGCGTCGATACGAATTTATTTCAAACTCGATTCGAGTAACGCGACGTCGAAGTTGGGCCTGTAACGACATCTACTATCACTGTATTATTATTGTTCATTACATAACATGTAGTAGTAAGAGCTAATCCAGTACTCAGGTTCAAAATAAAGACATTCATCTTGTAGCTACCTAGATAATACTCAAACGGATTAGCGAAAATTTGGCAGTAGGTAAGGCAAAAATGTTAAATTTTTCCGAAACAGCTCGGGCTTGATATTCATCACCCCACTCACATACGGCAAGTGTGGTAAAGTTAAATACAATTACAATTTCAAAAGTTTAAACATTTAAAAGGTTAATTGGTTATCAACATTTCCAAAACGGAAGATGTCCGCCAAAGCACGCGCCTGAGACGAGTAAGCATCGTTTACAAGTCACGATATCGTTCATAATTCCACCATAATAACATTTAATTCACCTTTCCACCAATTGTAAGGCAATAAGCTGTATTAAAACCAATCAAGTTTAATTAAATAGCTTTAAACTCTGTACCCACACATGCATTAAGGGAACAGTAAAATTTTATTACACACACTTTGCAGTGGTTACCAGGTATTAATATTGCGAATGACGTTGCTGTCGCGTGTCATTATAAATTAATTATAATTTACAACGGATATTTGTTGAACGGGGAATTTAAAATTAAATCGTTTTTGATGCTTTGTAGGTTTAACGTTGATTCATCATTATCAGCCGCAAGAAGTCCACTGCTGAACATAGGCCTCCCCCATTGATTTCCAGAGCGCCCGGTTGCGTGCGGCCTGCATCCACCGGGATCCCGCGACTTTTATCAAGTCGTCGGTCCACCTTGCGGGTGGGCGCCCCACTCTGCGTTTGGCCTCGAATGGTCTCCAGTCCAGAACCTTTCGGCCCCAGCGGCCATCAGTTCTACGCGCTATGTGCCCCGCCCACTGCCACTTCAACCTGCTTACCCGCTGGGCCACGTCGGCGACTCCAGTCCTTCTACGAATCTCCTCATTCCTGATTCGATCTCGTAGCGAGACGCCGAGCATTGCCCTTTCCATAGCACGTTGAGTGACCTTGAGCCTTCTTATGAGGCCCATAGTGAGAGACCACGTTTCCGATCCATAAGTCATCACCGGTAACACACACTGATTATATACCTTCGTCTTCAGGCACTGTGGTATGTTTGAAGAGAAAACATCACGTAATTTCCCGAATGCTGCCCAGCCGAGTTGGATTCGGCGATTTACCTCTCTCTCGAAGTTGGACCTGCCTACTTGGACAACTTGTCCTAGGTAGACGTACTCGTCGACAACTTCGAGAACCGAGCCTCCAACAAATATTGGAGTGGGCATAACAAGGGCGTTTGACATGACCTTCGTCTTGTTAAAGTTCATCTTTAGGCCCACTTGTTGAGAGACTCGATTGAGGTTCTCGAGCATGCTGCCGAGCTCTTCAAGCGACTCTGCCATGACCACTATATCGTCGGCAAACCGAAGGTGAGTTATACGCTCGCCATTTATGTTGATGCCGAGTCCTTGCCATTCCAGGAGCTTGAAGGCGTCTTCCAATGCGGCCGTAAACAGTTTCGGAGAGATAACGTCTCCCTGTCTTACGCCCCTCTGCAAAGGAATTGCCCTCGTGCTTTGCTCCTGTACTCGGACAGACATGGTGGCGTTTGCGTATAAGCTTTTCAACACTTCGATGTACCGATAGTCAATGTGGCAACGCTGGAGAGACTGCAACACTGCCCAAGTCTCGACCGAATCGAAGGCTTTCTCATAGTCCACAAACGCTAAGCAAAGTGGCAGATTATACTCCTCAGACTTCTGTATAATCTGCCGCAGCGTATGGATGTGGTCTATGGTACTAAAGCCTTTTCGGAATCCGGCTTGTTCGGGTGGCTGGAAGTCATCAAACCTGCGAGAGAGACGGTTCGTGATGACCCTCGAAAACAGCTTGTAGACATGGCTCAGAAGCGAAATGGGCCTGTAGTTCTTCAGCAGGGTGTTATCTCCTTTTTTGAAGAACAGTACCACCTCGCTTCTGTTCCATGCCTTTGGCGTAGTGCCCTCGAACAACACGGAATTAAACAGCCTCTGAAGTACTCTGAGAACCGGCCTTCCGCCTGCCTTCAGAAGCTCAGCGGTAATTCCGTCATCGCCCGGCGCCTTGTTGTTCTTGAGCTGTTTGAGAGCCATCCTAATCTCATAGAGGCTGATGTCCGGGATGTCTTCGGTGTAATGTCGGGTTAGTTTGGCTCTGGGATCTTTGGCCGTACTTGTAGCGGATTCCGCGACAGACGTGTAAAGCTGCCCGTAGAATCTCTCGACCTCCCTCAATACTGCTTCTTGCGTCGACGCCACACTGCCGTCCTCCGTCTTCAGCTTCGACAATCGACTGCGCCCAATAGACTTGTCTCTTGCGAACACTTTGGAACCTTTGTTCCGTTCGATCGCCTCTTTAATACTATTCGTATTAAAGACACGGATGTCGTGTCGCAAGGACTTCCCGATACGTCTATTGAGCAGTCGACAGTTCAAAGCATCTTCGGGGGTCTGCAGGGGCAAAGACCGACGCTCAGCCATAAGGTCGAGGGTGTGGGTTGAAAGTTTCTGCGGTTTGTTCTGACGGCCAGGCTTATAAAACTTGGACCCAACCGCATGGACAGCTTCTACAAATCCGGTACTCATCTCGTCCGCTGTAACGCAAGTATCCAGACAGGCGAAACGATTAGCCAACTCAAGTTGAAAGCTCTCGGGGTTTTCGATATGGGCGCGAGTAGGTCGGAGCGTAGACTTCATCAGTCGAGTTCGTTCCAGTCTGACGTTCAAATTCAATGTGCCTCGTACCATTCGGTGATCACTGCCGGTTTTCACCCTGTTGATCACTGAGACATCATTGAATATGCGTCTCTTTGTCGTCATGATGAAGTCTATCTCATTTCTCGTGGAACCGTCGGGGCTTATCCAGGTCCACTTCCTGTGAGGTGGCTTCTGGAAAAATGAGTTCATCGCAAAGAGTCCCTCTTTCTCCAGAAACTCGGCCAGCCTCTGCCCTCTCGGGTTCCGACGTCCATACCCAAATTGCCCCACTTTCGACTCACAATCGCCCCTCCTGCCCAGTTTTGCGTTAAAATCCCCCATAACAACACTGAAATGAGTCTTAGAGGCATGCATGGCTGTACTAATGTCCTCATACATAGCCTCTACCTCTTCATCTGAATGTGTCGAGGTCGGCGCGTATACCTGTATGACCTTCAGCGAATATCTTTTCGATATTCTGAGTATAAGGTATACCACCCTGCTCGACACACTTTCGATGGTAACAATGTTGTTTATAAGGGACCTGCGAACGAGGAACCCGACACCACCTTGGGACTTTTGGTCACCTTCCCGGTAGTACAGCAGGTTACCCGACTTCAAGGTTATCGAGTCCTCACCCTCTCTACGGACTTCAGATAACCCGATGATGTCCCAGTGTAACCCACTGACTTCTTCCTCCAATTCGATAATTTTCTCTTCTGTCCTGAGCGTGCGTACGTTGTGTGTTACCAGGGCCAGTTTCTGTTGGGGATGGCAGCTCGAACCGATCCGGGGATTCTTAGCACCCCCTGCCCCGCCGTTACCATGATCGCTGCCGTAACCAGGAATAGCGGGGCTGCCGGAGACTAGGGGCCTTGTGTGCATTGCCGTCTTCATGGGGGGAATTGCCAATACTCGCCACGCTTGGCAGGCGGGTTGGCGAGCGCAGAACGCACCCTCTCGCGCCGCGACGCTGCTGCCCGTCGCGGCCTGTGTATTTCGGCACGTTACTCATTCCGGATGGTTATCCCGCCATCGGTCGGCCGCCATATCCCCGTCCGTTGGCCATCAGGACGCACCGCGTGAAGGTGAGGTTGGCTTGGAGCTCTGGGATGGTGTTTGAGCTCCCTTACGTCCCACGTTGATTACGAACAAAGGAAATTTGAACTGTCAATTATAATGAATGAACTATGATTACTGGCAAAATGTTAGTTAGTAATATTAAACACTGCTTTGTTTAAACATGTTTCAAATACCTATCATTAGTTAATTCCATGATCTTGTGAGCTCTAATTTCAACACAACAAAGCAACTGAGTTGTTCTATCTGTTGCCGCAACGATAAACGGAACATTCAGAAGCTCACATTTCGCCGAATTAATCTAAACCCAACGAGGCATGGGGCGTATGGTGGGTATCAGAATTTTTCGAAAAGTTAGTCGCAAGATAATGAAAGCGGGACCTCACATTCTGTGATCCAGAGTGCTTAGCTACTTCCTCACGACTTATGGAATAAACTATCATTATATTTACCTCTAAGGGTTCCGCTGGCGCGTAGATGAGGGCAGACGGGATGTGCGCAGGCGGGGGCGACCTGTTCTGCAAAGAGAGACACACTGTGTAATATACATTAAAACTCTTTACTACTATAACTATAAGACGGAAATTCCTATTACAACGGCATGGTCATGTTATTTAATCGATATAGGCTGAAGGGAATGCTTTCGATAAGGATAAAATGTTTAAGTAGTTCTTCTGCAGTAGAATAAATCTAAGCAGAATCTGTCATTGTGTAGGACAGGTACTGATGACAAAATTAGTAATTTTGGAACGAAACATATTTTTAGAAAGGTTCTTTTAAACACGCTGAGGATCCCATAAACTGGGACATAACATACGCTCACGACCATATTCATAAATGGAGTAGTCAGAGGCACACTCATTGTTGCCGTTCTTGTGAACAGAACATTCAGAAGGCCATACTTGGCGGAGATAATGTGAGCCCAACGCAAGGGGTTAGCATACCACTTCAAGCCCTGCTATGGTATTCCGGCGGGCGCCAAGTCTCACTTCGCTCATAGTGAGTTATCTTTAAAATTCAATTTCTTTGCGCCAAAACTAAGCCAAATAAATATTTTTAAAATTATTTACTTCAGACACAAAATGAGAGAAAATACTAATTCAAAGTGAAGCATATTGATGATTGAAGTAAGCGTGAAGCACCGAGATGTGAAGTGATGTCCGCCGGAATGCCACCTCTGTTATCCGGGTTGCTTGGTTTTTTATCAATGCTTTAGAGATTATTTAGAGTTAGATGAAAATTGCACAATTAACACAAAGTAGGTATTCCAGAGTTGATCTTGGAACTTGGTTTAACCAATGAGGCACGACGCTGTAAACGAATATATCAGAAATTGACTAATTGGGGTAAAACATGGTAATCTCTCAAACAATAAAATGTCACTGACAATGTTTCTTTTTGTCAAATTCTAAGCCTACTTCATCAGATAATTCGAGATCCGCCATAAATAACGAAATGTTTCATTCACACAAATTACCTTTTCGTTTCTCTATCTGACTTTTATTAGCATGTTCCTTAGAGTTGAAAGCTATAAAATAGCTGCAATTTCTTTATACGCTTATGTCGGTGTAAATTGCCAGCGGTAGACGTTTGTATATTTTATTATATCTTTTGAGTAGCGATTTGAGTCTTCGCTTGTTGAAAGTTGTCAGTGCAAGAACTCCCTTTATCATCCTGCATATGGTTTTCAAGAATGAAGTAGAGGAAAAGATAGAAAGAAGGAAGAATAGGACGAGAGGGAGGGAGGAATCATAAATTGTTATGAATACACAAAATACGAGCATAGTATTTCCTTTCTCGAAAGGCATTTAGCTAAAGAGTTAAAAGATTATGTGAAATTAAAATATAGGTTTATAACCTTACTCAGGATTTGCCTTTCTAGAAAGTTTAAAAACTTTAAGCCCAAAAATGAATAAATGGCTGAATAATTTTATAAATACCCAAAAAAATGAGCAATATTTATTAAATTCAATTAAACGAAATAGTTTCATGAGAAAATTAAATGCCAAGACAGACATGTCTGTGATTTGAATGAAAGAAATAAAATTCCGATCCGAAAAGGGCCTCCATTGAGACTCCAGGGATCGTCTCTTAATTCAGATGAAAATGGAATTTAAGAATTGGAATATTCACGATTAAGTAGAACTGTTTTTCAACTTACTTCGGCAAAGTATTAATGGTTACTCATACGTGAGTGCATAAGCAAAGTTTGTAAAAAAGGTCTAATGGCCCAAATTTTGTTAAAATGGATTGTTACATCAATCAGAAAGTTGTATATGAAGAAGAACAACCATTCACGATCTAACCAAAGGTAACATGTCGATTCCAGCTTACAGCAACGAGGCCAAGAGCAAGGCCCTCTTTTCTACTACTATGACCGGCATCTCATTTTACAAAATGGTGTACAGAACTGGGGAAGCACCCTACCACAGTATAAACATACAGTAGGTTATCTAAGGCCGCCCGCCGAGTTATTAGCCTAGCGTGCACACAGACACGCGGCACAGCCCGTCCGTACTGCCGCCGCCCTATGCCTCACTATTTTATGCTAGCCGGTGCGTGAAATCGCGTGTGCGTGAAATCGCGACACGGCGCGCGACGCGTACGCACACATTCGAACCGAGAGCGGCACGTTTGTATGTAGATGTTCTACTGTATGTTTATACTGTGCCTTCACCGTCCACAAACATAGTGACAATGTTAATGGCCATAAGGACGGCCCGCCAATTTAGACGATCGTCACGTTTTGACACAGGAAAGAGGAGCTGTGTGACAACTAGTCTAATTAACGCAGGTTGTTGAAAACGGATATTTTTTGCAAGCTATGCAATCAGGGCCTCCAATCTCCCAACCATCGTTGAGTCGACTTCAAAAATAACAAGATATCTCATTAATGTTTGGATTATATTTCAAAGTAACTTCATAAACTATCATCTCCATATTTTAGGCTCTGATTATTTATCAAATTAGTCAGCTAAGTATTCAATGAATATTGGTGCTGAAACAATATTCAGTACTCAATTATATTTTTGTAAAAATTCACTGACTTTTCAATAACACTTTGTAGAAGTTTACATGAAATAAATGCCTTCAGTTAAAAGTTTTGAGTTTGAAAACAGCGAATTCGACTTTCAAAGATACAAAATAACAATAAAAGCAAAAACTTGATTGTTTTGGTTCCAACAACGATATCGAATTTTAAAATTTCCTTGAATCATGAAAGTTATAAAATTATGGAAGGATAAATACAATTCTTTTCGTCAGCGAATGATGTTGAAAGCATCTCGTTACTTCGTAACCTGTGTTAGCAAACAAGTAGGTAGCAGTCTCCCTCCTAAACTTCACCTTTTTTGACGTAAAACGTGACTCGAATCGTAAGTTTAAAAGTCTTTCAGTGTTGATAAATTTGCAAACATTTGAAGCTTTGTTTTTAGCCGTCGACTAAAGAAAACATTTTATTAATTAACAAATACACGCAATTTTCGTGAGGTAGTTTTGCGTTCCAGTTATCTGGCAAAAAATATCTTTATGAAATATCATTCGTAGCCACAGGACGCCGCAAAGACCTATACTTATAGGGTCAGTCTATAAGTAGGTCTTTGCGGCGTCCTGTGTCCCGTCCGGTTATAAGTTAATAGCTTTTGTATCCTATCTTTTCAGAAAAAAGATTTAATGCTGTAATTCTGAAGACACACAACTATTCCACGAACCACGAAATCCACCCCACTCAATAGTTGATCCGGGCCGAAGCCTTCGATATTAAGCTGCAAGATTCACAAACAGAGCATAATTGAAAGTTTATCCAGAGGAGGTTTAAGTGGTATAAGTTTGGCTGAAACTGAAGTCCCCTCCGTGGTCTGACTAGGATCAACTCCCAGGTATTAGTTTGAACTGGCTATCTTAACTTGAGATAGTTTGGCGTTGCTGTAATACAATACCGCGGCTTCGCTTTATGGATGACCGTTTACCATGACCTACTAGAGTTGCCGAAATATTGATGGTATCGAAATAATCAATTGATGTTGATTACTATCGATAGTGTTAAAAATATCAATATGTGATAGTTGTTTCGCTATCACGCTCCATCATGACGCATGATGTAGTAATATCGATTCCAACAATGATGATAGTTGTTTAGTTTTCGATAGTGGTCAAAGTTTAACATCCGTTTGAGATAGTTATCTTAATTAATAACTTATGACGCGTTAATTTGTGGTAATTATAACACATGTAATTCTATGAAATAACATGATAATCGAATGATATCTATCTGACGTCTGTTTGTCTGCTCTAAAGTAGACGTAGATAGTTACCCCCTTATTCATAAAAACTTAAACAGCTCTTCAATAACACGTTCACTTTTGTATCGCTTTCCCCCGTATTCACAAACCTCAATCAACGCTAAGCACGCGCTCCCGCTCATGCTGTCCCGTAAAATGGCAATAGAACTGAAAGGGTCAGGTAAACTTCTGAGGGATGCTCAACGTTGATTTGCGTTTGGGAATTCGGAGGTTTGTCACTGCCATTTTTGTTGCTGCCGCCATTTGCGAGTAAGTGACATATCACGTCGATTGCTTAAACTATGGGTTAGCGTTGCGTTTGTTTTTATGAATAAGGGGGTTATACTTTATTGTATGAAAAACATTACCGTAGTATTTAATATTAGAACCAATTAACAATATAGGCAGTCTTACAGAGTGACTTCCATACATTCTACAGAATGAAGATCGAGTGAAAACAAAAATCATCAAAATATGGGCAATGTAGTGTACAAGTAGGTAGAATTGACATGTTACCGAGAGTTTCCTAAAGAAGGAAACAAAACTGACCAAAACGAGATCGCATTTTTTTTCAATTATCGTCATCGTGACGAACGAAACATTCATTCTGGGGCTGAAATTGGCGTGAGGCAAACGAGTGAAGGTGAAGGTGAAGTCCCCCCAGTGGGGGAGGTGAATCGCGATGCTTCGGCATTTTGATTGAGCTGGATACGGAAGACATATTTAATAAAGTGATTAGAGGCTAGGTGTTAGATAATGAAATTTTTGCGAATTATTTGTGAAAAAAAAAAGGAATAGCAATATTGTTTCTAAAACTAACTTACGTACAATGCCAAGGAGCGTATGACGTTGACTACCGAATTCGCACTTAACTCAAAGTTATACGACCCTTCAATTGTAAACTTTATAAAGATGCGCTTATAATTCGCAGTTTCATAATTAGTGGGAGAGTCATCATCAACGTTTGTGAAATTGGAGGACTTAAGTAATTTGTATTCTATATATGTTTCAGTGTTTGTTTTATGAAGATTAACTCCACCTCATGTGAAGTTCATTCAAGCCTGGAGCAGCGGATCCCATGTTAGTGAATTGACATATTATTATCTGGTTTTCGCAGTAAGCAGACGGCTTACTGCGAAACCCAGGCAAAAGTAAATTTTGATATTTTGAGTAATTCAAATTTGAACTTTAGCATAGCATGGTAGCCGGTTGGAGTCGCCAGGTGACAGTTGTTAATCCGATTAGGCTTGAAAACATCTGACATTAAGGGTGCCAACTTACGTTAGTAGGCACCTAAATGTCAGATGTTTATGTGACCCCTCCAACAATCGGCACTGATCCCACGTGTTGGAGTATAGCTCGCCTTATAGTTGAGGTGAGGCCTGTGCCCCTCAGTATGACGTTTAGAGGACGTTTATCTATGTATGTTTGTTACAAAATCTGTATGACAATTACCACGTTGTTTCTTCAACAAAACCATTGTTTAATATAACATAACTAAAATAAAATATTTTTTTTCCAAAAAGTGCATTTATCACCTTTTGCCTATAAGCGTAGAATGTTCCATCCATTGGTTTGAATGATTCGAGATTTGGTGTTTGGCTTTGCTACAGCCGCGGGCATCGGTGGCAATCAATTATATTGCAACAGTTCCTGAATTGATTTTAGTGGATCGTGCCTGGTATTTGATGAAAAAGATATTATTTGTGCTCCGGCCGATCCGGCCGTTTTATTGTTTTCAGTTTTTATGTAACGCTGTCTTGTATTTATGTATCACTACCTGGGGCCGCGATTCATTTGCATGATCATTATTTTTTTTATTATTTGAGTTATTTTAAAGTTTTGATATCTCTTAAAACATTTATTGAGATCAAAACGATGTCAAGGACAATTCTGTACAAATTGAAAGCTTGTGATGAATAACGTATGTGTTTAGATAGTAATTGATGTCTTTTTCATAAAACACCTTCCCAAATCATGCAATAATCTCGATATAGGTAAAAGTAGTTTATCTCACAGAAAAAGATTTAGCAATTTGACCAACTAGATTGAGATTAGCGCGTTAAACCAAACAAACCGAACTCATCTTAATATTACAATATCAAATTATAATAATTTGACGTTTGAAAGAACAGTCATCTGTAAAGTTTTTAAATTGTAACAAAATCAAATGATTTGCCCAGGGAACACCCTACTGAGGTTTTCCCAGTGAGCTGTGGTTTAATAAGGTTCTTTTGTTAACGATGTTGTATTAAAAACGCATTAAATCTTGATTCAAGTCATTGCAAATATTGCTAAGTACTGAACAAAAGTCAGCAGACGAAATAATAAGACTAGAGCAGCTAAATCTTAAATTTTGAACTTAAATGTTCACAATAGTTAAGTCGCGTGAACACAAACCTTAGTGGTTTTTTTTCTTAGCATGCGACTATGCACAAACCATGTAATTAAGAAGCTTTGATGTGGCGAAAAAAAAAATACCTAAAACAGGGTGAGCAAAGTTTACAGAAGCAAGCTTGTGAAAATTGTAAACACGCAGATTCATTGTGAGAGCAACAAATCGTCAGAGGCCCATACGTTTACAGCAGCAATAAAAATCTCGGTCACACATGCACTCTGTGCCACTTGTTTCAAATTATCCAACGAACGCGGGTTACGCTGATTTACGGGCAAATAAATCAAGGGTTGACGTCACTGCTGTTTCACCGGACAAAGTAAACCTTCGACAAATAAATTTCAATTCAACAAACCCGAGTTTATTTACGCGTAGGCTGCGAAATTAGATCCTATTGCTGGTACTTAAAACATGAATTAAGTTGGAATATTTGTATATGTTACGGATATGTGGAGCTTATTGGCGACAAAATATTAAGAAGTATGAAATTGCTTCTGTCTCATGTTACACTGTCTGTTAAAGATACGCTCACGACTATATCCCAAAAAGGGTAGTCACAAGGCCTCTGACTAATGCTGAGAACGGAACGTTAAGAAGCCCACTCTTCCCCAAACGAATTTGAACCCAACTTGAGAGGCAAACCTACTGCCGTCATTTAGGTTGCTACGAGTAAGTACTAGGGGTTTTTTCGTCACCGGAGAGTTAGACTATTAGAAATCAATACAAGTAAATTATGTTCACTTTGTCGTACTTCTAATGTATTATTCACCTTGTGATACATGAACGTTGTTATTTATTTTGATAATTTCCACAAATGACAGGCTTCTAGTTATAATTACATTGTTACTAAGCAAATTGTAGGATGTAGCGAGTTAACTAACGAGTGATGAAAGGTGATATAATTGTTCGATTGGAAATCCCTAATGACTACAACATAAAATCGTATTTTACTTAAAACTGTAATTTCTTTCATGTCCACTCAAGGATTAAAATGTGAGTATTGTATTTTATAAATATCCATAAGGTTTTATTTCCTTTGAATATAAAAACAGGCCTCCCCCTGTTCCTCCCCAGGGCGCGAAACCTATTAACAGCATAAATAATCCCTATTGATGGAACCTGTGGGGTAAATTAATGAGTTCCTGGAAGCCCACCTCTTCCCTATCAATAAGGGATTTACACAATGGTTAACATCGGGCTGCCTTCTTAATCTATTGGTAGTCAAATTCAATAAAAAGAAGAATGCTTTTTAACTAGATTAATCTATTCTTCATGTGAAGCGATTAAAGGGCTGTAAGTTAGCCATTACTTAGCGGAACTTTCAGTTTTGAGGCGGTCTCTTTTATGAGAGTTCAGTTATAACATACTATATGGGCTGGAGTCTCGAATGGGATGGTTAAAAAATAATTGACCTTCATGGTGAACAGAGCACAAGCTCATGTAGAATTATTTAACTGAAGAATAATAACTGAATAGTTTTCTTATTTATTTACTCTTTATTGCACATTTAAAAGGAATAAAAATCTTGTCAACCACACGCCGCAAGAGAGTAAAGTTAAGTAAAGTAAAAATAAAAATAATCTTTATTCATGTAAACTTATTAAAATGCAGTCAGAGATATTAGGAAAAATTAAGCTTACTTGCTTGACGTAGTCACAACTGTTGCACTAGGCGAGTGTTGTCTTTACCAACAATTTGATTTCATAACTAGTACGAAAATATACATATCATTTTATTGGAATTACTAAAGCTGTGTATTTAGAAGCTGGCACACACAATGCACTAGCGAACACATGGCGCACAAAATACGCACAATGGAGGAAATGTTACCGTGGCATGACACTCGCGCCACGCTCTTTGTAAATGCTAGCCTATCCTGACCATGGGTATGAAAATATTATTTCGCAAGGAATCCTTTCTGAACACAAACAAATGTGATGAGGCTTTGGGGTATAATCTGGCTGCTAAGCGATCGGAGTTCAAACCGTGGGGTTTGGACATAATTAAATTTGGCAATTGGCATAGCTTTGCTTTTATTTAATAACATTTTAAGCGTTATAACTTTTGATTTAATTGTTTTCTTTGTGCGATAAAGTATATCTTATCTTATTATAGATGTGAGATTTTGTAGCGTCGCAGTGAGGACCTAATTATCAATAACACAGCACGTGTTTCCGCCCAGGCGATTGCGGTCAGCTAGGAACTCCCAACTCGTCCCAAAAGTGACAGCAGTACTTCATACGAGGGTTACGAGGGCGGATTTGCTCTACATAGATTTTCGCAATGCCTGAACTGTCGACTATAAATTGCCGCTTTTACGCGTCCATCAATTTTATCGAATCTGTATTCAGTGTCGCACAATAGTGCATTCAGGGCGAAACGGGGGTGGACTGGCGTGGGCACGCTAGCGATTAGGCCATTCAAAGGGTTGTGTTAGTTGATTGTCTAGTCTGCTATCATGCAAAGTGGAAGTTGGTCGTTCAATAAGGATTAAAACAAAATAAATCCTCCATCTTCATAAACATGTTCTGAGGCCAACGTCAGGCAATCTCTTTGATACATATCCAGTTAATCTGAGTACCTTCTTTTAAAGCTATTTCGTCCCTGCAAAAACTATAGCTGACTAGCTTGACCTGACGACAAAGTATTGTCTCCTTCATTCTTATTGTTCTGTCAACATATTCGAATAGCTGACTAGACTCTTGAATCAGTAAACCAGTGATGTGGAACAAAGTTAACTTGGAAGCTAAGTTTTTGGTATCAAACTGCCATAGAAAGGGTAACATTAAACCTAAATAGGTAGTCCAGTGACCAAAAAAATTCGAGAGCCCAGCGAGCGAAGCGAGCGTGCCTTTTGACTAAGTGACGATTATGGCAATCAACATTGTGAATCGTCAGTCAGCGGTAAAAATCACATGCGTTCTCAAGTCGGTCCTAGCCATTTCTTAATAAAAATGTGTACATCGACTCTACATGGAGTAAAACACTGAAATCTTGGATCACTAAATATGCTCGTTTGTCGTGAATTAAATAATGAAAATAACCTAATCGACTAAAATGCGGAATAGAACGCCACCAGTTTTATTAAATTCCATGGAAGTTGCTCAAAGTACCTACTGTTTTTTTAACTTCGTTCTTGTAAAGCCTACCAATAAAGAGAGAAAAGGTTTTTTAGAAAAACAATGCCTTCAAATAACTTCACAGGAAGCTTTTGAACTTTTTACTGTTCTTATATTGGCTTTAATTACAGTAGCACAGAATACGTAAGAAATAGAGAAGACCCTGTGTAAAATGGTTAGTGAAATTTGAAAGAAATATACCAGTATTTCACTAGTTATACAGTGTGTCTGGTCACCGGTGCCGGACCCGTTAGGGTTCAGTAATATATGCAATTTCATCTACAAATCCACTGTTTTTTCCCTTCTATTAAAAAATGGCGGCCATTATTTTTTTTTCCGAGCCCGGGGATGTTCATTTATTTAGCAATATCTAACAATTAACCCTACCTATAACTATGAATAAGAGGTCGATCGACAGCTGTAAGAGAAGACAATAAGTTAACATCAGAAGAAAAAGCTCCCATTAAAATCTTTGAAAAATATCTTGAAACGTAAGGAACGCCTTTTTCACATTTTACTTTTTCAAACGGTTTGACTAGCTTTTGCTGCAACAATACTTGTTTTTGTAGATGAGTCATATAAAATAAGAAGAAAGAGATTCTGTTCAACTATTCATAAAAGCCCTTTTTCATTGTAGCTAAGTCATCGCTACAAGGTAATAGAGCACAAACCCAAGCTAAACAAAACTTCAACGTACTAATACTATTATTAATAATCTCTCCCGCGATATTTTCCATTTCCATTGAAGTTTTCCTTTGGACGCAACCGTCATTCAATTTGCAAGCTCTTAAGCGGCTTACGGAGCGAAACAAGTAAACTATCCAGCTGCTATGCCTGTGGCAGGCGGAACTACTCCGCCACAGTATAAACAGTGGGTTATCTAAGGCCGCCCGCCGAGTTATTAGCCTAGCGTGCACACAGACACGCGGCACAGCCCGTCCGTACTGCCGCCTCCCTATGCCTCCCTATTTTATGCTAGCGTGTGCGTGAAATCGCGTGTCAACACGGCGCGAGACGCGCACGCACACATTCAAACCGAGAGCGGCACGTTTGTATGTAGATATGTTACTGTTCTCTGTGTACTGTGACTCCACTCTTGTTATTTCATACCGATACACCAATCACTTTATTTGGAAATAGAAACAGATTTCTTTGATGGAGAGTTCGAAATAGCCTCTAAACCTATCCTCGGAAAGCTTTGTTTTTCAAATTGATTGGTTAGGTTGTAGTGCTTTTTTTTGATGACGAGACTTATAATTTGAAAAAACATATCGCTACTTGCAGGTTCAATTGGGGTAACTGACAAAATACGTAAAATAAGTTAAGTATACAGTTTTTCTCAGACTTTTTTGCTCTTTCGAATGCTGTATTTAAAAAAACTCTAGGCCTTAAAAATATGCAGATACACTACTTTTTTTGGGTATGTACTTTTCACAATCCCATTCAAATTTTAAGGTAACAGGCATTGAATTATTTTTTGCTAGTTAAATTAATGTATTTGTACAATGGTACAAAATAAAATGGGGTACTTATGTGACCGAAAAAAGCATTACTCTTACACTTTTTAGTTTAGGTAAAAAAATATTGTAACCACCGATACACCAAAATATTATCCACACTTTCCAATGTGTTGACAGTTACCTTATTTGACGTTACTATCATTTTAAAAAATTCTCCCGTTACACCAATTAGACTCGTACTATAAATACGTATCATTATTATTATTTACTGTGAATACTGTGAATTTGATTCGAATGTCAGTTCAAATCAGTGCAACAAAAACAATTTGTTGCCATTAGAAACACTAATTTACAAAAAGTAAATCAAATAGTGACATTCGATGAATTTTCGCACATTTCTGCATCATTCCCCAACATGCAATATCTGGATATTGCATCTTTAGCTACAGTATCTGCAACTTCTGATATTGAATATTCGGCTTTGGATCTACCCGCTAACGTTGAGGTTAAGTCTTTGAACATACATACAACAACTTCGTGTTCAGACTTTACGGATTTTCACCACGAAGCAGATTCAAATTGAATTTTATTAAAGAATTATGATTCACATAAACATTTTAAAAACCATAACCTGTTGTTAAACAACTGTTACAGAACCATTCAATGGTCTTTTCAAATTGATTAAACAATTTTAAATGTCACTCAAATTAAGCCTAAAATGAAAAATATAATGAATTAATTGGTCCACTTTTCGGTAATCTTGGCAAGATTTAAAATTGAACTTAAGCAATTTAAGCATAATTATTCAATTACCTTCAAAAGCATTTATAGATCCATATCGCAATTATAGTGAACACAGACACATGCAAGTCAAGATATGAACTTGATATCCTGACATAATTGATACGAGCATCGAATCCAATCTTGACACACAATACCGGAGATATATTGCGCTTAATATCTTCGGCATATATGTTTACGAGCAATATCTTACTATGTTTGTTTAGCATTGCCGTTAGTAATTATGGATTAACTTTGCTAAGTACTTAGGTGCTTTTTAATACATATACAGGGTGTCCCGAAACGTGACGTCAAGCGGGCACGGGATGATAGGCTAGGTCATACCGGCTCTGGGAAAAATAAGGAAAAAAATCTATGTCACTTGGTTTAGTAATAATAATAATATTTTTGAAATTTTTGGAAATCGACACCCTTGACTAAGTTTTCATGTACTGTACTCATAAATGACCAAATTCCGCAGCGTTTTATTTTTTTATTATATCCTATAAAACTATGCTTTCGATTATAGTCACTTTTATGATGATCAATCTTAAACATTTAGTAAAAAAAAATAAAGTTCGACTGATTCGTGGTTAAGAATTTTTATGACACCTAACTTCATCACTCATTTTCTTTAAAAAACATTACTATAGCATCCTTGGCAAGTTGTCTAGAAAAATAGCCCATTTCATCAAGATTTCAAAAAGGTAAAATACTAACCATTTTCTTGTCTTATCTTTCCATGAAAAATATTATGAACCAAAATGGGTCGATCAAAACTTGAACTATGTGAAGTCTATTAGTATGCCTTACTTGGATGATAAAAGAAAAAATGACCGTAGGTTAGTGGCAGCGGCAAAAATGAATCGTTTGCTGTTGCTAAGCATTCCATGATTGGTCGGTTAATGTGATGGGTACCAGTCCGTTTTTTTTCGTAGTATCTCCGTACACATGACATCAAGCAGTTGTCCCCAGCTGAAGGTGCTAGCAGAAGTCAGCCGCGAAACTTATTCAGAGGGCTTAGGGCGTCTAACTACATGGCTCAATAGCAGCTCTGGTAACTTACTTTTACGGTAAATGCCACATCACCCTTACCATTTTCGTTCAGTCCTCCTTACATACATACATAAACGGCCTTTATCCGTCCCACAGCTGGGCACAGGCCTCACCCCAACTATAAGGGTGGGCGCTAGCCATACTCTAACACGCGGGCTCAGTGCGGATTGTTGCAGGAGTGTAAATTCAGTGATAAAAAAAAACTCAGATGTCATTTAGCCGCCCTAAGGCCTTCGACTAAGCATTATGACTAACATCTAACGATGCCAACCGGGACGAACTGCTTAACGTGCCTTCCGAAGCACGAAGATGTCGCAAAAATACACTACTAGTCTTCCTTGCTCTATTGCAAAGAAATGTCATTCAGCAAGAGCGAGATAAAAAACGGAAATAGGTAGGTAGGTATGCCGGTGACTGTACCACAATCCACACTTAGCTTACTGTGCAGACGTGTTAGAGTATGACATTGTAGCAATACAGGATAGTTTCGTTGAGCGTAAGCGTGAACGTTGAGCATAAGTCTGACCTCAACTGGTGACACTTATGCTCAACACTGGGCTCACGTAACGTCTTCCGGGACCAACCGCTTAACGTGCCTGCGAAGGACGGAGAAGCTATAAAAGTTTTTTTTTTTTTTTGGAGTGGTCACCCATCACATTAACCGACCAATCATGAAATGCTTAGCAAAGCAAACGATTCATTTTTGCCGCTGCCGCTAACCTACAATCACTTTTTCTTTATCATCCAAGCTAGGCATACTGTAGACTTCACCTAGTTCAAGTTTTGAACGACCCATTTTGGTTTATAATATTTTTCATGGAAAGATAAGACGAGAAAATGGTTGGTATTTTACCTTTTTGAAATCTTGATGAAATGGGCTATTTTTCCAGACAACTTGCCAAGGATGCTATAGTAATGTTTTTAAAGAAAATGAGGGATGAAGTTAGGTGACATAAAAATTCTTAACCATGACTCAGTCGAACTTATTTTTTTTTTAATAAATGTCCAAAAATGATCATCATAAAAGTGACTATAATCGAAAGCATAGTTTTCTAGGATATAATAAAAAAATAAACCGCTGCGAAATTTGGTCATTTATGAGTACAGTACATGAAAACTTAGTCAAGGGTGTCGATTTCCAAAAATTTCAAAAATATTATTATTATTACTAAACCAAGTGACATAGATTTTTTTCCTTATTTTTCCCAGAGCCGGTATGACCTAGCCTATCATCCCGTGCCCGCTTGACGTCACGTTTCGGGACACCCTGTATACATACATAAACGGCCTATATACGTCCCACTGCTGAGCAAAGGCCTCACCTCAACTATGAGGTGGATTGAGCCATACTCCAACACGCGGCTCAGTGCGGATTGTTGGAGGGGTGTAAGGTTAGTGAGCAACCTTAATGTCAGATGTTATCAAGCCGCCCTAAGGCCTCCGACTAGGCTTAACGACTGACATCTACGACGTCAACCGGGACCAACTGCTTAACGTGCCTTCCGAAGCACGGAGATGCCGGAAATACACATCACTAAATTTCGGAGGGGTGGTCACCCATCCCATTTCAGACCCGGCGTGTGTTGCTTTACAACAGCAATCGTCGCCGATCACTGCGCCACGGGCACCTCGCTTTTCAATAGCGTTTCTGATTTGATGGGCCGCGACCAGGTACCGGGCCGTCAAAATACAATACGGGGCTCTGAAAAAAATACCGGGCCATGGCAAAGCAATGATTGGGAAACACTGCCTTATTTGTATTCAGAAATTAGGTCTTAGGTGTGTAATTGCTTATCTGCCACACACAGAACAGAACGTCATATTTTTACGTATTTGAATGACTATGCCATGAAGTCATTTTTTTTTGTGAATTTATGTGCTTACTTGATACCAATTTTTTAAAAATACATTGCGTGGTTAGTGCTTTTTTTTTGTATTTTATCACAATTGCTCCCTGTATACTATAGCACAATAATAGTATTGTGTTTATTTACTAATAAACTTGAATATTTAATTCGTTAATAAACTCGTAGAACAGAGTCTACATAATTTGATAGAACAACATAGGAGCTATAATTGGCTTATCATAATCAGTTAATGTTAGTATAGCGCGACTGAAACAATCAAAACTATCAATTACCTATATTAGTTTAGTCCCACAACAGCATTTAATAGTATTATAATGTCGTTATATGTGTCTTGATGCTATTAAATGATATTAACTAATTTAAATTAAAATGGTTTGTGTTTACTATTTAAGAGTCCTGTCGTTAATAATTTCAAGATAAATGATTCAAATAGTCAAATTTAAATGTTATTAGTAAGAAGAACTAAAGTAGTATAATAATTCTGCAAATAAAATATGGGTGTTTTCTTAGTTAAACAAGAAAAACCTTTTTTCCGTATGCTTAATTAAGCAGACGAATATAATGATATGCATATGCGTAGATTTAACTTAGGCTTAAACTTTACGGCTTTCAAGGTCTCACAATTTCGATGAACACAGGCCACCTACAACTCCAACCGGCCAACCTGAAAGTCTGCAGTGGACGGCGTGCCACAGCTATTGCTAAACCATAATTATTCATCAACTGTAATTATTCGCCAATTAAAGGTGAAGAATTGCCAATGATGCTTACCAGTTCTGTCTCAAACATGTCAGGTTCTCCCAAGCTGAGCGTCTCTTCCATAATATTAGTCAAGTGCATACTCGGTCTCATGGACACCCTCGGTTTGAGTCCAGAAGACCGCCTCCACGAGCGATCGTCTTCTTTAATATCGTCGCCTAAAGTAGCGAACTGCTCGTAGAAGTTGATAACTCCACTCAACTCACCGTCCAAGTTTATAGGACCATCGTTTGAATATCTCCTTTCGTTCTTTCTACTGCTTTCACCATCACCGTTCTCATCCAAAACAACTATGGGATTCCCATTGTACTCATATTCTAAATCAAATCCTCTATCTTCAAACATACTTTTGAATCTTGCCCAGCAACCCAACTTTTTTTCCTGTTCACCCGTAACATGATTCGATGAAACCTTGTTCATTTTGAACCTTATTAAGAACGTCGTGGATTAAGAAGGAAGTAATTATCCCAAGATTATCGGATATTAACGATAATCGTATTTGTCATATAGATATACTGAACGTAAATCAGTGTCGATGACTAGGAATCAAGGCGAGCGATCCGTACTTTATTGTGCGTTACACTGATTGCCACTGATAAAGGAATAGGTAAATAGTTCCTTCTGATAATCACGATAAACCATAGTTTCTATGATGATTAGACACAAGGTTTCTGCATTTATTGAAATACTTGATGTCAAGATAATATTTCTTTCGATGTATTTCTCATTTTCAAGTGTTTCAGGATGCCTTTCACTTGAAACATCTGCGCACTCAAACAGAAAAGCTTCACTTTTACATATCTTTGAAATACACTTTGTCACTTCACTTTGGTTGACACAATTTCGTTATCAATAGGAAGCGCCGTTTTCCATATTGATTTAATTCTGTGCACATTGGGTACACAATAATTTGTATACGACCCGTGAGTTCTTTAATTAGAACAAGCCCGTGTCACGGCTTGATTGATACTAAACAAAGCGATTTTAATAATTTTGATACGACGGTATCTTGATAAGGTAGAAATTATCGCTGGTACTAGCATTGATTACAGACACGCTACTTCTACATCGGCATACATTAAACTTGTCGTACTGTGTACTGAACTTGGAACATAATGTTTTTTCGCTTACTTACTAATGATTCAGTTCCTGAACTATAGTCCGTTCGCGTTAAGAATGCAGTGATTTCATTCTTGTCCTTCGAGCCCCTAACCAATCAAATCGTTCCTAATTAGAAAGCCAAGTTTACAGTGCCTAGTTGAATGCATTCTTTCAAACGCCCGTTGCGTACATGACTTTGTACCGTGTTGGTGCGTTTGTTTTCGGAATTAAATTAAGAAGTTACTGCATTCTTAAAGCGAACATATTAACTATTATAGTGCTTTCCGTATCCGTATTTTTATCTTCATCTCTATGGAATTGCTAATCTGTATTGTGGTTGGCTTCGATTCCCCGAGTCTTGCCGACGGCAAAGTTCCCGCAAATCCTATTGTCCCGACAATGCGCGAGTGATACCTCACCTGGGTGGGCATTGATTCAGAACCTTGTTATAGACTGATTCGGTTACTTTTTTTAAATTTTAGTAAAGGGATCGTTTAGCGGAAGAAAAGAATACAGACACCATCCACATTCCACAACCACAAGTCATTTACCTAATCTTTCAATAACGCAGTTTGGTCAAAGCTGTTTTCGGTTACAACGCCTGCTGGGCGGACTCGGCTGCAGCGTCTCACTGCCCAGCGCAACCGTGTGCTCGCATGGGATTCTAGGGGCATGTTGACTATCGAAGTTATCGTAATAAATGAACTAAAATATAATATTATTTAAAGAAATCTATATAAAACGGAGACGTGGATCATACCATTGGAGGTGGAAATCGGCGAAGGGCGTGAAACCGCAAAATGCAACCAGCCGCAAACCACAGAACTTGACTGACAACTGCAAGCGACAATGCTTTGTTATGAATTCCGAGATACGATACCGGCAACAGTGCCGATTCAATAGAACCTTACGCTGCGGTTTGCGGCAGCAGTTAACAGTCTGCCATTAGATAGATATTTTTCATTGTACTAAAACATTGCAGTAGCATTAAATTATGGACTTTTGTTGGTAACTGTCCCTTAACAGCCTTCGTCATTTGGAACATGGTCGTGAGTGAACATGTGGATATGTATTTACATGCATGATATTTATCAGGAATCAAAATTTAATACCGAATAATTTAATTTGTATTCCTGTCAGGGAAACGTAGTATAAGCCCCTGGTAGATTAGCGGTCGGTCGGTTTGAATGAAACTGAATTTTGAATTTCGATAAAGTTCATAATGGGTTTCGGTTAATTAATTTGCTTTATAGTGCATTTATCATAAATGTAGTAATTCACATTAATTTTAATATCCTTTTGTGTGTGTATCATTACTTTTTGTTATTTCGGTGAAAGTTAGTTTTGGGTTTGAAACCCAAAAAAACATCAGAAAGAAATATTTTAGAGACGAATAAAATGGTTGTTAATTACAAAGAGATGTACTCATCTCTCAGGAAGAGAAAATCTTGACTAATCTTTAATACTTTGTAAGACATCAATAAACAATACATAAGAGACAACATTGCTCTTATTGTTGTGGAATCCAAAAATAACAAAATTATCACAAAGACTCAAACGCAGCTCCACTTGGTCACAGTATTATCTTACAGTAAGCTATCTACATACAAACGTGCCACTCTTGGTTTGAATGTGTGCGTGTGCGTGCGCGTCGCGCGCCGTGTCGCGATATCACGCACACGCAATTTCACGCACACGCTAGCATAAAATAGGGAGGCATAGGGAGGCGGCAGTACGGACGGGCTGTGCCGCGTGTCTGTGTGCACGCTAGGCTAATAACTCGGCGCGCGGCCTTAGATAGCCTTCTGTATGGTTTATACTGTGACTAGGTAGTGGATGAAACAGGTGTTTCATCAACAAACGTTTGTGTTAAAAGGGCATCGAACCCACCACCCTTCAAATTTCAAACAGCCCTCTTAACCACCACACCAAACAGGTCGTCAATGATTCCGTGCACAGATATTTTACTAAATTAATGACGACAAAGTTGAAATGTAATTATTTGTTCGTTAAAACATTATCTGAAATTACTTTTTAAGTGCTACTTAACCGGTTTTACGTCATAAGGATCTGCATAAAAACTTGAACTCGTTTTTTGCATGACAAATTATGGTCGAGTGTAAAATCTCTGTAATGATTGCGAAATCAGAACTCAAAATATTTCTTACTGTGCGGTTCTTTTCATAAACAAAGTAGTATTATGATAATGATAGCTCGGTCTTGTAGACTTGAGGCAGTCAACAAATCCAGTAAAGCTAGTCACTAAGTGATACGAAAGAATAAATCAAGATAGAATTTAAGTCAATAACTAACAAGTTTAAAAATTGTTTATTAACGGAGCAGGAATTAGACATAGTTCACTCGACGTAAGAGACAGTAAGAAACAGAGTCTTTTGTAGGTTTGAAAACGTCCATATTTGAATAATTACAAAACATACCCTCACGATTAAACCCTAGGCGGGGTAGTTGGTGACACGCCAATTGCCGTCGCGGTGACTGGAACATTCAGAAGCCTACACTTACAACGAGACAAGTGGCGAGCCTACCGCCGTTATTCAGGTTTTTTGGGTTTCTAATCAGTGTTATCCATCACCGAAGCCTTAGCCATAAATTATGAAATGAACACAAAGTAGGTGTTTTATCTCAGAGTGGTTAACCACTGAGCCATTTACATAAACACACACAGCACACAAGGCACAGGCGTCACCACAACTATGAGTTGGAACGAGCCATACTCCAACACGCGGGCTCAGTGCGGATTGTTGTAGTGGTGTAAGGTTAGTGTGCAACCTTAATATCAGATGTTATCAAGCCACCCTAAGGCCTCTGACCACCGAGTCACTTATCAGTAAGAATTAAAATAACATATACTACTTCAAACAATTAAGTCTTTAGTAATTGTAAAGAGAAACAATGTGGTCGAGATCTTAATAGCTGGTTGTTGTTCTACGTCCGATTGTTGCGAGTCTCTAAACACGGACTGGGGGTTGAAAGGGTTCCAATGTTTGCTTTCGCCACCCGCTTGGATACGTTCGCAATAATGAGTTAACACCGGCTGAGCTGGGGATTTAAAATATTTCTATGCGGAGCTTTAAACTCTTTTATGTTGGTCGTTCAGCAAGACGGCTGCAAGTTAAATTAAAAATACAAATATTTTAGTCTTCTGAAAAGAAAGGAAGGAATACAAAATTACCTGAATGTTTTATAAGTTGCAGTACTCGAAAATATAAACTGAATTGTAAGCAAAGCTTGTAGCATGACAGACAAACATACTTAAATACTTTTTTGTAAACATCCATAACACATAGAAAACATCAGACCAATCCAAACAATCATGTTCATGCACCTAAATGTTTGTTTGTGAAGTGCAGGAATCGAACCCGCGACCTCTTTCATAGTAGCCAACTCATTAACCATTAACACCAATCGGTCGCCAAAAATGATACGAAAAATTGTTTTGAAACTACACGAAAAAAAATAATGAAATGCACGTGTGACTTTGAATTTATTTACCCAAGAATACGAGCGTAACATACATTACATCAAATGTCATGGCCTCCTTAGGTCATGGTACGGATACAGTGTCCAACATAGCTGGTCTACAAACTAGATTTATCTATAAATACTAGGCATGGTCCAATTAGCCGTGGTTGTTGACCGCATGTAGGTAAATTCCGGTCAACTAATCGATCACGAAGGAAATGACCGTTTGAACGGACAGCGAAGCAGTTAATCGCTAAATGCCTGTCAGTTATACAAAATGACAAGGGAATCATGAAGTTAGGTTGGCTCCGCTTCTGCGGCTTAGAACTTGACCGATTAGTTTATTAGGAAAGCAGGTATGCCTGTTTATACATGCGGAGATTTTAACAACCTGATGGAATTCCAACAGACATTCACGCCGAAACATTTGAATGATTTTGGAAAAAATCGGCAGTATTTTAAGTCTAAAATATTCGACATACGAAACGTTAGCTCTTCAAGAAAAGTTATTCATTTATTATGATTAGAATCATTCTTCAAATTAGGCAGGTTTTAAAAACAAAATTGATTTGCCATTACAAGCAGGAACAGCAACTGCTGCGCGTAATATAAAGTCAAAACGATGAAAAAAATTAATGAATGAAAGAATATTTTTTAGTTGGCCTTATGAATATGATGCTTCAGTTCCAGACTCGGACCGAATTATGGGACGTTCATTGCAGCATATACGTGAAACCTCATGAAAAAAAGTCAAAGTTACTTTTTGGTAACACAAAAGTAAATACTACACTCATTCATAACGAACGCAACCCTAAAGCATAGTTTAAGCAATTGACGTGTTGTGTCACGTTACTCGCAAATGGCGGTAGGAACAAGAATGCAAGAGACAAAGCGAGACAAAAGTTTAAGTGTTGTTGAAGAGCTGTTTTTAATTTTTCATGAATAAGGGGTTTGGACGTTAATATAAATAAAATTTTGATCAGTATAGTTGAAGAAAAACGGACAGTTAGCAATTATTTCTCACTCCCAACGATTTACTATAGGTACTTTAATACGAAACAGAAAAGACTGAACGCCTCTTGGGTTAAATCCCTGTAACTGCAAAGATGTGTTTTGTTTTGTTATTATCTGTAAATTGTGTTAGTGTGTCTCATTGGCAATCGAGGTCATTGATCGTAGGCAATTGCAACGATCAATTGTAGCGAAGACATGATTTCAATGATAGAAGACTTTGCATCACACTGCCTTGCGACTGCTAATGATGATCAATAGGCTAAAGGCGTATTCAAATTAACCGCAGGAGCCTTCAAATCAGGCGCTTCTAGACGTAGCGTCTTTTAGCATAGGCGAGATGATGTTCTCAAAGAAAATAGAAGACGTAGGTTTTCACTGCGATTACATAGAAGCAGTTAACAGAAAAGGTAAAGTTGTATCAGAGACTCTCACTCTCCAGCCTCTTCAATGAAGAAAAGTTATTTATTTAGCTCTATTAAAAGGCTAGGAAAAGTTAAATACAAATTACCAAATCCTAGAAGGCTTAACGGCAATGGTGCTCAAATGTTTTTATGGATCCAGGCGCATAAAAAAAACTCCGGCTGAAGGCCTAATCCGATACATAATCTTGTGAAGCTTTGAAAAACCATAGCAAAACGTGTGCGTATCTAAAAATTTCATGGATTTTGTACAGCAGAATAAGATGCGCGGAATATAAGAAAAAAACATATTTCGTATTTTGCTTTCCCCTGAAGGTTTACTCTTCTTCGTGTTCAGCCGAGGCAGTGGTAAATCGGTCCCCGAGCGATCGGTAGCAAGATTATCTCCCGGCACCCTTTGGTCAGCGAGACTGCACAGCACCCCCCGTGGCTTCTAAAAATGTCTACCTTTTACATTGCGTTCGAAAATTGTTTTGTGTTGGCCTTTTGGCTCCCTTTGCCATTGGCGCCTAGAGCGAGAGCTTTTCTTTTTTCTCTTTTTGTTTGTTTGTTTAATACGAGTATATCTCACGAGAATTGACAAATTCCAAATTCGAAAAGTAGACGTTTCTTGTAGTAGAAGTAATCTTCAAGGCATAATTTCCAATAAGAGTACAGTACTATTTTCGTCTTGCCGGCACTTTCCTTTTTGGGAACAAAATGTGAGGCTGAATTATCTTCTAAGAAACAAATTTAGTTTAGGCAGGAAACAAAAAGAAGGTTACTGTGTGTAACAACCCTACCCGAAAGTCACTTTGTGTGTCACAAGTAGCACAAAGTTAATAAAGAATCAAAAATGTGAGTGCGATATAGCTCAGTCACGACTTCGCTCTTCATGGTAACTGGTAACGTTGAAGCACCAGGAGTTTACTCGGTACCCCTGCAGGTCAGTTCGAGACACCCCCTCCCTTGCCTTCACAAACAATTCCCTTTTTAAAAAAAAGGTAAGAATTACCTGTGTACCAGAATTTTCAGCGTATGTTCTCGTGATATATCTAATGAGATATGTGATGCGCGAGAATTTGGGTCCTAGGTTTCAACGAAAGATATTTCAAGAAAAGTACTTACGGCGACGTCGACTAGAGGCTCGTCTTCCGGAGTGAGCGCCAGAGAGGACCGGCGGCCTGCGCGGGCGCCGGGAGACCCACTGGAGCTACCTGTTAACAAGTCAAAATAAATATATCAATAAAAATCTGGGTCATCTTACACTTAGATCACCTGATACAAAACTAAGGAGAGATTGTACAGTCAGCAACAGAATGCTGTGCGGTCAAAAAGATTTTGACGGTTGGGAAATGCTACAATGATAGAGTCGTATTATGTCGTTTGAAGCGTCCGTCACTAAAAACTACAGCTAGTGAAATACTTTTTTAATATTGTGGTGATAAGGTTGCTATTCTTAAAAACTTCAGACCCAGTCCAAGTCGAAATTTGACATAAAAAGGCAAAAATCGTAACTGGAACATTTTTGCAGACCTAAGAATGCTTCATCTCTGGACTCCAACACAACTTTTTGTAATAGCCTGTTCATCAATTTTCTCATAACCACGACGCGACAGTACAAGCTCTGGTAAGAAACTTATACTGAGTAAGATGTTCCAGGCATTTTGTTCATCATCTTTAGAGATTTGACTTCTACTAGAATCAATAATTTTAGTTTTAAATGTGCCTTTGTGTCTTAAAAGAAGCTTTTAGTCACAATTTAACTTTGAAAATTATTCGAGTAAATTTATTTCACTAATTAGTTCAACAACAAAACAATCTAGTCTGTGAAACTACGACAAAAGTTTAATCTTTGCTAAATGTATTAAGTTTTTTAAAATCACTGCTTGCGATAGCCCAAGGCACTGGTTTTAACTGTGTTACATTAAACTCGATTTCTAATTAATTAATTAGTGATGATTAGAAATTAACATTCGCAAAACCGTTAATCGGCTTAAGTCTAGTAATATCAATTTCTAATGCAGGCAATTTAGAAAACCGGTCATGTTTTACGAGTCACAAATAGATTTAAATTAGTAGATTAGGCGAAATATTTTAAGCAAGAGTTGCAATTTCATTAAAGTTTTATTGCGGACGACTTCACATCCTTGAAAGTTGTCACGGAGCTTTTACATTGAATAATAATCGTTCGAAAAAGTTCATAGAAACTCTTATTATTTTTTGCACTTTCATAACCTACTACAACAAAAAAAAGTTTTTTTTTTCTTAATGATAGCCAAAGATTTCTTGGCTGCATATTCTATTTCATTTATCAAACCAATTGCCCTTTACGTGTTAAATGCCAGACTATTGTAGGCACATATTTCAATTGTCTCTGAATGCCTCTAATGCCACAAGTTTAAAGCTAAATCTACCTGTTGGTTCTATCAATTCCTCGCTATTGCGACTCTGGAGCCACCTCTGAACCAGCTCAGTGCTGGTCTCCTCGCCAGCCAACATTTTTCATGCACATACTTCTAAATCACCACACCACAGACATTATTTTCACTTTTTACAACACATTAAAACGAACTTTTTGCACTACACCGATGTCGATAGAACTAAATTCAAATTTAGAAAACTACATCAACGCTCACGACGTAGTAAATTGTAAACAAACAAAACACGATCGGCCTCAAGACCACTAAAACGAATGACGTCTACGCGAAATTAAAAAAAGAAATTTTAAAAATCGAATTAGCGCAGCAGAAAGAAATGACAGCGCTTTGCCGCGTTCAAATATCGAATTAATTAAATGACGATCGTCGACAGGCCAGTGTAAACAGCGAGCAGTAGATGAAACCATTCTGTTATTGCTCACCGCCTATTAGGATTTCGGCCTTATTGGAAGGACATAAAAGTCTTATTGCATTTCTGTGAAGGCATTAAGTATGATTGCGTACAAGGAGTTTGTAGAGCGCCAAGCGGTCGGTTAGGTAATGGCCGTCAAGTCGGCGCTGATCGAAGAAGGGGGGTACGTGAATGTAGGACGAATGTACAATCGGGCATACATTAAGCGGCTGGAAGGGATATTGTACAGATTTGGCAGCTTATTGCCAGCGATGTTTTATAGTGCGTTAGCTCTTAAGATAATACCCGTCTAGAAACCACATCTTGAGAATCTCAAATCAAAAATATGATATCATTTTAGGAAGCCATTTATTTATGAATAGAAGTAGTGTGTGTAGTGCTTATTATGGGGGCACTTAGAGACTTAAGTGGAGTGTTTGTAATCCTAGCTAGTAATCGTGAAGTTGACAAGTACTACTGAAAAGCCAAATATAATAAGTAAATATTTGCTGAAGTGCATTAACATGGATTGCAATACAGTACCCAAAACACTCTTTGATTGAAATGATTTAAACAAACACGATATCGGCACTATTTTGTTGAAATTTTGTTTTAAATTAAACCGAGGATATAATCTATAATGCCTCAATTTATGCCTTTTGAATTTTTAAGCTATGTTTATTTAAAACTAGGTAAATATTAAAATACACCTATTACTGAGTCGGTCGTTAGACAAAAATGCTTAATCTTGTGAGTCTGGTAACGATTCCTTCTTGGTCTAACTTCGTCTCTACGCGTCACGTTCTTAATACTTGTAGTTTAAACCAGTTGTTTGGTGAACAACATTTGTTTTACTTAATACAGTAGCATTTAAAGAAAGGAGAGTCTATAACTTAGCTGGTCCACACACGTACTAGACACATCGTCTACTAGTGTACATATACATACATACGTATGGGAATGTCAGACAGCTATCATTTTTCAACAGACTAATGTGGTTGACCTCAGATAACCTGCGACGTCACATGGGTTGGGCTGGCTAGTCACTACTCTAGAATAAGCATTGTTATGGCAACAACTAGAGTTATTAGCTTTCTGGAGCTTTGGTGCTTACTAGCCGTCCCGACAAGCGTCGTTTTTTGTATGTATGTATCATTGTATGTACGAGAAAAACACAGTTTGACAAACAACATATTGTCCATCTCGTCTTGACGTTTGACAGGTACAAACCTGAGAAATATTATGGGATAGTAAAATCATAAACGCTCGAAAAATTTCTTCTTTATACGAGCGGAGACAAATAAACAAAAAAAAGGAAATCGATCAGTTATCATGGAGTTATAAATGCTGGAATAAACTAAACTTTGTTTTATTTATAAATAGCTTTCCATGCTGCTTATGACACTAGCTCATCTTCTAGGCTGCTTATTTCTCATATTTACTCGTAAATATGATGTGGTAAATTGTGACTAATCAACCAATTTTTCTTCACTACTGACTACCTTAACAATTGGATTGTTTTACTTTTTCTTTTCTCAGATGTTAGGAGTTTAACATCAAGCCCTAGGTGCATGTATATCTAAAATAGCGGTAAAGACGTTATCAACACGATTCGATGAAATGATGCGGTGCGATGTTAGCGAAGATACTGATATTACAGTAATATGACAGGTAATGTACCTTACTATGTAAAATAAATAAATAATGAGATCATATTAAGTGTCATCGCAGTTATTAATAGAAAAATATATAGATATGCCAGTCAGTTACAAAGATTATTTTAGTTTGCCTCTGAGGGATGTGTAGAAAAAATGCCAGCTACTGCTATTACTAACGGTAACTACCAGGCGCGGATCCACCGTTGTGGGCACTGTGGGCATGCCCACAACCCTAATTTGCTTGTTGTTATTATAATAAGTCCATGATTGTTCATGAGTGAGCATCGGTGGATCCAGGGGGTCATGGGGGTCATGACCACCCCCCTGAGCTGGTTCCAGCGCTCCTGAGCGGCCTCTAGCTTAACAGAATTCAAATAAACTACTGATAACTAAAGCCATTTTTTGGAAAAAAACCGCGCTCGCTTCGCTCGCGCTATATTACTCCTGTTTCCATTTTTCTTGAAAGGAGGCAGTATTCATTGAGAAACAGACACACGTGGATAGCCCTAACGGACTTATCCACCTCCCAGAAAGACTATTTGGTATTTAGAGTTAGTTTTCTACTTATTAAGCAAAACGTACGAAACGCAAAAAAAAACAAATGCGGTGTTTTTAGAATTGATTGGTCTTTCTTTCAAGTCTCTCTCACTATAAAATAATCTAGTCGATATACAATCGAAAAAAAAAGCGCTCGCTTCGCTCGCGTACACTTATTTTGAGAGAGCGTTGTTGCTAGGTTCTGCCTGGCCCACCTAATTTAACGTTTTTTACTGAGAAGTAAAAGAGGCCTCGCGAAGTTGATGTCGCCAACATCCACATGTGGTCTATCGTCGCCACTGTCGAAATCACTTTCCTTTTTTTTTTCAAGTAAAGTACCTACGTACATAAATAAAACACCTACTTTTTACTTGTATCTATAATATCAAAATTATATAACAAGTTCTTGACTTGACAACGACCTTGTGACCCCCTCCTGGCGCCAAAGCTGGATCCGCCCCTGTGAGGGAGTTAGTATACCCGATACCCCTCCATTCAACTCTCACTTTGATAATTTTTGGTGGCTGTGCCCACAACCTTTTTTGAGGGCTGGATCCGCGCCTGGTAACTACTAGCTATTTTCAGTTGTTATAATTACGAGTATTAGAACGAAAATTCTAGCAGTTTAAGTAAAGTTGAATAAATAAATATAGATCAAATCGTAGGTAAGCCTGGTTATAATTTTAAATCACACTGCTTTACATGCATGGTCCCTAAAATATGTCATTGTGTTTTATCGATGCTTTCGGCTGGCAAATATTTGAAATACACCATTTTTCGGTTAATAATAATAATAATAACCCCCCCAGGGGACCACCTTGTCGTGGTGGGGGGGCTTAAGGGAAGCAAGGGAAAACATTAAGTCTTACCATCTGACAAATACCAACTAATACAAATAGCATCAGGCAATAACACCACAGCCTACACCCTTCCCGAACTAACGGTCCCAAACCAACCCCCCCTTTCGTATGGAGAATTTAAATAAGAGATATAATTTGCGGTCGCTGCCCGGGGGTCGCCGGGGCGCATCTGGAGCCGTTGCTGGATGCTTCAGTATACGGTCCATCGGCGATGAGGAGTTGAGCAGGCGGGCTTCCATCGAAAAATGTACGACAGCCGAACAACAAGATGTTTCATCACCAACATCTTCCGTATCTTTGTTTCCATCTTTACCATCTTCTCCCCCTTCATATTTAAATGTAACACCCCAATCTAGTTTTCCTTGTTCACCAACTACATCGCTTACCTTGGATGTTGTGCAGGAGGAGGACCTAGTCCTCGAGGTTGTAACTGCACCCGCTAAGGCTAGCATTAGTGCGCGAAAAAAGTGGACTTATGAAATGAACACATTTATCTGGCGCACATATCTCACAATTACGGAACTAGAAACAAAAAACAAGGTTTACTTAGACACTCTCCATCAGAAATTTGTTGAACAATTCCCAGAAATGCAGGTATCTAAACAACGAGTAGGAGACCAACGCAGGGCAATAATCCGAAATAAACTAGTAGACACAGAGACTCTGACACAGATAGAGATTGAAGTCAGACAGAGTTTGAGTAGTAGGAGCCAAATACAAATAAGCCAGGTGGCTGAGCCAAACAAACGAATAAGGTGGGATGATGACACTAATGAAGCCATAATGAGATTATACTACAGAATAACAGACTTAGAAAAAAACACGACAGGATATAGACAACAGCTACACGCTAGATTTATAGAATCTTTTCCTCATCTAGCACATATATCAGAGCAAAGAATTGCAGACCAAAGAAGAGCTATCATAAAGAAGAAATATTTTTCGGATGAAAAGTTAAATGGCATTAAGCATGATGTGAAACAATCAATGATAGATGCTAATGCCACAACTGTTACCCAACCTTCAGATCAGAACTCACCCCAGGTTACATTGGAAGATAACGAAAACACGTATTATACTGATGTACGAGACATAGAAAATCAAAGATTTTCAACGCCTAACGATGTTACCTGCACACAGCTAACAAACACGACTTCAAATTCATTACCACTTACTAATTCCACACATATACAGTCAGACATACACACAAATACTCAATTAAACACAAAAATTACGGATACATTTGAAGAAGCACTATCAACATTTATAAACACTGACCCAGATCGCAGACCATACATCAGAAAGCAAAAAGTCACCAAAAAGCTGGATTACATTGTAGATTACATAAATAATGAATTAATACCCAAGCACTCTACCATAGAGGATGAAGATTTTTTGAAGACACAGACAATCATATATTGTGCGGCCTATGCTGCTGCTGTTTGTAATGGAACAAAAATTCATGATAACAGCTGTGTTAATCGCCCCGAGAAAAATGATATTCCTTTTTGGCAAAAAAGGCTGCAAAGCAAAATTGACTACCTTAGAAGATGCATAGGGCGTATGTCAGAATATATACGAGGAAGTAGAAGTACTAGATTAGAAAGACACATAGAAAAAATAAAAAACACCTTTATTGTACACTCAAGACACGAAGAACCAAATAATACAGATCACCAAGTTTTAGACACTTTAAAGCAAAAATTGAATGCAGCTTCTACACGATTGAAACGGTACATTAATTGTACTCTGAGGAAAAAACAGAACGCACAATTTCATAACAACGAAAAGCAATTTTATCGGCAACTTTCCGCGGAAAAACAAAGGACAAATCCCACATCTGGGACTACTTCAACACCAAGCAAGGAAGATTTATATCAGTTCTGGTCAAATATATGGTCAAACCCAGTAGAACACAACAACCACGCAGACTGGATAAAAGAGGCCGAAGAAAAAACAAACAGCTTACCTCAAATGGAATTTCACTGCATATCTGCTGAAGTATTTCAAAAAGTAATTCATAAGACCCATAATTGGAAAGCTCCAGGTACTGACAAGATTCACAACTACTGGTACAAAAAACTAACGAATGTCCACCCTGTGTTACACAAACATTTGAATAATTTTGTTCTAACGCCAAATCTAATGCCCAGTTACATAACCCAAGGTATTACTTACATGATTCCAAAAGGTGCACAGAGCAACGATCCAAGCAAATACCGCCCAATTACCTGTTTACAGACCATTTATAAAATTCTTACATCATGTATCACTGAGATAATTTATGATCACATTACCCGAAATGAAATATTATGCGAGGAACAGAAAGGATGCAGAAGAAATAGCCAAGGGTGTAAAGAGCAGGTTATAATTGATTCAGTTATCATGAAAAAAGCATTTAAATCCAAGAAGAATATTAGTACCATGTATATTGACTATCGTAAAGCATATGACTCAATTCCTCACAGCTGGCTTATTTACATACTTAATCACTACAAAATCCATCCTCTAATAATATCATTTCTACAGACTTCAATGAAAGAGTGGAGAACCAATCTCAAATTAACTAACAATAACACAAATATTTACACTGAAAGTATTCCAATCAAACGAGGCATTTTTCAAGGGGACGCATTAAGTCCACTTTGGTTCTGCCTTGCGTTGAACCCTCTATCTGATATGCTCAATCAGACCAATAATGGATTCCCCATACCAATACATCAGGCGCAAACTGTTGTCACGCATCTGATGTATATGGATGACATCAAACTATACAGCAAAGACACTCAATCACTTCACCAACTTGCAGACATAACGCAGACTTTCTCAACTGACATACACATGGAGTTTGGGATAGATAAATGCAAGACGGTTACTGTTCAGAAAGGTAAGATTGAGGCGAACCCTTACTTGCTTGATAATGGAGACACTATTGAAGCTTTAGATGAGCACAGCTTTTATAAATATTTAGGATTTGAACAACTTCGGCAAATTGATCAAAAGCAGGCAAAAATAGACATCATATCGAAATTCCGGCATCGACTAAACATTCTTCTTCGGACACAACTACACTCTCGCAACCTCATTAAATCTCTAAACACTTACGCGATTCCCGTTCTCACATACTCGTTTGGAATAATTAACTGGTCTCTTAGTAAACTCAAACAGCTACAACGTATCATAAACACTTCCATGACAGCCCATCGTAAACATCACCCGCGATCTTGCACACAAAGAACAACTCTACCTCGCGAAGATGGTGGTAGAGGTATCATTGACATAGTCAACATGCACAACAAACAGATTACACTTTTAAGAGGTTTCTTTCATAAAAGATCAATTTACTCACCTTTGCATAAAGCCATAACAGAATCCGACACCAAACTCACCCCTCTCAACTTACAAAATATAAACACACAACCAAACGAAAAAATTACATCTGAAGCAGAAAAGAAGATGACCTGGAACCAAAAGTCGCTCCATGGGAGGCATTACAACGACTTGCACCAGTTACATGTGGACAAAGCTGCCTCAAACGCGTGGCTTCGACGAGGAGAACTGTTCCCGGAAACTGAGGCTTTTATGATCGCAATACAGGATCAAATCATAGATACCAAAAACTACCAGAAGCACATTTTGAAAAATACCTCAGTCCAAGACAACTGCAGACGATGCCATTCCAGTCCAGAACACATACAGCATATTACTGGTGCCTGTAAAGCCATAGCCCAAACTGACTACAAACATAGGCATGATCAGGTTGCATCAATAGTCCACCAACATTTAGCTTTCAGATACCAATTCATAAAACAGAAAGTCCCCTATTATAAATACAACCCTGAAGTGATACTGGAAAATGAAGACTACAAATTATATTGGGATCGTACAATTATAACTGACAAGACAATTCACTTTAACAGACCCGACATCACAATACTTGACAAAAATAACAAAACAGTAACTCTCATCGACATTGCGGTATGTAACACCCACAACCTACAGTCTACACACACAGAGAAAATTGCTAAGTACCGAGAACTAGCAGTGGAAATCAAAACCCAATGGCAAGTTGCCAGTGTCAAGATAGTACCCATCGTCATATCTACAACTGGTGTGGTTCCAAAGCAACTTCACAAAGGGCTTGAAGCACTTAATATTCATCCAGCCACCTATACACTCATTCAAAAAGCTGTCATTTTAAACACCTGCCGAATCGTTCGCAAATTTTTGAGCCTTCATGATGACTAAAGATGCGTTTGGCTGAGGCCCGCGCACTTTAGATAGCACCTCGCAAGAGAGATATAATTTCAGTCAAAATAATAATAATAATATCATTTATTTGCTATAAATAGGGTGGTTACAAAGTAGATGTTACATTTACCATATTAATTAAAACCTACTTTTTATGTTAGAGATAGCAAACGAGCTTGAGGGTCACCTGATGGGGAGCGATCCCAACAGCCCATGGACAACTGCAACACCCCCGGTGTCAACGCTGTGTTGTTTGTCTTCTAGGAAGTAATGCGATTTTATCTTGAAGGCCCTGGGCCCTAACCATAAGCTTATAGAAAACAATCTTGTTTTAAAGTAAGACTGCTGCAGGACTGCGGAAGGAATGCTCAAAAACCGTACCATGAAGTCAATCATTTTAGTCCTGCGAAGTGTTGGGAAAGAACGAATGATTTTTTAGAAAGCCAGAAAGGGATAGCGCTATATGAACTATATAGCACCATCTCTTACGAAGTCTACGGTCCGAATTGTCTTAAAGCATGCTTGGAGTAAAATTTCGAGAAAAGAATACTTAGCATGAATATTCTTGCAAAAAAAACTGTTTATACTGGCATTGACACTAAAGATAATATTTTCTAAAAAGGCCAGCCGAAATTAGTCTACAAAGATCATCATTCGGTCAATTTTTCATCCAAGGGGTCCAAAGCCTAAAACAATCTTAATTTGGTTTTGATGTGAGCGTGGCTTTTTGACAACCAGCAGCCTTAATGCAGGAATACTTTTACGTCAATTCTGACACACGAAAAAAGTTCCGTGAATGCAACTTCTTCATCATTGTTTTCCAAATTATATAAAAACTAAACATCATCAAGCCACTCGAGCCACAGTGAACTCTTTCTTAGGACCATAAAATAGCTTGACAAATATTTGTTCATTGATTTAGGCGGCTGATTTATTTTAGTGCGGAAATGTGGTTTGTGTCGTTTTTCCTTTGCTTCGGCGGTTATCTTTATACCTACCTACTATCGGTAGGTACACAAAGAAGCTCAAAAAGCAACAATAAATAAACTTGTAAGTGGAACGAAAGTCATCGCTTAAGATACTTTATTGTGAGTTCATTAACGTGAATGTTCATATTGTGTTTGTTTTCAAGTAACAGCTGGAAATATGAAAGATACAGACTACAATTAAGCCGCGTATCCACTAGGCATTCATTGACGAGCACCGCGTGACACTCAACATGTCCGGCGACGTTGCACAACAGCGCGCGTGGTTTAAAACATGACGCGCGGCGTGTAGGTAGTGGAATGACGCGCGGCGTGTAGGTAGTGGAGTTGCGCGTCGTTGATCAACATGCTGAGCTTCATGTTTTGCACCATGTCGCGCAGCAAATGTAGCCGAGAAAAAAAGACGGCTTTAAGTGTAGTGTAACTTTCACAGTGAAAGATGTTAGAAACTAGTTTAAAATAAAATACTAAGTATAAGTCGAATCTTTATTTCACTTTCCACAGTTTCACATATGCATGTGTATGCATGTAAGACATTCAAACCGTTAACGTTTATTGTTCACAGATCATTGCTACCTACCGACAAGGATTGTCTGGACTGATATGCTTGTGTTAAAATGCACAACATTTAGCAATTCTGAAATCCAAGATAAAACATCTATTCAGAAATCCTATGACTTATTGAATCCAAATCCATGTCTTCACAAACTTATCAAAACTTTGTCTTCCTGCTGCTAGATTTATCAACCTTTACTTTCTGGGCGGAGATTAAGGATCATGCCGTTATTGCTTACGATGATGAATAACCATTAATTTTACAATCATAAATATAAATAATAACTAGTTTTCCTGTTTCATTTCACCACGCTGGTTGTCATGACATGACATGACATTGACATGTTTTCGTGTCATAGTTAGCTATGGAAAAAAGGGTTAAAAAGTAAAATGTTGCTGCCAGAATATATATTTCTCTTTGTGAAATAGGTAAACTCTTTTATAATAAACTTATTCGAATATAGATAACTGACTAACTATCACTGAGCAGTTAAATGGGGGCCTCTTTCTGCCCACTAGCGCCACCAATAGTTTTCATGAATTGTGTTTTTTTTAAGATATTTAAACAAACACTGTACAATTATGATCCTAAAATAAGATATTATCTGTACATAAAGATGTTGACAGAATAAATTTATCTATATTGAACAGTTTTTATCAAAATATCTGAAATAAACCTCTATTAATAAAAAACGATTGGTGGCGCTAGTGGGCAGTAAGCGGCACCTAATTATTTCATATTTTTGACGAATTAGGGAAAGACTAAAATCATTTACACAAAATTAACATTGGGTAATTTTAACACTATCCTTCTGTTTTCATAAGATAAAACTTGTACTGTTGGTTTCGGACACATGCCTACCTACTTAAATACATAATGAATACAGTGCTTGATATGATAGGTACAAAGTGCCCCGTCGTATAGCACGTCATGATACTGAAATATCGTGATTGAAGTATCATACTGATATTTTAAATGCGAAAGTTTGTATGTGTGGATGGATAGCTGTGTGTTGCTCTTTCACGTAAAAACAACCGAATGGATGGATACTAGACGCATGTTTAATTTCTTTTCTTTTTGTGAATACCTACATAGTTATTAAAGACTAGCTGTCCCGACAGACTTCGTGCTGTTGTCAGTAGGTGTATATTGGGAAGTATACTTCATTTTTTTCTTCACCACTCGCTCTCTTCGTTCGCTCATTCGAAAAAAATGAAGTACCTTCCCAATATACACCATTAATTAGTAAAAACGTATCGATTTTGTTCTGAAATTGAAGTACCTTCCCAATATACACCATTAATTAGTAAAAACGTATCGATTTTGTTCTGAAATTTCAATCCTGTAGTGTCTAATCTGATGAAAAGAGCATAAAGCATTCATGAAACCGTTTTAAATGGTTTATAACTTGTGACAACATTAAAAGTAGTCATTTTTATGAAACCCGTGGAACTTGCCAGACAAATTTATTCAACAAAAATGAAGTTCCTGAAGCAAAAAGATTCATTGCAATTGGAATGCATCTGTCCTTCTACGTCATCAACAGAAACTAAGCGACATGGTCCTTTACTACCAAACACAATACGCAGCATCGTTTGTGGTCCTTCCAACTGCGGAAAGACAAACTTGGTCCTGAGTTTATTACTACACCAGGACGGTCCACGTTTTTGTAACCTTTATGTCTACTCGAAATCATTATATCAACCAAAATACATCTTCCTGGAGAACGTGTTGAATGAGGTGGCAGACATATCTTATTACAAATACAATGATAATAATGCGGTCTTGAGTCCGCACGAAGCATTACCAAACTCAATTATCATATTCGACGACGTTGCTTGTGAAAATCAGAATAATATACGAGATTACTTTGCAATGGGTCGCCATAGAAATATTGACTGTTTTTATATCAATCAAACTTACACCAAAATACCCAAACAATTAGTGAGAGACAATTCTAATCTTATCATATTATTTAAGCAAGATGATGTAAACCTTAAACACGTTTATGATGAACATGTAGGCTCTGATATGTCATGGTGTAAGTTTCGTGAAATGTGCTCCACTGTTTGGAGAAAACCTTTCAACTATTTAGTTATAAATAAGGACTGTGAACGAAACAAAGGATGTTACCGGCTGAACTTCGATACATTCATAGAAGTAGACTAATCTTTTTAAATAGTTGCTAGGTTACTGATGTTTCAGTTTGATTAAGATTGTCAGTCAGTGTGGAGTCTTTAACGATGGAACGAAATCTCAAAGAACAAATTGTAAAGTCTGCTGCAGCTGTGAAAAGAAAGGTGGATATTATGAAAGATTACAAAAGAACAAATGACATAGCCCTCGAAACATTATTCAAACCCATTATCAACCCCCTAAACCAAATGTCAAGTAAAAAAGATGACAATAAACAATATAAACATGAAGAATCAACGCCAGTGAACCATTTAATGAAAAGAACCAAATATTGCGAGAGCGAGTCATCAAGTACCTCTTCCGAAAATGTTGAAGAACCTGTCTCTGATGGGGAAATCACAGATCATGAGATTTTTATGCCTTCTAACAAGACTCTTACTACATCCCCATCAGAGGATCATGATGTTAATGAGAACTCATTTAAATCTCTCCAGTCATCACCAAGTATTGCTAACGATTCTCTATCTTGGTCCGTGTCATCTGAAGTAATGAAAGATATACCTTATGGTGTTAAACATGAGCGAGGAAAATTATGGCTTGGCAAAACTCGTGTTTATGACGACGACAGAATATTGAAAATTGGAAACCGTAGCCTGAAAAAAACCATAGGGCTTCAAGAATTACTGTACAAAAAGGTACCAAATTTAGAAAACGTTACAGACGAGGACTTGCAAAATTACAGATTATTACTTATTGATACTAATGCACACAAACGTCATTGCAATCCTTCTAAACCCATAAACAGTAATAAAGGTTTTAAATACATGAATATTATTAAACCGTTATTCAAGTTCTCAAGAAATCATACCAGTAGTGTTGAAAGTCTTCCGCAAGGAGAAGGGGTAAATATATTAAAAGAAGTTAAGAATGATACTGATTTGATTTACTGGAACGATCCTAATGAGTTAGTGGAAAGATTACAACTTTTACTGGCTTCATGGACAGCTGGTAACACAGGAGTAAGAAATGAAATTTATGCAATAATCGAAGAATTGCATGAAGCTGGCATTATCAAATACAAGAAATATATAAAGCTTCCATCTGGTGGACCGGGCAGTACCATTGCACTAGAGAAGCCGACAAGACGATAATGAATGTAGACAAATTCGGTCATCACGTTCATAAGCGTTTACGACAATCTTTAAATGCTGATATTATTACAGATGCATTAATAAGGTCCGAAGCAGGAGATTTTGATTTAAAATTATCGAAATTGAAAGGACTGTCACTTCCCGAGAAGGACGATGAAGCTGTAAGTAAAGAATACGTTGATAAATGTATTCACGAACTAAAACAAGAAATAAAAACAGTTCAAAGTAATGTTAAAAAATACCTAAATAATCTAGAAAAACTGACTGTTGAAAATTTGAATACATTGTATTACACTAAAAAAGAAGTTGATCTCATGATTTCACCAAAACCTACTCAAAATGAGTAAAGAAGATTTAGTTCATGAGTTGCACAAAGCAGCGAGAAGGAATTTTTGTCGTCGGCATACGATTATCAAAGGAATGGATGATTTATGGCAAGCTGACCTCATGGATTTTCAAAAATATTCGTCGTATAATAACGGACACAAGTATGTTCTTGTAGTTATTGATACTTTATCGAAATACGTTTGGGTTAAACCGTTGAAGTCAAAATCAAAAAAGTGTGTAACGGACGCAATGTGCAGTATACTATCAGAGACAAGAAGAAAGCCTAAAAATTTACAAACTGACCTGGGTACAGAGTTTTATAATGATTATTTTAAGCAGTTGATGAAAAGGCATAAAATAAATCATTATTCTACGTACTCTGTAAAGAAAGCCTCCATAGTAGAACGTGTGATAAGAACTCTTAAATCTCACCTTTACAAAATTTTCAGTCTATATGGAAACTATCAATGGTTTCAAAATAATTTAGACATCACTGTGGAGAATTATAACAGTACTTTACATCGCATAACTAAATTTAAACCAATCGATGTAAATCAATCGAATGAGATTCTAGTAAAGTCTAATATAATCAAATCCCAACAGTCAAAGATACGACGAGGAAAAACTTTTCAAGTTGGTGATTGTGTACGTATAAGTAAACACAAAGGAGATTTTTACAAGGGTTACACTCCTAATTGGTCAACCGAAATATTTCTCATAGTAAAAGATAATCAAACTAGTCCCCCAACGTATCAAATACAAGACAAACACAAACAAAATATTCTAGGTTCTTTTTATGGATACGAATTACAGAAAACCAAGGTGCCGGAAATTTACCTTATTGAGAAAATTATTAAGAAAAAAGGAAACAAAATTTATGTAAAATGGCTAGGCTTGAGTGATGAAGACAACAGTTGGGTTAAAAAAAGTGATTTAGTTTCATAGTATATAAATAAAATAATTTGTGCTATCATCTCACTTTTTGCCTATCGATGAAGAAAGGCAGTGGTATAATTAATAACTTGATAGATCGTTTACCGTTTGAACTACATTTACCTGGGTATCAATTTTGTGGGCCCGGAACGAAACTTCAGAAACGATTAATTAGAGGTGATCGAGGGGTGAACAAATTGGATGAAGCTTGCATGCACCACGACATTGCCTATATTAACAAAGATTCGCGTGCTCGACAGATAGCTGACTTAAAACTGTTGAATATGGCAAAGAGAAGGTTGAACTCGAAAGATGCCGGAAAAGGAGAAAAACTTGCATCATGGGTTGTGAAAAAAGCGATGAACGCAAAAATTAGGGCTGGTAGTGGTATGAAGTCATTCAAAAAGGGTGTTAGGAAAATTAAATCACGGTTAAAAAAAATCAAATCCAAAGACAGTCACACTGCCATTAAATATGCCTATGCAGCTGCAAAAAAATTATTTAGTAATAAAAAAGGAATACGTTTGCCGCGTTGCATTCCTCTTCCAAAGTGCGGAGGGCTTTTACCACTTATTCCTATATTCGCAGGGTTATCAGCTTTAGGTTCACTAGCTGGAGGGGCAGCTGGTATAGCTAAAGCTGTTAACGATTCCAAAGCTGCACAAAAAAGTCTTCAGGAATCTGAAAGACACAACCGAATGATGGAAGCTGTTTCTATCGGGAAAGGGTTATATATTAAACCTCATAAAACTGGCACTGGTTTATATCTAAACCCATCAAAAAACTAATTAAGCGGCTACCCAAACGTGCTCTCACCAACATAGATATATTAGAACATGCCTATGATATTCCCTATTTTCGTGGAGTCTTCATGAGAGATACATTACCTTTGAAACCCAAAAATATAGAATGTGGAATATTGAATTTAGACAGCAATAAAAACCCCGGCACGCATTGGGTGGCCTTCGTGAAGCACAATAATTACGTAGAGTATTATGATAGTTTTGGCAATTTGAAGCCTCCTCTAGAATTTGTTAAATACATGAGTAACTTATCTATAAACTATAACTTTGACCGACAGCAAACCTTTGGCACTACAAACTGCGGTCATTTATGTTTAAAATTTCTGAGGAATTATTGGAAAAACATTTAAATACTGTGTGAAATAAATAAAAGTATCAGTTCAAACATGTCTTTTACTGTATCTATAACTGGAAGCGGAGCCTCCTTGAGCACAAACTATTCCCCTACGTTGGAACTTCGAGGAGATTACGAATGCGGACTTTTGTCATTTTCAACCTTCAATTCTATTCCCAATATAGATGAAAGGAACAATAAGTTTTATTATGGGGAAAATGAAGTCATCAAAATTCCTGAAGGGTCTTATGAGCTTCAAGATATTTGCGATTATTTGAAAAGTAATATTAAACATACCGTGTTAACATTAACATGCAATAACAATACATTAAAAACGAATATTTTCTGCTCCAAGAATATTTATTTTGATAAAGCTGAATCATTGGGACAAATTTTAGGTTTCGGTCAACAAACAATAAACGCAAATATAAGAACTGATTCACAATATCCTGTCAACATTCTATCAACAACCATCGTAAGGATCGAATGCGATGTTGTCAGTGGTTCTTTTGTAAACGGAAAAGGAAGTCATATTATTTACGAATTCGTGCCTAATGTACCACCCGGTTATCGTATAATTGAAATACCTAAAAATTTAATTTACTTTCCGGTAAACCAAAGTTCTATTAGCGCTATTAATATAAGGTTGTTGGACGCTGAAAATAAAGAGATAAACTTACGAGGTGAAGAAGTACAACTTTATTTACATTTCAGAAAAAAATGTTAAATTTCCATAAAAACCCGTCTACATCGTGTGTTCAATTCAGTTCTAAAAAAACATCCCGCAAAGACACACCGATTCAGCTAAAGAATAAGCTTACTAAAAGTAATAAGGAGTTTCTTAAATTAGTAGGCTTGATAAAATGAATATTTTAAATATATCACAACAAGCTTCATACGATACCAGTATTGAAAGTTTTGAGTATCATTCATACAAACCATATGTGTCAAGTTTCAACAAAAATGATGAAATACGAATTCCTATCAACCAACAAGATTTGTATGTACTGCCATCACTAAGTAGTTTATACATAGAGGGAAAAGTGAATGTGTTTAACAGTACCACTAAAGCAAAAATAACAAATGTTCATTTCGTTAATAATCCGATACTATTTCTGTTTCAAGATATAAGATATGAATTGAACGGAGTAGAAATAGATAAAATTAAAAATGCTGGTGTTACTTCAACTATCAAATCTTACCTATCTTTAAATGGTGATGAATCCAAGTGTGGTCGAGTTTGGGGGTGGTCAACTACAGGATCGAATAACACTGATAGTGGAGCATTTTCAGCATCCATACCGTTGAACAAAATTTTAGGATTCGCTGAAGATTATGAAAAAATTATTATAAACTGTAAACATGAGTTGGTGTTGCTTAGGAGCAATACGAATCTCAATTCTATCAAATTAAATGCAGGAGAAGTTGTCGACGATATTGTAATTAATAAAATTGTTTGGCGAGTTCCACACATCAAAGTGTCTGATCGGGAAAGAATTAATTTGCTAAAACATTTAGAGAAAGATCGAGCTATTCAACTCGCGTATCGTAATTGGGATCTATACGAATATCCACTACTACCTAAGACACGTAAGCATACTTGGTCGATAAAAACTTCATCACAAATCGAAAAACCACGGTTCGTTGTTATTGCAATGCAAACCAACCGTAAACATAACGCTGCCCTTTCAATGGCTGAATTTGACCACTGTCACGTGCGTGATGTTAAAGTATTTTTGAATTCATCGTATTATCCTTATGAAGGTTTAAACATCAACTTTTCAGAAGATAAATTTAGTTTATTATATGAGCAGTACGCTAGATTCCAACAGTCTTACTACGGACGCCGACCAGAGCCGTTGATGAGCATGAAAGAATTCAGAGACATTGCTCCTATGTTTGTAATCGACTGTTCACGCCAACACGAGACGTTAAAAGGATCGATAGACGTAAGAGTTGAAATTGAAACAGATCAAGAAATACCAGATCAGACAGCTGCATACTGTCTAATTTTGAACGATTGTGTATTTGAGTATAAACCTTTGAGCAATATTGTGAAGAAATTATCATGAATAACGATACAGTGATTGTGGATTTGCAAGGATTCAAAAACCGTAAAAATGAATTTTTAGTAAAAGAATTCGTTATAGCAACTCTGGAGTTTACTCAAACATTCTTAATCAAACCTCCATATCCATTTACTAAATTAACTGAGGAAGAGAAACGACATGTTAAATGGATAGAAAGAAACAGAGGTTACCAATGGAGTGAAGGGTACATCGATTTTCAAGAATTTCATAGAACTATCAAGCCTCTTCTGAAAGACATGAAAATTATTGTAAAAGGTGAAGAAAAGATTAAATGGGTGGCAGAGTTGTGTGGTCATGATAATATTGTAGATATAAGTTATACAGGTATACCTAATCTTAATAGTTTAAATGACCTGTACAAAACTAATATGTTTAATTGCTTGGTTCACAAAAATAAATGTGCTTTAAGAAGTGCTTTGTGTATTAAAAAATGGTGTTTTTTGAATGGATACTCATTATTTGACTTGACTGTTTTTACTAAATAATTTATTGATTAAGTAATTGTGAATATACATAACATTAAATATGATCAATGCATAGTTTTATTTAATTCTACCTACCTAACGAATTTAAATAATAAGTAAAAAATAACAAACACAGTTTTTCACATGACGTATTTATTTTAATAATATTTCTGATATTTATACAAGTGTACAGGTTAAAACTAGTCTTATATCTAAAATAAAGTTTAAAGCTAATAATTATTATTATCACTAATTTTCCTACTTATTTTTTTAATCACTGTTTCTGTTTCGTCCATTATGTCATCCAACGGTTCTTTCACAATATATTGTGCACTTAACACTACATTATCTTCATCACATTCAATGTCCGATTTGTTGAGAGATTCACCGCTTATATCTATCACTTTTATTTTAATAAGGCGTATTCCTCGCTGATGCTCATTATTAATCACGTAGGAGGTTCTGCGCAGTCGGTTCTTCTTGCATTTATGATTCTTCCGCTTCGCTTGCCTCTCTTTGGGTGCAGGGCTAGACCGATAAAGTTCAGGACAAGCTTGCCGAAACGCACTAGCAGTTGAGAAGGGATCTTGTGCGAACTGACTGAACATGATGTCGGATTCAGACATTTTCTGTAACAAAAAACAGTAATACATATTATCAATCATTTGTACAAATGTAACTTTCAAACAATTTTCTAAAAAATAGTATACTTACAGATAAGTAAATAGCACACCACTTCACTCGAGCTCAGAAACTAAAAGAATGACATGACCAACACCTCACTAAAATAGTTTTGCATAGTTTTAAAATTTTACAAGCTAAACACTTTTTAATGGAACATGCAGGGCTGTCAATCCACATTTTACAATGTATGATTTTATCTGTAATGTATTAAATCCTACTCCTTTTTAAAGTTGATTATAAAATCTTATCGTCTTGCAGTTAGTTTGGGTTCGAATTATAATTTATAGTAACAATCATCCTGTTGTTAGGTGACCTACTATATTATAATTGACTCTCTTATATCACAGCTCGATACGCACTGTGATAGTTTGATGATGTTCATAAAACAAGTTTTGGCAAGTATGAGCTGTAATTAACGTATTGAAACTAAAACAACATTATCAAAAATATTTTTTTAACTTTCATAATATGTAACTGACAACCCTCGTAGTCTTAGGTAATCATAACAGGTTGAAACTTGCAGAAATCATCACGTGTGCACTACTTATGTTGTATAGGTTTTTGAGCAGTAGCTATGAACTAATTAAGTAGGCAATTCAAACCTGGGTTTGAGTTCAGCAATGAAACAAAAAAATTGGTGAAATATTTATTAAACAACTAAACACAATTATTCTTAACATACAATCTTACGTGGTCTAAATCTAACATAACAACAAACTTAAAACTAGATACTTGACTTAACTAGTCCAATCTATTGTAGCTAAATTAAAAGGTACTAGATTTATGTCCCCATGCTAATGTGTCTATATTGTTTCTTAATAAGATACGTTTATCATCATTAGATGATAAGGCTACTTTATCAACACACTGAGTGAATATTTGGTGTTTGATAGATTTGAAAACAATGTTTCTTTTGCGAATTATTTCCTTTTCCAACAAAGCTTTATGATAGTCTTTGAAAAACAGTTTGTTGACTACAGGTTTTTTAATACCTTTAGCTTTCTTAATTTCTTTGGTTTCAGTTTTGATACAGTATAATTTTGATCTTAAACCAACAAATTCTGTAATAAGATGTCCGCCAAGTTCATCTTTGAACAATCCAGGTATTTTTTTATTTTCGCGTTTAATACCGTACGTATTATTTTCTTCATAGTTACTTGTATCAAAATATCCTTGAAAATTGTGTCTCAGATCTTTATATATATCACTAGTTTTCACCGAGTACAAAAAACTATCTGTATCTGTGTAACAAAGGTTTAAATTACGACCATAAAATGGTTTCATTACAGAATAATGGAAATTATACATGTGGCTTTTGGAAATTTCTAAAACCGTAAATCCAATATAAATAGGTTTGTCAAGTACAACTGATTCTGGCTTCAACTGAACTGCCACAAAATTTTCTGAAAAAATGGTAGAACTATGGTAATTAGGCCTCGCTATTAGTTGTTCTGCAGTGACCATTTTTTTCGTTCTATTTTTTGTATCAACCCACTGATTGACTAGTTTTACATCAAGCCTTTTTTCGGTGTCCTCTAAAGTTTTGCCGAAAATGCTATTATTTAATAACTTAAAAAAATCCTGTTCGAAACTTGACTTTGCCTTTTTTCGTAACTCTGTATTCAAATCAATGTATTGTTTTAAATAAGGGCTTTGTCTGAATTTAATTACTCTATGAATCTTTGTGAGCTTCAAACCATGTGATAAACACGTTTTCAAATGCGCATAATGGATAACGTAGTTAAATTTGTCATATAAGTTCGGTATTAATTTTGGAGTTTTAGATCCTGGTGGTGAAAATTTTTGTGGGCAAAATGGTAATTCATTATGCAGGTCATGTAAATTCTCGGGATATTCTAAATCAACTTCTAAAATAAACCCTTCTTCGGAATCATCGGGTGTTTCAAGGATTTCAATTTGATCAATATCTGAAACATTCAATAATCTAAAATCCGAATGAGGTAAATAAGAACACATCGCATAGCCGTACAAATTATTACAGTCTATGTAAAATAAAAAGTTATCGGGGTATGACGTTTCATAATTTGTTAAGTATTTATTGTTTGCTTTCGCATACCTCGTAGAACATAAACATACTCCCCCGCGAATACCTTTCTGTATTAATCGAATTATTTCTAAGTCATCAATTAGCTGAAGTTTTACATTCGTTTTAAGGAGCATTGCGTCAAAACTCAAACTAGGAGCTGTCAGATAAAATGAAGGATCTAACTTGTAATTTGTTTTACAAGTGCAACGAAACTTTTCAAATACATCTGCTAGTAACAAAACGTCAGATTTCAAATATAAATCTGTGTATTCACCCAAAGTTTTTAAATTGAACTCATTCCAGACCTGTTTAGCATGGCTATAGTCAGATTCTGAAACAGTAGTGTCACTAAGGCTCGAATAGAAGCATTGCTGTGGAGGCAATTTTTTCTCTTTGTACGAGTCCCAGGTAGACATGTATTCATACGGATACACGCCTTTCCGTCTTAACAATTCGAACCTCTCAGATTCTGGGAAAAAATTAAGCAAATGAATAAAATCTTTCTTATCTAGATTCGATACAAGTTTTTCTAGGCTTGTTCCCAAAAATTTAAAAGAGTCAACGAAACGAACCGCCATATGTTTATTGTCATGTGTTGTAAAAAACTTAGTGAATGATATGTAATTTTCTTTGTTTTTAGCTATAACTTTTATTGGTCCTGATGTTTGTCCCAGTTGACTTATAAATAAATGACTGTCGTAGCCAGACAAGTTATGAAAAAAGACAGGAACAAATTGTGGTAAACGATAGTTAAGATTACAGTAAGAATGAGCTGCACCGCGATAGTTGCCTGTCAAGTGGCAGTGGTCCCGAACTTTATCATCGAATAATAATTGACTGCATAAATAACATACTTTTGATTCCTTGAATGCGCAAACTTCTTGTGTGGTTAGTTTTTTCATAGGAATTGTATTTTTATAAATTTGTAAAATTTGAGATACATCCTTTTTTAGGTTATTTATGAAAACTTCAACACAATCTTCACCGCGATAAGTTACGTATCGATTTAAAGAACTATTATAAGAACAAACAACATAATACGCAAACGCAGCCGGTACATGTTTTTGAAACAGTTTCGTTGAACTGGAACTGGGTTCGTTAGGACTGGGCTGCAATAAAGATTCAAAGTCAGCATAAATTACAAAAGGCATGTCTTGCATTTTCTCATAGTTCTTAAATTGAATAAATGTACCCGACTTTGGCAAAATAGTCGCAACCCCACCGCACACATGAGCGTTTAATTTACGTTCGTTTTGAAAAAATATCATGCAGTCGTCACAAAAAAATATTTGACCATGATGTTTTGTTACTTGCGACCTTATTAAGCGGCTTAGGTTTTTAATCAAACAATAATGTGAAAGATTACCTCTTTCTATGTACAATAAGTTTATGTGATTGCTTTTTTTACTCAACGTGCGGTACAATGGTCCAACAACATTTGTTTTGTTTTTGAGTCCATATACATTAACGCTTATATTAGGATTATTTTTCTCAAATCTTTTTATGTCGGGAAACTTAACCGGAAACGACATTTTATTTACATTGAGCACGCTCTTAAAATGAGGATAAGAAGATGTTCGATGCCCGTTGCTGTCTGCAGGAAATAAAGCTGCCATTATGCTCCATAAAAAACAGAACTCATCTTTATTTTGAATGTTAACACATGCGCGTTTGAGTTTCAATGCTTTTGGCAAATCAATGAATCTAGATGCTCTCAGAGGATTGTACTTATTAATGTTAATTTCTAAGTAACAATTACGTAAAAATAACCAACCGCTATCTCGTTCTTCAAACTCGTCTACTTTAGAAGTAATCACGTTGATAACTTGAGAGAAAACTTCTTCAAAATCAAAACTATTATTTATTACAATGTTTTCCGTAGCAAATGACTTTATTTCGGACTTGTTAGAATCATTCGATCTTAAAAGAAATTCAGCGAATAATTCAAAGTTAACTTTGATGCTATCATAAGTTAACTGGCGCGCTCGTAGCAGCTGAGCGGCGCGCGCGCGCAAGCTGCGCATGAACGAGGCCGGCGCCTGCACGGCGCTCCCCGCATCACCACACAACCTGTACGCTGCGATGCGACTGCGGAAAGCACTACCTATTTTCTCAATACCATCGCTTTCTTCAATAGCAGAGTTATTTTTATGTATTGTACTCTTAAGATGAGCGGAAAACGCTTTGCTTTTAACAGAAATATTACAAACGGAACAATATATCGATCTGTTTGACATTGTTACTTGATGTAAAAGAAAAGATTGATTTAAATTTAACTAAAATAGATTGGACTCTTATTTCTTAATGTTTAGGATGATAACTTATTTTTTGTTATCGACAAAAAACCGTCCTTCGTCGGTAAAATCCGCGCGTGCTCGCTTGACAAACTTGCGCAGCAAGTCCAGCTGTTCAGCGTCAGAATCGGTTCTATATTTAAGCGATAATACCGCCTTCTGCCAGCGATCTCTCGCCGGTATCGACTTGATGTCCGCTGAGTTATAGAGTCGGAGCTCCACGAACAGATCGCCGGATAGGTCAGCGGTATGACGTAGGTTACCATCCGCCACGCGGCGCGTGAGCACGGATTGCAGGGAAGGCGCGGCGCGCGTGCGGTTGACGACGATCTCCGGCTCGTCGTCTAAGTCCAGACACCATCCATCAGACCGAGCTCGCTTCGGTACGCTGCCTTCAGCTGGCTTGCGCTTCGTAGGTCTTTTAGCCGCTTTACTGGAACTGAAATGATTAAGTTAGATGAGAAACTATTACTTACTATGCTTCGTGGATTATTTAATTAATAAGTTTGCTAGGTACCAAACAATCATAACCCTCCTTTGCTTTGACGTAATCAGGAGAAAAAAAAGGTATGTATCACGTACATAACTATAAAGGTATAAGGTACATAGAGTTCATAATTTATAAAGTCAATATTTTCTAATGTTTGGTTTAAAAAAGATTTGTTTTGAAAAGATCTGGTCATTACGTTCCTCGCTATGATTTTACATAAAACTTACCGCTTATTTACTTCGTCGTCCGTGTAAAAAAGTTCTTTTATAAATTTCGCCTTCCTCTTGGCCCCAGCCGTCTTGTTGCTCCTGAAAATGAAAACAAAAGTATTGGTTCAAATGTTAAGTATTCACGTTCATAAACATAAGCGTTATAAGTGGTTATAAGAATCTTCACTGTTTGTCACAATACTGAGATGCAGGTCGTTATCTCACCGTTTTTTAGCACACTCGTCTTCAGAGTCGCTAAGTGGTGGGATGGTCTTCCGTGCTCGGCGTTTGGAGGGCTCGGCGTCAGAATCGCAAAGTGCTGGAGTGGCCTTCCGTGCTCGGCGTTTGGAGGGCTCGGCGTCAGACTCTGAGTGCTTGTGCACTGCCCGGCGTTTAACTTCAACCTCGGAGTTGCATTCGATGTCAGACCTATCATATGAAGAATAAAAACAAACATGTAAAATAAAATCTTTATCGTTTTAACATAGTAAATTGAAGATAAAACTTACGAACATGATTGATTTCTGCTGAATTTTCTTGCTGTAGCACTAATAACGTTGAATAACTTCTTGATGGTCCTTGATGATCACTCACTGTCACTGATGTTATGGTTTTCATTGATCTATAGCTCCTAATTTATTCAAAAATATTGCAAACTCAGACAAAGAGGAGCATAACATTTTTACTGTAAAACTCCAATTTTACTAGGAAGTGATCGCAAAAACGACCTATAAAGTCTTTCCAATAAAAGGTTAGCTAACACTGTCTAAAATTGTAAGCTGTCAGCAAAAATTTCGGTTTGTCAATACATTTCGTGAAAAATAAAATATTAATTCACTAACTAGGTCGGCTGAAAGGTACGTACTTATGTACAGTTGACTTGAGTTTATTTAGAAGAAAAAATGTTGCGCTGTTATTAATGAACGATAGAAAATTCCCATTTTTCGCTGTTAATAACGTAAAATTATTTGTGTATACATGCGTCAGGGAACATGCCATTTGTAAGCGTTAAGGTCCAGAAGTAAGAAACTGAATATCCGTGTATGGTAAGTCCAACAAACTAACTCCCAGACGCAGGAAAATTAAAAAAAAAAAGTTTTTTCTGAATTGACTGACTTTGAACCAAACTTGTGGCAACTGGCACTGCAAAACGGAGGAAGGCGAAAACCTTGTAATAGTTCATTAAGCCATTCCTAAATGATATTACATGTCATGTGTAGAGTTGCACTACCTACACAACAGCGTCTAGTGATAAACTAAACTTCTTAAAGCTTGTGTTATGGGACACTAGACAAAGGATAAACATATTTCAAATACATCATTTGTTTACATAGGAAACAGCTAGAACAATACAAACAGACATGTTCATGCAAACGAATGTTTGTACTGTGCGGAATCGAACCCGCGACTTCTATTGTAGTAAACAACTTCTGAACCATTACACAATTAAGTAATTAGAAATACGTTCAAATTATGAAAGTAAAAATCATTTTTATTGTGGTTGACTATACTTGAATCTTGAATCATATTACCGAGCTTACAGATAAGGTAGTGCAGCGTTGGCAAAATGTAGTGACTTGTTTGTTCAAAGTAATACCTGCTTGTGTTGCATTTGCATTAGGGTTCCTTCCTATCTTTACGTAATAAACAACGGACTTTTTTGTGTTTGATTAAATTTAATAATTAGTTATTTGATATTTTTTTAAAATGAGTTTTATTTGTTTTAAGTAAATGTATTGATACCATTGTTTCATAGGTTAAGTTTTTATTCTGCATAAATGTTTACTTACTTACTTACTAAGTAAATTGATATTTATTTCTGTTTATTACAGTGATATGACTTATTTTAAAAATCTATTTTAATTATTGCATTAGGGTTCCTTCCTATCTTTACGTAATAAACAGCGGACTTTTATCTGTTTGATTAGATTTAATAAGTAGTTATCAAATATTATTTTAAATATGTTTTTTATTTGTTTTAAGTTAATTGACATTTATTTCTGTTTTTACAGTTATATTGTATTATTTGCAAAAAATCTATTTTAAATATGATTCCTAATGTTATGCTTAATATGGATTTATATGGTAATGCGAAATAATCATAATTTTGATTTTTATTAAGGTTGTTACTGCATCATTGAAGATGATGAGGTTCCTCACTGAATGTATTTAGCATTACACCAACGTATTAACCAGTTAGTAGAATTATGTTTATAAACTTTTGTCCTAACAACAATTATACGGAACCCGAAACAAAAAGCGTTACTAATTAATTACGATTTACTGGTCTTGTTCATACATTGCATCAGTATTGAAGGGATCGTCGCGGCTCCCACACACCTTTTTGAGTTAACGCGTCCATGCTCATAGTTGTGGTAAATTGCATTCAAACTTGTCCGTACGACCAATCAGGCATGAATCTCTGTTCCATCATGGAATTACCGAGGATTCATGGTGCCGACATTTTTACTATCATAAATGTGATTATTGACTATGTTGCTGCTGGATAACACGCGGTTGAATAGAGTATCACTTGTATCGGCACGACCAATCTGGCATGAAACCACCACTTGTGGTCGTTGTAGTTTCATGGTGCCGTCATATTCTAATCGGGTATCTAAGAGCGCCATGTATGATCTATCAATCAGTGTAGTTATGTTGTGTTTTTTGTGAAATACCAGATCTCAAGGGAAAAAAATCACAGGTATGTTTTTTATGAATTTGTTATTAATTTTATGATTGACGATAATAATTCACTTTTCGAATAATCATGTTGCGTCTTACACCAAAATGAACTCGTATCAAGTTTCATTCAACGATTTAGTTAAACAATCAGGAATCGGTGCATTAGGTATGTGTAGCGTAGAGGTGTCATATCGCAAGACCGGACGCACGACGTCAGCGCGAGCGCTCGTGGGTCGGCTAGGAAATGATGACAGTGCATGCAAACTGTTAAGCGAATAATTATTTAACTTTCGGTTAGTGGTTTTTTGATCAAAATTTTTAATTCCATAACATGTTTGAAGTTCATCGTTCATGATAAACCATCTGAAATATTTTAGGTGGTTTATTTCTGATTTTGTGCTCCAATGGTGTATATTGGGAAGGTACTTCATTTTTTTCGAATGAGCGAACGAAGAGAGCGAGTGGTGAAGAAAAAAATGAAGTATACTTCCCAATATACACCTACTGTTGTCAAACGTTAAGAGTCACGTGACGGGTAGGAACATTTGCTAAGAGAAAACCAAATTATAGCTCTGCACTACATTCCTAGCATTTCTCATGTTTACTCACCTTTTAAACCTTCCCTGGACCAATACAACTATTCCAAAACCAAAATTAGCCGAATCGGTCCGGCCGTTCACGAGTTTTAGCGAGACTAACGAACATCAATCCATTTTTATATAAAGAGATATGAAACACCCAGACCAGTACCAACAGACATACGGGGATCGAACCCGCGACCACTGCACACTGGTGTAATAGTCCACTTGTAAACCATCACACCAAACCGATTGTAAGTGTATAATAATAAAATTACCTTTCAAGTGCTGCAAATAATGAGTTAAAACAAATACATTTTTGGAAATGATTTATTACTGTTTTTGTTTAATAAACTTAAGTCACCCAGTACTGCTACGAATGCCTCAGATCTGCATCAGATTACTTCAGTCGCTCTATTTTTGAGATAGCATTGCATTTTACACTCACTTAATTTTTTTAAAGTTTGAGATATTTATGTCCATGTTTCCATTTTTTGTGATCAACGTTCGTTTTCTTTCTCCTGAATAGGCATGATACAAATAACATAAAACCATTGTGGACAATCATTTCAAATCTCTTTTCAACAAATAGAACTAGGGGAGAACCCTTTCGAGGGTACCTCAAAGCTCGTTGGGACCACGAGATCATCTCTACTTCGGCTTTCCTGCTGGGTCCTACAGTACACGGCCCTAGGAAAGCGACTCTGCTTCCGGATCCAGCGGCACCAGGTGCACTTCAATGAACTGAAAAGTACTTTCAGGAAGGCTGATGAAACAAAACACGTTTGGTAGCAACTTAAAATAGAGATAAAACTTATCCCCTTATGGTATACCTAAGAGTAGTATTTATTATTTATGTAGGTATCTGAAGTGAAAAATATACAAATACAAAACAGCTTAGCTTTGGTGAATGAATCTCAATTTGACTGACAGACGTAGCTTAATTTTCATGGCATTTGGTTTTTTAATTGATTTTAGTCTCAGTAACGGCTTGGCATGATAAGTACATATTTAAGAGTGAACAACCAGAATCATCATTCGTTTTTTCCCCACACTTCGCAAGATTACTTTGTTGGATGTCATTTGATGTCAATAAAAGTAATATTGAATTAAGCTTGCTGCAAAAGTAACGCAACCTTACTTGTAAGCGATTGTGTATCACACTAGGGATTATTTTTCAGAATTTATTATTTGTATTCGAATATAACGCAAACTTTAGTTTGTTATTTTATGACCTAATTTATTCTATTATGTTTCTATATTTTTTTGGGGAATGCTTAAAAGCATTTAGTTTTAATAGGTATTCTTGCTTAGTTGAAATGAATAAATCGGTTTTATGGGAACATTTAGTAGGGTGAAGAAGACTCGCACCTCATCGTCGAAATGTATTCAAGATAAATTTATGATACAATATTGTCTACTTAGTTAACTTAGTTAAATAACATTATGAATAATCTTTTATTTAACTTTTTTACCTAATAATAACCTACCTTTAGTTAAAGAGAATACTTTTCTAACGATAGAATTTGTTATGTAAATTAATGAATAAAAGTAACCCGTGTGAACGCGCTGTTGCCAAATTTCACGTAATAACAAAATTTTAATTGTCATGGCAACAGATCACGTGATGCCTTAAAACAATATTGCTGATTGTCAAAAAGCACTTCATGGTACCAATTTCTCAATTTTGTATGGGCTCTGACAGCAATATTGCTCAAGGATAGCAGGACTTAATAAGTATTGTTTTGAAGACGTCATGGTACGAAAAAGCAAAGTAACATTGAAATAATCTTGCTATAAGAGCTCATGGTTAGGGCCCTGATGTCGTATCTGCATAAAAGAAAAGCAGTTCAAAAATGCACCGTGCATTTATGAACCGCTTCTTGCAGCGATAGGTCTTTAATTTATTAATAAGTATCGACAACGTTTGCGCCGCCGGCTCACAAGCGGCTTTGTGTAGACCGCCTCATCGCGTATTGCGAGATTCAATACTCATTCGTAGATAGGTAGGTACTTACTATCTAAGTGGGCATAAGCACGCAACGGCATGTTGAGTTACAACATCATAAGGTGACGTTGAATTTTGTAGAAATGGAATTTATTCGGCATTTAGCTAGCTGTTTAACGAGTTTGAAAATTGTTTTAAAATATTCCTTGTTTGAAGATTGAAATATATATTACAAGCGGCCGCCCACGACTTCGTCCGCGTAAAATTTAGTTCAGCCAGCGAGTACAAATTGTAGCCCAAATGCTATTTTGATGTTAAACCCCCTCTAAATCGGAACGCACCCATAGTTACGCTAATGACAGCAGCCGTCTGTCATCAACTGTCACACTACGTGATGTCGCGTAGATTTTCATATTTTACTTGATATTTTCAACAATTTACATAATATCTTTATAAATCGTAGCCTATAGCCTATGTGTTATTCAGATGTATAAGCAACATTATTGTAAAGTTTCATTAAAATCCATTCAGTAGTTTTTACGTGAAAGAGCAACACAGCACATCCAGACATACAAACTTTAGCCTTTATAATATTAGTAGGATTATGGTCTCTGAAGTTACTATGTAAAAAAAAAGGCGGGAAACATTTTGTGGTGATGCGGTCCTACATCACCACAAAATGTTTCCCGCCCTTCCATGACTCCGAGTGGCGTGAAGTCCGTAAATGGCTTCTCTCTCTATTCCCAACGAAAAAGAAAAAAAGCTAGGGTCTGGTGATCGCAGACCCAGGGACATAGTTTTGGGGCACCAGTTCTTGGTGTTTGCAAGGTAAACGAATAAAGTATAACATAATGTCGTCAAAATATTTTAATAAATAAATAATAAGAAATAAATATTTATTTATAACCATAACACATAAAAGCAAAAACAAAGAAAGTAACGTTAACAACTGCAGTAGTCAAAGACAGATGCAATTGTTTTTATTTAAATATCAATGCAAGGTTTATGGTAGAAACATCATATTAACTCCCTTTTTCCAATTCAGCGCTTAACCACCAAGTCACGTAATTAGTAACGTTAATTTCTTATTTAAGTGCGACTTGCTTCGCTAAAGCAAGTTAACTCTAACTCAGTTCCTGAGGGCGGAGTTGCAGAACTAATTAGAGAAATATCTGCTGGGGCTTAATTAAAGTTCCATACCGGGAGACAATGAGCCGATGTCACATTGAGAAGGTAGGTACTGGCGGGGAGACAAGTTTCTGCCTTTCAAAGAACCCGTAATGTTGGGATTAGGTAAGCAACTAACATTACGGGTTTAAAAAACCTCAAAGTTGATACGCTAAGTGAATAATTATTTGGTGATGTACAGAGGCGCACACAGCAACCTTCACAAAACCATTGCAAAATGGGTCTAATGTCGGCCGGGTAAGGTGCCCCTATGTAAAGTTTGATGTTACACCTCTGTACATGTGAGTCTGGATGTTCCATCCATTGAATTTGGTATCTCTTTATCTAATTATGTAGATTAATCCTTATACAAGCTCTATTTTTGGTGGAGACCACCATTCAGCTTAAGTGGATAGGGTATCTGTTCCTCGGTAGTCGGGCTCCACATATCACTGTTGTTCTAAAATTAGGGTACTGAGTACGCGTGCTCGTTACTAAGTTCTCTAATGCACCAAAATAAGGGAAAATTGACAAAAAACACTTGAAAGCTGAGTGAGCGAAGTAAGCGAGTCCTGCTTGAACAACACCCTGGTTTTGCTGAATCGTACAGTTTATTTATCATCAATCAGATATCAAAATACGCTATTGTGTGGCTCACAACTTAGTATCTATGGTGTGACGTAATGTGATAAAAAGTGTAGAGATGATACGATAAAGAAATACTGTATATAAAGTAGTCCGACAAAGGCTGAAAGTGAACGATAGTAATGAGATATTTATAAAAAAAGACTTAGGTAAGGGTTTATAAATAAATATTTCATTTTAACAAAACACCACTGCCATTTTTACTGTTTTTTGCTAAATTAATTTGTACACCTGTACCTAACAAACCCTACATAAACAATGTTTGTGCTTAAGAGATATGGGGTTTAAATATGGATACATATTCGTTCTAGTTACTCACTCATACCTCACTCATTTTTCCTAAAATGACATGTGAGGCAGGTTAAAAAAAATATAAACAGCTTTTCGTTTAAACCGTGCCTATAGTGAAATAATCTTCACATTACTTAATAATTATACTTGGTCGATGGGTTGTGGGTTTAATTTGATCCCATCACTACCTAAATTAACCTTTTTGGATTTGTTCAAGTACTTGCATTAATGCTTAAAACAAGCAGCAGCTTTACTTTGTTTGCTTCAACTACTTAACAGCAAGAGGCATCTTTCCTTATTTTGCTGTGAAATAGTCAAAACGTCATTTTAGTCCTCGAAAGAATATATAAATCTGCAAGTAAATCCTTAAAATGGTTCAATTTCGATATTTCATTCATTTAAATCATGGAACGATGTCACTTTTGTCGGCGCCTATACCTAGGCTGAGCACTAACCTCACCGGCTATTCGTTATGTCGTTACTGTACTCCGTCAGTATTAATTTGGTATGCAAATTCTGTCTGTTAACTAATCTTCATTCCAATTCAGCGTTGAAAGGAATCCTTCATTCACTATGCGTTTATTATGGAACTATAGTGTAGCTATGTCAGGTATGTTAGTTAAGGCTGCTAATAGAGTAACTGTCTCTTTGATTTCCTATGAAAGGAAACTGTAGAGCGACATTCAATTAAATCACGATTTCATTAGAACAAGTGAAATAAATAAAAGGGTGAGAAGTAACATCAAATTATTTAAAAAGGTTGAAATAGTTTCTGGACACTCAGCAGTATCAGCAATGTATGTAAGCAATAAAAAAATGTAGTAGTAGCCCCATTTTACAATCATTGTAAGCGATAACACGCGTCACAGTGATGTGCAGACTTGCGGGTCATAAAATTATAATGATTTAGGTATTTCGGTTGGGATTCACTGTGGTAAAATATATCGTAGATAAGATAGGATACAGTATCTATCAAAAAAACCCCTTTAAAGAATAGAATCACGAGATGTCAGGGCTACTCGTATAAGTTATTATTTTTCAGGGTTTTTTGATAGTGACAGTCTGTAGAAGAAGCACGAAGAACAAACTATTGTTTATTGAAACAAGTATTGTTTTCTTTTATTAAATCCACACACACTATTTGTACATTGGAATAAAAACACACAAAAATATAACTAAGTAGAGTAGAGGAAACGTCGGATTAGAAAATGAGAGATAATATAAGAAAGACCGCGAGTGGACTCCTTAAAGTTGTTTTATTCCAACGAAAAACGTAGAAGTTTGAGGTGAGATTTGCTATACCCTGGTGAAGTCCCATCAGATTTATCAAAAATGTTGTTTGTTGACCTCTAGACCGACGATGTAACTATCACTAAACATCCGTGAGTGTGTCGTGACATAAGTATTATCCGACTGGATCATTAGCTCGCCTCGTAATGAATACTAACTAAGCCGCAACTCGCAACTTTGATCTCTACCAATTAATGAATAAATAAATATCACTGGACATTGGTCTACATAGCACCATCTAGCCTTAAACTCAACTCACTAAAGTTTGTTTAATGGCGAACTAGACAACGGATAAACATACTTAAAGTTATCTTTTGTTTTGTAAATACATTCTTACATAAATACATAGGAACCACCCCGACCAATACGAACAGACATGTTCATGCACACGATTGTTTGAACTGTGCGGGGACAGAACCCACGACCTCTAAGTAGTGTAGTAAGCAACTTCTGAACCGATTGGGTAATCGGTTGTCATTTGCCAAGAATACTTGATATAATCGTAGTTGTCTATCAGCAATTTTCGAGATGTACACAGGAAAAAAAAAGTATCTTAAAAGAAGACAATATCGACTTGGTCAAGACAATCGTAGTTTCCCATATGGCGGAAACAATATATTCTTTAACAAAGTAAAATATTGTCTCGGATTTTTTGTCTTCGTCTAAGATATTAATCTTTGAAATAAGACTTCCAAAGTATTAAATCAATAATCAAATTAGTATTATAAATAGACAAAAATATTCTTAGGAATTATATTCTTGGCCGTATTATTCTTAGCTGCAGATATATTTGTGTCAAGTCAAAACTTCATTATTTTTTGTTGAAGAGATATTTGTGTTGAGATAAGACTTTTATGTTTCCTTTTAAGATAATTTAATCTTAGATGAAGCCTCTGCTATTCTCATTCGAAGAGATACTCGTTTTAGGTCAAGACTTATGTTTCCTGCTAAAACTATATTATCTTAGATGAAGCCCCTCATATTCTTAATTGAAGAAATACTTGTTTTGCGTCAAGACATATGTTTCCAGCTAAAATAATATAATCTCAGATAAAGCTCTTAATATTCTCAATCGAAGAGGTACTTGTTTTACGTCAAGACTTGTAGGTTTCCCGTTAAGATAAATTAAATCTTAGATGAAGTCTCTGCTATCCTCAATCGAAGAGATTCTTGTTTCTTGTCAAGACATATAATGTTTCCTGCTAAAATAATTTAATCTTAGATGAAGCCTGTGCTATTCTCAATCGAAGAGATTCTCGTTTTCTATCAAGACATATAATGTTTCCTGCTAAAATAATTTAATCTTAGATGAAGCCTCTGCTATTCTCAATCGAAGAGATTCTCGTTTTCTATCAAGACATATAATGTTTCCTACTAAAATAATGTAATCTTAGATGGAGCCTCTGCTATTCTCAATCGAAGAGATTGTTGTTTTCTGTCAAGACGTATAATGTCTCCTGCTAAAATATTATGGTCTTCTATGAAGGCCCTGCTATTCTCGATAGTCGAAAAGATACTTGTTTTGCGACAAGACTTATTTGTTTCCTGCTAAAATAAAATATTCTTAGATGAAATTATTGCTATTCTTAACTATATGTATGTTGAATCAGTTGTATGTTTAAGAGGTTTTAAACATATAAAAGATATATTTCAGCTAAGAATAGTAATAATTTCATCAAAGATTATAATATTATTTTAGCAGGAAACATCTAAGTCTTGACACAGAAGAAGTAGTAGGTATCTCAATATATTATATTAAGAGTAGACATAAAGATAAAAATGGAACAAGACTTCTGGTAGCGGCATATAAATGAAAAATATATATTTTTAAAATGTATTTATTCAATGAAATAAATTATATTTTTTATACAAACTAGTAATTAATAAAGTACCACATGATTACTTAACGAGGTAGATTCTTCAACGTTACTTAAATCAACTTAAAACTTAAAAATATTTAATTTAACATTTTGACGTGTAGGTATTGATTTGACATTTAGACTATGAAAAAAATATACAGGCTGTTGAGTGGTGGGTCAACCGATATATATATATATTTTTGGCAACCCTGAGGAATTTCCAAAAACTGTTCAAATCAATTGTAGGTAATCCAATAAATTATCTAGGGTTTTCGGTTGAACCACTCAATATGGAAGAACCTGTATATGCTCATTTGCATTTCCTAATATGTGGCAAATCTTGCACTTATTACTAATACAGGTGATAACCTGCTTTTGGATACAACACGAAGCGCGTGATAACATTCAAACAGCGTGTCGAAAGCTTTATAGGCCGATTGAAAAACATACCTGACTTTGTCTTTAATTAAATATAATATTCCAACAGTATATTCTTCAGTTGTGCAATGAATGATGTATGGTTGCTCAGTTTTTCTGTTTCCTGACGTATCCGGCGAAATTTCGTCGAATTTCTTTTGTATGAAACTTTGGGTGCACTCAGTGGTGGAAAATTATTGCTGCTTAAAGCGGCCTTTATAAGGAACTAATTTGCAAATCAATTTTATCTAAGAAGGAAGTTTTGTGTTCTGAAAAAAAATATGTTATTTGTCAACCTATAGTAAGTATACCTTAATAATCTGAATAGAAAATGCAAAAAATTAATAAAATAATCCATCATTTGCAAGAAATACGCAAATAAACCATAGCCAATTATTTTGTAATCGGAAAGAAGGACAGATTACTTTGTGTAGCAAATAGTAATCATAGGGTTAATAAAATGGATAACAGTAAACTGAAATAATCTAAATGAGGTCCTACACTATCACTGACCGCGCAAGTTATTGAATTGACGCCATTGACGGACGCGATCGATCTTTATGCGGAAGCCGCGCGCGCTTTTAGGGTTGCCGTTTCTCAAACTCAAAACTGCCATAGGTATATTGAGTTATAAGGTAAAAATATACAATGGCCGTATATTAAAAATGAACAATAGTAACAAAATACAGGTTTTTTAAATATACTTATGTTGTTATACTTCGTTCTCATTACGCTAATATTTATGAACGAACTAGCGGCCACCCGCGACTTCGTCTGCGAGAACTAATGTGAAAAAATATAGCTATGTCGTATTTTTTAAATAAATTATATCCTATGTGCCTTTCAGATGTAAAAGCAACATTATTCCATCGTTTCATTAAAATCCATGAAGTAGTTTTGACGTGAAAGAGCAACACGGCACATCCACACATACAAACTTTCCCCTTTATAATATTAGTAGGATCGTTGGAAGCTATATGTACATACATAAATATTTTGATTCTGATTCGGGGTGTTCATTTTTTTGATATGTATTACATATTAAATTCCTTCCATTTTTATTGTAAATAAGTTACTTAAATAAATATGTAGGTAAATAATAAAACATCCCAGAATGACAATCTGCTAAGTTTTACCTTAAGTTTACCATATAAATAAGTTTCCGCAGCGTATTCGAGATACATTTTCGTTCACTAAGCATAGTGATAATAATATTAATAATTTACTAATAAAAGGTTTATTTTATCTTTCTGGCAACTCATATAAAGAAGAGAAGGTGAAATACTTAAGGCAAGAAAAAGATGTCTTGATTTTCGTCGTGACTTGCCATAAAGATTTCGTAGGCACATCGTTATAACCTACCTCAAGACAGAAATTCTTCAACCAAGAAAATATGTTTTTCATCATGTTGTCCGCATAATTAGATGTAGGTATACAAAGTAAGGTGTCCTTTTAATTTTTTTTGAAAGTGTTATTGGATCACACATACCCTCACGACTATATCCCAGGTGGGGTAGTCAGTGGCATACCTACTGATTGTTGCCATCATGGGGAACAGAACATTCAGCAGCCCACATTTTTTCACACATCCCCGAGGGAATTTGCACCCAACGTGGCAAGGCTCAAAAACGTTTTATGTTTAGTTTTAAGATTTGATAACGTTTTGTTGAAATGAGTGTAAGGGCTATGGAATATTGTCCAAAATCTTTCACGGAAATCAGCCCCAAATCCTATAGTGCTGCAGGTGCTGTTGCAGTCTTGGCAACACCAGTCTAGGAGAGTCATTGTCCTGAGAAACGATTTAAGCACAGCCAAAACTACCGGTTAAATGGGATGACTCGAAACACTATTTGGAGTTAACTAGTAATTTTGTCGATTAGTGTTGAATTTCGAAGGTAATACATAGACTAGACAACAAGGATCATTTTAGCTAAGAATAAATATTTTTTTAGCTAAAATTGAGTTGTGAGTCATCCCTCATCAATCAATAGAAACACTATGAAATCAAAAGAGAACTATATTTTCATTACAATTGTACCATTCTTTGTAAACATAGGTTAGTTTTACACGCTACGCTAATCACTAGCGTGAATTGTCACTTTGTTCGGCAATAATCTTGCCTAGAGCTCCTTGCCAAATATCGTTAGATTTTGTAGTTTGAAATTGTTTAATCTACAACAAAACAATAATTTCAAGAACAAAATGTCAAACTCACCTACTTTCAAAAAGGAAAATATTGCACGCATCATTTCGTTCATCGCACCATTTCATGATAAAGGGTCGAAACGTTGTAATATTTAGCGAGAGGACCGGTAGATGTTCAATCTTTGTAATTTTAATTTCACCTAGCTTATTAAACACACGGTGTTCTTTATTTTCCTGATTTAGAACGAACCTTTCAAGGACTGGTACGTTATCAACCAATGGAGCATCCACGATACCTATACGATAGTGAAATTTAAGCGACATTACTTAATTAAGTAAAATAGCTTCTTTGCATAGGAAAATGTATTTTGACCGCAAGTATATTTTTAGTTCTCAGTTTGAATATAGTTATTATTATTCTTGGACGAAAATTGACTGATTGTTGAATTAAGAATACAGGTAAACTTATAATTCTTGAGATAAGTTGATGATAATTATTAGAAACGAGAGTGCTATGTTCTCAAAGAGAGAAAACGTCGTTTACGTCAAGACTATATATTTTGTTCAGCCAATAATAATTAAATTAGGTTAAAAGAAGTAAAATTATTCTTGTACAGAGTAAACATTTTGGTATTAGATCAAGAAATAATATTCTCTTCAGTCAACAATAATAAAATTGTCTTAATTGAATGATAATATCTTCTTACTATAAGATAATATTATCTTGACATTGAACATTTTCAATTCTTGAGGCAAAACGGATATCTTCCTCGATTAAAACAGTAATATTCTTGAGCCAAAACTTTTCACTTAATGCGAGAATTTATGACAAGACTATATTAGTGTTCACGTAAGAATACACGATTTTTTGGATTAAGAACATTATACGTATGTTAAGAAAATAAACTGTTGGATTAAAACAGTATTTTTGAGAAAAGGTTTGTCTTGGTTAAACAGAACCTTTTTTGAGTGATATGTTCTCGAATAGAGAAAACGTCTTTTAGGTCAAGACAATATATTTTGTTCAGCCGATAATAATTAAATAGGGTTAAAAGGAGTAAAATTATTCTTGTATAGAGTAAACATTTATTAGATTAAGAAATAATATTCTCTTCGGTCAACAAAAATAAAATTGTCTTAAATGAATGATAATATCATCTTACTATAAGACAATATTATCTTGATATCGATTATTTTCTAAGTCTTAAGGCAAAACGGATATCTTCTTCGAATGAAACAGTAATATTTTTGAACTAAAACTTTTTACTTATTGCAAGAATTTATTACAAGACTATATTAGTGTTCACGTAACAATACACGTTTTTTTGGATTGAGAACATATACTTATATTAAGATAATAAACAATTAGTTTAAAACATTTTTTTTGAGAATTTAATCAGTCTTGGTTATAGCAATCATTTTTTTCCGTGTATCTTCAGTCGATCAGAAACTTGGTATGTTATTACAAACTTCGTTTTAACCGAACCCTTGCGTCACTATACATATATCTCGAAACCTTTGGCAACGTTCTTGATCAGAGGTTGTAACATTTTTTGAACAGTTGTTAAAGCCTCGGATGTGCTTACGGCAACCATTAGCCTTTTCTTTAGAACCGCTCAACGTTACCGGAGTCGGACGGACGTGTAGAGTCCGGGAAAAGTCTATGTGGGTACTTGCAATCCAAAAATTAGAGCAATGTTCAACTTTGCAATCTCTTTATAATGCCTTTCATTGAAAAAAAATATTATTAATTATTTTTTTTATAATATTAAAAATGTCTATTTCATAATTCAAAAATTTAAAAAGTGTGATTTGAAAAACTAAAAATAAATTACATTAAAGGTGGCATTTCGACACTGGGACCGCCGGAAAATAAGTCGTGAGTTTAAAGGTTTAGTAGAATAATATATTATGTTTGTTGAATGGCCCTGGGTTAGTACGTTTCCGATAAAATTCAGTGTTTCAAATGTTATTTTTATACTTTCACGAACCTAACAACAGAGTACAAAACTGATTTAAAGCGTTGTTGAAAATAGTTTCGCAACTCTACTGACGATAACTCTGTAAAGGCTTTGTTACCATCGGGTTTATTTAGGAACGGGTCCTGGATCAAAAATTTTCACTTTAAAATATCAACTGTGAATTTACACATATTTTTGGAATCAATCAGGGTCCATTTTCGCATTGTCGAAATAATAAAGTCGCTATCGTATGTAGAACTATAAAATTCAAACTAAAAATGGGCGCAGAAAAGTGCAGAGTACAAAAAGTTGCAGATAGACAGCAAAGCTATTTTCTTAAGCTCCGTTTCTTCCTTTCGAGGTACGGAGTACGGAACTTAAAAGTAAGAAACTAGTAAGTAATTGATCTTTAGAAAAGATTAAGCTGTACAGAAAACTTCAACCCCATATTTCAAGTCGAATTATCAAAGAAATGTTGCTGTAAAATCATGTGACAAGCAAAATAAATAAATAAATAAATAAAAGAACATTATTTGGCTGTGAAAACTGTTTTAATACTTAACGAAACCATATTTAATCCAGTACAGTCAGCATAAAGAATACTATTTTGCATTCAAGCCATAACCATAACACCTCCAGTTAAAAAAGCTGTACTTATTACGTATGCGATCGCATGTGACATATCACTTTTACATCCAGCCGGATCATTAAAAAAGACTCGTAAAGAGAATTTATGAGACCAGGAGCGTACTTTTAAACCTACTACTGGAATTCTCAGTAGCACAGCTGTTGTGTTTTAACCAAGTAATAAAAAAACACAGCTTTACCGCAGCAATCTCATACTTCTCCATATACAGACGTAGATAGGTTACTTTTATTTATTTTATTTATTCTTTATTGCACAAAGAAAAGGTAAAATTGGCGGATTTAATGCCTACAGGCATTCTCTACCAGTCAACCATCAGGCGAAGCAGAAACCTTGTTGGCGGTGAATAAAAACATATTAAACCCATATTGCGATAAACTTACACATAATACCTACATACCTATTACTACTTGTGGTAAAAAAGTGGCACCCGAAATCAGAACTTCGAACACCTGAGCAAAGCATTGACAGTTTGAGACGACACTGCTCAACATGTCTCTGTCTCGTTTACGCACTAGTTAATAATCATACCATCTTGTACACGCGGTCAAATTATAGGTACGAACGCCAGGGGACAATTTCCAACTTCGCATACTTATGCGAAGTTGGAAATTGTCCCCTGGCGTTAGGTATAACCGATAGGTATAACGTCTCTTTTAAATATCATTGCTACCTAATAACGGGAATAACATTGCACTAGACTAGTAAGGTGCAGCTTGTTGTTGTCAGGTCAAGCGAATTTAAGCCTTTGGATGATAAAAGGCGAGCTTAAAGCTGGTAATCGAGTCTATACTTACGGTTTTTATCAGTATTATCCGACAATAAACACAAAGAAACTGTTCTGGCATATATTGCTCTCAGCTGAAGCGTTTCATCCCTAGAGTGCGACTGTCAATTCAACGCTTTCAAGGCTCAATACAATAAACAATTTACTGGCTACAACAAATAAACAAAAAGACGTTATTATACGCACTTTTTTGTACAGCCTTAGAAACACAGGTAAGCTAAACGACACTTCTTTTTTTTTTATTATGGGGTCACACTTTTGCCTCTTTGGGCGAGGGTATTTTGCCAATGTCGAGTGATTTATGCCTTTGCATATGTTCATTGAAATACTGGTATCATGTATTTCAATGCTTCTTGGAGTTTTTAAGGTTATTCACGCGTCTGCAACTTCTTAACATGCCATGTGGTCGTGGTGGTCGTGTGACTCAAATGGTCATGTTAAAACGATTTTATTTCAATAACTTATTTAACTAACACCACTGCGGAACTTTACTGAATACACTGATACCTAATTTATTCACTAAAACCCACTAAATGTTAATAAAAAGTTAAAAAATAGATCGACCGTGCTTTCCGTTTGCTCCTCCTCCACTCCCTCCGACACTTCATTTCAGACGTTAAAGAAACCAAATGTCAACCAAATAGACACTGCCGTTATCTGTTGTACAGTCAACACGCTACCAATTTCCGTTCAATCTTCCTTGCTCTATTGCAAAGAAATATCATCTGGCAAGAGCAAGACATGAAACGGAAATGGTTAACCTGATGTGCCGTTGACTGTACACCGCGCCTTCGTTCCAAACCGAGTCAGCGAAACTAACACAATACAAATACAAGTAGCTCAATAAGGCTCGCCGTTCCGACCGGTAGACCAGGTGGGCTCGATTAATCATTGCGGCATTAGAACTTGGTTTACGCGATATGATTCATCCTAAATATTTCGGTCGTAGAAATACCTCGTCAATTCTGGATTATAATTCATTTTTGAGAATTGCATAAAGTAGCATGATGTTTAAGGGAGAGTAAGGCCCAGACTCCACCGGAGCTGAGCGGAGATGTGCGGCGTCGAGCTGTGTTTTCAACCACCAATAGAATTGCGTTATTCACACATCTCCGCCTCGCACAGCTTCGGTGGAGACCACTGAGCGGAGATGTGTATTTTTGTATGGCGAGCTGGGTCGAGCTGTGTGAAGCGAGGTCAAGCGGCCTCTGTAAGCGGCGCCACCCTGCCCCCTCCCGTCCGCAACCCGCGGTGCCAGCCGGGGTGGCCAACTTAGGGCTTTTACCCCAACTTTAGGGAGTAAATATACATATTATTACATACATATTATCTTATATATTTTTTCAGGCATCACAAATGTGTCAGAGAAAAACGTGTTCAAAATGGCAACGTCTATCTATAGATAGCCACAGAGTCAGATACATCCGATCTCCTTTATACCACTACCGATATCCGTAAACTTAATTATTAAAATCCACCAGACTACCATGTACATGGTAGAAATCCCGATTTTACGGTGTTAATTTGAGTGACCATGAAACTTTGAAGTAATAAAATGATATCATTATTATGCAATAATATAAAACCTAGAAAATGAAACAATAGTATTTATTATAAAGAACATAACTGAAGAAGGTCGTCTTCAGAGGAATCAGTTTCACCTGCTTGTTTAGTTTGTGTAGAATTTCTGTAGTTCCTATTTTTCGTAACCTACTTACGTTTCGTAATATAAACATATCGAGTTGAAATTCCCCTAAGTTGGCAACACTGCCGCGCAAACACGCAGCTAGGGCTGGCGCCCGTACTTTATAATAAACAGTTGAACGGAATTTCAAGAAATTGTACTCTACATTTTGAAAGATAGATAAAGTACGCAAAAATACTTAATTTTGCATGTATAGCTAGATTTTATTTTTGAGTTGTGACATGTTTGATTGTATATCTCATGAATCGAGTCCCCACTTCTCTTTATGCGTTCGTGTTGACCCATTTTCGATTAATTTTAAAAGCAATCTAGTCTTTGACAATATTGATAACAAAATTGAAAGTTTGAATTCGAAAAAACTTATGCTCGATGTGGGTGATGTTTATGAAGAAATCAAACAAACCTTATAATCAAATGTTCTTCTTAGGGTTTACAGAACTATCAACTGCACAAGAATAAATGACACCTCTGAAGTAGTTCTCTAAACGTATAATATTAATTTCATTGTTATTGTGTATCCCCGCCGGGTTGTTCATGACAGAAAAAACTTTTTCGCATAAAAGCAAAAGAGTTTTTTCTGTTATGAACAGCAAAACAAAGCTTCTTCAGCAAAACAAACTTCTTTGTTTTGTTAATTAAGAAATAACTATTTGTTTAATAGAATGAGATGTTAATATGACGACGCTCCGGAATTACAGAAAGGAGAAAATAAAGTTTTTACGTTTTATCTGTCTAAATAAAATAAAAGAGTTCTTTATTTCAATACTCCGTACTTTTCTGCCTTGTTATTCAATAAGAACATAAAAGGCGACAACCCTAATCGCATAGCCAGCCAGCACACAGCACACATCTCCGCCTCGCACAGCTTCGGTGGAGTCACCCAAGCTGAAACACATCTCCGCCCCGCACATCTCCGCACATCTCCGCTTTGGTGGAGTCTGGGCCTAAGTCTGGCCTGCTATAGCTTGTTCTCTTCTCTGTACAGGGTGTCCCAAACCTCTACGTCACACAGGGTGATAGCCTATATGGTACACCCGTTCTTGGAAAAAATCTATGTCACCTGGTTGAATAATCGAAAAAGAAGTTTGCTTGAGTCGTGATTAAGTTTATTTTTGTCTGCAAACGTCATCCAACATTTGAAAAAGTAAAAAAAGTTAGTTAAAATCTAAATATGGAAGACAAAAAGGCATATGATTAGAAACGATTTCGAGTCAATGAAATTCGTACTAAAACAGTTCGATTATAGGATTTCTACAAATAAAAACATCAAAATCATTACATCGTATTAAAACTATTAGGTATACCTATTTTGAGTTTAGACGATTAATAAGTAAGTACTTATTGCGATATATATTTGATATTTGAATAATAATCTTGGACTTGTTACTTATTGCTTGTAACACAATAATGCTTATTGCATAAACACATTATTGCTTAAGTATTTCGTACCAGTTGATAGGATCTTTACTATCTAGTTTGCCCTATGGCAAGCGGGTGAGTAATGTTCGCGGCGGTATAAACGATGTCTGCTGTTGCCGCCGCCAGTCGATCGAGGGTCGATTAGGAGGTTGACTTAGATACAATTACTGATAAAGGACTTATTTTCCAACAGGCACTTGCCGGTCAAAGGGAAACATACAGTAGAACATCTACATACAAACGTGCCGCACTCGATTTGAATGGGTGCGTGCGCGTCGCGCGCCGTTTCGTGATTTCACGCACATAGTCTGGTTCACGTTTGAGCAAAAGTGCTCTAGAACTTGATTTCTATTTGCAACTCTTGTGTATAACCACGACTGGTACCAATGGGTTCGGGATAGTGTCGTGTATATGAATCTGTCTGTCGTAGAGTGATAAAGTGGTGTGGGTAAGGGGGGGGCGCCGTAAAAAGTGTTAAAACGACCTCTTGATTTTGGGCTCTATCTCTGTAAATACTTGTTGTATTTCTTTGATTTTGGTATCATTTAAATGGTAATTATATTTGCTATCTTTGTTCAGAAGAACTCAAATACGTAAAAGTTATACTTTAAAAGTTATTTTCAAAAAACGTCTTTCTGTAACCTATTGTATAAATGACACTGCAGATTACAAGAAAACCATAAGGTTTAAGGTAATACAGGTTATTATAAAAAATGTGGCGAATCAATTCAGCTTTAAAAAAAGGTAAGAATAATTACCCTGAGTTCAATAACTATTGAGTTGTAGTCAGTGGCGCACAACATCGCCGCCTGTTTCGCGCCTCAAGAGACGACGTAAAATGAGCGAATTTCTCCTATTTGCTGCCTTTAACGGTTCCTGTTATATGATTTTAGTGTTTTAGTAGTGAATAAAACTAAGATAAACTTAATATTAACATTGTAGTTGTTAAATACCGAAACTAGCACTTTGATTAACGTTAGCCGGGCTCTTTTTTGTCTTAAGTAGGTACCAACTAATAGAAGTTTAGGCAGGTGAAAATGCCATTTAAGAAAACCATTTAGTTGAATTTGGTAAATCAAAGCAAGGGCAATGAATAGATAAAATGGAAAGTGTATGTGAAAATTTGAAGAAAAAGGAACTCAACTTAGGCTAATGTTGATCATCCATGAAGAACTTACTTGTCTCTGTATTATCATACTAGCTCGTAGCGGCCACCCGTGGCTTCAGTATTTTGAACAATAACTTTATAAATAAAATTGTAGCCTATTTGTTATTCTGATGTACGAGTATAAGCTGTTAAAGTTTGATCAAAACCCGTTGAGTAGTTTGAACGTAAAAGAGTAACATACATCTATTCTTATAAACTTTCGCATTTATAACATTTGTAATCACAAATAGGTCATCAGTATAGATCCTCTCCCATTCCTAAAGAAAAATGTGCCCTTTGGTTTGCTGGTTTGCCCAGTGCGGTGAGTGTGGTGCACAGTCTTCATCATCATCGTAACGTCGTATAGGCGAATACTATAATAAATTAGCGCATACTACAACTAAAACGTACTTAGTTCACGACTGTACCCGACTAACACTAAGCCATTAACTCTGGTGAGCGGCAACATAAGTAGAGGTGGTAATAAACTTCTGATAAAACTTTAAGAGTAGGTACGGTCACTATGTGTGGGACATCTGTTTAAGTTGATTTTGATCAAGAAGAAGATACTTAATAGATTTACTAGCAAATGGATCGAAAAAGCAGATTGTTAAGTCTAAAGGCGCTGCAGCCTACAACCATAGCTAATACTATACTTACTATAACTATTTAATGGCTGGCAAAAATTTGGGTTGAAAACAACCTGTATATTAATTTGCGATACATCTTTGCACAGTTAAGCACTATCCATTGGCTGCTACTATGAGTTAATACCTTGTGCGAGTATCAGACTGCTCAGTAACGATTGTTGTGCTTTACAAGTAAGATAGAAGTAAATAACGTGAAGTAGATCTACATTTACTTACCTACTACTCAAGCAACGTGACAGGAATTACATCCCGGATGACTACTGAAAATTACCAAAATTTTAAATAAGCTGCACATCTATTTTGAAGCAATACGTTTGAGATACAAGCATGCCTTCAATTTTGAGAACAGGTGGATTGAACCCTACTCTAGCCGTGCCAGAAACGTGACAGACAATTAACTCCTTTTCATGTCCAAGTTTAATTTCACTTGGTCATGAAAAGGAGTTGTCTGTTCGACCGAAGAAGAGGTGTTTGTTCTGCTGTTGGAACTCAGTTGGAAGATAACCATTCAATGACAAAAATATCAGTAAAAGACTGAACACAGTACCGACTGCCTAAGACTAGGGCTGTTGCCGTCGACTGAGTAGATAGTTTTAGCCAGTCAGCCAGGGCTTTTCGTCTATCTGGTAATTGGTCGCAAACTTATAGTTTCATAATGTTTTGCTCGACAATGGTTGTGGGACTTGGACTAGATAAAACTACTGAGGATTTTCTGAACTCCAAAAAGACCCAAAGAGTATTCTCACAAAAACTGCAAACACAAGTCGCTATTCTTAAAAGAAGTCCCGAGTTTTTGAACATACCTCCTCCTGCTCCTACTCTGGGCATGAATTAAGCTTAGTTAGAAGGCAAAGTTGGAGGAACCATATGCAGCGTTTTTCCTGAAGAACCAGCATGCATATAAATAATAAACATCGTGGACGGTAACGATTACCGATTAACTAGAAAACGATCATGAGAGTTAAGAGTTTAAGTAAGCAGCTGTGTCGGACTGGATTTGTTTGTTCCTACAAAGTCGCTTTCTCAGTGTATCTTTAGAACTACGCAACGGATCTTGATGCGGTTTCTTTCAATAGATAGAATTATTAAAGGGGAAGGTTTATATACTTAATAACAGCATCGTTGCGAAGCCGGGGCGGGTTGATAGACGAATTAATATAACAAATGCGAAAGTTTGTATGTGTGGATGTGCCGTCGTGCTCTTTCACGTAAAAACTACTGGATGGATTTTAATGAAACTTCACAATAATATAGCTTATGCAGCCAAACAGGGCATGGGTTATAATTTATAAAGATATATCACTGTTTTTTTTCGCAGGCGGCCGCTGGTATTAAATAATTATTGGTGCTGTCTGAACTAAACATACCTAAGTACTGGAACAAAAATATACTGAAGTCTCAAAAATCGAATAATAAACTAAGAATTCACTCAAACAGCTTATTCAAATTATTAAAACATAGAAAAACACGATGACCCAGCTTCGCGGTCTTCCCCGCGTGAGTACTCGGCGCGCTCCTTTATTGCGCTTCTTCGACCAAAACTCAGTTGATATTAGTCCTAAATTATTAATTCATACCTTCATTTAATGCTTAATAGTTTCTCCACGTTTTTTAATAGAACAAAAAATCACAAAAACGGGCTAGTTTTCTAGAAATCCAGCAAAAACTTTTTTCTGTAGATTAAAAAAATAATGTTTTCAAAAATAACTTTTAAAACATTTGATTTATGTTCAAGATGTGTATGAAAGATTCATAGACAATATTATTACCATTCTAACAAGTCTAAGAAATAAAAAATACAACAAGTATTTGCGAAGATATAGCGTAAAAACAAAAGGTCCATTTCGCCAACTTTGATCCATCCCCCCTCTCCCCCCCACCACTTTGGAACTCTACGACCGACAGATTCGTATTCAGGACATCACCACCAATCCATTGATACCAGTCGTAGGTATACACAGAAGTTGCGAATATAAATTTTGCCTCTAGTACTACGGTGAACCGGACTAACACGCGATTTCACACACACGCAATTTCACGCACACGCTTAGCATAAGATAAAGGGGTATAGGGTGGTGGCAGTACGGACGGGCTGTGCCGCGTGTCTGTGTGTACGCTAGGCTAATAACTAGGCGGGCGGCCTTAGATAACCTACTGTGAAACCACGGTGTGAAACTGCTACACGCCGAACGTGACTGAAAACTGCAAGCGACATTATTGTAATGAGTTCATCGGCATACTGCAAGCGGTAACCGCTTACTAGAGGTGGCTGTATTAGTGTCCATTGATTTCTGTCCTCGACGCTAATTTAAATAGGCTTTGCAGTATGGGTTTTTGTTAATTGGATCCCACAATCGTACAACATTGCCTTAGGCATTCCATTTGCTACTCTTTTAATTAATATTGCTTTTTCATATTGGCCCATTTTAATCCTCTGTTGTATGTACCTACGTTCTAAAATAACGAGGTTTTAAATATTTAAAAGTGGCTTAGTCATATTAGCTGAACAACCGAGTATTCTTAAAAAGCAAATTTGTTCTAAGCAAATGTGTGTTTGAGGTATTTTATGCTTGTTCAATTTAACTCATTATATTACAAAAGTTGTGTTAAATTTGACTCCGCAAGTAGCCACTATTTGTACTCGTACCTAAAACAACAAGATGATATTTTCATGTTAAGTCGCGAATTTTCGTCGGTAGCCCTGTCGTAGTTTTATAGCTTTGCTGTTTTCGACTGAAAATGCTTTTATCTATCCAAATACAGGAGCCAAAGATTTGAATGGCGATTCGAACTATTATCTGTGACGTCACTGTAATTTGACGTAGGATGTTACCGTACGCGTAAATTAATCTTCATGATAAAATCACCCGTCAGACGTTTGGTTGTTGCCATATGTCCGTATGGCAACCACTTATCGTCTGACGGTAATCCGCAACGTCAACAGTTTGTTGGGCTCAACCTTTAGATTCCTTAAGAAAGTTGTTTTCAGTCTAGAGATAGATTTAAAGATTAGTACTTAGAGTAAATTAATACTCAAGCCTATTGTGTCAGTTGTTAATAAAACTCAAAGTACAGACAATATTAAAAGTACTGAACTTGAGCTTAAACTTCTTTTTTCAAATCTATGTCTTCTGTTACATATTTAGATGTATGAAGATCGTTATAATTTTGTATTTTGTTAGTCTAAAGGAGCATTCGTTTCACGAACGCGCGCTTGTTGGGCGAACTTTCGCGCGGGTCACCAACTCAAGCACAATAGTGCTCCTAACATCTCGTGATACGTTGAACTTCCTCACGATTTTTTAACTTTTCGACTTTTTTTTGCTAACTGTACTTAAGTAATTCTTTCTTAAGCTGTTTTAAAACTGCGAAAAGTTATCTAACTGAGTGGGTACGAGGGCCGATAGAGACACAAAGGTTCACGAGTTCGATTGTTCGGCACAAATGTTTATGTAATGAAATAGATAAATAAGAGTCAAGCCTGGTTAGTTGTGGTCAGCATCTTTGTTGTTTCCGGTTTGTAAAACAAACAGGAAAATCTAACTTTGGCATCAGAGCAATGTACAATTTGTTGTCTTATAGTTTTTACCTTAGTATAAGAACAATTATTCATAGTGACAAAATAAACAAATGTATAATAATTACATATTAATGCAAATAAAAATAACGAACACAAATGAATAAAAAAAACAATCGATATGACATCAGAGTTAAAAAAAATTTTTTACTTATTTTTGATCGTCTAAAATACTCGTTTAAAACTTTCATTTCAATTAACTACAGTTTAGACACAATTTCTAATGCAAACCGGTTACTCTCAGCGATTGGTATCGAGGACGACCGCAGCCGTCTGGAGAATGTCCATAGCGAGATAAAGTTGATTAGTGAATGGTTGCGCATGAGCATGTAGGCCGGTCGCACACATGGAGCATGGCAATGTTTCAATGGCTGTTTAACGTGCTTACTTAGCCCATGTGATTATAACCCTTTGTTTCTAAATGGTCAACGCTAGATGGAGTTATCCTCCGTTAGCTCGCGCAAGCAATGTGCTACTACGATTGTGTATAGCCTTATGTCAATGTATGTATCGAAAGTTCTTCCAATTAATCATCATCGTCATCATCATTGGCAGCCGCAAGAAGCTTCCAATTAATAGGTTGAAACAAGTGACCTAGTTTTACTGCCAAAGGGTAGCTCCGACCAAGACCTAACCTGTAGGTTTTTCAATGGCTGGCTGGGCGTTTGCGCAACCTTTGGCCACCCGCTACCGGGTTAGAGCTTCATGCGGCCAGCGGTTTGGGTTCGGCTGGGCCGTCAGTTATCACATTAACGAGAAAATTTACAGCTGAGTATATTTAAAGATGTATTCATATTCAGACGGATCATCCTGCATACAGCGCCGAAAGAAGCGGGTACGAGTCCCGTACGGGATAAACATGCTTATGGCATTTAGTTGGGAATAGGTACTTGAGTACATAAATATTTTTCAGTCTCAAACACTCAGATTGCAAAATAAGACACAAAAAACTATTTCATAACAATGCTTTCAGATATCTGCCCACCTCAGGGTCAAATGTTATGTGTTAAAGTGTAACAAATACTGATTTATTTTTCGCCAATATCGTAAAAAGTACAATATGTGCATTTTACCCTGCATAGTTTTCACTAAAACCTGCATATTATATTGCACGTGTATTTGTATCCCAATTACAAAAACTAATTTTACAAAGTTCATTTAAGCCAAAGGATTCGTTTTCATTTTAGATGTAAAAACTTTGTTAATTTAATTAAATTCAAAACGAGTGCTCTGTGTATCTCTAGCTTTAGTCCAATTATTTCACACTGTCAAAAGCAATTTGTTTACTTTGATAACTTGTTGAGAGCAAAAGCGCGACATTTTTGATATAAATGAATAATTAAAGCTAAGTGTCTTATTAGAGAATTTAAGAAACGTCTAGTCGTTATTGAAGATTATTCACTATAATTCATAATCATACATTACTTATTTTGAATGTAGTTGAAAACCTATTTCCATCAGTTTGCTTATTATTTTATTCCATCCTTGTCATAATCTGTAAAGGAATACAAAAAATATGCATTAGATACGTTTTACTAACTTCAAATCTTCATACAAGATCGATTTTTTTTCAACCTGACTTAGTAAATTTGTTTATTCAAATAGACACACACCCATGAAAGTTTAACAGGTTTTTAAAAAACGTAACGCTTCACTCAAGGAAACCATGATGAAAGATGATAGCTATAAAAGGTGTACCGCAATAGAGTGACTTTATAAAGTGGTTTGGTATAGGGTGGTCTAATATAATACATTCCAAACATTATATTCCCCGGAAGCAACGGAAGCATGCATCCGTCGTATTTCAATATTAGATTATTTACCTGCTGTCTGGAAAGCTTGGAATTCAAGAGCAGCTCCTCGGTGAAATAGGATGGAGTGTAGTATATAAACAAGATCATGTGTGCTGCGGCTTTTTAGGGTTGCGTAGCGAAATGGCAAAAAACGGAACATGTCGGTCATGTCTGCTGCCCGGCCACACAGTGGTAGCATCCAGTGGTAGCATCACATTGATTCAAGTACAGTGTATTTATTGTTTACATTTAATATTATGGTATTGATGTCTATTATTAAGTAAGTTTTGTTTGTTAATTAGATTTGAAGATTCAAAAGTACTTTGTAACAGGTCTATTTAAATAAAGCTATTTTTGATTTTGATTTTGACATGTCTCTGCCACTTTTTTCTTATAAGAAATATACTGTTGAAACTTGGTGAGATATGCTGTGAACCGCATTAAGATTTTCAAATAAAAGTAGAAAAAAAACAAAAGAATTGGTGACATATTATGCGTGTAAGTGTGATTGTGTTGTTGTAGGTGACAGACATTTACTGGCTGGAGGCTGTGTGCCTCCATTCCAAGTGGCAATGAGGAAGGGTGGCGGTGTCAGCGCGACCTCACACGCCGCCGTACTCACCGGCGGGTGTAGAGGTGAGGTATAACTCCTCTCCAGGTGGAGTGGTTATGCCGGCATAGCGCGCTAGGGGTCCACTGCCACAGAATTCTTGACTAGAGACCATAGACCCTCTGGATACGTGCTGACGGAGGTCATCTGGGGGCTTAGTGAGTAGTGCCTGCCGCTTCACGGTAGACGTGCTGCCCGTTGATGAGTATATTACTGCTCTTAGCCATTATACCTACTAAGCTTGCTTGCAAGATATAGCCATAATAATAATCTCTAAATTCGTCACGTGACGTTCTTATCGAGCTTAGATAAAGGTTAATTTTATTTTTACGATCTGAAGGAGATATAAGATAGATAAAAGATTTGATTCTATTTTAAGAGTTTCTCTAAAGCCTACAACGCAATGCGATTTTTCAACAGAGTATCAAACAGGTATTTGACATACCTCTTAGACCTCTTACCTCTTTTAGACCTTCCGAAAAACCCTGAACGTTTATCAGTCTTCCTTTTCTTTCTAGCCCATATAGACCTCAAGAAGAAGAGAATGAATAAATTATCCTATATTATGCTTGTTTCCAAGGGGATAGAGTATTTTTGCTGCCTTTTTAAGAGGTTTATGTTGGCCAAAAATTTTGCATAATATATAGAATTATTTTAATAAGTGATTAGTTGGTTTTTAGACGGTAAAATCAATTGCAGTAATACTTTTTTCTGGATCAAAATTACAAAAAAAAAACTCCGTGTATACTTGTTACCGGTCTACTGCTATTCCAGCGTTAAAATACACTTTAATCATTCTCAGACCACGGCTGGTATGAAAATGAGAGAAAATAATTATAAAACCAGTATACATCCCGCAAAATTATTATAAGTTTCAAACGTAGAATTTTAATCATGCTTCCTGGTACTCCAATTTCAATATAATGTGGAAGTTACAGCGGGGAAATATATGAAACTTAATACTAAATTGAGTTCAATTTGTGTTATTTAGTTTTAATGTACTTGTGCTCTCGAAATATTGGGGTAGTTCGGAATTAATTTTAACAATTATTCAGTTCGCTAACTTCGTTAGTAGTTAAATGTGGTTAGCATGACAAGTTTGGTGGTAGTTTATTTGACTCGATATTAAAGGATTTAGGTTGATCACTACTTGCATAGGTGGTATGAAATAAAGAAACTTTACCTAAACCTCTTTTCAGAGATTATTTGAATCAATTACTATATAAACAGACGCTTTTACGTTTAAGTGACCTATCTTAGAGCGACAACTCGTATTATGCTTTTTCGTAGTGCCATCATGCCTTGTAGGTAAGTGTACAAGGCATGATGGCACTACAAAAAAAGCATACAACGAGTTTTCGTTCTAAGATAGGTCACATAAACCTAAAGGCGTACTAGTTACTGTCTAGGAACTTTAAGGCTTCAGAGGCCGCAGTTTGCCTAAAGTATGGTAAAGTATGCCTTGTGAGCCCGGCTCATTAGGATATTAAGATTTTGGACACTATGTGTTGACAACTGAGTATATCCCAAAGTACAGTCACAAGCATCTCGACGTACCGTCACCTTGAATGAAAGGTTTATCAGCATGAAAATGATGATGATGAAATCCCGGCTGATTACAGCCAGGGCGACTGACTGTCTTCACCTCCTTCTGCCGTTGATGTGTTAGCATGTATTGGCGCAGCCAATTTTGAAAGAAGACCTATCGACATTATCCGAGTGGCTAAGGTTTTTATCGGTACCATAACTAGAGATCGTTTGTATCGACAAAGTCTAAACGAGAGTTCTGCCCAGGTATTCTGACTGTACCGGTGTACAGTCAACAGCACATCAGGTTACCCCATTTCCGTTTTTTCTCTTGCTCTTGCCAAATGTCATTACTTTGCAATAGAGCGGAAATAGGTAGACTGATGTGCCTCCCACCGTACACTCTCTTGATTTTTTTACAATATATACTTAATCTTATTTTTAATTATTATTTTTATTTACGATGAACGTACGAGTATGTTATCGGTACTACAAGGTTTCATTTATCAGTTGGTGACTGAAAAACTAAAGTTATCATTATAATTTCCGTCCAAGGGCAGTTTAATAACTATCTTATCTATTTATATTTGGACACATTGGATTAATACACCGACAGTGGCGAATAAGGATGCATGCCGCCGCACTGTTAGCGGTAACCGCAGTCAATGGACACGTGCAACTCATGACTGGAAGATGGATAGATATAGTCTTTATTGCACACCAAAACAGCAGAAATCAACAGCACAGTAACACAGATTGACGTAAATGTACAATTTGGGCTGCTTTATGGCTAAATAGCGATCTCTTCCAAACAACCCACAGGTAGAGGTAAGACATCTTACAATTCAAATTTGAGCATTAAGTTGTGTGTGTTACAATATATTATGCAAAATAAATATATATGCTTCTACCATACTGCTCAACTCGCAGCTCACGTCCTACACATCTTAAGGTTAAAATTTGAATGGCGTGCTGCTACAGTTGCCGTGCTGGCATAAATGTGCTATGAGTTTTACACTAAAATTAAAAATTCGCTAAGCGAAGGAATGGTATTGAACGATCGGTTCTATTGATGGTGGGATAATTTCAATATCGTCGATAGTATAACTGATGTCAATCAAGGTCAAAATAATAAGGGTTTCATTTAATAGCAATAGTCAATTTGCCCTGATTTCGAACTCAAATTCGCCTAAGTATCAGAGAACTCACTACTCACGATCTCAAGCATTTTCAAAATCTCACTGAATAACTTGTTGTCCAAAACTCTGAAGAAGTTTACAGATCATTCTACTGATTCACACTGAATGCACATCTCTTGCCCCTTATCTCTCCAAATATAATGAAGGCTCTACCTCTACTACCAAAATGATTCAAGTCCAAAAGATGATGACCCAGTCTCCATAAAATTTTGAGCTATGTTGACAACAGAACAGACCATTGATGATACTTATCAAATAACCCTCTTGTTCATAAAAACGAACGCAAAGCTAAATCATAGTAAGCTATTGACGTGTTCTGTCACTTGCTCGCAAACAGCGGCAAAAACAAGAATGGAAGTGATAAAGCGATACAAACGTTAATGTGTTGTTGCAGCGCTGTTTTAGTTTTTATGAATAAGGGGGTTTGTCATCTTACTCTTGCGAAAGCCTGGTAGGTACAAACGATGTTAACCAAGGTCAGTGCTCCGCTTAGGCAGGCTTTTTAAAATTACGGTAACAATCGCTCTGCCCTTACTGAAATAAATGAAAAGAAGATCCCAGATATTATAATTTTCAAGTAAAACGTAAACCGTAGTAAATATGCACTTACCACGATCCAAAAGGTTTTGAGACAATGTAGACACTCATGTAAACAAGACCATTGCGGTTTCTAAATGTTATTGTTAACTTCATCAAATATATTTTTTGTAACCTTATCTTCTTGTTAAGGTTTCAGTACTTTCAAATCGCTTATATTTTTACCATGCACTTAATAAACATACAGATACAATGTACTGGTAAAAAATAGTGGGAAAAAAAATCTGGTATAATATAATGTGACTCGTCCAATGGCAATGGAAGGTGGTTTCACCAGTTGGTATTTTTGAAGAAACATGTTTTAACAATACAATGCTCCAAACAATCGTAGTTAAACAGTTTTTAAATTAGCGATTGCCTAATTCGAGTGAATTATGAGAAAAGTGAAGTCAACTTGGGCAGATCAGATCTCGAAGGTGGCAAGTTTACAAGCTGGTGTCCAGCCATTATCCTACTCAACCATATTTCCCTTAATATAACGACCCGTAATACAACGCCACCACACCAGAAACAATTTAGTGAGCATGACTTCTCGCTTACTTACGTACATAATGAGATTACAGAAACTGAGCACAATAGAAATGGATGTGTGATGTAGTTTTATTACACTCTGAAAATCTCGTGATGCCACAATTTGTAGCACTAAAACAATGAGGCCTTGCTTAAGCCAAAATAATCTTGTATGAATTCCGAAAGTGTTTCTCAACGGTTATCGTTAGCTTAGCAAACAACGTTTACACAACTTACTTCGTCTAAATTTGGTCCGTTTATGCATTATTCCTGTCAATCACTGCACAACATTGCACTGTAAACTCAAAACCTTCGCGCTCGTCACGACACCACAAGGGAACTAAACAAAACGGAGGAAATCTCACCAGCTTTGCGTTATCAGTGCGATCTGACGTAGCAGTGATAATGAGAAGCGAGTATCTATGGCTCTTTACGTCGCCTTTTACACTGACGAGCAATAAAATGGAGCAGTTTAACGTGAGACTGAATGAATAACACATTACATACGCTGTCGACTTCATTATAATATGTCACAATGATTGTTGCCGTCGTGGTCAACGAAACATTCAGAGGCCCACAATTCGCAGAGCGAATTTGAGCCCAACTTGGTAAGGGGTGAACTAACTGTCGTTCTCCGGCGAGTTAGTCCCGAATAGTACAGCGAACACTTGGATCACTGGGATCCACTAGGTCCTCAAGTCAGAGTGTTTAGTTTAAACACTGAGCCACGACGCTCTGAATGAAATCTTAGAATTTTTCGAAATGTTGTGATTTGTAGCGACAAATCAGGTCAACTGCCTATCGAGGCAGTTGACCTTTTTTAGTAATCAGATTTACAAGCTATTGACTTTTCACTACATAGTTTAAAACAAAGTCGCTTTCTCTGTCCCTATGTCCCTTTGAACGCTTATATCTTTGGATTTACGCAACGGATTTTGATGCGGGTTTTTCTAATAGATAGAGTGATTTAAGAGGAAGGTTTATATGTATAATAACATCCTATTGCACCCGTGCGAAGCGGGGGCGGGTCGCTAGTATTCAATAAATATACAAATAAAAACATCACCAATAACTCCAGGCGTACCACGTTAGATTAATTTAGGAGAGTATGTTTAAGCGAGGCGGGAGGGCATCTGAAAACTCCGTTTACTACACGCTTACCTTCACACATTTGGGATATGGTATTTAATATACCATATTCCAAATGATACTTACGTAGAAATGTTTATATTTGAAGCAAAATTGTCTTTTGAACAGTTTATTCGTAACCAACCTTTTATTTTGCTCGGCAGTGTATTTACATAACATGTCAGTTGAAGATGAATACGGTCATTGAAGTTTGGTCGGTAAACGATTGGAAAAACATTTTGATCGTTTCTTCTGATAATTTGACTGATGAAGGTGACGTCATCAAGGCCAAGTGATATTGTATAGAATTCAGACATTCCTAAAACCTAGTTCGGGGGCCTGACCTAGGCTAAGGGCCTAACATTGTCTATACCTAAATCTATACATAGTATCGAAAAAACAATAGGGGTGCCTTATAGAAATTCTGAATTCATCCATCTTTATTCAGAATCGTTACTTATGGCACCGGCACAAGTTTCAGGTTTTCATGTTTCAGGGTAGCGATTCACAACCGAGTTACCGTACGATTCGGTAACTTTCATTAAATTTTAGTAAATCGCGTTTGAACTTTGTATATGTTAAAGCCAATGGCATCTAGTATTTATTAAGATAATAATACATAAACCTTCCACATTAAAAAATGGATTTAAAAATAAATGAAAATTACCGAATCGTACGATACCTTGGTGCTGAATCGCCCTCCTGGTCATTGTTTTATACAGACTGATAACTTTCAGAAGCCAAGTCCAAGTTTAAGGCATTTAAACTTTCCGCCAGTGTGACTACCGGTTTGCTGTTGGCTACTATACCACACCCGCGGGTTCGCTTCCACGCGGACAAAGTCACCGGCGTTGGCTTAGAACTTATTTAAAAAAAATGTCAAGCCACCCTGTGTTACATGCTAAGCTGTACAAGAAACCACGTGCTTCTATTACGATTAGTGCAAAATGGTGATATCATAGTATGAATCGTGTTGTTTACTATGCTATAGTAATATTATGCGCAGACACATGCTATCACAGCTCGGGTACTTGGTGTACTTGACCTACAAGGGCCATTTTGAATTATTAGGTTATGACCGTGTCTTTAAAGCCGTATTATATTACGTAGGGGCTCGTTTCGAAAATCTATGATTTTTTTAAGAGATAACATAACTACCGTTAATTAATATTTTTTGCTAAATAAAACAACTTTACGGATTCTACTTGCGGTCTTATATTTTCTCTTATATTCCAACCCGACGTTTCGACTACTTTACAGAAGCCGTGATCACGGGATGACAAATATATTTTATGTTACAAAACAATAAAATAAACAAACAATTGTTAAGAAGATATTTCATAATCTGTTATCTGTGACTTTACCTAATAAATAAAAATAAAAATAAAAAATAAAATAAAATAATACAATTTTTAGCAACCCTCACTTAGCTACCGTCATTTCCACTAACATTATTGGAAATGTTCCTATTAGATAGGAAAATATAAGACCGCGAGTAGAATCCGTAAAGTTGTTTTATTTCGATGTATAGTATTCGCGTAAATATTAGAAAATAATGTTTTTTTATATATCTGCATCATAGCCTTACGTTGTGCTTACCGCCTTAGCCACTCACAAAGACATATTGACGTCACAATTCACACAGAACTACTTGGCTCAATCAATGCTATTGAATTTAATTAAATTTAATGACTGTACTTTTACATAATTGGTCAATAATTGAGAAATTACTCATTATTTGCAGATTTCTTTGAATAATGTATGTGTTATCTCAAGAAATAATCATTATTTGTACCTATTCGATTGTACATAAGTAGTGTTTGTTGTCTTATTAAGACATGGCTATGTTTGTTTTATTTATTCGTCTGTATGTAACACTAGCTGTGTCCACGGTTTTACCCGCGGGTGGTCATAATTTGGCTGCGGAGTTTTTTTAAAACTGTGATGTCTCATACGATTTTCATTTAAATAAGATCAAGGAAAATTTTGGTCAAAATTAAATACTTGGTAGTGAATAAAGTGTTCATTGAGATAAGGATTAACAACTAGGTAGTATTAAAATTACAAAAACCCACCAAATATTACACTTTTTATTTTAAAAAAACAAAGTTTTGCAAATTTTATCATTGATGCTAAGCTCCGTTTGATGATTCGTAGCATGATGCACTTTGTAGCCTTGATAGATGGTCAACCTAGCGAATTCTTTTCTTTCATTCCAACCAGTTGTAACTGAAAAAACTAAAAAAACTATGTGAGCAGAATTAAGTGAATATTGATTCTAATCAGGATATTGAAAAACCGTTAGGTTAAATAAGATAAATACATTTTACTGCACAAATATTACCTGTTCACTGGAAGAGACACTTAAACCTTACGGTTTAAGGCATAAGATATGAAAAGGTGAAACAAATAGGAATTTTCGAATCCCATGTTTTTCAGTGTTGACTCGTATACGTGGACATGAGTTAAGTGTTTAGTTTACTTCGAGTATTGATGTTAATACGCAATGTAACCATTGTCTGTTTGGTCGTCAAACACCGATGGCGGCGGAATATCAGCTGTGTTTAGTAAGCACCAGTCGTATATGCTGAGCCATATTCCATTTTATACCAATAGATAAATAAAAATAAATATTAAGCTAATAGTTTTTCTGCTCGCCCTATGGTTGACTGGTAGAGAATGCTTTTAGCATTAAGTCCGCCTTTTGTACTGGTCTGTGCATTAAAGATTAAATAAATAAATAAATAAAAAAATATAATAAAAAAGATAAAGATACGGCACCCACGTACCAAAAGTGGCCTCACAAAAGCAGGTCCAATGGACCTACTTTTAATCTAATGTGACTGCGATTTGTTTACGTGCACGTCATTCTTACGTCATTGTTATGTACCAGTTTTGGAATTGGCGAAGTATGAACGTAACGTATCTTGCAATATATTCATTATTTTAACCCGTTATAACAATAGAGACAAGCCAAGTAATTTTATTTACTTTTACTTTGGACATCCCCAGCGTATCACAGCGTTATAGGCAACACACCCAGTCAAATATTTTGAACCTGTGATTCACAGAAGATATAAACAATAGACGCAGCTTTATAGCTTTTGATGAATCGAGATGTTAAATAAGCGAGCTGACGCAGGGAACAAAGCAATGTTAAATACAGAAAGTCAACTCAAATAAAACACTAGCAACACATTGTTAAAGATTGACATAATTAACACTCTTCTTCCTGTAGATTGAGAAAACTACTAAGCGTGACAGAGCGTGACTTAGTTTTTCTCAACTGGTATCGCCATTTTCTACAAGTGATTGTCCATTTTCCTTCGTATTGTATTTTTTCTTGTTGAATTATCAATTAAATTTAACAAAAACGAGTCATTTATCTATAGACTAGAATTTAAGTCATACAATGTTCACTGTATGATTAATGCTTTGTTCTTTGACGGCAAACTACCTAACAACTTGATGGATCACCTTCCATTTCTGTATGATATTATTCAATGCATGTATGAATGGCGTCCGTCCAAATGTCGGCTTCTCGGTGATACGTAAATAAAACTAAGTCTACAATACAAATGGTGCTGCAAAGACATTAATGACAGTTCACTAATTAGCGAGAAGACAAACTACGGAGGAGTTAATTAACATTGTTACCTAATTGGTTTATATATCAATCAAACTGTTGATTGTAAACAACAGAGTAGATAGGTTGAGAGTAACCTCTCTCGTGCTTACATATATTGTTTATCTATGCGATCCTGAAAGACTGCGCTAAAAAATGGCTCTGATATTTTTTGTAATTTTGTTGTTATTATGAGGAGACCCCTTTTATTGTCCTTAAAAACGATTTTTAAAACATATTCTGGGTAAAAGGACACAGGGTGTTGTATTGTAGGTAACAACCCAGATTGAAAGGCATTTTTTCTGTGTAAGTACCAGTAACCAAAAACTTTTTTGTTCAGTGTGGCAGACCGAATAAAGGTGCTACCGATATCAAAAGCAGTGGTTTTGTTCGAATTCCACTCAGGACAAATATTTTTGCAGAAATAAATTTTGTACGTAAAATTTCTATTTTTGTTAGTGAGTTTATCAACTATCAGTCCTCGGATAACCTTATTTCAAACTATGCTAAGCTTAGGGTGAACCTCTGTGATAACATTTATTTTATTCAAAATAATTCACACATTCGAAACACAAATTTTATTTCAAATGTAAAATTCTTATGAATGATAACTTTTGGACTTTATCTAAAGTTAGTTTAGTCTAGAAGCAGAAGTTACCGCACTCACTCATATTTGCATCTCAAATGCATTTCCTGTGCATCTTCTTACTTGAACAGAACACATTCAAACTTTCGACTCTAACATTTCGCGGATAAGGTTCAATCTAGGTGGGAATTTGTATGGAAATTATGAAACTTGGGTTGTAAAATGTTATTTACCGATGTGAATTCCATTTGGCCGCGACTGCTGTCACGCTGGTAATAGAGCTGTTACAGGGAGGAAATGGTGTACGGGACCAGCGGAGTTTTGTAGGAGATTGAAAATATAGTGCTGCTCACTGAAAAGTCAACAACTGTTTGTGAAGTAATGACAGACACTAAACCATAACAGGATAGCAGAGGGGTAAATAGATTGTTTCCGTCATGGTGAATGGAATGTTCAGATATCCACTTTTCCCCGAGAAAATTTTAACTCAACTTCGTGACCCAGGCGCAATGTTTCATCGTGTCAGCCGAACGACGCCCACTGCTGGGCATAGGCCTCCCCAAGGATCTCCGCAACGATCGGTCCTCCAGCATCCAGCGGCTTCCCACGACCTTGACAAGATCGTCGGTCCACCTTGTGGAGGGCCTGCCCATGGAACGTCGTCCGGTACGCGGTCGCCATTCGAGAACCTTTCCGCCCCAACGGCCATTGGTTCTCCGCGCTATGTGTCCCGCTCACTGCCACATCAACGATGCAATCCTTCGAGTGATGTCGGTAGCCTTAGTTCTCCTGCGGATCTCATCATTCGATCAAGCAGGGAAACACCAAGCATCGCTCTCCTCATTGCTCGCTGGGTGAATTTGAGCCTTCTTATGAGACCCATCATAGTGAACGACCACGTCTCACTCCCATATGAGGCGCAATGTTTATATACTGGAAATGATGTTATATTAAATATCTGGAACATCCACCAGGGTTATCTGACCACAAACCTGTTCATTCAAGCATAATGAGCCGTTGACTAATTGCGAGTATAACTGAGAGTAGACAAGTCCTTATATTTCAATAGCAGTAGATACGCAATTATGCAAAAAACTAGAGTTGCACTATTTTCCTAGTAAAATAAAAAGAAACAATATGCTTTGAAACTTTTGGACACATTTGCAAATGAATACAGACAGCCGTGAAATTGTTTCAACATTTTAGACTATTTCAACAAATAGTTTTAGTTCAAGCGTTAACTGTATGTGTACATATGTATATGTTAACTTTGTTTTTTGTTTCTGTGACTAATTTACACTAACTAGATTATTTTCGGCTTTACCGCAAACGTTTATTTTGGCACGGCTTTAAGATTTCAATTTCAAGTTAACGCTAGCGAAACAATTCTTCAGATTGCTATTAAAAAAATAGAAATGACTGCAATAAAGCCCGAATAAAGAGGTAGATTTTGTCTCTTTTTTATTTTTGAAAACGTTTGTGTGCATGAACATATTTGTTGGTATTGGTCTGGGTGCTTCCTATGTATGAATTCACAAAAGAGGTATTTAGTCAGGTATGTTTATCTATTCTCTTATATCCCACAGTACAAGTTTTGCTTTGATTGGAGCTAGATGGCAGTGGGTAGAATATGTCTAATGATGAGTTGTGTTCTGTAAGTAATGTTACTATATATTACTAGGTACATTGCAATAAACATTTGTTTCACCTTAAAAGCTTTACAAAAGCACGCTTAGTTACACAGAAGTTAGTCATCCCAATTCATTGACCTAGAGTAGAGTATCAAGTTTCTTTTTGGCGTGTGCGCATGGCATTGACTGCGTGCGAAAACATTCCAATCTCAAATTGTAAACAAAACGCGGAAGGAACGGTCCTGACTTTTTGAATGCGTGCCTACTACCTACGTAAAACATAAGAGCATTTACATAGGTATGTAGTCATTATGATGTTTCAAATTCGAACGTTTGTTTGTACACCCGGTCGCACATCACGGTACTTACCACCACCGTGACCAGACCTTCGTTAGTGGAGAAGTTCTATTCTAAGCGCGTTCAGTACATAGTGCACAATGTATAGCCTGACGTATTCTGGTCATCGGCACATCAGGCTACTAGGGTCAGTCCTCCTTCCTCTATTGCAAAGAAATGTCATTTGGCAAAAGCAGGAGAAAAACACTAACTACTACTTTACAGTGGCATTTCATATGATTTGCATTAAGCAAGAATGACAAGAGAAATTGAAAAATAAACTTAAAATAATATGTCCCATTCAATAGAACATACAATAACACGATACACACCTATAGTCCATACATTATGAGTTAACTTGCATAAATACCGGCCAAAAAACCCCACATCAAGTTCTCTTTCAATTTGCAAGAGTCAAATAGGTTTATATCAGAAACAATGAGGTTCAAAGCATCGGCCTCATAGCCAATAGACTCCTAATGACGGGCGAGAGGCTATGGTCACAAAGTCAGATAAATACGTCGGAAATCGGAATCTGCTCCCCAATGATAGTATGATCATAATCATAATCATTTATTTGTTCAAATGTGAGTGACAAGGGCGACAGGGTTACATCAGGTACAGCACATCTACCATTTCTAGCTTACAAATTTATACATAATTGCCTATAATTAGAATGAATTTAAATCAATTAATTACATCAATATTGAGCAAATAATAATTAGATAATAACAAGATTGCATAACTTAGATAACAGGTCACTTAAGTGTCAGAATTTAACTTTATTAATAACTTAAGACTAGGTTAGTAACAAATTATGCTTAAGCTATCAATCACTAAAATATTCAGATAGAATAGTACAACATTAAATTTGTTCAATAGCCATTTGAACAGATGACTTTTGAACTGTTTCGTTGGCAGACTAACAATATCCTTAGGTAGGTTGTTATATAATCTAAACTACCATGAGTTTCTACCATTACCATATGAGGTGTCAAACAAACGACACTGATTGGTCAATAAGCGTTTTGACCAATCACTGAAGTTGCCCCCGCCTCAGGTATTTGACACACTTAATTTCATACAAGAAATCAAACATCAGGCGTCTAGTGGCTGTAAGGTCGATGTTTCAAAGTGCCTTCAGCCTAATTAAACCTCGGGCAGCGCTGCGTCAGTCGCAGGCCTGTCGCCGCAAGTATCCCGTGACTACAATTTCGGCGGTAATGAGGCATTAACACTAACTTTGAGGGTCTTCTTTTGTTTCGACTCACCATTTTGTGATACAGTTTGGCTGAAGCGGGTTGCTGAATTGTTTTAGAGTTGTGATTGCAAGTGCAGGTTAAAGAAGTAAATGGTCGATTCTCTCGCTAGCAATTCTGTTACGTGTCAGTAATGAATTTTGAATTGTGTAATTTTTACCATTTAATAAGTTTTTTTGCAACACTCAAAAAGAGTGACTTAGTGTAGAGTGAATTCGGAAACGCCAATCAAGGCTAAGCACGCGCTCATGCTATACCGTGAAATGACAATTTGGAATCTGCCACCTGAGTTTTTACCTTTTCCATGTGAGCTGTCAAGCGACAACGTCTCTGACAATAAGCGTTTTGACCAATCACTGCAGTTGCCCCCCGCCTCGGGTAGTTGACACACTTAATTTCATACAAGAAATCAAACATCAGGCGCCTAGTGGCACTAAGGTCGATGTTTCAAAGTGCCTTCAGCCTAATTAAACCTCGGGCTCTGCGTCAGTCGCAGGCCTGTCGCCGCAAGTGTCCCGTGACTACAGTTTCGGCGGTAATGAGGCATTAACACTAACTTTAAGGGTCTTCTTTTGTTTCCACTTACCATTTTGTAATACATTTTGGCTAAAGCGACTTGCTGAATTGTTTTAGAGTAGTGATTGCAAGTGCAGATTAAGATTTATAAGGTCGATTCTCTCGCTAGTATTAAGGAGTACTGAATAAAAATCCTTTCCTCGTTTTATAACACTGGTTTTATTCCTTTACTTATGTAATTCACAATAATTTCTCATTCGCTTTTCCCAAGCACAACATTACAGTTCGGTGTTTCGAGAACGACTGCCTGTAGACTTGGCAGCCATCTTGCTTTTATACAGAAGTTGTGACAGGTAACGTCAGTGACGGATGGCGGCCATGTTTCCGGTCAGTCGTTCAATTGACTCTTAAACTATTTATTAATTAAATATGAATGCTGCGAGTTTCAACAAATAATTAATAGCAATATTACGTGAAACTATAACAATTGTTAACAACTCGGCCATCCTATAATGTAACGAGACCTCTCGTTGAACATTGTTGTAGTAGGTGATTAATACAAATTACTTCTAATTCATGCAATTCTTAAACTAAATAATAATCACATTTTGTAAAGTTACTTATTCATAATATTCATTATAATACATTTTCTTGTAATGTTACCTTCTTCATTACAATACATTTTGTTGTAATGTTACCTTCTTCATTACAATAAATTTTGTTGTAATGTTACCTTCTTCATTACAATTTATTTCGTGGTAAGTTATCTTCTTCATTACAAAACATTCTGTGGTAATGTGACCTTCTTCATTACAATTATGTTTTATTATTGGGCAACAATCAGCGTGATCCTAATTAATCGGTTACCGGCTAATTCCACAATGGAAACATTATCCGCCAATTAAACTCACACTGACTGGTGACCGGTGCTACAACTAATTATTATGCACACACACTAAACATGCTCACCCTGAACAATAATAATATGAGCCTTAAACTTTTTGTACTTATTTTTTTTTTTTTTTGTTAAAAGTCTTAATCATTTACGTCAGAGGTATTTTCATGATCACATGAGTCATCACTATCATCATTGGTGCCACCAAAACTTAACCATGGATGTATTTTATCCACTGAAACTATTGCTTCATAGCGCTTGCCTTTTCGTGTAAGGGGCGTATCCTCTTTAACGTACCGGTCGTTAGGTAAGACCTTTTTGATTCGGTACGGTCCACGAAATTTAGGTTCTAACTTTCGAGATTGACCATCTTGGCTTGGGATTGCTCTTAATGCTCGTACTAGATGACCTTCTTTAAATTCTATTGACCTTTTACTGGAGTCATAGCGTTGTTTGTCTTTCATCTGCTGCTCATCAATTCGTTTTCGAGCTTCCTGTCTTGCTTCGTCTAGAGTAGATTCAACCACCCCATTGCCAACATCTTCAAATACGTCATTCAATATACTTTCAGACGGGTTTGTAACCCTACGACCAAAAAGAAGTTCCGTGGGAGTTTTTTTTGTAGTGGCATGAACTGAGGTATTAATTCCAAGTTGAATATCAGGTAAGTATTCATCCCATTGGTTTTTAGGTTTGTCATGAGTCATAGATCCCAAAGCAGCCAAAATAGTTCGGTTGTACCTCTCCACTTGTCCATTGGCTCGTGGAGTCGCAACCGCATTAAAAACGTGTTTGATTCCTTTACCTTTAACAAACTCTCTAAATGTCTTTCCCGTGAAGCTTGTACCCTGATCTGTTATGAGTCTGGTAGGGGTCCCGAAGTAGCTAAAATGCTCACGCAAAACTTTGACACTCGTTACGGATTTTGTATTTTGAACGGCAGTTAAGTTGACGTATTTGGTGAACGCATCAACGATAACAAGAATGTAAGTATTCCGACGTTTGCTCTTATTGAAGGGACCGAGATGGTCAACGTGAAGAGTATGGAAAGGAATACTAACTTTAGGGATCGGGTGAAGCATACCTGCCTTGGAACCACCAGGAGTCTTGTGATGTGCACACTCTAAACATGAACTTACGTACTTTTTAACAAATCTGCGCATTCGTGGAAACCAATATGTAGACTGTATGCGGTCCAAAGTCTTCTCAAACCCAAAATGACCTACACTATCGTGATTAGCTTGCAAGATTTGCCACCGAACTCCTTTAGGTACCACCCACCTCAGAGTGTCTGGATTTATAATTCTGTAGACTCTACCATTTTTTAATTTGTAGTTGGTGTAAATATCCATATTTTTTTCAGTATTTGGATCTGTTAAAACATGCTTAATATGTTTTACATCCTCATCACACTCCTGCACGGTTGCGATCCAGTCCTCCGTATTAACTGAAAGTATGTCAAGTACTCGGGTTTCAGCGGATGGTTCGGAAATAGCGTTCCTACTTAGTGCATCGACGTGTTGCATTTGTTCACCGGGTTTGTGTTCAATTGAGCAGTCAAATTCTTGGAACTGTATCCACCAACGAGCAATTCTGGGGATTAAGTCACGTTTTGTCAATGTGGTACTTAATGCAATGCAATCAGTATAAATTTTGAAAGTTATACCCAACAAATAAACGCGAAATCTATTAAGTGATGCTATTACTGCTAATGTTTCTAATTCATACGAATGTAACTTTTGTTCGGCTGAATTGGTTTGTCGGCTGTAATAGGCAACTGGTTGAAGGACGTTAGCTTCGTTTTTTTGTAATAGAATACCCGCTAATCCCATTTTGCTGGCGTCAGTATGAAGTTGAGTTTCAGCCTTTGGGCAATATAGAGCCAGAACTGGTCTTTCGATCAGTTTATTTTTAAGCTTATCAAAGGATTGTTGTTGCTCATCACCCCAACACCAGGCGACGTTTTGTTTTAATAGAGATGTCAAAGGTTGGGCAATGAGGGCGAAATCTTTTATAAAGCGGCGAAAGAAACTAGCAAGGCCAATAAACCGCCTAATGTCATGTTGATCCTTTGGTGTGGGAAATTTAGCAACTGCGTCAGTTTTTAGTGATCCCGGTCTTATACCTTCTGCACTTATCTCAAAACCAAGGTAATCGATTTTATCAAAGAAAAATCTACATTTGCTAAGTTTTAGAGTCAAGCCACCATCCTTTAAAAGATTCAAAACCTCCTCTAAGCGCGATAACCCTTCTTCAAATGACTGTGCGGGAATCAATACGTCATCCATATAAATCAATGCATATTTCACACGTGCTTTACTTAATATTTTGTTAATTGTTCTTTGGAAAACCGAAGGCGCGTTGACTAAACCGAAAGGCATTCTATTATATTCATATTGTCCGTCAGGAGTGACAAAGGCAGTTTTATGGCGAGATTCTTCTGTGATCGGTATCTGATAGTAGCCTGAAGCCAGGTCTAAAGTGATAAACAATTTGCTGTTCGCTAAGAGGTCTAATTGGTCCTCTATCCTCGGAAGAGGATAGTGTTCTTTAATGGTCTTGTTATTTAAGGCCCTATAATCCACGCATAGGCGTTTGTCTCCCGTTTTCTTTTGGACCAAAACAATTGGACTAGCATAGGGTGAACTTGATTCGCGAATGACATTACAATCGAGCATCTCCTGTACCATGTTTTGAACCAACTGCCTGTCTGCAAAAGAAAGTCTGTAAGGTCTGTAGACCACTGGATCAGAATCTTTCAGATGAATCGTCATTTCTGCGGCAGATGTAAACCCTAAGTCTTGTAGAGAGGAGGAAAAACAATTCTTGTATTTGTGAAGTAACGCTTCAAGTTTTTTCCTCTGCTCATCGTTCAGTTCTCCACAGCATAAAGTTGAATCTTCGATTGTTGTAATTGCCAATACAGAGAGATGATTACTCTCATTAAATTTTGGTACAATGCGAGCTCGTGTTACTAAGCTATTGGCTCTTACGGATATATCCTTTTGACATAAATTTTGAACTAACAATTGCCTTATACCACTCTGCAGTATATATTCACCTGGTAATAGGAAGTTTTCCTGACCAGTTGGACCCCTAACGGTGCCATGAACATAAATTGGACCTGTATAACTTTTATCAGCCCGAACATTAATCACTGAAAGACCATCGGGTTTTATAGTGATGTCACTTATAGTAGTCAGAACAAGTTTAGGTTCTTCCTGAGAACACAGATTTTCACACCTTTTGACAATAAGATCAGTGGAATTTTTAATAATTGTGATTGTTGGCCTTTCTGTATAACTGTGACCAATAAGGATAGGACAACTAATCATGTGATCATCTACAATAAGAACTTCGACATTATTTTCGACAATACCTTGAACGTCTATTTGCACATGAGCCAGTCCAATCGGACGGTAAGGTACATTACCAAGCCCCTTCAAAATAGGAGAATCAACTACTTGCCATTTAATTTTAAGATTGTCAGCGTCTTTTAGCCGCATTAGAGTACAATCACTTCCTAGGTCTATGTGAGAAGAAAGTGTATGACCATTAATCTTAGCTGGAAGTCGGTACTTGGTACCAACCGTGTCAAATAAACGAACTTCCATAATGGCTTGAGTATTATCGGTAGATTTTTTTGTTTGGTTTATCTGTTTAGGGCATTTGTCGGCTGTATGCCCTCTCCATTTACAGAGAGTACATTTGATAGCAGGTTTGGGGCACTTGTAAAATGCATGACCTGTTTCATTACAGTTATAACACTTAACGTTAGGATCAGATCTCGACAACTTTATGGGTTCGGAAGTATTTTGAGTATTATGCATTATCCTTTTGTCTCTATTCTTGGCATCTACATCTTTACTGTGACCAACTTTCACAGTTTTGAAGAACTTTAAAATATCTTCAGGTTCAGAAAATTGACCAGCTTGTGCGCTTAAGCGGATACCTCGATCTTCGATACCGAATATTAGACAGTCCACTGCTCTCTTTCCGAATATAGAACACCGATTGAGTAAATTTATCTTCGAATAGTAGTAAAGTTCTAAAGGTTCAGCAAATTTAACTTTCTTACTCAACATTTCAGTAAGCAGTTCTGCGTAGTTTTCGGTTGAGGGAAAAGATTCTATTAATTTAATTTTCCATTCATCCCATGAGTAGAGTACAGACGGTAGACCTTGGTACCACGTCTTGGCTACTCCACATAGCTTAGGTAATGCATAATACAAGATTTGTCTGTCACTCCAATTATAAATTTGAGCACACTCTTCAACCTTCCGAATCCATACATCAATAGATTGTTCTTTAATCATAGGGTCGAATTCTGGAATAACGTTCATTGTTGGGAACGTTTCGTTTGTCTTTCGCGTAGAACTATCCTTATAATTACTCATAATGTCAAGCATTTTAGATATAAGTTGAGAGTTTAGATTATCACTATTTTGTTGTTCGACAGGGTGTGATCCCTTTGAACGATCCTTTGAAGTCGACGTCCTTATGTTTGAAGGACGAGAATGCCGACTACCGCGGCTACGGGAGCGTGCAAGTTCTAACCTTTCAGGGTGCTCTTCAAAATTGCCTCGGGACTGAGCGCGTTCTGGCATAGCTGAGCGCCGAGCGCCGTTGCTGCGAGGACAGGCGTGACTTGGTGTCGCTGACCGCCGTACGCCGTCGCTTCGAGAACGCCCGCGATCTGGCGTCGCTGAGCGCCGTTCACCACTGCTACGGGAACGGCTGCGCTCCGGCCTCACTGAGCGCCGGCCACCATTGGTTCGGGAGCGGGCGCGCTCCTCCCTTAACGAGCGCTGTACGCCATTGCTTCGAGAGCGCCCGCGATCTGGCGTCGTGGAGCGCCGTTCACCACTGATACGGGAACGGGCACGGGCACGTTCTGGCCTTGCCGAACGGCGACCACCACTGCTACGAGAACGCGTCCGCTCTCGTCTCTTAAGGCGCCGGTCATCGGCAGCCACGTGTCGGCTTCGTCGCCGAGAACTTCTGCTTGGCGCAGACTTTTGATTATTGTCTTCATTGCGAGGCATCTGAAACTTCCGTATATGCTAGTATTTGCATCTTGGAGGGGGGAATATAAATAGTTACTATCTAATTTACTTGTTAAAAAAGTGAAAACAACTAAAATGCTCCTCGTTGTTATTGAATATGTAGCCTATTATAATTAAGACAGAAGTGTCTTGTACCGTCCGTAAATCATGTAATTGAATAAAAAGAAATGTAATACTACGAAAAGTATTACTATAATTTTATATTATAGACGTATTTTGTATTAACCTTTTTGTTAATAACCTGCTACAGCGTCCACGTGCTTTTATTGTATCGCTTATTGATTTAAATTTCATAAACCAATTCATCAATTTCACTAGAATGGTGTATTTAGAAAGTCATGGGTAAAAAGAAAAGAGAAAAAAAAAAAAAGAAATGTACTTACACTTTGTGAGCAGAGATATCCCTCTTCTGAGATATTAAGGAGTACTGAATAAAAATCCTTTCCTCGTTTTATAACACTGGTTTTATTCCTTTACTTATGTAATTCACAATAATTTCTCATTCGCTTTTCCCAAGCACAACATTACAGTTCGGTGTTTCGAGAACGACTGCCTGTAGACTTGGCAGCCATCTTGCTTTTATACAGAAGTTGTGACAGGTAACGTCAGTGACGGATGGCGGCCATGTTTCCGGTCAGTCGTTCAATTGACTCTTAAACTATTTATTAATTAAATATGAATGCTGCGAGTTTCAACAAATAATTAATAGCAATATTACGTGAAACTATAACAATTGTTAACACTAGTAATTCTGTTACGTGTCAGTAATGAATTTTGAATTGTGTAATTTTAATCATTTAATAAGTTTTGTTGCAGCACTCAAAAAGAGTGACTTACCCCCGAATTTGGAAACGTCAATCAAGGCTAAGCACGCGCTCACGCTCATGCTGTCCCGTGAAATGACAATTCGGAATCATCAATGAGTTTCTACCATTTCCATGAGATGTCAAACGACAACGTCACTGATTGGACAATAAGCGTTTTGACTAATCACTAAAGTTGGCCTACCCCGCCTCAGGTAGTTTTTTTTATTTTTTATTCACAATGAGTTTGCGTTTGACCTCAGTCTCGCCTGATGGTAAGCGATGACGAGGTCGAAGGTGTAACAGGCTTACCTAGAAAATGCCTTTTCACTCTTGCCTTGAAGACACCAAGGTTGTATGTTTCCAAACACAGACGCAGGGAGGGCGTTCCACTCCTTAGCGGTGCGGACCAGAAAGGAAGCACCAAACCGCTTATTCCGGACTGCTGGAAAGTCGACCACATGGGGGTGAAAGCCCTCACGGCGTCTTGTGGTCCGGTGGTAGAAAGTAGAGGGTGGTATCGGGTCATGAAGTTTACAGAAATACACCTAATAAAAAACCGATAAACAGTTGACACACTTAATTTCATACAAGAAATCAAACATCAGGCGTCTAGTGGCTGCAAGGTCGATGTTTCAAAGTGCCTTCAGCCTAATTAAACCTCGGGCAGCGCTGCGTCAGTAGCAGGCCTGTCGCCGCAAGTGTCCCGTGACTACAATTTCGGCGGTAATGAGGCATTAACACTAACTTTAAGGGTCTTCTTTTGTTTCGACTTACCATTTTGTAATACATTTTGGCTAAAACGACTCGCTGAATTGTTTTAGAGTAGTGATTGCAAGTGTAGGTTAAGATGTAAATGGTCGATTCTCTCGCTAGCAATTCTGTTGCGTGTCAGAAATATATTATGTAATTTTTACGAGTATCATTTAATAAGCTTTTTGGCAGCACTCTTAAAGAGTGACGACTTACCCTCGAATTTACAAACGTCAATCAAGGCTGAGCACGCGTCACGCTCATTCAGACTTGATTTAGCACTTCTAGTAATTTACCATAGTGTTGTGTACTTACAGTCAACGGTGTTACAGGTAACGATTACAAACAAACAACGAAAATTGGTAGCCCGATGAGCCGTTGTCTGTACACTCAGAACAATAAGTTATTAAATTTGATTTATTAATAAAACAGATTTTTGGTTGGGACATAACAACACAAGAGACGATTCATAGGCTACGTAGTGAGATATTGCCTTCATCCTTTCCCGTCAAGTAATGTCCACTGTTGAACTTTCTCAGTGTAGGTGGCCTAAATCCACCTACACCCTACTCCTTTTAACGTATCATCGGTCACTCCACCTTGTGAGTTGGTGGAACTTTGTATCATTAATTTCATTTCTTTGTATGATTTAGTTGAACTCTTAGTAATATTCGCAAACAGTTATACAACTAGTGCACCTACAGCAAAAAGCTGCTGAAAACCCTAATTAAGCAACTTCAGAAACCGACGAAAAACAAAATAAAAGAACATTTCAACGTTTTCAAATTGACGGTTGAAATTATACCAAAGCCAGTAGGTAATATGTTCGCTGATTTATATTTCTCCCGTACGAAACAGATATGACTCAGATCGGCTTTCCATTTTTCCAATACTATTCAATATAAAATGAAAACTTTTCCACGCTTCTTTTGTTATTACCTATTTCCAGATTCTGATATTGCGTTGTGCCGCGCATGGATTGGTTGGCAAAATATAAAATTGAAGTTTAACTAGGCCACACAAAATCTTTTGAAATTCGTAAAACTGCAATATTTACCTCAAACAGGGAACGGGAAAACTGACCGTTTATGAAATTCCTTGCGTAAGTAATGTTCCGTTTTTGTATTCAGGTAAATGTTGGAACTTTTTATTGCATATTGAGTCTACAAAACAAACAAAGTGAACATTTTTGCAAATAAATATTTCCTGTAAGGTATTCATGAGGCGCATTAAGAGCAAATATAATAACTACTAAAATGTTCTAAAATTATAAAAAAAATATTTGTTTTGGTTTTGGATATCTCTCTCTCTCTTCCATGCTATATATCCCATATAGTGGTGGGGTCAGTATCTTCCTAACAAATGCATATTACAGAGTCTGACGAACTAAGGTCGATTTATCAAGAAGTGCAAAAAAATAAATATCAAAGGTTTCAAATGTTCACAGGCATAAAAGTGAAGACACAGCTCATGAATCGTATTTCTCTATGTTGAAGTACAATGTCCAATGACACTGGAAGCTGCCGTAATAATGAACATACTTGAATTATTTTAACTATAATGTAGATACGAGTACTTTTTTATTCTTGTTTAAACAAACATACAGTTAAACTAAATTGTTAAATTTGACTAGTTAATTGTTTTTAACAAGGGGTTACGAACTTAACTTTCAAACCAATCGTATTTCAGTTAGATGACGATGAACAAAATCCACACTTTAAGATGAAAATAGCATTATTATTTATAGTTACACTTCTTAATAGGGCTATCCCATACCAAACGGTAACAAAAATAATAGTGCCAAATAAACCGAATCTTTAAGATACCCTTTCATATTTATAGAGGCTGTAAATAACGTCCAACAAAATTGCTCTTATTCCAAGGCGGTCAGGTCGAAATTCGTTCAAGCTGGACATGGTGTGAGGAACACCATCGTATATCCGTTGGTACAATAAAGTGGTATAAATAACGGTTACGGCGGTCACAAGTCTCGTTAATTGACGTGGTGGGCTCGAAGGCCTTGCTGGACAGGGGATAGCGGAGAATAGAAATTCCGAAAGCGGGAATATAGGTAGCGACTAGCGCTACCTTTGATAAGAGGTACCTATTGAACGTAGTGCAATATACATGATATTCTGACGTAGTGCAATATACGAATAGTTACAACAATATGAAAAAATAGTAATATAAAAAGATACAACAGTATGAAAAAGGGTGAAAACGAGCTTAAAAACAACATGAAATTCCATTAATTAAAAAAGGCCTCCTGGTCGATTCCGACCACAGCGGCTAATCTCAACGAGATTACCCAGGTACGCAGGAGATATTATAGTGCTCAAGTGTGCGCGCAATACACATCAGGTGCACTCCCTATTCCATCACCTTTCTATGACCCGATGGGACGACAGATCGACACGACCGGAGAAAGGTGAGGTGCAGGACCGACTTTTTACATGCCCATCCGACAACATGGATCTTCTTACTTTTTGGATTGAGGTGATCGGCCTCCACTCTCCTAGCCAACTCGAAACAATAACACAGACATAATATGTTGTTGGTTCGCGTGGGATTCGAACCCACGACCTCCGGTTTGAGAGCCCAACGCTCTAACCGCTACACCACGAAGGCAGTTCACACAAAAAATAATCAGAAGTCAAAATCCTTTTCCGTTTCCTTGAACTATAAATTTTATAGATTTTATAATAAAAAATAGTGCAATGTAATTAATGAATGCAAATACTTTTAACTATTGATTGCTGAGGTGCCTGTGGCGCAGTTGTGACAGTGGATCGGCAACAATCGCTGTTCTAAAGTAAAACAAGCCTGGTCGGAAATGAGAAAAGTGACGACCCCGAACAAAATCTCGTAATGTATTTTTCGGGCTTCTCCGTGCTTTGGAATGCACGTTAAGAGTGCGTATAAACCCAGCAAATTATTAAAATTCACCCGCGCCCCCCTCTCTGCGAATATTATCGCCCGCCGAACCACAATACATCTCTCTCGCTCGCTCAACGCGTAGCTTCCGTAGTATACGTAAAACAATCAGATAACACAGTGGGCATTATTTTTGTGAATACATTACCTACATTTTAATTATTGTGTGTAATTTTACTTTGTATATAAGTTGAACGTTATGTTGTAGATAGTAGTCTCATCTTTTAAATTATTTTTAAGGATCGGTATGCAAAAGGTAAAAACAGGACCCTATTACATAGACTACACTGTATCTGTCACCAGTTGATTTTTTCCCATTAAATACTAAATACTAGCAGCCGCCCACGACTTCGTCCGCGTGGACTTAGCTGTATGTGAAAAAAGATTTTCCCGCTTTTCTGTAGAAATATTCCTGATTTTTCTTTGCTATAAACCTCACGGAGCCCGAGACCATTCCAACGAATGCAAAACCGTGGAAATCGGTTAGTGCGTTCTGGAGTTATAGCGTCAGGAAGGAAAACACGACTTATTTTTATATACTAAAAAATAAAATATAAATAAAATATTTTAAAGTAAATACACAAGCGGGTTTTTTTGCGTTCTTTGTTCTATATTAGTGACGGTAATAGGTGGACGCATTTGTATATTTATAAATAAAAGCTCCCCGGTGTCATGATTTGACCCGCCTTTTTTTTCGTGGGGAAATCTTCATGGATACCTCGCCGCCCGGGGAGACGACGAAGTTATGTTGGACTCCTACCGACTAAAACCCCGCGGCCGCTACCACGCGCCTCAAGGCGCTTGCAGGCCGCACTGGCCCCGCAACCCCACGTGTCACCCTTACGGGCCTCAGCGAGTGGGTGGCTAGTCCACCACACTGCCACTCCTGAGTTCTATTCGCTTCCCGGCGGTTGGACCCTACCACCGGTACTAAGCCCCCTCGCAACGCCAAGGTGAGAACTCATGAGGGGGTGGTTTGACTCTCCTCCACCAACTGAAGACGAATTAAAGGGTCGCATCCCGCCTGGCGCGATTGTCAGCGATTATAATAATAGATTTTCAATTGTATCTGGTTTATAGGGCGTTGAAAGGTGAATGAAAAATGAAAATGAATGCCAAAAACATCATCTTTATTTCAAGTATGTACATATTATACGAGGGTCATTCAATAAATACTTACTTAGCCTACAAAAAGTAAAGGAAAATTTTGGAAAATGGCAATTTATTTTTCAACATAGTCTCCATTCAGTTCGATACACTTAGCACAGCGATGCTCAAACTTTTTTAACCCGTCCGAAAAATAGTTTTTGTCAAACTCTGCAAAACAGGCCTCCGTGGCGGCAATGACCTCCTCATTTGATCCATATCTATCCCCGGGGAGTGTTTTTTTCAGATTAAGAAACAGAAAGAAGTCTCAAGGGGCCAACTCTGGAGAATACGGTGGATGGGGCAGCAATTTGTAGCGCAATTCGACCAATTTGACCATGGCAACGGCAGACGTGTGAACCGGTGCGTTGTCGTGGTGAAACAGCACGTTTTTCTTCGCCAGGTGGGGTCGTTTTTTCTTTAATTCGGCGTCGAATCAGCCCAATAAATCGGCATAGTAAAGCCCTGTTATAGTTTTACCCTTCTCGATGTAATCGATGTAGATCAAACCTTGTGAATCCCAGAAAACGGTGGCCACCCACTTTACCCACGTTTCTCCTGTGATGTTTAAGTTAGATAGAGTGCAACCGAATTGAGGAGCATGATTCGATACCATTTTTATTTTTTCAAAAAAGTACAACTTGTCTATTATCACTCTCTCTGCTGCATCGTACAAATTTTCAGCCTGATCTTCATTCTGAGCTTGTGGCCGACTACTTAGAGTGCGTCGTCGCTTCAATGAACTGTAATGATAAAGTTCAGCTATTTCCAAAAAAAAAAACATGCAGGAATGACACAGTAGAAAAAAAAATGCGGAAGCCATATTTTACAGAATTTATGTTAAAAAAAGGCACAAATTACCCACTATTAGGAAAGTCATTTGCAATTAAGCATTAACTGGCTCGTAGCAAGTGGCGTTCTGAGTCAAAATATCGCTCGGCTCATGCGTTTTGTGGTTGCTGTTCTAACCACCCCACCCAAATCCACCCTTTTCCGTTCAACTGATCGGATTTATTTTATATTTACAGGAGAGTGCAAAGCAGCGGCCAGGCAAAAAAGTAGGCGGGAAATGGTTAATTTCGGCGTCTGTTTGCGCTCAGTTACTTTCATTTAAGAAAGGATGGTTTGGAAAGTGATAACTTTATCAGAAATTATCTAACGTTATTTCTCAAATGACTATTTCCCATTCGTTATTTTTCTAATGACAGGTCTCCACTAGTTTAAATGTTATCGATTGTACTGTAAGAATTTAGGCGGATACCTTTCTAGAGTATTCTCTTCATTCCTCGAGTAATCATTACGGTAAGTATTTTTTTCTGGCTAACAATAGTCTGTAGATATAGGCTGTCTATTAGGGTCTACATTTTCCAAATTCAATGTTGTTCTGTAAAATAAACACAGTACTTAGTATATTTACGCATGTGGTAGTAACTAATTATTGTTTCAGCCAGCTTCAACTTTACTAAAAAAAAATACCCAAGATGGAAAAGCGAGTATGGATACTATTTTTAAAGAAACCTACATAGTCGACGACGCGCATGCCTCCACAACTTCATTTTGATCACACCTGTCAGATTGTGAAATATTTTGAGATACAGCAATTCTGAAAAATAAATATTATTTGAAAACAATTTACTTACAATAAATACCTGGTGGATTGAAACAAATTCCTTCGAAATCAACCTATTATTTGAAGAGACCAACTAAAGTCATGTGATTACTTAGCATATACTTTACACCATCTGTTTACGTCATCTTACTAGATCGACTCAAATGAATTTATTTCTCTTAAAATACAAAACAACATACCTTCGACAATTAGCCATCCTTTCAGTTTGTAACTTTTTTAGCTCTCGTTTACTAAGTCCTTTTCTTTTTCCCCATTTCACTATTTATTTTGAAACTCGGAGCAGCTAAGAATTTGAGCGTAGTCTTCTCGTCTCAACGGAGCGATCGGTACTGATGTGTGAAACAGAAATATGTGTCAAGCTTCACAAACGTGCGACAGGAGATGGCTTTTTCCGCGGAATGAAAACGTATTAAGCGCCAAAAGTGTTTAATCGTTATAAATCCAAAACTAAAAGGAATTTTAAAAAATGACTAGACATAGCCCTTACTTATTTTTCAATATAATTATTTATAAAAAAATTGTCATCATAGTAATTGCCATGTCCAGTATAAAACGAAAAAAAGGGAAAATCAGACGTAACTTCGTGATTTTTTTTTATCGAGATAATTTAATTATTTTATGTTTTTGATCAAACACAACCCTTGAAAATATCATGTAGCGTAACATTTAATAAATTCATAAAATTTCATCTAGTATTTATCACGTACAATCAAGAAAAAGATTGGTAGTTTTGCTTTATGCGCACTCTTAAACAGGCCCCGGTTGATATCAGTGTTTAAGCCCAGTCGGGCCTTGATAACATCTGACATTACATTTTATTCTGGCTCACTTACCGGACACCCCTTCAACAATGCGCAATCAGCCTGCATGTTGGAGTATAGCACGTGCCAACTCACAGTTGAGGTGAAGCCTGTGCCCAGCAGTGGGACGTATATAGGCAGTTTATGTAGGTACTATTGCTGAAAATTTATCTTTTTTGTCCCATCAACTTCTGTCATTATAATCAGCTTCAAAACCGCCAATTCTGAATAAAAATAGGGCATTATAGGCATCAGCCCCCCTCTTGTTACTTTTATATTAAATTATAGCAAATTGTAAGTTCCGGAGTTTCAGGTATTAAACGTACATGCACTTATGAAGTTTTCATGAATAGCACGTCCTTTTGACGTGCTAGGATTTTTCTTACATTGTAATGTAGATACATAATAATTCATAACATTGTATAAAATACCTTTGAAATTGGTGAATAATGTTGTTTTCCACTGATAGTATTCATAGTATTCAGTTAGGTATTATCTGAAGTATGTGCAACAAGAATGAACAGACTAAATTTAAATAACTTACTCTTTGTTTGCAACATTTTGAGCTGTTTTGCCAGAGTTGCATTCTGTGAGATTTAGTTGATACAGTTTCTAGACGAAAACAGTGTTGTCATGGTAATTAGCTTCAGTTCTTAACTTTTGACTCCGCTTGACGTAAACATCAGCTTCTAGATTATTCTCGAAAAGATATATATGAGTTTGCACTAAGCCATTTTTGTGGGTGAGCGACGGAACTCGATATGTAGCGATGCGACGCGACGCTATGTGTCGTGTACGTAGAACACTACTACTCGTATAATACAACGCCCATTTGATAAGTAGGTATACACGCGTCACCGTGCATCGCGCCGCGTAGTAGAGTTCGTGGTTCACCTAGAACAACAGGTAAGACCTCAAACTTACGTCCGATTGCCAACTCCCGGTAACGCTCTAAGCCGAGGCTGGGAACTCCCTGGGGGGCACTTAGGCACGTTACTTACTTACATATTAGGGGTGAGAACCTTACGCTCACCTAACTGTCTAGCAAAGCTGTAAATCAAGGTTTCGACAACACAAACAAGAGCACAAAAAACATACAGGATTTTTATTTTTTGTGCTCACTTAGTTGACCACGCTTCATCTGATGATAAGCAACCATAAGGTCTAGATATGACGTCGACAAAAACACTAGAACAGTAATAATCAAAACCTGCAAAGTTTCCTAGCGAAATTCAGAATCACACGTGTCATTTCAACCATATCAAGGAAAACTGTATTCACTGTAAATTTTCAAGTGGTCGTAGGAGGCTAAATCCTAAACTGATCAATATTACAAGCTTTCAAACAATTAAGAATCGAGGCAGATTTTTTTTCCATAGCTAATCGAGTCACCCTGAATACCCCACACTGGATTTATTTGGAAGTCTAAAGCCTTTACTTTAGATTGCCTTAGAAATATCTCGCGTATTTAGTTATAAAATCAGAATTTGTCTTTAAAAAATTACCCGGTATTGAAGGTATTTCTAGTTCGGCTCTAAACCTTAAAGGTCCTTAAACGTCCCCGATGCAAACAAGACAACTTTTATAAGTTCAACGTGTGTATTTTAAGCATTGTAGCTCCCGAGCGAATAAACCCTTTTTTGCATTATAGTAAGTAGAAAAGAAGCAGTTGGCGTTATAATGTCATAACATGACGCGAAGGCGTTAAAAGGCTAAAATAAAACAAGATAAGCGCCTATAGCACAAAGTGCGGGGGCTATTACAACATAGGCACTAGATATAGCGCCCTATCTGCGTGTAAACACGGGTTATTGATTTTCTCTATAGCTCACAATGTTGGTGATAACCGAAAATGCGTCGAACCCTGTGTCTTTACGTGCATATGAAATAACTCTTTGGCTTTGATAGCGATTGTGCTTAACAGACCTCGGGTCTACTCGATTGAGATAGATTTTATTATGATGAGCATTTTTTGATTTGTGAACATTTGTGATTGTTTTGTATTTGAATAAAGGGGCGGTCCGTTTTGAGTCAAAAGTGATAATAGCGCGCTCACACGCCTCCCGAATTGATAAATTGTATGAGCGTGAGCGACGTGAGCGCGTTATTATTACTTTTGCATCAATACACCCATTAAGAAACACAAAACATACGCTCACTCGAACGACTATATACCAAACGAAGTAATCGAAGGCATGCTGCTCATTGCCATCATGGTTAACGGAGCACCTCACCACATGCGAGCCTGCCTACCAGGTTGTCTATCCGTTTCTTCCACCACCAGAAGGTTACCCGCAGGTATAAACATAAAACAAGTATGTTTATTATTGTTTTTAGCATTTTCCATGCAGCATCTTTACTAAAGATCTGAAAACCAGAAAAATATATTTGGTCGTCTTTCGTCGGCATCCTTCGGTTCCACACGGGCTCAGAGCAAAAGTGCTTTTAACCTATCGACTGGCAAGTCTCCTATTGGTGGAATCAGAGGTGCGTTCTTCCGGATTCTGCAATCCCAGGATGAAATACGCTTGGCGAAGTTAGTAAACAACAAGTTCATTCTGAGAATGAGCAGCCTTCTGATGGTAATGAGCAATAAGAAGTCTGACAATTGGGTTGTTAACAACTAAGTCATGACTCTCTTGGCTTGGTTATGACAAACAACAGCTTAGAGCAGGCAGGACTCTCAGTCAAAGTGGTGACAGCAGCAACATATCGAGTGGTATTTAATGTCCAGTGATATTTATTTAAGTTGAAAAATTAACGTCATACGAATCTAGTCATTGCAGTATCACAATTAATTCACTTGGTTATAGTTATTAGATACGTTAAATGATCACGAATTTATATCCTTCGGCTACTGACAAAAATACCAGGTATTGAACATCCTGCCAAGAATGCCTGGTACTTATTGAGCAATCTGGCTGAACAATCTGAATTGTAGTACCAGTAGACTTAAATAGAGCAATTTTTGGTCTGACAACTGTACTTGTTAGGTTACTTGCAAGTTACTCCAGTCTAGTTGCATAAAGGAGTTTATGTCCGGGCCCATTACTGCCGACGCAAGATAGTTTGAAGTTCACCTTTACGAGTTGGCCAACAAATTTCGTCAAAGTTTCAGAACAAACGTAATTTACTTTGTATCCACTTTGGCTATGATGGCTTACACGAAATAAGTTCAGAGTCTACTTAAGTAGATTTTAAATAAATTATGTTTGTGCATATATTTGAATTTGCTATACATTTTAGAATAATGACATAGGTAATGACAAGTACTAAAACTTATGCTTGCCTCCTTATGAGCTTAAAGTGATAAAAAACATGTTTAGAATTGTTAACACCGTTATTACCTAATGATTTCTATAGTCATTGCACTATATTGAAACAAATCGTTTGTTGTTTACAATTTATTTCTATTTTTTGTTACTGGTTTCACACAAATTCTCTGTTATGCCTCGCGGGTGAAAATGCTGCTAGGCCTTAAATTCGCTAATCGTTCCTTTTTGTAATTTTGTGCCAGAATATATAAATAAAAGGCGAAGTGGGTACAAAACTAGTTCAACTGTTTTTTTAAATGCACACATTCGATTCAAAGGGTGCTTTTAATTTATGCGTTTCTTATCGGACTGTTGCAACGGAATAGCCGAAAGTAGGTATTACGGGCCGGAGCGGTGCGTTTGTCGTATGGCACACGGACGGTTGTTTGTTTCTATACAAAGAGCACGGTGCGGTAACAGTGCAGCACTGCAGCAGCGACCCGATCACGACGTCTGATCATCTCTTAGGAACCTCATCATTATTGCCATTCTATAAAATGTCGACAACTTGGAAGACGGCATTTCCACATTAGCAATACTAATTATATCCCTATGATATCCAATACGCTTCGCTTCATCGTCATCTGGCAAACTAATGCTTCTAAATCTTAATTTACGCCGAAACCGCGAACGCTGATGATAATGAGCTATTCGCAGTTAACATAAATTCACACGATTGTTCCAGGTAGGGGTTGCAATCCCGCAGGTCTTTCAATCCCGCTGGGTCGATATGCGGGATTACTCAATCCCGGAAACTCGAGGTATCCAACCCTTCTTAAATTAAAGAACCAAATTGGAGCCTTCTTTTACTGGGTAATAGAAATAAACAGATAGTGGAATTGAGACGACAATATTTGTTTAAGTTCATGAAAGTTAGAAGTTATCAGAAAGTATCAGAGAGTAAAGACAGAAAATACAGGATGTAAAAATATGAAATTTAAGTAAAATAACTATCACTGTTCTAATTAGCGAACATGTAGTAGGTTTCAACAGAACTGAAGGCATTTGTTAAATGAGGACCTACTTTTATGATTAAACATGTCATATCAATTATACTTAGTGAAGTAAGTATTTGTTTTTATTACAAAAAGTATAAATTTAAAGTAATGTATTTGAGGCAATTTATGTGTCACTACGAAATGGCTAGTGAAGGTTTGGCTTATTTTGCCATTCTTCCACCATACCATTGTAACCAATTACCACCAACCAACATCTAAGTACCATTTGCTTAATTTATCCCGACGCATAAGATTCTTGCGCCTGAATTGTACTAAAGCATATCCTTTTACTGAAACCCTGTAAAATGTATTTTTGAGCAATAAATATTATTTATCTTATCTTGTCTTGCGGGATCTGCGGATCTGAGTTTAGAGGTGGGATCGCGGGATCCCGTTTTGATTGCAATCCCTAGTTCTAGGCATGATTCACTGTTCCGTATTCGCACAATACCTTTGTTTTCTCTTTGCCATAAAGATCCTGGTGTTTCTCGTGGGTACGGCAGCTTTGATCTCGGCGTGAAGCTAGTTTACCATTCACAGAACTGTCGACACAAACGTTTGCTGATGTTCTTAATACCAGGGCCTTAACTTTGATTTAATTCGTGAGTCATGAACGGTACAACATGAACGTTACTAATGAACAAACTAAATAGTTTCTTCTCATATTAAACAGAACTTTTAAGATAAAATGAAGAGTTTTTATACCTGCTGAAGTATATAAATACATACGGCAGTGTTGGTACACCCAATGTTGGGACTATATTACTTAGTCAAGTATAATAATATAACCGAAATGTACCTACACATTCTAATTTTTTTACTGCCACAAAGGCCGTCCCGCGTCTTGCTATGAGCAGTATTTGTACCGACGCGTCCAAATCAACCAAACCCACAAAACCATTGCAAAAAGGTCTCATATCAGCAGTATGTAAACTCCCCCATGCAAACGTTTAGTTTAGTTATTAGTTAAATCGAATCGTTTAATTATAGAAAACTGTCTCAAATTACTTGCCCTAGAAACAACTTTGTAATGAATATGTAGTGATGAATAAATATAGGTTTAAATTACTTAATTACACAGTAAAAAATATTGTTGCATTGCATTGAAGTAGTTATAACTCGTGATAACCAAGTAAATAAACGTTAATAAACGGTACTAAAATTGGAATTAAAATAGCTTCGGGCAACAGGATGTTTACTTTACGAATTGTTGTTATTGGCAATGTTTATTATGTTTATCACCTAGTAATGTACGCAGTTTAACTTTTTATTATTCATTTTCCTGTCACCTTGGTCTGCTGGAAGAAATCTCTTTTAAGAGATAAGATCTCCTGTAAATTTGTTGTCCAAAATATTGTCCATATTGTTACAATTTTTTGTGTACGAACTAACGATAAATAAAAACCTTCTATTTTTTAAGCTGGGTAAAATCCTGAATTTTAATTTTTTTTTTTCCGTCTAGTATAATATCAGGGACACAACTATAACGAAACAGAATAACAAAGTCCCCAGGAGATACAGAACCACAAGAAAGGTTACCCCGCTGTTTTTTTTCATTTGAAGTTTTAATCTACATGTCCGAACATAAAGTTTTATTTCTAGTGACATTTAAACAGTCGCAGATAATTTGAGATCGGCATAGAAGATCCGTTTGCGTGACATTAATATTAATTTCCCGACTTGCTGTCATTATGTCAGGTCATGGCGACTTCAATTGTTTACTTAATAGAGGCCAATAGATACACCTGCAAAGATTATGTCGTTTGTCTACTATAGCTCGAAGTGACCCTTTGCAAAATAGTTCGTGAAATCGTGAAAATTTCATTGAGAGCCTAATCCAAAGTCTTATCAGAACTGCAAAGTAACACCAAAAAATGCTGTTTATGATTTTTTAACGATTTATATGCAACCTTATATGAAAAAGTTTGTAAATCTGTCAGCTATAGATGCAAGGTCTTGATTATAAATGTAGAAATTAAACGTTTTTAAACCAAAACTTGTGTAATCACTACATAGCATAAAACAAAGTCGCTTTCTCTGTCCCTATGTCCCTTTGTATGCTTAAATCTTCGAAACTACGCAACGAATTTTGATGCGGTTTTTTTAATAGATAGAGTGATTCAAGAGGAAGGTTTATATGTATAATAACATCCTATTGCACCCGTGCGAAGCGGGGGTGGGTCGCTAGTTAAAGATAAATACTTAAATTTCATTAATGATATCCATGGCTAGCGAAATCATGCGAGTCGTGTAGATTCCCGTGAAATTGCAGACAGTATATTACTAGTTATCTTTGACGATTCTGCTCTAAGCTAAACTGCTGTATTTTTTAATCCAAGGATTGGCAAAATCTGACGTAATAAATGCTGAAATTGAAAAGAAGGCAGATTGAAATGACACGTTACGACCTTTAGAGTGCCTTAAAAAATGAATAAAAATGGCACGCTGTCCGTAATTTGACATCCCAACTACGTTGCAAATTTTACTTATAATTCCCCCACCAGTTACTATGCTCTGAGTTAGACAAATACTATCAAAGAGATGATAACGGTGGCAGACTTGCTAAACAATCACATGTTTGCACACTTTTTACGACGTAGTGTAAAGTATGTATTTGTTCAAGATTTAATTAGTTACAATTAACCGAAAAACTAGAGAACAAGTTTCACTTTCTCGCATTGTTTTTAAGTGGCTTTAAAAATTTATAGAATTTTCAGAGCAGTTTGTGTCATGTCAGCTAATTTTAAATAAATCGAAGCACTTTGCTTCAGCTGCACTTTTACTATCCTAAATGTTGTGTTGTCTTTTTGTGTACAAACTAATAAATAATTATACTGATTCCATTGAGTAACACATAGTTAATTAAGATTCTATAGCTTTGTTCTATATTTCTTTGTTGAGTGATGAGGTAAATTATTTTAGAGCTTTGAATTTTATTTACATAGCTTAGAACTAGATTTTATTACCAAAATAAAGCAGGTGACCCACGTGGTTTGTAACACTATTATTTTTTGCTCTGCTTGTGTATTGAAACTACTTAGTGGCTATTCAATTAGCGAGATTAGAGGTTTCCATTCTTCATTCATTTATTTTAAATCAATGAAAATACATTTAGTTAGAAAACATAATTGCACCTTGTTTGCTCGGTTCTCTAAAACTTTTTATATTTTAAACGATATGTAAATGCTTTTTTTAACAGCTATAAAATAAAATGTTGTATGATTATCGATTAGGACAGATTTTATTCGTAAAATCAGCTGATAATTATTATTTACGTAAAAGGCTTAAACCCTTAGCTCCTAATTACTATACATTAAAATAAAATCACTGTTACGTACCCGTAAACTCCTCTCTTTCGACTTCCATGAGCAAAGAATTGGGCATTTTGCAAACACAATCACACACGACACGTTTTTACTAACAGTTCACATTTCATCACAGTTTTTGCACTAATATTTTCTAACTTATAGAATCACATTCAAAAAAACACTTCCGTCACTAGTGCGGAGTTTATTAAAAATAAAATGTCGATAGATTCTGAGGACGCGCGCGGCAAAAGCGGGACGTCGGCTCACACGTTGGAATCGTATGGTTAAAATAGTTTATCAATGCCGAGACGCGCTAGAATATAGCTTGCTAGGCAACGCGTTATCGCTTGCCGTAATGCGATACAGCTGTAAACAAAGCGGTAGCAGTTTGTGACTACTAAATGCCTCTGCACCGACGGGAGTTATCGAGTTTCTGTAATGTGGGCCATCACTGCACACTTCTGACACTGCAAAATGATTAGCTGTAACAACTCAGCACATTATGCCGAAACGGCTTACACTCCATACCGTGGCTTTAAATTCTCATAAAATACTCACCACATACGTGAGTTAATTCATCACTGCAATATTTTAAGCACATTTATTATTGTTTGAAATTTTTATTTGTTAACTGCCAAACACATTGGCCACGTGTGAGCTCCGAGCTTTTGTTTTGTTTATTTAAACAATTTGTGTTAAGAACTAACGATTTTGAATCAAGACAATGACGAGTGATTTATAATATGTTGTTTATATTAATATGGTAATTACATTTATCGGGAGGCAGGCGGTGTCTGCGCGCGTATACACAAGACTGGAGGTCGTTTGATAAGAGCACACGCATGGCGTAGGTACTAACGAGTACTACAGCTCTGATACATACAATAATATACAATAACAGAATTAGACTCGACTTAGTGTTGATAAAACATGGAACCAACCAGTGTAGACAGACCTTTGGAATGTATGCAAACTTCTCGGAGAGTTGTGTTTGATTATTTTGGTCTGGTAGTATTTACCGTTTAGATTGTTCACGTGAACCAAGGCAAGGTCAAGTTCATCTGAGAGATATGGATGTTTGCTGACGATTGACGATGCGACTCGATAATGAGATGACATGTGTCCGGAGATCTCACTGATCGACTGCTGTATCGAGAGATATTTACAATTGTGATATCAGTACATGATTTAATATTGTATTATAATGATCAGAATAATTTTAGTTTTATTGCCTAATATGTTTTTCATTTTAAAAAAAAAAACTCCATCTTCATCGATAAAATATAACATTCATTTTTGCATGACAAACCAGATGACACTTAACTTGTTCAAAATAAAATAAACTACAGTTGAAAGGGCTTTTTCTTACTTCCATATTTTTCGTAATGTAGCTTATTAAAATTAACTCGGGTGTATGTCACTCCCGACTCGGTGTAACTCGGGTGAGTTCACACAAAATGAAGTACTACTAATTACTCACGTTCGAACTTAAAAATGTAGTCTATTTAGTTAAGTTACTAATTAAATTTCCAAAGCTAACCTTGGAAATTTTATTTTTCACTCAAGAAGATAGCAAAAAGGGAACTTCCGCATTTCTCTACGAAATCGAATATCATGACTTGTTTTTTTTGTCCTGCACCCTTTATTGTCTAGGTTATTCTGCCAATGTCAAATGGTTTTATGCGTTTGCGTGTGAATATTAAAGTACTGGTATCGAATATTAAAATGCTTTTGTTGCGAGAAAATCATTCCCGCAATTTCTTAACATGCATGACTTAAAATGCATTTTTATCAACTGGGTTTCGAATCAGCCGAATCTGATCATCGTTATTTACTTACCAATTTTATACGAAACTGCGCGATGCAAAGGTGGGAACTTCAAAATTTGAAGAAATGACAGATGGACGCATTCTTCAACCAATCAAATCTTCGAGAGCAGCCCTGTAAAATCCGACAAGATCTCTGCTGCTAATTCTTGCATTTTCCAAATTCTGTATCACTTTCAACAGTATTCGTAACCACTGTGCTTGTTTTTTGTTTATTATTTGGATATACTGGACCAGCATTTGACCGCGATCTCACCTAATGGAAAGCGACGAAAAGTTTTATACTTTTTTGAACGTATAGTCGGCCTTTTTGTTTTTTTGTTATTTTTATTGCTATTATGTTAAATAAAATTACTCTGAAACCACGATTATAGGTACTTGACATTTTGTTTTGATATTCACATCTCGCATAAAATCCGTTTTCAAGTTCATAATTCATTATCCAACAGTAAATTTTAATCCCTAATGATTTTGTTACCTTTTTCCCTTCATTTTGATCGCCTGAGCTAATTAGTGAACTTAATACGATTATCGTTTCAGATAATGATGTAATTATGACGTATTTATCTTGAGATGGCTATCAGACTTTATCGCAGAAAATGTACGATGAGTCGGCTTTTGTTTCTAATTCAAATCAATATCCTTGGAATAGGATAAAAGTTGATGAAAAAAAACTTTGCAGGCGGTTTGAAGATCCGGTCAAAGTCGACTCATCATAGCAAAAGTATAGTTAACGACACAATTGTTTTATTCCATTTATTCATTATTTAAGTATTGCACATTTGTGCTTATTCCGATAAGAAAACCATAAGCGAAGTAAAAAATACAGTAAGTAGGCGGTGCGACAAAGGTGTTAAAAAACGTTAAAATAATAACATCATGCTCTTTCTTTACAACAAGGTCGCTATTAGGTTTTTTGTGTTTAAGTTGTTCATTTTCTACATCACAATACTCGTAAAACACGATTTAATTGTACATAATGTAAGTGCCTATAGTTTCAATTAATCACTAATGACATTTCAATTTGAACTCGTGTAATTTGAAGTAATTTTAATCTGGGTAAAGAAATCGATCAACGTAGTCGTTGATCTGTATTGGAATACAGGATGTCCTGAAACTCAACGTCGGTTACTTAAAATCTAAACTAAAGAAAATCTAAAGTATGATAGTTTTATTGTTTTTTTTTTACCAAATAAAAAATGAGAGAGGGGCCAAACGCTTTACTTTTTAAAGACAGGCAAAAGTGTCGTTTACTTTTCGCTTACGAAAACGTTAGCGGTTCGTGCTAGACCTACAGATCATGAACATCACCCGATAATGGGATGGGGGATGTAAGGGGGCGAACCTCCATCTATCGCCCCAAGTCAACCTCACCTGCACGCGGTGCATCCTGCTGAGCAACGAACGAGGCTCTGGCGACCGACCGACGGCGGTATATCCGTCCTGAATAGGCGAGCTAAATACCACAGGCCGGTGACGGGCAGCAGCGTCACCGGTGCGAGAAGCTTCGCCCTGCGATCGCCAACCCGCCTGCCCAGCGTGGCGATTATGGGCATAACCTCCTATGGAAGCACGACAAAGGCCACGGCCCCCAGTTCCCGGCAGCCCCACTATTCCTGGTTATGGTGGCGACCATGGTTACGGTGGGGCGGGGGGTGCAAAGAATCTCCGGGCTACGGGAGGCCACCACAACCAACTGACCCTGGCGACGTACAACGGACGCACGCTGCGGCTCGACTCGCATCTGGCGCAACTCGAGGTGGAACTTGGGAACATCAGGTGGCACATACTTGGGTTATGTGAAGTCCGAAGAGAAGAGGACACCATAACTCTCAATTCAGGCCACCTGATGTACTTCCGAGAGGGAGACCAAAAATCCCAAGGTGGCGTTGGGTTTCTGGTTGATAAGTCCCTAGCTAACAACGTTGTGGAAATGTCCAGTGTGTCGAACAGGGTGGCGTACCTCATCATCAAGCTCACCGAGAGGTATAGCCTCAAGGTGGTGCAAGTGTACGCACCGACCTCGTCACACTCGGACGATGAGGTGGAGGATATGTTCGATGACATATCGAGAGCCCTCCACTCCACTACCAAGACCCATTTCACCGTTGTTATGGGGGACTTTAACGCTAAAGTGGGAGTACAAAATTGCAGTGAATCGGTAGTAGGATCCCATGGATATGGAAGCAGAAATCATAGGGGGCAAATGCTCGTCAACTTCCTCGAACGGGAGGGGCTCTTCTTGATGAACTCATTCTTCAAGAAGCAACCCCAAAGGAAGTGGACGTGGCAAAGCCCCGACACTATGACAAAGAATGAGATCGACTTCATCATGGCGGCCAAAAAGCACATATTCAGAGACGTCTCCGTGATCAACAGGTTTAATACCGGTAGCGATCACCGACTCGTCCGAGGCTCTCTGAATATCGATTTCAGAGCTGAACGAGTCCGCTTGATGAAGGCCAGGCTCCGACCAACTCTGCTTCAAACTATCATGGGATCTGAAGCGTTCCAGTCAAATCTGGAGAGCCGATTTGCTGCCGTAGAAACCTCAACTGACGTTAACCAGAACCTTGAAGATGTGGTTCGAGTCCTCAGGGAAGAAGGTACGAGATTTTGTAAAATGCAGCGAAAAGGCAAGAAGTCGAAGCTTTCCGAAGAGACTTTGGGGCTAATGAAGAGACGACGGGAAAACCCACCCGTCACTTCGTCAGGGAAACGGACTCTAAACCGAGAGATTAGTACGCACGTGCGACGCGATCTCCGTTGCTCCAGTACTCTCTCTATTGAGAGAGCGATTGAGCAGAACCGGGGTTCAAAAGTGTTCGTACAATCTCTTGAAAGAAGCCACCTGACGAAGTTGACCATAGAAAGTGGAGAAGTCGTTGTCTCGAAGCCGGCTGTCCTTTCGGAAGTAGAAAACTTCTATGGCCGGTTATACGCGTCGCATGCATCTCGACCTGACCCCGGAAATGAGGACTCTAGAGCCACTCTAACACGCCACTACACCGAAGACCTGCCAGAAGTCAGCATTGACGAAATCGAGATCGCTCTTGGGCGGCTTAAAAATGGAAAAGCCCCTGGAGAGGACGGCGTAACAACAGAGCTGTTAAAAGCAGGAGGCAGACCCGTACTCAGGGAGCTCCAAAAGCTTTTTAACGCTGTCCTCTTTGAAGGGAGAACTCCAGAGGCGTGGAGTAGGAGTGTGGTCGTCCTGTTCTTCAAAAAGGGAGACAAAACCCTACTGAAGAACTATCGACCCATTTCCCTTCTAAGCCACGTCTATAAGCTGTTCTCAAGAGTGATCACGAACCGTCTTGCGCGAAGACTCGACGAATTCCAACCACCGGAACAGGCTGGGTTTCGGAGCGGATACGGCACCATAGACCACATCCACACAGTGCGGCAGATTATACAGAAAACTGAAGAATATAATCAGCCCCTGTGCCTAGCATTTGTGAACTATGAGAAGGCCTTTGACTCGATTGAAATCTGGTCTGTTCTGGAGTCCCTGCAGCGATGCCAAGTAGATTGGCGATACATCCAAGTGATGAGATGCCTTTACGAAGCAGCCACTATGTCCGTCCAAATCCAAAATCAGCAAACAAGTCCTATACCGTTGCATCGAGGTGTGAGACAAGGGGATGTTATCTCCCCGAAATTGTTCTCAAAAGCAATGGAGGATATGTTCAAGACGCTGAACTGGAAAGGACGTGGCATCAACATCAATGGCGAGTACATCTCTCACTTGCGATTTGCTGACGACATAGTCATCGTGGCAGAAACGCTGCAGGACCTACAACAGATGCTGAATGACCTGGCTGACTCTTCTGTGCGCATCGGTCTACGGATGAACTTGGACAAAACCAAGGTCATGTTCAATGAACATGTACTACCGGAACCGATTGCGATACACGGCGCCGTTCTCGAAGTTGTTCAAAAATATGTATACCTCGGGCAGACATTGCAGTTAGGTAGAAACAACTTCGAGGACGAGGTGAACAGAAGAATTCAGTTGGGTTGGGCAGCGTTTGGGAAGCTACGTCGAGGCTTCACATCGTCGATCCCACAGTGCCTAAAGACAAAAGTCTTCAATCAGTGCGTCCTACCCGTCATGACATACGGAGCCGAAACGTGGACACTAACGGCACGGCTGGTCCACAAATTTAAAGTCACTCAGCGGGCTATGGAGAGGGCTATGCTCGGCGTTTCTCTGCGAGATCAAATCAGAAATGAGGTGATACGGCAGAGAACCAAGGTTATCGACATAGCCCACCGGATTAGCAAGCTGAAGTGGCAGTGGGCTGGCCATGTTAGCCGTAGCGACAACCGTTGTAAAGTAAACGTGTTCTTGAGTGGAGACCGCGTCTCGGCAAGCGTAGTGTAGGACGTCCTCAGGCAAGGTGGAGTGATGATCTGCGCAGGATGGCTGGCAGGAGCTGGATGCGAGCTGCCGAAGATCGAGTACAGTGGCGTGCAAAAGGAGAGGCCTATGTTCAGCAGTGGACTACAACAGGCTGATGATGATGATGATGACCCGATAATCACCACTGTCCATGGACAACCGCAACACTACAGGTGTCACGAGATGCGTTGCTTGCCTTTCAAAAAGGAATACTCGAACGCTCTAAGTGGAATATCTTCATAAACAAGAGCATGGTAAAGTCTATCAAGTGTTAATGGAGCGCTGTGGCCTAGTAGTTATACACACTTTTCAAGTTACATTTGAAACATATTTTATGTATTTTAAATATTATTTTTTATATCATTATTAGGTAAGCAAGCGCTTATTGAAGCAATTTGACAGCCGCTGTGAATGACCGTCCGTGTGTCCACTCTGTTTTCCCCACTGAAAATCATGAGCCCAGGCATGAGCTGTGTGGGGTCCATTTAATTTTAAACATCATGACACTGGTGGATTTTTTTCTTTTATTTTTTTATTTTTTTCTAATCATTTGGTTTCGTTTGTTTCTATCTGTAAGTTACGTACGAACGTTTTTCCTTCCTTTCTTTCATCCGTTCGTGTTGTCGTGAGTTCAAAAACACAATAACAATACAACTCACGACTAACTCCGGTTATGGTTACTGCGTTAGGTTCAAATTCGACGAAGTATGTGGGTTCTGAATGTTCCGTTGACCGGCAACGGTGTTCCTCCGACTCTTTAACTGAGTCGTAACTTAGGGTAAGTTGCACCATAGTAGAAGTTAAAGTTAAAGTTAAAGTTTTTGTCAAATTTGACGTCATTTTTGCTTACCTGACCGGTACTTTAACTGAAATTTTGATGTTTGTTATTGTTAAAGTCAGATGGTGCAACCCAACCTAAATGTACTTATGTTTAGTGTTAAAAAGCAATCAGCCCAAACGGTGTTTCATTGAGACGCTAATCTAATCGACTTAGGTCGCGTGATGTCACCGTGTTACACCTGATATAGAGCAGTAATGATGTTGTAGGAAGACAATACCTATCTGGGACTTCCCGCCTTTCGTAAGTTGGGGTTAAAAATTGGCACAAAAATTAAAGAATGGATTCCAGCTATTTATTATCTCTTTTTAAGGCCTTCCTTGATGCCCTACATAAACTTCTTGTACTCGTCTGGCCACTAACAAAAAAAGCTAGCATGATGTAAAAAAAAGAAGTAGATTTTGACAGATTAGTGTTTTCTTTTTTATTGTTTTGCAATTCTCATATTTTTGAATAATTTCTGATCATTATTATAATACGTATTTTGAATATTTTTTAAATATTTCAATATTACCTACAAGTTATATTCGGAAGAAGATAGACAGTTTAATTTATTCTGTAAGCTATGATTAGTTTGAGGCTTATTGATTTTTCTGGGGGTCTTCTAGATATTTTTCAATTAATTTAAATTCGTCGTACTTCTGATCTATGACACTACCACACGGAAGAGGAGGTAAAAGGCCTATACTTCAAATACGTATAATATGTTAGTGCGGCCTGACAGTCGTGCGTCATTCCCTGATAGCAGTCACGATAGTAGCTGATAACCGGCAGTTTGAAGGATGGTACGTTCACGTCACCGCACGTTTCTGACCTTATCCCTATAGAAATAAAGTTCACAATGTCGATGTGGATGTTTCAACTAGAAGCATTTTGGTAAGCCCAAAACTGGATATACATCAAATTATTTTGCCTCTTATACGTATTTTAGCTATCGTTAACATTATGCACATTATCTACGCAATCTGCCTCGTGTAGAACATGCAAAAGGTTGAAGTTAAGTGCACTGTGTGGCAAGGTATCTGCGGCTAACATTGTATTAGCTAAGTACCATTAAGTGATCAATAGATAACTTAATAATGACGTAGCGGCGACACCGAAGGGTTAAGATGACAACTAAAAGTTCCAAGTTAAACTCACCTTCACGTACCAATATTGGCGTTATCACTACATAGTATAAAACAAAGTCGCTTTCTCTGTCCCTATGTCCCTTTGTATGCTTGAGTAATTTATTTATTTATCTAATTGTTGACAACAAATCCACAGCACTTAAATAAAAGTGACACTAGTTATTTTATGCAATGTTCCTTACTGCCAACTAAGGATTTGTATTTTATTAACCTAACATAATATAATAATTAAAAGGGCAATATGTATCTAGTTGCAATGGTGTGTGTGTGTGTGTCTAATTTGTCTGTCTTGAACTAAAAATAAACATCTTCCTATAATTTCCACTGATACATAGACCTTGAGAGTGGTGCCCGTGGCGCTGTTGAGGTGCCCGTGGCGCAGTTGTGACAGTGATCGGTGACGATCGCTGTTGTAAAGCAACACACGCTGGGTCGGAAATGGGATGGAAGACCATTCCGACCGAAATTAAGTGATGTGTATTTCGGGCATCACCGTGCCATCTCCAGTTGGTCCCGGTTGACGTCTCTAGATGTCAATCGTTAAGCCTATTCAGAGGCCTTAGGGAGGCTTGACATCATCTCCCCAACATCATCCCTTCAACAATCCGCACTGAGCCTGCGTGTTGGAGTATGGCTCGTTCCACCTCATAGTTGAGGTGAGGCCTGTGCCCAGCAGTGGGACGTATACATATAGGCCGCTTATGTTTACACAGACCTCAACTGCACTATGAAGTGTAGCGAGTCATACTCCAACATTTGGGGTCGTAATGCAGTGTTTGTTAAGTTAGTAATAAACCTCACCGTATGATGTTATCAAACCCCTCTAAGGCATCAGACTAGAATTTACGACTGATGTATAGCGACGATTCGAGGGCTTAATGCCTAACGTGCCTTCCGAAGCATGGAAATGTTTGGAAAATACAATGGAATGGAAAATACTTTGGACGGTCACCCATCCCAGCCGCTTTATGGATTTTCTGTATCTACTATGTGTATATAGCAAGATCCTATCCTGTCTAAATGAGCTAGTTCGTTCATGTGAAACCAGGGCAGCACCTAATAGTTACTAGATCTTCATTGTTCTTGCGCACCATTTCAAATGTGTTCTACGAAATAACGATCACATAATCGGATTGGGCAGACTTCTGACATGCCTAACATTGAACAGACCTAAGGTCCCGTCCACACAACAGGCTTCGTAAAGTTTCCCTGTGGCGTTGAACGGCGTAGTCGACCACAGCTATGCTATTCCGAGTAGCGCCAAAACTCACTTCGGTCGTGGTGAGTTATCTTCAAAATTCATCTTTAATTACTAATGCAAAGTGAAGATAGAGATAGAGAGATAGAGTGATGATTTGAGACATCATGAGAAAGATTGGCAGAGCCTGGCACGGGGTCGGACTGTTTGGAAAAGATTGGGAGAGACCTTTGCCCAGCAGTGGGATGATGCAGGTTAGAAAAAAAAAATGCAAAGTGAAGTTATGGGTTGTTATGGGGACGGGCCCTAATAAAGCTCGTAGCACACTTTGCAAGCACGGCAACGCCATTAAAATTTGAACCTCAAGTTGTAAGGACGTGAGCTACGAGTTGAGTGGTATAGTAGCGGCGAGCGCGCTGACAGCTCGCGTTAGCTCGCCATTGTCTTACTCAGATTATTATTGCTAAATAAAGTGTACCACTCACAATTTAGCGTTCAAATTCAAATGGCAAGATGATTCCTGGGTCTTAGCCGTGCCGTTCCCGTGCCTGCCTAATTAGCTATGACCTCAACTAACGATGCCAGGCTTTCCGTTGCCATGGGAAAGGGTCTTTACAAGTTTCTTGATGTACATAAACATTAATCAATGTCTTTGTTCGAGGACCTGTTTGTTCAAGAGTCGATTGGTTTCTCAACTTCGGTAACATGATGTTTGTTTAGTTACCGTAATGCCCATGTTAGGAAAACTTCGGAAACGATGTAGCCCATAAACAATCATAAAAAGCAATCTATTGTTGGAATTTGTATTGATTGAAATTTTAACATAAACAAAGGATTTTCTTTTACAGTTTTTTAAAGTGGAATGTAATTCTTTTCTATACCTACTAAATAAAATGCGCTTTATATATTCTTATTCATAAGAACAACTCAATTCCTAAATAAATGTCTAACAAAATGTTTTAATTTGCAAGATAGTGATATTTTCGAACCACTCGCAAAAAACTTTCATATCTGTGACCGATTTTCGTTCGTTTTCAATATGTCCAGTGATATTATAAAAACCATCTGTGAATTGTAAAAAAGTCATTTTGAAATAAACTTCTTCGTTATAAACTTTCTAAAAATAATGCGTTAAATTGCAAACGGATGTTCCAGTACACAATTCTTCGTTAATTCATTATATTGGAGGAACTTTGCACGAAGTCATCGGCAAAAGCTATTGCCACGAGTTTTCTGCAAGCTAGCGGAACAAGAAAAAATAATAGTAGAGACCGTCTAAGCCGAAATGACGCGCCCCTCCACCGCATCTACGCACACAAGAGTGCTTCCTTGTATGCGTAGATGCACTGGAGGGGCCCGTCATTTTAAGACGAACCCTACCTAGATTTAATTCCGTCGAATGTTACTACAGACAAAGATAATTGACGAAAGGTTTGTTGCTCCAACAAATCATTATATTGTCAAGCCTCGAAAATGTTCCAAAGAAACGAGCTACCTACAAGTAATTACGATTCAGTTCTGAGCAAATAACGATTTTCTGTAACGAGTTGTTCTGCAAAAATCCGGCTAAGCCAATACTTTTATTCCATTAAAAAGACAAACAACTGAAAGACGGAGTAATGATCCGGACATTTTCCGGTCAACAAATAATACCGGAGATATAGACGATAGACGACGGCGGCCCAATTTTGACGGTTTTCTTGGAATACTCGAGAAATACGATGTAAATATTTAGGAAGATTTTGGAAAAATAAACTAGGGAAGAAAAACGGGCATTTCTTAAAGCATTATTCCACTTTGTTTAAAATTTGGTAAGGTAACAAACACCTAATTAGATCTTATTATAATTTTATAATTACCCGTCAATTAAGTAGATTAATTATGCAATAAATAAACTCACTCATCAAAATTATCTGAAAAAAACTTGTAGAGCTTGTGCTATTGGTTGTCCGGCATTATCTATATAGGTACTTTTTAAAACTCCGAAGTCGAAAATCGTTTAAATGTCGACTATTGGTAAACCCTTTATTGGGTAATTAGGATTCGATTATTGGGGCTGGAATGTCCGTTCTGTTATTAACTTATCAACTTTGGAAATGTTTTTATCTGTAAGTAAAAACAACTGAAAGTAGCTCCCAAGGGTTGGTTGTGTAGGTGAGCTGCATCCACCACAATCCTGTTAGGTTAAGGAAAAACCTTGCTGTCAGCCACCCTCAAGCCTCTGACTAAACACGGAGATGCCCGAAAAATATATCGCTAAATTTCGGTCGAGGTCACCCATCCCATTACCGACCTGGCGTGCATTTGCAAAGGCGAGTGTTTCCAATGCGCTGACTCAACTGATCGACAGGCACTTCTCGTTCAATCATTCAATGTAAATTTACTCGATCTCATTCGTTCATCGATCTTTTTGTGTGCCACTTCGCTGTAGGTGACTTAGAGATTGATGAGTGAGGGCTTTTTTAATTAAGTTCGGATCGGGTTGAAGTATTTTGAGGTTGGAGGTCTCTTTCAAAGGTAAACAAAAGCTGGGCAGCGATGGTGGGATCAAAGGGAAATAACAAAATGACAAATTAACCCGGCTTAGTCGTTCAAAAAAAGGTTATGGGACGCGTGGATTAACGAACGCTGGCAAATCTGATTCCGAGGAGTACCTAGCCTTTTTATTTAATTTGCGTTTTGGCACTGGCACTAGAGGAGGCCATTTGGATTCTAACAGGAGTTGATAATTTGGGCAAAACTTCATTGAAATGTGATTCTAGTTAATTATGAACCTCGCTTGAAAATTAGTCTGGTTTAAAAAAAACTGCCTACTAGTAAAACTATGAAGTATCTTTCTTTGATATGAAACAAAACAGCCCAAATTACTGTACAGACGCGTTCACGTCAACTTTTACAAAACCGTTGAAAAATGGGTCTTATGGCCAGCGGTATAAGTGAATTCCGATATGAACGCCTCTGTACCTAGAAACTTAAAATTTGGTAGAGGGCTGGAACCCTGATGATCCATAATGCTAGTGAGCACTTAAAACGTTTTTTTTGAAATTCAACCACAAGAGTGTGAAATAGGGAGGGAAAGTTTACGTGGACAAAGTCGTGGGCGGCCGCTGGTTGGTATCTAATGGATTCCTAAGTGTCACAAATATTGGGACGAAAATACATCATGAACTTACTAAGCTCAAAAATGATAATGAAACGTAGGTACTTTCTACCTTGACAGATATGAAAAAACTTCTGATAGCTGTCAGACGATTTAAGCGCTTATAAAATCAACTGCCACACTAATTGCTCGTCGTCATGTTACCCGGGTAACTTTTAATGAAAGAACTCGTGAGTTTACAAAGTAATTATAATTAAGGTAATATTACCTTACCTTTCAGTATGTGAGGTATACACGTGTTGGGCTATGCCATGGGATTAGCTGGCTTGGGCTGTTTTCATGATAATCAAACTTTTTATCTTTGATTAAAATAAGAAGAGTAAGATAAGGCACCCTCTCAAAGCAGTAAATTAACCTATCAAAAATATGTTACCTAATTGTCATTCTTTTAATCCCAAGTTTTCCAAAGAAATATCAGAATTGATGCTGGCCCTAGACAGGACACCGTGAGCTGCCGAGATTATCCGACAAGATTTATTAAATTGTTAATATTAAACTGAAGACTGAATGCCTTGAGGTGAAATAGAGATCTCCTTCTGACGTTGAAATTGCTTTAAGCAATTTTCATTAGTAACATAAAATAAAAATCATATTTATTAAACTAACTAGTTAGAAGAGTAATGACAAAAATTGAAGTATGAGAACTAAGACTATCTCGTTATGACAGCTCGCTCTACTCGTAATAGAAAAGCCTTCATAATATTTTCATGAAGCTACTAATGGGTGAAAACATTTTTTTAAACCTTAGGTAAAGGTCTCACAGGCAGGGCAGCAGTATAATTTTTGAACCGAGCTATGCTATTCTGACCGACGCCAAATCTCATCTCGATCGTGATCAGGAAAAAAACCCAACTTTAATCGTTTATTTGGCCTCACCCTGAATGGGTTTTCTCCCTCATTTGTACGGAAATAATTTTAAAATGTTGTTTGGCTTAGTCCTTTGCACTCAAACGATCACATTCGCGTAATTATTGAGTTTTATAAAACGCCAAAATACAATCTCGCTTCATGTTCGTTTGATGTGCAAATGCAGAATGCACCAACAGAGAAGAAATTGAAGAGGTCGTCGTCGTCAATAGTGTTTTTAAAAAAGTGGAAACAGCTAATATGAATGAAGAATACAAAAAAACAATTTGAGTACCTACTACAAAAAATACTTATTCCAAAGCTAGTTTTGGCCGGATTAAACAAAGTCGTTTGACATAAGTAACACGGGTTAATAGGTGCTGCTTTACCACTAGAAAAAAAACTACGCCTTTTCATATTGCCTTGGCAAATGGGATTGTAGACTAATGCTTGCTGAGTAATTTTTGATGTACTACATGGTTCAGGCTCTCGTGTCACGCGATCATCCTACTGGCTGCTGATTAACTCCTACGTCCGATTGCCATCTCCGGTCTCCCAGTAACGCCCTAAGCCGAGCCACGATCCCTGGGGCACTCTTAGGCACGTCACTTAAATGCTAGGGGCTTAGAGCCCCATTGCCCGGTACGGTAAAGCTGTGAAAGTCGCACCTTGGACTAACAGCTAGTCAGTTAAAATAATAATAATTGTAAACCCAAACAATAATAAATAATAATCTCTTTTGTGAATGAAGTTAGAAATTTCAGTAGTTTATAAGCTTAATAAAATTTTCTCTTATATTTTTGTTAATAAATATAAGCCAGTATCAAAGGTATTTCAGTTAGGGTTTAGGATATAGTAAATAAATTTCACACACTCATTAATTTGGAAATGGTAAAACGAAGTTACTACTAGTACTTCACGACAATAGGCAATTATAACATAAGCTTAACTAACTGTATTCTGGAACATTTGCAAACGAGGTCCCTCTCTTATCTTTTATTGAATTAATTAGACGTGAAAGCTACTTACAATAAGTATGAGAATATCTAGGTATAATATGAAACTGAAAGTGGAACATTATGCTACGACAGACTTGTCTCGACATAGTACTTATATTTGTTTGTTATTTTCTTAAGACCTGCTAACTGTAAGTGCACGTTAGTAGCAATAAACCTTATAATTAAGTTGATAATCGAGTATGTGGAAAATACACCACTAAAAACAAGTACATCAATTAATGTACAACACACCATTATAATTGCGTGATTACGGCCTATGTAAGTGATTTAGCACTCTGTGATAAAAATCAACCTATGCTTTACTCGTACACGCGACTGAAATAACCTCAGAACTACAAAATGGAAACAAAAATAGTTTTTGTAAGTAGGATTGTTATTTTATTTTCGTACGTTAAGTACTAATTTTGACTATGTACGAGTACCTATGTGATCTTCCTATATGATAAGATTTTTGACGATTCGAAAGTACTGTGCAATGGTCTACTTGAATAACTAAATATTGAATTTAATTATTTTAGAATACGATTTTAGTTTTTTTTTCTAGGCACTTAATAATCTTGTATTATTATGATAATCAACCATATTTTTATTATTTCAGATATATTTAATGTGCATTTTAATGAGCGCAATGACAAGGACTACTCGTTCAAAACCCAGAAAAAAGTTACCAAAGTCTCACTTTATAACAAACTGGCAACAATACAAATTGCCTGATGAAATTGAAACATTGAAATTAAAAGCAATACTCGAAAACTTAGCCAAGTTTAACAGATTAGAATACTGCCCATTGAGATCTTACAAAGACTGTGAGAAGACTTCAGTTGAAAAAGTGGTGACTCAAATCGTAAGTAATCAAGTTAATGAAAAAGCAAAACTTAGTTCCAATTCAAACTCAAATCCTGCCGTTGCAAATAATGGTAATGATTCTTCTAAAGATACTGCAAATGATTCAATAAATAATAAAACCAAGGCTCTACGCTCTGAACATGATAAAGCAGAAGACAAATCTCATTTGAATGAGACAGCGGTTGCTGTAGAAGCAAATCATACAAGTTCTAATCATGCCAACGAAGACAGAGAAAGTAAAAAGGATACTAATGATAAAAATCATATACTTCAGAAGTTATTGGAGCAAGAACCGCTGGCGGTAGATGATTTGAATATGTTATTTTTCTAAGACTTAATAAAAATCTTGCCTAGTGTCGTGATAGTTAAGATTTATTTCATAATCCTGATAGAAGTTGATTTTCAAGTAATAAGCAATAACTTTCTGGAATCATACTTGTTTTTTATGGTGTTTGCCTAATTTCATGATTCCTTTAGTGAAAAGAGGTAATGTCTCAAACAAACATAATATGTCTGACAATGAAAATGTACTTAGGCAGTGATTTCCTTATTGCCCCTATTAAAATAACTAGTTAAACTCAAATGGGAAAGTTTAATCACTTCACTTCACCAGGGGTACTTCAATATTTATTTTTTACATTTAAGAGCTATAACAAGCCTGGTTAGTTAAAAAATATCGACTCTAATAGACTGCTTATTTTTGTGCGTTAGTGTAGAAGCAGTTCTTTTTAAAAATATATTCTAACGCCTTTCATCTTTGCAATGGCACCATTTATATTTAACTTCCTTGTGTTAAAAGGAAATAGGTAACATAAAACGCTTCATTATCGTAAAAAAAACTTTGTTGAACTGGTAAAAAATGTATTGAAGTGTTTTGTTAGAAAAATCTTAGCCGTTTCTTTGGCAAATATTTTTAATGAAAAGACTGCTTATTACGGGTTTGACTGCTGAGTAAAATTTGAAAGCAGGTCTCAAAACTTTCAAACAATTTTTGTGGCTGACTGAAAATCTGTTGAAAACATGCGAAAGATATTTTATATCAAACATAAGCACCGAAGCACAATTTGTATAGAAAACGCGGAGTTGCCTCTGTCATTATTTTCTATCCAAATCCGCGTTCTTACGCACTGGATGCGTGTGATCAAGGGAACTTGCTCTAAGGCCCCAAATAAAGAAAGTTATTCCTTGAAACATACTAGTATCAATAAATCTACCAACGTAATTTAGAGACTCACCAGATATCCTCTTTATATGCAGCTGCGTAGCAAAGTTGCTTCCCATTTGCGAAACATAGCTATCCTTCTTGCTCGACAGCTGTATGCTGAAGCCGTCAGACTCCAAAGAGGCCCTTGGAGCCCTAGCGGCTTGCACGGCCTTGTTGCAGACCGGAGTAGGCGCAACTTTGGCCAGAGCGGCCTCTTGGGAGCCCGCGCTGTCCCGGCGACGGCTTTTATGATCCAAGAGCATACTTGGCGTGCAGCCCATGTTTTCACATTAGCACTACACTTTCGCACTTGCACTAACACTATCGGGTAGCATCATTATGTACCTGGAACAATGATATAAGCTTTTGTTAGAATAATGGTCAGACAAATAAGTTAAATTGTGTGCAATTCTCTCTCTCTCTTCCACGCTATATATCCCATAAGGCGGTGGGGTCAGCTTTGAAATTGTGTGCAGTCGAATCAGTATAAAAAAACTGTTTTTACCCGACTACGGCGAAGCAAAAAAGAAGGGTAATAATTTTGACCTGGGCTCCAGGTCTGTTAATTTTAGAACGCTTTAATTGAATCGTAATTGAGCCTCAATCGGCTAATTTGACACGTTTTCTATGAAAAATAAAATATGTGAAATTAGACTATTGAGACTCAATTGAGCCATAATCGGCTAATTTGACACATTTTCTATAAAAAAATTATCAAATTTGACTATTGAAGCTCAATTACGATTCAATTGAAGCGTTCTAAAGATAGCAGACTTGGGGCCCTGGCCATTAAAACCGAATCGCATTCGCCACCGCAGACCACGTGTGTCAGTTAGGGCGTTAAAAGTGTGCCCTTTAAAAATAAATTATTATCACAGATTGAAAAAGTTAAGCAACATACAGAAAAGTTCCAACGATGTCATTTAGCGTTACTTAAGTATAACAGCTGTTCCCTTCGCGGTTCTCGCGTCCCGAAGTTACTTTGCAATTAAACCAAATCGTTTGTTTGTTCGGCATTGTTAATCTCAGGAAATCACGACATCGCAATGGGATTTCCGGCTGAACACAGTCCCTGACAATGCGGTTTGGAATAATTCAACTGTTGTTGAACAACGCAGCAACACGAGAAGCAATTAATTTGTTGTAGTTTCAGTTGTCCTCGTTACACAATATTGGTTGACGTCAGTATTTTTTAATAGTTTGTAATAAAATTGACTGTGGTGACTGAATATTTAAGATATTTTAATTAGGATATTCAGCGTCAGAAGCATGTCACCTTTTATGGGATTGGTGAAAAATATCTATTCGGGAAAAGAAAACAAATTTCAAAACTATAGTTAAAAGTCGTAGATAGGTATATGTTGTTTGTAGGATTACTGGAATCTAAAAACAAGTTCTTCCTTAATTCTTCTTGTTATAAGAATGCTGAATACTTTTTCAGTGGTAATAATTTAAGATACATTCTGAAATACCTATACAATCTTATTGCAATTTGTACAAGTTACCTTCCCACACTTGACCACTCAGTTATTTTTGATGCTGACTATACTAAATGTCCTTGCTAACGAGGGGATATCCCTGCCTGTCGTAGAAAGTAACTAAACCGCCCCTGAGGCCTTCAAATGTGCGTGAGGGAAGCGAGGAAGACGATGCTGCGTGTCTTGGGATACTATGTTCAGTGTTATCGTACACTGTAGTACTGAAGCTCGCTACTAGACCATGCTTTGGCGGCCCCGATGCTCTCCGGTTTCGAGAGATAAGGTCCGTCAGGTGGTAACGGCTAGTCTCTATATCCTAGGAGTGCAGAGTCTCAAAAATCCAGTTATACCGACCCAAAGGCACGCGGGTCTGAGTTGTCAAACCAACAAAATAAGCTTTGCACAAAAACTCATGAGTAAGAATTATTTCGTCAAATAGGTAGGTACTTCTAGCTGTGCCTGCAATTTCGACCGCGTGAATTTTGGTCTGTCGTAAAAAAACTTTGCACCATAATATGTGCAACACAAAAATCATCTTTTAACTCGAACCTAGGTAGAGAGTTTTTGAGATTAGCGCGTTTAACCGAATAAACGAACGAATTCTCAATATTTATAATATAAGTTTACCATTTTATAGCAAATGAATGACACGAAGTACCTAAGTAAGTAATAAAATATTAAGTAGTAGTCAGGATTACTGACTCCAAGGGTGAAACTTTCCTCATAGAATTCCGTTCACAGCGGTGGCGCTATTCTGTTCAGGTATAATTTCCAACTTAAGCTACTTTAGTGAGGCAAGTTAAGTTTTTAATTACAAGTTACCTTCACTTTGTTGTTTTCATTTTCTTTCTCTAGAATTAAGTATAGTTTAATAAAAGAGATTCTATAGCAGTAATTAATGCAGTGAATATGACGTTTCTCGGACAAGTGCAAGATGTTCTGAAAAAGGGTAAGATCAGGAGTACCTTTATCCGACGAGCATGTATGAAAAGACTCATGAAAATAGAGGAGGCGCAAGGTGTGTGTCAGGATCGTAGCAAGTGGAAAGAAGTAGCCTCTGCCTAACCCGTTGGGTAAGAGGCGTGATGGTAGGTATGTGTGTATGTATATGATGTTTTACATGACATGTGATATTCAATTTTTTCTTGTTTTGTTGCTTGATTAAAAATGTTTGTTATAAAAATACTATTCAGAGTCCATCTTCTAAGTAAGCTTATGAGGTTATTGAAAAGTACTCAGATTTAAGCAAAGTTTATTTTCTAAGTATCTAGTTCCAATCTCATTCAAAGACTTTTGAATCGTAAAATAAACTTAATTTGAACCACAAAGTACTTATTATACATTCATATAATAATACGATAAATAAACTAATTGATGTAATACCTGTCATATTGTGACGCTACCACCTACAAGGCTTATACTGGTAGGTACTTACTTTTTTTTAAGAGAGAATTTGAACCATGCTAAAACCATCCTTAGTATTAGGTATTTACTGTACTTACTTATCTTAATGTCGTCTAGACGCCGTACATGCATGCACTGAAGTACTTTGAAGCTTAGAGATAAAACTTGCATATAGTAAATCAGTTCAAACTACATGGTGAAAATATAACGGCGTAGTTAACAAGCAGTGATACATTTGTATCAATACAGAATCTAAATCAGCCCGTTACGTCCCACTGCAGGGCGAAGGCCTCCCCTCCCAATCTAGATCCCACACAAATACAGAATCTAGGCAACTGCCTAGAAATAAAACTTTATTGCTTACTCCTATCTCTTGTAGACAATCTGCAGATTTGTAAAATCGTAGTGCCACAGAAATACCGACGAAACTGGAAAATGACAATAGCTTTATATATGTTCATTTAATCTAGTGCAAATGTCTTTCTTCTGAAATATACGTTCACCATGTTATTTCAATGCAAAATGCTTGATTTAAGAATGTTATCGTTCAACCCTAATCAAAAGCTCTTTGGGACGAATTCCAACAAATATATTCGAGAGGTTGTTGACCTTCATCGATTCTGAGCAATTGACAACACACTGACATGATTATTATGTTAAAGATAATGGTTGACTACTTGATACACCTGCTTTGTGAAGTAGTCGCTACTAATGCGGATTGCATATTTTTACTAAATTGCTCTTTTTACGTTTACAGCGAATAAAATAAACTAGTATATAGGGACAGTATTCATACCTACTTGCCATTTCAGCTCCTCGCTGTTACACCTATCGTGAGTGAAACAACAGATAACACCTTTTCATACACCACATTGTTCATTAAAGAAACTAACTATTTCTCTTTGAAAACTGATTCAGAAAATGAGCTTAAAATGTATTGTGAGGAATACCTCTATTTGTTTGTTGCATTTCGCATTCAATGGAATACGAAATGCAAGAAACAAATAGATTTTCCATTGTGTCTGGTTTTCGGTAGTCAAAGACGTGAATTTCAATACGAATGGAGTGTGCGCTGAACCAAATGTCGTCAGATTTTACGGAGAGTCTGACAAGCGCAAGGATATGTTATTGTATTTGTATTGTAAGCTACTAGCATATTTATTGCATAGAAGAGGTTTTAGTCCAAACTACCTTAATAGAACTATGAAATTTATACAAAAGCCGTTAGGTAGGTATACGTCCCAATACTGGGCACAGACCGCATCACAACTAAAGTTGGTACGAAAACCTAACGTGCCATCCTCCAAACACGCGGGCTCAGGGTAAATTATTGGTAGTAGTAGGTACTTTCATTCAAACTGCCAAAATTACGATAAAAACAATGCCTTAAAATTAAACGTAACTTTACTTAAAATTCGTTTATTTTTTATTTATTACATTACGAATTTAAAGTCAGCTAACGTTTTATGTCACAGAGTAGAAGAAAGAAAAAAAATAAGCCTCAGAAGAACGAAGAATAAACCAAATATAAAAAAACTATCAATCACAAAATAAATACCCGTACTTTACTTATCATTACGTTCACCTACTAATCAAATCACGGTCCTAAGCTCCACTATAACGACGCTTGAAATAAAACAATATAATACTAGAATGAGCGAGAAAAAGCTTGCACTAAAAACCCTTGCATTTTTCGCGGACCTTAAAAATTACGTGAAATGTTTTCTAGCTAACGGCAATTTAATTGCTGCTGTAAAAATATACAATTCTGGACAAACTTTGCATCTTTGATAAAAAGTTTTATGAATTTACTTATGCCCTTGTTTTTTTAAGAGACAAAACTAAAGGTAGCACTTTTTGTACCTGGCTTCTCTGTCTATGTACCATCAGTAAAGGTATTGCGTAACCTTTTAGAATAGAGAGATATTATGAATTGTACGGAAAATTGGTAGCGAAATCATCGGCACAAATCAATGGCTTTCAGAAAACATTCAGGCAGAGGATCATAAGAGATAAATAGTGAAATTATTAATTTACTCTACATATTAATAATAGAGTCGTATGTTGTTTAAAGCGTTAGTCGAATCTAATATAAGTAAAACGCGATTTTAAAACCCTAGGAATAAGGCTTCGGTTCTCATATTCTTTTATTTAAAGTACTTACTTACATACTGATAACTTTTGACAAGTACGCCTATTATTTTTTATGTAATGTTTTTGTGTAAAAATAACGATCATCTAATGCATAATAATTCCACAAATACTATTTAAACATATTTAACCACTGAAAGGTCACTGCACGTCTTCAAAGCTGTGATACCTTAGCTATAATGTAGTCAGCAAACAAGAAGATAACTGCATCACGTGCCAATTCAATTAGTTATTAGACAGATGAAGTCCATTCGGACACGGTGTGGCCGAGTCACCAATCATGTTACTGTATTAGTCTGGCACGGCTTATCCACATCAAATAGTAATATCTACGAGTATATATAAACATAAAAGCAAAATCGGGTTTGTTTCCGCTCTTATAGCTCGAGAAATACTGGTGAAGTAAGTAAAAGTAAGCTGGATGCGGACAGCGCGGGACCGATCATTGTGGAGATCCTTGGGGGAGGCCTATATGTCAACTTATTAAAAAGCACTTATGACAAGTCACAACATAAAAAGTTGAAAAATACGTGATTCTACCACCGATTCGGGCGTGTTGATTCTACCGAGAAGAAACCGGCAAGGAACTCGGTAGTAACTCTTTTTTAATCTTGTTTGTTTACAATAATTGCAGTAACTGGAGCTACTCGTATTTTGGTGGTTTAAGATTCGTTGGATTTGTCTTAAAACAAACAAATATTCAATGTGGGTCATATGTCAAACAGGACAGGTTTAATTTTTTTTTTGACAGTACAATATTTACAAATTAATATTAACAAATGTATAAATTGAACTGTTACGGGCCACCGTCTTATAGCATTTGGCAGAACAAACGAGCAATCCTATCTTTTCACCAGGTAAAAAGCAATGAAACAAACCCAAGAATACTTTAATAATATCTTTGTTCAATTGTAAGTTTTTGGTTGACTTATCATATTTTACAAATTAAAATAGACCAATTTGAAGACAAATTGAAGTCATAAATATTGGTTATAACTTTTCTTTACCCTCTCACTTCCCTCTCTTAAAAGCTTCGCGTCTTTCTTTTTAATACCCTGTTGCTCGAAGGCGAGTAAGCAATTAAACTCCTAGACGTGTTTACAGGCGGCTTCCCGATTACAAGGCCAATGGAATTTACAATGTAATTCCAGGGAATGAAGGCTTCACACTGGAAATAAGTCTTTCTGAGACAGGACAGAGGGAGTGAAAAGAAAAAATCGGTGGAGAGAAATTTGATCTTTTTAGGTTTTTTGTTGCTGCAATTTATACTCTATTGTTATGCAACTGATATCCAGTCAGTGATAACCGTAACATAAAAAATGTGGTCCGCGCAGTAAAGAAAGGAAGAAAGAAAAAACTTTTATTGCATCTGGACATCGCAACAAAGATAAAAACAAACAAATCAAAATGGTTACACAAAAATAAAAAACTAGCAAAAATCAACAAAAATTCCCTCCAGGCAGCAGTGTCGCAATGTCCAAAATCAAATGGACCGCACTCAGCTAATGCCTGGACCTGAAAGGCTCAGGCGCTGATTTTCAGTACAAGAATTCGTGTGGATGAACATGACTGTTTGTACTAGGTGTTTCTTATATAAAATATATTATGATGTTCATAAATATAGTACAAGCTTTGCTTAGTTGTGGCTAGGTGGCGCTGTGTGGATTAAAACACAATGGGTAAATAATATTTCTAGTTGTTGAAAAGGGCACAAATAAATATTTCACTATATTTCACTTGTTATGTTGAAATTCAATTTCAATTTTAAAATAATAAATAGCTGGAGACCAACAATAAAAGCTAAAATCATAAAATGCTCACTTGAGTTTTCGCTAATCTCACTAATCGCTATAAACCTCATTGCTATTTCCAAACAGCTATTGATTGGGACGTCAATTTCTTAACTCATTCTGATTCATGGCCTCGAGGACGAGGAAGGGGCTGTCCCATACATGAATAATGTAAGGGGTGACGGAGGTGCTGAGAGCGTTTAGCATACTCGAGGTGTCTAGACGGAGTCGTGGGGATTTGGGTAGGTAACTACTTACATCTTAATAAAATAAAAGGAGAGAAAGTAGGTCTTTTTTTGTTTCTAAAAGTGGTCATTTTTTTGGAAGAGGAGACCTAAAGAGCTTCTTTCAACTGATTATGTTGTTTTATTTTTTGTAGATCCCTCTTTAAGGGGTAACGTGCCAATGTTGTATGTTAGAAAGTCGAGCACTTTACATTTTTATCAATGAATACCATTGAAGCTTCACAAACTAGAGAATAAAATTAGAATTAAAATATTTTAGGGTTTCAGTTTCTAAGATCATGACAGAAAAAGAACAAATAAATAAATTTCATTCGATGACAGACGGGATTTAAATTAGTATTCAAAAAAGTAAAAGTGAAAAATTCAATTTCATAATAAATAGCTAGAGACCAACTAAAACCTAAAGTTTCAAAATGCTCACTTGAATTTCCGCTAATACTTAATCCCACTAATCGCTATAAACCTCATTGCTATTCCCAAACAGCTATTGATTGGGACGTCAATTTCTTAACTCATTCTGATTCATGGCCTCGAGGACGAGGAAGGGGCTGTCCCATACATGAATAATGTAAGGGGTGACGGAGGTGCTGAGAGCGTTTAGCATACTCGAGGTGTCTAGACGGAGTCGTGGGGATTTGGGTAGGTAACTACTAACTACTTACATCTAAATAAAATAGAAAGAGAGAAAGTAGGTCTTTTTGTTCAAACAAGTGAACAATGTTTTTTGGGAAGCTAAAGAGGTTCTTTCAACTGATTAGGTTGTTTTATTGACGTGATAACGTCTTTAAAATCGTTTTAGTCGGGTGACATGTTCAGAAACTTGTGTCACACCAAAACCTCACGAGCGCGATCGCAAGTATAACGAGAAAGAGACGGACCGATCTCCCGTCTCATCTCGAGCGCTGCCAGTCATTCCGTGAAATACCGTTATCACGTAAACATCTCGATCGTAAACCTACTTTAGAAACAACCATTTTTTTTCTGTATAGATCCCTATTTTAGGGGTAACGTGCCAATGTAGTAGGGGAGACAGTCGAGCACTTATGTTTAAAAAATCGAATTTTAGGGTTTCACTTTCTAAGATCATGGCAGAAAAACAACAAATAAATAAAGGTCACTCGATGTCGGACTTAAATCAGTAGGATTTAAATTAGTATCCCACATCATTTTTTTTATTTCTTATTTTCATACGATCTGCCTGAAGGTTTGGTAGACATCTTGAATCTATAAGATCCTCAATTGTAGACCATGTAATCAAATACTGCTGTAATGCTTGTGATAAAATAAAGTATCAGTTTCGAACCTGCAGCTTTTACAACCCAGGCAACCGCTTTCCCAATTAAGCAACTGAGATCCTTAACTGATTGGCAAAATTGACTTAATTACTATTCAGATTACTATAGTGTCTTCTAACTTTATAAAAACTGTAATGCATATTTAAAGACACTCTTGAAGTTAAATCTTCCAGAGTTTGTACAAAGTGGATAAAATTTATCAAAGTCAATTTCATTTAGTTCTCGCGAGACGATTTGCAGCCTGATCCATCGTTCTAGAAAAGTGGAGAAAGTTCAAGAAAATCCTTAGCTAGATAATGTAAGATGCTGTCTGGTGAAAAGGTCAATTTAAACTGGCGCACAGAAGGTTTCTTGCCAACTTTGAAGTGGAAAAATTAGTTTGTTGTATAAGTAACTCAATTTGGGAGCCCTTTGCAAAGTTATAGTTTTAAAAGCTTTACATTAGAACTCTAGGTACACTTCACTAGTACAGGCCAATGTCATTAATGGTATCGACATATTTTTAGTGATCTTGTCTAACTACGCTGTATCTGACTTTAAACATTCAGACATTCTAATATTTCTGTATCTGTATATTATTTAATAATTTGAAAAAATATGAATTTCATATTGTGTACATAATGCTTTCGTTACAGAAATTCAGAAGTAAAATTAAATCAATGTATGAATTCTGTCCGAATGTCCGAACTGTATTAATTCCGGAAATTCATCTGTCAAATTGAGCGCCTGGATTTCAGGCCAAGTACTCATACCATTACTCAGTTACTAAGACGTTACACTGTTTACCACAATCAGATGAAGGCATGAGCAATTTTCAGTCTGGAGGTCACCTATAATTCTGCCAGAATAAATCGACTACATTAATTCTGGCATTTTTTACAAACATGTCTGTTTATAATTTTTTTGTGCAATTTATTTGACACGCCTTGTTCGCGATGTCTGCCAATTTCTTGGATTAGTCATTGTTCAAAAGAATCATTGAAAAATTGGCGTAATTACATATTGAAAGCTGTTTATTGATTGTTTGGCGCAATTATTTGAATTTTATTTTGAAATAAGTATTGGCGCCTTCAGATTTAAGTGACCAGTCTAACTGGCGACATCTTCTCGACATAGGTCACTTAAATCTGAAGGTGACCCTACACACGGCTCCTTAAACATTGTGGCCTTTGTACTGAACGGGCACCGCGTTTCGTAGAACTTTAAATAAAAACAAGTGGTGATATATGGGGCGTTATGTACGGTCGTGTGACCATTACCAAGTGTGTAGTGGGTAGGGCACATAACGCGAGGAACTTATGGCTGTTGGGGCAGTAAAGTTTCCGAATGGAGAATGAAGGCAAACTTGCAGGCTCGCCTGCAAGGTGGACTGAACAAAGTGTGCAGTGCGAGTTCATCAATCAAACACATCGCCTAAAGTCCTTAAATACGTCCCACTACAGGGCACAAGCCTCACCTCAACTATGAGGTAGAGCGAGCCACACTCCAACACGCGGGCTCGGTGCGGTTGGTTATTGTCAGATGTTATTAGGCCGCCCTGCGGCTTTCGACCAAGCTTAACAACTGACATCTAGCGACGTTAATGTGCCTTCCGAAGCACGGCGATGCCCGAAAAATAAATCACTAAATACATCAAAAATATATCCCATTTCCGAACCGGCTTGCTTTACAACAGCAATCGTTGCCGATTTCCCCCTGTCACAACTGCGTCACGGGCATCTGCAAATCCGACTTTGTTTCACCTATCATCAGCATCACTGTACACATCAGCTAGCAACATACGATCGGAATCAGCCTAAAAATACTTCTCCATCCTCTAATAACGGCCGCCGTTAAACCTTGTATTTCGATAATTATTACTGACTGATAAACTGTCGTGACGTCAAACCTCCACCTGCCCCACATCTCTCAGGGGAAAATAAGCTTTGACGTAAATGAATACAATCGTCAATCGAATAACTCGTAAACGGATGTTTTATGACTAATCAGTCGCGTCCTGTACACCGACCGGTATTTAATTGCACTCTGGATAAGACATAGTAACACAAAAAATACACAATTTCTGTAGAAGAAAATTTGACCAGAGACATCCAAGTATGAAGAAATTGTAGAAAAAAAACATTTGGTCCTTTTTACATTGCTTCTGGGTAGACAAAGATATCCAATTTATAACCTTCATCATCATCATCATCATCATGTCAGCCTAACGACGCCAACAGCTGGGCATAGGCCCCCCAAGGATCTCCACAACGATCTGTCCTGCGCTGTTCGCATCCAGCGGCTTCCCGTGACCTTGACCAGATCATCGGTGCACCTTGTGGAGGGGCTTCCCACGGAACGACGTTCCGTGGGCTGGTACGCGGCCGCCATTCCAGAACCTCTTCGCCCCAACGGCCATCGTTCTCCTCGCTATGTGTCCCGCCCACTCCCACTGCCACTTCAACGATGCAATCCTTCGAGCGATGTCGGTTGCCTTAGTTCTCCTGCGCATCTCATCATTTCTGGTTCGATCAAGCAGGGAAATACCAAGCATCTTCTCTCCATTGCTCGTTTTGAACCTGATGTCATGGTAATTGCAGCCGTGTGTAGAACCGCAAGGAGGCTCAGCGGAGCTAAACCCCACGATAACATTTTTTAATGATTAAATGCACCACCTACTTGCTTTTGGCACAATTTCCTGGCAGGAACGACGCAAGTAGGAAGGAGAAAAAATAACGCCAAATACGAGTATAAGCAGAAACAACAGCTCTTTAATGCAAATTAACCAAATTACAAAAACAAATATATCATAAGAAACAAAAAATAAAGATCCTAATAAATTGATAAAATATCTTCAGGTAACCTATAAGTAGAGGCAAAAGGAAGAGAAGCAAATATGTGCTAGGCCAGAGTAATTAAATAAACAATACAAAAGGAACTTCACGCCATTAAAAGTAACATCTCAAAAGACCTTTCTTTGAAGTTGAGGCGTTTACTTTCTGTATTTAATTTGTTAGCAGTAATTTTTTATAACGATGTGATTGATGAAGCCTTTGAAAACAGATTTCATTCTGGAAATAATGAAATAATGGTTTCTATAAAAGAAATCTACTATATAAAAATAAGTCGGGTTTTCCTTCCTGACGCTATAACTCCAGAACGCACGAACCGATTTCCACGGTTTTGCATTCGTTGGAGAGGTCTCGCGCTCCGTGAGGTTTATAGCGAAGAAAATTCTGAAAATTTTCAATAGAAAAGCGGGAAAATCTTTTTTCACATACAGCTAAGTCCAGGCGGACGAAGTCGCGGGCGGCTGCTAGTGCTCTTATAAAACAAAAATAGAGGGAGGTATTTTTTTTTCAATATTTCGATGGTAGTCTACTATATAAAAATAAGTCGGGTTTTCCTTCCTGACGCTATAACTCCAGAACGCACGAACCGATTTCCACGGTTTTGCATTCGTTGGAGAGGTCTCGCGCTCCGTGAGGTTTATAGCGAAGAAAATTCTGAAAATTTTCAATAGAAAAGCGGGAAAATCTTTTTTCACATACAGCTAAGTCCAGGCGGACGAAGTCGCGGGCGGCTGCTAGTGCTCTTATAAAACAAAAATAGAGGGAGGTATTTTTTTTCAATATTTCGATGGTAGATTTTCAGTTTAAAACCTTACGTGCTAGTGTTGCCGCTTACCCACTATCGATGGTATCAAAAATATCCAAACTCTAGTATTGCTGTGTGGCACCTGGATTTTCGTATTTTATTTAGTCACTTAATTTGAAGGTTTGGCAACGCTATTAAAGCATCTTACTGAGAATTGACTTACAGATAAGATAATTAGTACTTAAGTAGAGTGCGTCGTGGTCCAGTGAAAGAGTAGCGTGGCCCAGTGGTTAAACACTCTGGCTCCGAACCCGGTGGTCCCAAGTTCAAGACTGGCTGGAACACTACTTTGTATTCATTTTAAAATTTGCGGCTAACTCTCCGGTGATTGAAAACACCGATGAGAAACCCAAGCAACCCCGATAACGATAGGCTCGCCCCTTACCACGTTTGGGTTCAAATTAGGGCTGAAATGTGAGCTTCTGAATGTTCCGTCCACAGTGACGGCAACAATAACGTAGTTATAAGCGGAGTACTTATAATAGGACCCTAACAGACAAAGGGAAAAGTAATCTCCTAAAAAGAATTCCTATGAGAATAGATTCCACGCGCTGTCACGTAAATCTAAACAGGGAGTGTATCAGCAGATAAAATATTATTCCCCAAACACGTGACCAGGATGTTAAAACAGGAATAATAAAGTCTATTTAATAGCACACAAGGTATTTATTTATTTAACAAGGCACAGCGACAGCAAAATACAATACAGTACATGATAGATCGGTCTTGGCTGTGCTCAACAGGGCCATAATGATCTACTTAATTAAATAACAAATTAGGTAATTTACTTCATTGTTCAAACCCTATTGTAATTTTGATTATTTTTCTGTATTTTGTCACGAAATATTCATTATTTCTGGTCTCCATAACACCAGAAAATACCTTATTTGAGACCAGAGCAATGTGCCACATTGTCTTAAATCCACTTAAAAAAAATATTATCTATCAAACCACCTATTGTTGTCTATTTGTCCATTAGTCCATAATCTCTTAACGCTTCTAGTGTAAGCCACATGGGTGTACTTTGAGAAAACAATGCTCTAACGTTTACATAAGCGGTTACTGAGAAAGTGGCCACGTTAGTTAATTTTGGAACTAAATCCTTTGAGCTGAGAGATGAAAGTTGCTTGACTCTGTTCTATTTCTGATGTAGTACTCATGTCATACATTACAATTCGCACAGACAAACAGTTGCATAACTGGGTCTAGCTGAGGACGGGGATCTTTGACTTATGACTTTGTAACTTAGACAATCATTAGTCAGGGGTCAAGAATATTCCGACCACGGCAATATTATTTGGTGGTAATAGAGATTTGTTGACGGCACTGTTGCCAGGTGTATGATTTTCTTTACCTGTGGAGAGCCTAACTCTCACTTTTTCAACCACAATCACCGCAGGTCTGGTGAAAAACAGGTTATTTTTTAGTCTGTTCCTTAACATCTCTAAGCTATTGTCAATAGTGATCTTCAAAATCATTGCGCCTATGAAAATGGCTATCTTAACTTAAATCTTTTGTTACTCCAACTTCGTACAAGAGGAAACAAAATGATGAAGAGTTTGTGGTAGGTACCAACCTAGTTCGCAATCGCTTCTACTATGGTTTGTATAGCAACAAGATTCCAACAAGTACATAGCTACCAAGCCTTTTCCAATGTATTTCGTTAGTGTTTGATAAAATTAGTTCACCCAGTAAGAAAAGATGAAACCTTTTCTTGGATAATTACATTAATATCATTACAGATCTGATTCCTATCTGACAACGAGGAACTTATGTTTCGTAATAAAAATAAGAAAAATGTTGAACATTTCTAATAAAGTGGTGTACAATAGTTTATGCCAATCTTTACTATCTTATGGCATCATTGCTTGGGGGGGTACACATAAGACTACGCTGCTGAAGCTGGAAAGAGTGCAAAGAGCTATTTTGAAAGTCATTTTATTCAAGCGCGTTAGATTTCCAACAACAGAGCTGTATAAAGAGTTCCCTGTACTTTCAGTGAGACAGCTATTCATTAAGGTCGCAGTTTTGAGACAGCACTCCGTCCCCCGCAGCATTCACTCAGACCGGAGACCACACGTAGTTCATAAGGTACCTGCCTGTAAGACTTCTTTTGCACACGGGTACTTCCATTTTCTGGGCCCAATTTTATACAACCGTATCAGCAAATTCGTACCGTTACAAAATAAGACAAAATCCCTATGTGAAAAGACACTATGCGAGTACTTGAGAGAGTGTGACTATGAGGAGACTGAAAAATTACTTAAAATAATTATGTAGGTATATCTATTAAGATTAAAAATATGTACGTATCATTATGGAACGATAATGAAAAAAAAAAATTAATTATTATGTATGAAACACAAAAAAATATTTATTTATTTACAGACTATATATTTATTTACATTATATACATATACACTTTATTTATTTATGTACAGCTGGCTCACTCGAAAAACATAATTATTATTTTTTTATACCTAACATTAGTTATAGTACCTTCCTTGTTGGAGTATGTATCTCAAATTTTTGCCTTTACTATGCAACTTGTTTGTGACGCCAACTATGCGACTTTTGTTTCAACTACCTCCATCCATGTCATCGGGACGAGAATCATTACTTTGCCGCAACACAGTTTTAAACTAGTACGGAAAGTAAAGATTTTTACCGGTTCTTTTGTACCTTTCAGAAGTTATCTGTAAACTATGTTTTAGTGTACAACCTGGCAAACTGTATGCATAATAAACTATTTTTCAACTATTTTTCATTTTTCATTTCTGAAGATTATGTCATGTCCCATTAGGCGAGACAAACAAGCCAAATTAACCGGTGAACTAGAGGGGTTTACTATCGTATAATAAATACCGAAAAAATGTGACCTGTTGCTTCTCTCAACGATGGTGTTTTTTTAGTTTAGAAATACTGAAACATGCAAACACGACTGTTTGTTCTCGTGTAGAAATTCATTTTAGAATTTGTCTCTACACATTCTAAAAATGAAAAAGAGATTTAATGATGAGAAACTGGGTAGAAAAGAGTGTCTGAGAGATGCGTCTGTCGTCTGTCTGACTCTACCGGTAAAACCCTGGCGCACTGTGCCGGTATTCCGGCTCACCTCGAAGGGAGTAGTATTACTGCTGAGCACATGCCTCATCTCAATTATAAGGTGGTGGATTATTGTAGGGGTGTAAAGGCTCACTAAAGCAACCTTGATGTCAGATCCGACTAAGGTTACCGACTCACATCTAGTGAAGTCAACCGGGACCAACTGCTTCACGTGCCTTCCGAAGCACGGAGATACCCGAGAAATATATCACTAAATTTCGGTCGGTTTGGTCACCCATCCTATTTCCGACTCGGTGTATTGCTTAACAACAGCGACTGTTGCCGATCCACTGTAAGAATTGCGCCAAGGTCACAAACGACGAGAAACAATAACGTTGTACTAAATATAAACGAACATTTGCTGGTTTTTAATAAAACTTTTGTTTATGTAGAAGGTTTTTTTAGGCTTTGTACATGTACAAAACCCAGTTCACAAGATACTTTTTTTGTGTAACTAAGTAGCAACCAGAAACTTTATGTCAGTGTATGTAGCTGTGTCCTCATGTAAACGCACCTTTAAATATCTTCTCAGCTAGTGATGGATCACAGGAATAAATATCTTTACGGTTTCCGAACCCACGTTAACTATTTTAGCGAAATGATATCTCTTTCGAATGTACTCCATCTGTTGAGGATAATGTTAGTGGATCGTAAAGCAACTTTGAAGTCACTATTAACGCTTTGGGTATTATTAGGGCTGGCACTTAGCTCGTTCGTTTTATTGATTAAAACTTTCATTAGAACCATTAAATCTGTATATACAAAAATGGATTGCTGTTCGTTAGTCTCGCTAAAACGGATCCATTTTTATGTGGTCACTTTTGGTACGCGGTTGCCCTATCTTCCTGTTTTTGTTTGAGTGAGTTGATATGAACAAATATTCATTAGAGCATTCAAAAAAAGAGCATTCGATAGAGCATTCGACGCCTATTAGTATACCTAGTTACATTATAAGTCGGTGTCATAATTTGTCAATGCTTTGTAGCATTAACTTATGAATAGATTCCACTTTTATTGTTGTCGAAATTTGCGAGTAAGTAACAGGACATTCCATTAGCTAATGTATTGCAATAGTGCTCCTTTAGTTTGTATGAGTAAGGAGTTAAGTGTCTATTGCTGACCTGTGGCTTTTTGCATAATTAAATGAGACAAACCCTTAACAAACACAATGTAGACACACTTCCTTTAAATGAAATCTAAAGCAGTCTAAGAATAATAGCAACAAAGTAAACAGCCCCGTTGTATTCAGTGCTCTCCCGACATAGGCAATTACACTAACGAAGTTTAGTAGAGTCAGCCCTGACGTCTAGCAAGTACCAATATTTCATGTAGCGCCGGAAAACATAATTAAAATAATAAAAGCCGGCTGCCAGCGTAATGGTTTTCATGAATATTTGCAACTGGACTAGTGTTGTTACCGTAGACTATCGATAAGCTGGGTACTTTTGTGGCGTTGAAAATCACACATACTTTCTATCGTTAAATAGAAATTATTAACGCTAAATTACATGTACTACGTATGGTTTGGATAGTATTGATTAAAAAAATACATTTAAGTAATATTACTGATAAACATCCATACTATCAATATTATCCATACTAGGTATATCACTATATCCGTATTATGTATGTCGGTTCACAAACTTATCATATGAATATTTTATTCAGTTTCCTTCCTAGAGTGTTATTTTCAATGCGCACTTCACTTAACGTTGATTGCGATCGTATGTGAAACATGCGACTGTCATAGTTGGAGTGAGATTGAGCAAAAAATATTTTTAAATTGTTTTTATACAGCTGAGAGAGAATACTAATTCAAGATAAAGCGAATATCAGATTAAAGTGAGCGTGTTGCAACTAGATATGAAATGATGTGAGTGAGAATCAACAGGCTGTAACCGTATTAGATGTATTATTCGCATAGGTACCTGTAATCGGCATCCGATGAAATTGAAAATACATCGATTGATACTTTAAAAAGTTAAAGATCTAACCATTAATTATTGTCAATTGAATTTGTCCGATAGCATATAAATACGATCTTCTCTATATTACTGTATCTGCTCAATAGTGTAAATATTTTTAAGGTCAGGGCAGCTATCTATCGATAGTAAAACTCTTGCTATCGCAACAACACTTTATTTAGTAGGCCACAATGCATTTAAAACCAAAAAGCATGTATATATAACGGCAGTATGATTCTCTCCACTCCAAGCCTGCGAGCTTGAATGGAATGTCATTGAATACGGCGTGGATCAGTCTACTGAAATTCCGCACAAATATTTATCATGAATTTTTTGCGCCAAACTCCCTGGTTATTCAATCTAAGAGCACCGTAGTATAGAAACTATACCTACCTACACGGCATATAGAAACAAAATATGGCAGGATGTTGAATAAACGTCTTTTATGAATCAAATCAAAGAAAAAACACCTTAAAATCAAAAACAGGGATGTTTAATTGAGTCGTCCTTTAATCATAACGTTCACTTTGATACAAAGGTAAGTGAATGAATGAATGAATTATTTATTTCAGCATCATAGGTAAAATTTAAAAGAAAAACCTGGATAAAGATCATCCTACATTTGACGACCCGTGGTTTTGTAACCCTCGTGGTTTCTGGTTTCTATGACTCAAGGTTTCCCTTACTTTGTAACTAAAGCAATATATATGATAGGTTTTTAAACTTTCTTGTTGCATTTTTCACTATATAAACACTAAATAAACCGGGTTTTCTACAACATATAACTACGGTAAAAACTACTGTTATACCTGTATTTGCCCGACGTTTCGGCGACAATTGCATGTGCCGTGGTCACGAGCGGACTGGCGGCGCGCGGCGCCGTCTGACGGTGCGCGGAGGAAAATCTTCGTCCACCCGCACATTTCCAACATTGTTAGCGGTGGTACAGTCAGCCCGGCAAAACACACTAACACTGTCCGGTTTTACTTTGGACGGTCCAAAACGCGATTTGCACCTTGCAATCACTGGATTCCATGCAGACGACACGGCGAACGGACTACATACAGTCTTAATGGCGTATCTCCTTAGTACTGAGCCAATTTTGTCCGTTACACCTTTCACATAAGGTAGAAAAGCAGGTACTCGGCTCACCATTGGTTGTTTTTCTACCTTTTTCCTCTGTTTCATAGACCTCCTTGTCACCTTATAGCCGTTTTTTCTAAGAACCCCCTGGACATGCTTAAGCTCCATCATGCGTAATTTCAATAGGGAGGATGGTTTCAAGTTGTCGTCTGCATGGAATCCAGTGATTGCAAGGTGCAAATCGCGTTTTGGACCGTCCAAAGTAAAACCGGACAGTGTTAGTGTGTTTTGCCGGGCTGACTGTACCACCGCTAACAATGTTGGAAATGTGCGGGTGGACGAAGATTTTCCTCCGCGCACCGTCAGACGGCGCCGCGCGCCGCCAGTCCGCTCGTGACCACGGCACATGCAATTGTCGCCGAAACGTCGGGCAAATACAGGTATAACAGTAGTTTTTACCGTAGTTATATGTTGCAGAAAACCCGGTTTATTTAGTGTTTATATAATATATATGATGTCGTCTCATTTGTGTTTATTTATCATTTCATCACCATTAACAGCTATAAGTCAAATCAGGAAGCCTGTATATAGTACTCGCGCGTTTGTGTGAGTGTATATACTCGCTTTAGTCGTCCATACACTTTGGTCGTCACACGCTACGTTTGCCATCAAATGGCCACCATTTCAGGACCTTTATATCCCACCATCAGCTATTCATTCTTCAAACTATGTGCCTTCTTCCACTCACGAAGCCCTGGGCTACGTCAATGACTATAGTTTATCTATAGAGTTCTTTTTGGTCTGATTTGATCAAGTACCTAATGTGACGAGACATTGTGTTCCTGAAATGCCCACGACACAGAAAAGCGACGCGACATGGGCACGTCAGCCGGTCCCGTCAAGTCTAGTTAACTAAATTGTACAGCAATATTGTAGAGACAGATATTGTGAATTATGTCAAAAGCGTTTTGAGTATTTGAACATTCCCGGAACTTGTAATTGGTGACCCAAAAATAGAAAAAAAACACCGAATACTGACTAATGTGGAGAATTCAGCTCACCTTCCTGAACTTAATCTTTTGAGACCATAGTTACTACCGGTCACATATGCTGGTTGTAGGTTTAGGTACAGATTATTTTATTCCAATGTCGAACTGATAACTAACAAAATACACGACATTAAAATGAAAAAGGCGCTAACCGCTCGAATAGCTGTGCTGCGATTAACTAAAATGTACAAAATAGTGTAACATAACATTTTTCATATTTCGTTCTTTCAACTTGAAAAAAATAAAAGTATATTAGGTAGAGTATGTACCGCGGGCTAAAAGGTGTATTTGTCTTGGGCGATCTTGAACCCCTCGTACTCGGGGTTCAATGTAGCGCCCGGGACATAATACACTTCTTTAAGCCCTTGTTGCATCATCATCAGCCTGTTGCAGTCCACTGCTGGACATAGGCCTCTCCCATTACACGCCACTGAGCTCGATCTTCGGCTGCTCGCATCCAGCTCCTGCCAGCCATCCTGCGCAAATCATCACTCCACCTTGCCTGAGGGCGTCCTACACTACGCTTGCCGAGACGCGGTCTCCACTCAAGAACACGTTTACTCCAACGGTTGTCGGTTCTACGGCTTACATGGCCAGCCCACTGCCACTTCAACTTGCTAATCCGGTGGGCTATGTCGATAACCTTGGTTCTCTGCCTTATCACCTCATTTCTAATTTGGTCCCGCAGAGAAACGCCGAGCATAGCCCTCTCCATAGCCCGCTGGGTGACTTTAAATTTGTGGACCAGCCGTGCCGTTAGTGTCCACGTTTCGGCTCCGTATGTCATGACGGGTAGGACGCACTGATTGAAGACTTTTGTCTTTAGGCACTGTGGGATCGACGATGTGAAGACCCGACGTAGCTTCCCAAACGCTGCCCAACCCAGCTGAATTCTTCTATTCACCTCGCTCTCGAAGTTGTTCCTACCTAACTGCAATGTCTGCCCGAGGTATACATATTTTTGAACAACTTCGAGAACGGCGCCGTGTACCGCAATCGGTTCCGGTAGTACATGTTCATTGAACATGACCTTGGTTTTGTCCAAGTTCATCCGTAGACCGATGCGCACAGAAGAGTCAGCCAGGTCATTCAGCATCTGTTGTAGGTCCTGCAGCGTTTCCGCCACGATGACAATGTCGTCAGCAAATCGCAAGTGAGAGATGTACTCGCCATTGATGTTGATGCCACGTCCTTTCCAGTTCAGCGTCTTGAACATATCCTCCATTGCATTTGAGAACAATTTCGGGGAGATAACATCCCCTTGTCTCACACCCCGATGCAACGGTATGGGACTTGTTTGCTGATTCTGTACTTGGACGGACATAGTGGCAGCTTTGTAAAGACATCTCATCACTTGGATATATCGCCAATCTACTTGGCATCGCTGCAGAGACTCCAGAACAGACCAGATTTCAATTGAGTCAAAGGCCTTCTCATAGTCCACAAATGCTAGACACAGGGGCTGATTATACTCTCCAGTTTTCTGTATAAGCTGCCGCACTGTGTGTATGTGGTCTATGGTGCCGTATCCGCTCCGAAACCCAGCCTGTTCCGGTGGTTGGAATTCGTCGAGTCTTCGCGCAAGACGGTTCGTGATCACTCTTGAGAACAGCTTATAGACGTGGCTTAGAAGGGAAATGGGTCGATAGTTCTTCAGTAGGGTTTTGTCTCCCTTTTTGAAGAACAGGACGACCACACTCCTACTCCACGCCTCTGGAGTTCTCCCTTCGAAGAGGACAGCGTTAAAAAGCTTTTGAAGCTCCCTGAGTAAGGGTCTGCCTCCTGCCTTTAACAACTCTGTTGTAACACCGTCCTCTCCGGGGGCTTTTCCATTTTTAAGCCGCCCAAGAGCGATCTCGATTTCGTCAATGCTGACTTCTGGCAGGTCTTCGGTGTAGTGGCGTGTTAGAGTGGCTCTAGAGTCCTCATTTCCGGGGTCAGGTCGAGATGCATGCGAAGCGTATAGCCGGCCATAGAAGTTTTCTACTTCCGAAAGGACTGCTGGCTTCGAGACAACGACTTCTCCACTTTCTATGGTCAACTTCGTCAGGTGGCTTCTTCCAAGAGATCGTACGAACACTTTTGATCCCCGGTTTTGCTCGATCGCTCTCTCAATCGAGAGGGTATTAGAGCAACGGAGATCGCGTCGCACGTGCTTACTAATCTCTCGGTTTAGAGTCCGTTTCCCTGACGAAGTGACGGGTGGGTCTTCTCGTCGTCTCTTCATTAGCCCTAAAGTCTCTTCGGAAAGCTTCGACTTCTTGCCCTTGCGCTGCATTTTACAAAATCTCGTACCTTCTTCCCTGAGGACTCGAACCACATCTACAAGGTTCTGGTTAACGTCAGTTGTGGTTTCCACGGCAGCAAATCGGTTCTCCAGATTTGACTGGAACGCTTCAGATCCCATCATAGTTTGAAGCAGAGTTGGTCGGAGCCTGGCCTTCATCAAGCGGACTCGTTCAGCTCTGAAGTCGATATTCAGAGAGCCTCGGACGAGTCGGTGATCGCTGCCGGTATTAAACCTATTGATCACGGAGACGTCTCTGAATATGTGCTTTTTGTCCGCCATGATGAAGTCGATCTCATTTTTTGTCATAGTGTCGGGGCTTTGCCACGTCCACTTCCTTTGGGGTTGCTTCTTGAAGAATGAGTTCATCAAGAAGAGCCCCTCCCGTTCGAGGAAATTGACGAGCATTTGCCCCCTATGATTTCTGCTTCCATATCCATGGGATCCTACTACCGATTCACTGCAATTCTGTACTCCCACTTTGCATACCACTTACCACTTACCACTTTCCTTGTTGCATAATCTACTATTATTAACCGACACGAAAATGCAAAAATATGAAACATTATTTTACTCACCAATTTATCACTAACACCGCCTGAAACAAACGAAAACACATCGTTAATTATTTTCCATGTAAGTTTATAAAATAATAGGTACCTACATCTAGATGCAACATCTATGATGCAAACTTTTGCTTTTGAATAAAGCTGACTAAAACAATACTGCCTAAAAATATACAGCCGCTAGTATTGTTAAAATAATACTTTTTTATAGTTTGTGTTAAATAGAAACTGTGAAGAATAAAAAATAAGTCAAAACGACGTAATAAAAAACTTTTATAAACGAAAAAAGAGGTTTACAGCAAACTAACGCCTTTGAAATGTTTTTCGTCGTTAGAAAAACCAGTTGGAAACATAGCTAGTGAAAAAGTATTTCAAAATCATTTGGAAGCCAAAACTTCACTTTTGCAATCACTCAGTCATCAATAACACGCATGATCCAGTGTAACGAAAGCCATACAAAAAACCGACGTGAATATTTTTAAGCTGAAATAAATATGAGGACGTCTATTTACATACCAAAATACCTCGTGCCGAACCTCTGGTTTTCAAACTTTAAGTCGAATATTCTAGAATGCTTAGTGGAGGAGATTGGACATGCTTTGTGTATGTTACATTTGTGATTAAGTACCTACGTGCTAATACTTTTTTCCATCCGAATCTCATAATTACAAATAACAGTGTTTAAGATACCGAGTTACTTGGCTTAACAAAAAAAACTAACAACTAATTAAAAAAAGAAACAGAGTTTGTCGCGCTTGATGTGTTCTTATGAGAGAGGGCATTCTAGCTTGAGGGTCACCTGATGGATAATTCCGACCATGAGCAGCCGCGAAATGCTGTTACCGTTGCTTTACCTTATTTTACATAATTGTTAGTATATAGTAAAATGCATGATTAGCATTAGCATGTTCTCGCTACAAAGTTATTTAGTTTTTTAAAACTAATGATGCATGGCAAATTGATTTTCAAATAATTTATTTACACCTACAGCACACACCGTACAGTTTGAGAAACAGTGCTCTAAAGACATATTGGCGTAACGTCCAATTTGACGTGCTCATACAAAACATTCGGCGTTTGAATACCTAAAATATCGGTATTGCCTAGGCTTGCATTTATTATTGAAAAAGTACATAGGTAACTGAGTTAAGTGAGCGAATTTTGAAAAGGTCCAATTTAACTTTACACGTCATTAACGCGTATTTATAAATATTTTATTCAGCCTTTTACTACCGAATTCACAAAAGCAAATCAAAGTTTAGAAGCCGTCATAAGTTTTTCTTCCTATTTTTAATCAAATCCTGACTTTATTGCGTATTGCCTCGACGTTATTACTCATGAGTCATTCACAAATCAAAGTTATTTTCTTTTATAAGGTGAATAATAGTTTTTTAGTGGTTTGGGGGGTTTGGACCATGACCTACCACGCTGGTCCAGTGCGGGTTGGTAGGTGGTCGCCAGAGCCTCGTTTGTTGGTCGGCAGGATGCACCACGTGCAGGTGAGGTTGGCTTTGACTTTTAAGATGTTAGATAAATCATTCTGCATCCCAATTATTAGACGGACGACGCCGAAGAGGAAGGCCTAAAAAGCGATGGTGTGATGACCTTGTAAACCACTCTAGAGACTGGCAGGTTTTGGCTGTGGATAGGGACCGCTGGAAGAGCTTGGGGGAGACCTTTGCCCAGCAGTGGGATCTAGAGGGTTATTAAAAAAAAAAAAAAAAAAAAGGTGAATAATATGTCTTACAGTCCTAATGCAGCCTCAAAAACAAATGAGGGTAAATCATGCCATTGCGTTATAAAAAAACAATTGATAAATTTATTTTATAGACTAATCTAATAATGGATGGTCATGGAAAAAGGATAACGTTTGTTTCCGAATATGCAATGATTTCCGAGAGGCACTAAGATTATAGAAGCACTGTTCTAATAATTTATATTTGGATGGAAATGGTCTACTTATCTGTTTAATGGGAAAAATGACTTTTCGTAGTAAAGCTTTATGAATATTTAATTTGACGTAAAAAGCTAGTTTTGAAAAGGTTTTTTGCTAAGAATTAGCTTAGTTCAGTAGTTTATTTTTTTAATGGAATCTTAAGAATATGAAGGCTGTTGTTTTCTGCTAACTACCTATTTGTGAAAATTCAGAATCACACAAGACTTACAGAACATTTGACTGAAAATTTCGGTAACCGGATATTAATCATCCGAAATGGATATTCGACTTTAAAAACACTGGTTATGAATAACCACACCTTATTTTAGGCTGTCATTTAAAAGTTTTTCAAGCTCTATTCTAAGCAATAATTGTTGGTTTTTAAAACACCATCTCCTATAACAATATCTTAAAATAACTAAACACCTAGCTTAAACCAAATATAGGAAAACATATGCTGTATATTTTGGCTCAGGTACTCCACGACGTAAATAAAGGGTAGGGGACAGGAATAAACTAAGGTAAATAAACTTATGTGAGGCTCTTAACTGAATTTATTAGACAGGCGTATGCTGGTTGGGAGGCAATGGATATAAAATGGCCGTCGTAAAGCTCTTTTAAGAAATTGACCGTTATTCTTTTGTAAATAACTATTGCGTTGATCTCACATTTATTTGGTTAGCCAATGGAGTTAATGAAACGGCTATAATTCTTTATTGAAGTTGGCTGTTTTTTTAAGAGGTTTGAACTATTTTTTCTTTGTAATGTTGAGTTTACTATGATAATATGGTAAATCGTTTAAACTAAAGAACAATTCACTCAAAATATGCACTAAGTGATAAAATATGGATGAAATAATTTAAAGCAGCTACTTCATTACTCATCATCATCAGCCTGTTGCAGTCCACTGCTGGACATCATCATCATCATCATCATGTCAGCCGAACGACGCCCACTGCTGGGCATAGGCCTCCCCCAAAGATCTCCACAACGATCGGTCCTGCGCTGTCCGCATCCAGCGGCTTCCCGCGACCTTGACAAGATCGTCGGTCCACCTTGTGGAGGGCCTGCCCACGGAACGTCGTCCGGTACGCGGTCGCCATTCGAGAACCTTTCCGCCCCAACGGCCATCGGTTCTCCGCGCTATGTGCCCCGCCCACTGCCACTTCAACGATGCTTCGAGCGATGTCGGTTGCCTTAGTTCTCCTGCGGATCTCACCATTTCTGATTCGATCAAGCAGGGAAACACCAAGCATCGCTCTCTCCATTGCTCGCTGGGTGACTTTGAGCCTTCTTATGAGACCCATAGTGAACGACCACGTCTCACTCCCATATGTCATTACTGGCAACACACACTGGTCAAAGACTTTCGTCTTGAGACACTGAGGTATTTCGGACGCGAATATATGCCGGAGCTTCCCGAACGCTGCCCATCCGAGCTGGATTCGACGAGAGATCTCTTTCTCGAAGTTGGACTTACCTAACTGGACTGCCTGTCCCAGGTAAACATAGTGGTCAACAACTTCGAGTGTAATGTTCCCAGCGTTAACTGGAGCGGGTGCAACATGGGCATTGAACATGATTTTGGTCTTGTCCATGTTCATCCTTAGTCCCACTCTCTGAGAAGCATTACCGAGATCTTCGAGCATTATGTTCAGGTCTTCCAAGGTCTCAGCCATAAGAACTACATCATCGGCGAATCGTAGGTGTGTTAGGTACTCGCCATTGATGTTGATGCCGCGTCCTTTCCAGTCCAGAAGCTTGAAAATATCCTCCAACGCAGCTGTGAACAATTTCGGAGAGATGACGTCTCCTTGTCTCACACCTCGCTGTAGTTGGATCGGATTAGAGCTCTGGTTCTGTAATCGGACCGACATGGTGGCGTTTTGGTATAGGTACCTAAGAACCTCGATGTACCTGTAGTCTATTTGGCACCTTTGGAGAGACTGCAACACTGCCCAAGTCTCAATCGAATCGAAGGCCTTCTCATAGTCCACGAACGCTAGGCAAAGTGGCAAGTTATACTCTTCGGTCTTCTGTATAACTTGCCGCAGCGTATGAATGTGGTCTATGGTACTATAGCCTTTTCGGAACCCGGCTTGTTCGGGAGGTTGGAAGTCGTCAAACCTGCGAGCGAGACGATTCGTAACGACTCTCGAAAACAACTTATAGATATGGCTCAGAAGCGAGATGGGTCTGTAGTTCTTCAAGAGAGTTTTGTCACCCTTCTTGAAAAACAGCATCACATCGCTTCTGCCCCATGCCTTTGGCGTTCTGCCCTCGAGGATGACAGAATTGAAGAGCGTCTGGAGGACCTTAAGTACCGGCCGACCGCCCGCTCTCAGAAGCTCTGTTGTGATTCCATCATCACCCGCCGCCTTGTTGTTTTTCAGCTGCTTGAGAGCCATCCTAATCTCGTACAGGCTGACGTCCGGGATATCTTCGGTATAGTGTCGGGTAAGCTTGGCTCTAGGGTCTTTAGCCTTGCTTTCAACAGGTGTTTTCGTGGAATACAGCTGTCCATAGAAACTCTCAATCTCCCTCAGGATTTCAGGTGTTGACGTAATGATGCTACCTGCCTCAGTTTTCAGCCTCGTCAGTTGGCTTTGCCCAATAGACAGATCTCTGGCGAACACTTTGGAGCCTTTGTTCCGCTCAATGGCCTCTTTAATACGCTGGGTATTAAATTGGCGGAGGTCGCTCGTCATAGACTTAGATATCTGTCTATTGAGTTGCCGATAACGATGGGCATCCACTGAGTTCTGTAGCCTCATTTCGTTTCTCTGATCCATGAGTAGGAGAGTATGACTGGAGAGTTTCTTTGTTTTTGGACGGCGGGTTTTAAAGTGCTTGGACCCTACCGTACGGACAGTATCCACCACCATGTTGTATCGATCGTCCACATCGATGCTGTTCTCAAGGGCTTCGAAGCGGTTTTGAAGCTCGAGCTGAAAGCACTCGGGGTTTTGAATCTGAGCCGGTATTGGTCGGAGCGTGGATTTTATCAGTCGCGCTCTCTCAAGCTTTATGTCGATATTCAATGTGCCTCTGACCATGCGGTGATCGCTTCCTGTCTTGACAGCGTTGATCACAGTGACATCATTGAATATGTGCTTCTTCGTTGACATGATAAAATCGATCTCGTTTCTCACCTTACCGTCCGGACTGAACCAGGTCCATTTGCGGCTTACGGGCTTCTTGAAGAAGGAGTTCATCATAAAGAGGTTCTCCTTCTCCATGAAGTCTGCCAGCATCTGGCCCCTGTTGTTCCGTTGCCCAAATCCAAATTGCCCCACTCGCAGCTCATCACCGCAACGTTGCCCCAACTTCGCATTGAAATCCCCCATCACAACTGTGTAGTGGGTTTTATGGCTATGCATGGCTTTAGAGATCTCCTCATACATAGCCTCCACTTCGACATCGTCGTGTTTCGAGGTCGGAGCGTAGACCTGGATGACATTCAGCGAATATCGTTTTGATATTCTGAGTATCAGGTACGCTACCCTGCTCGAAACACTTCCGATAGTTATCACGTTGTTGACAAGGGACTTGTGGACGATGAACCCGACACCACCTAGGGACTGTTGGTCGCCCTCCCGGTGGTATAGTAAGTTACCGGATTGCAGGGTTATCGAGTCCTCACCCTCTCTTCGGACTTCAGATAACCCAATAATATCCCAATGTAACTTACCAATTGCCTCTTCCAACTCAACCAGCTTCGCGTCGAGCCTCAGTGTGCGCGCGTTATAAGTTGCCAGGTCGAGTCGTCGGTGTTGGCAGCCGGATCTCACCCGGGGATTCTTCGCACCCCCTGCCCCGCCGTTACCATAACCGCTGCCGTAGCCAGGAATAGCGGGGCCGCCGGGGACTGGGGGCCGTTTTTTGTGTCGTGCCATCATTTTGGGGGGGGGTTTGCCATAATCGCCACGCTTGGCAGGCGGGTTGGCGATCGCAGTATGGCCTGATGTGTGTGGAGACGCTGCTGCCCATCTCCTGGTGGCTGTTTTCCCTCAGTCGGCTCTTACGACACCCACGGGAAGAGAGGGGGTAGTGCTATTCTATTAACGTGCCGGCACTACACGGCACACTGCTGGACATAGGCCTCTCCTATTACACGCCACTGAACTCGATCTTCGGCTGCTCGCTTCCAGCCAGCCTGCAGGATGCCTGCCATCCTGCGCAAATCATTATTCCACCTTGCCTGAGGACGTCCTACATTACGCTTGCCGAGACGCGGTCTCCACTCAAGAACACGTTTACTTCAAAACTGCTTCATCAAAATGGCATTTGACGTGGTTTGAATTTAGGTGACGCAATAAACAAAATCCGAATCTATCATTGTAATATTAGAATTGCTTCAGCGAAGATATTTTGGTTACTCAGAAAGTTATTCTTTACACGGACATACTAAATGGTGGTGAGTAGAGCAATGATGGTTAGCTAAAGATTAGAACATTTTGAAGAAGTTACATTTTATTCCTACTTATTCATTTAAAATCTCGTAGATTGGGTTAATGATTCACTATGCAACCTTAATTTATAGGTAACATCTCCTAATTCTTCAACAAAAGCATTTGCTTTTAAGGTAGAAGGGATTATTCCTATTCTGCCTATTCTGTTCAGCCACAGAACAATTAAAAATCACAAAATGTCACTGAAGTTAATTTCAAGTCTATTTCATTTATCTCTTTGGCGGGCTTTCTGTAAGTTTCGTTGACAAAGCCGCACTTTCGGCCCGAGGCGCCTGTTGCTCGGCCGCGCCCACGCTACGCAACCCATATCTCTCTGGGATGCCTTAAATTAAAGAAACCAACAGTGTCTATTATTATGGTGGCCTATAACGAACAGTTAAGCTACTAAACAGGTGAAACACTAAAAATTTTGAGAAAGTATAAAGGTGAGTATTGACTAGAGAATTTACTTGTATCAGAACATCGAGCATTTTATATTACTCGAACCGCTTCTTTGATGATTTTATGTGGAAACTAGCGGCCGCCCGGGATTTTGTCAGCGCGGTTTTAGACTTTCTTTAAAGAGGTACAAAAAATAAATTACGACCTATTCTCAGACTTAACAAACATCCATTATAAAATTTCAGCAATCGGTCAATCCGTTTCGGACGAGCTGAGCAACAAACAGTGTGGCACGAGAATTTTATATACCTATTAGATTTGACCACTCCAAAATTTCACACGCTGACTATACTGTGTTTTTACTAAAGATCTGTAAACCAGAAAAAGACATTTGGTCATGTTGGCATCAGGCAGGAATCGAACCCGCATCTTTCGCAAACCGGGCGACTGCACTAACCACTGTGCTACCGAGACCATTAACAGACCGGCCGAATCTTTCTGGTATATTTACCCTATGAGCCAGGGTGATATACTGTGTTTTTGATGTGAAGATGCGAATATTTTTTCCATCGATCAATCTTGGCTGGGAAAAAAGGCAATTCCCATTGGAAAGAAGATGAAATTGCCTCGGGCTCTTAGTGTAATAAGGCCCAAGGGCGGCAAGGCATTTTGAAAAGGTTTTACTGGTTTTTTTAGAAAATTGTCAAGGGAGCGCGATTGGTGTCATCATGATAAAATCTTCGCAATGTTTTTATAATGTTACGTTTGAATTTGTTGTGACAACATTTTAACATTTCTTTTTCACCTTTAGGGTTTTATTTTGAGTGCTTTATATCTTTTTAAAAGACTTATAGACCATTAAGGTACGTCCTTTTCAGTAGCTATATTGCGTGAATTAAAATAATTCTGTAAGACACAATATTTTATTATCATTATAAATTAAAGATTTTTGTACACATTGTTTTGTAGCGCAATAAAATGTTTCGTATTTAATAATGGTGATCAAGGGGTAACCAAGTCCATGGTTCAAGTTATAACTGATGCTTCTAAGACCAAAAGCTCTAATTTGATTTACATGGTGTCCCGAAACGTGACGTCAAGCGGGCACGGGATGAAGGCTAGGTTATACCGGCTCTGGAAAAAATAAGGAAGAAAATCTGTGTCACTTGGTTTAGTTATAACCATAATATTTTTAAAAAAAATTGAGAATCGACACCCTTGGCTAAGTTTTCATGTGCTGTACTCACAAATGACCAAATTTCGCAGCGTTTTATTAAAGTAAAGTAAAAAAAAATTGTATGTCATCCTAGATGATGTCGTCCATCTGTCATCTTTCATGTCATCATCCCGTGCCCGCTTGACGTCACGTTTCGGGACACCCTGTATAAATAAAATTCGGTCCAATACACATTAACACTATCACTGCAATACCTAATTAAGCTGAATCCATTATCGAAAGTCGATGAACATCAACACAGACGCGATTTGGCAGCCTCACAATCTCTTCACAAGGATTCCAGCTAACAGTATTCAACAGCGAAATCTTTTCCCGGAAGCTTCTACGTCCGTGACGTAGGTAAATATTTACCCGACGCATGGTCGGTTTATTTTCCCGCCAGTGTAATTATGTGTAAAGCGGAAAATTTTTGAGAAGATTAATGAAGACTTCTGGGGGACGTGTGCTAGTCAATGGGGGGTAAGGCTGTTCACACATTGATGAGATTCATTTCTTTTAGGAGGGAATTCAAAATATTATGCATTAGTTACATTCTAGGATAAATGCCTAAAACCAATTTTAAATTTAAATATGTTACACCAATTCATGTATGATATATGATTGCCACGAACAACCGCCGGGAAGCTAAGAGAATTCAGGGATGACAGTGTGGTGGACTTACCATCCACCAGCTGCGGCTCCTTAGGGGCAACACGCGGGGTTGCGGGCCCAGTGTGGCCTGCGAGCGCCCTGACGCGCTTGGTGGGGCACAATCATTTGGTGGGGGCCAGTGATCCGACCGTGACGCCAGGTTGGATCCGCTAACTGTATACGGCCCAGCGTATGGGCCGTAAGCAGTCAGTCGGCTTCAGAACGTGTAGGTATCGTTTTCTTTGGAGAATCTCTATGTTTACTGTTTGAGAGAAGGTTTATTTTCTTTGTCCCATACTTAAGTACATAGAAAAGTACTGTAGCATGCATTTTTGCTTTAACGACCTCACTTTGATAAAATTATAAAGCGATTTGAGCTAGTGTCAGATGTCATCAACTAACCCTGAGGTCTGCAACTCCGAGTTTGGCACTACTCAGTAATAATTAATATCTTTCCTGTAATCGACAACTAATTAGTTCCATGGCGCATTTTCCCAGAACTTCCAAGAATATTTCCTCTTAGTGAGAAACATTTCCGCTTAAATACGAGAAGGTAAGTATTGTTTTCTCGTTAAAAACCATTTTGTGCAGAATATAATGAGTATAATAAAAATACATTCAATTAATTAAACTGGACTTGGAGTTACTGTAAATGCCAACGGAAAATCTATTTAAGTTACTGAAATAAATCTATTTAACTACTGAAATTAATATATTTGACCGCGTCGTTGCTTGGCGGAATGGATAAAAGTGTAGTCTATAGCTACAAAGGTCGTGAGTCCAATCCCCACTAGTGTGATCAAGACTTAAGTTCCATTCTGGGCACAGGCACGTCGTCAAAGCGATGGCTCGGTGACATACAAGTACGTTTCGAGCAAGTTCATATAGCACTATCGAAGTGTAGTTAACATTCCCGTGTGTTTATTTATTTGTTAAGTGCTCAAAATATAACAAACGGCTGGTAGATATCTTATTTAATTAACTGTTACGAAATGAATTTCATTTTTCATTATTTATATGTGCAATAAAGTATCTGTTATTTATTTATTTTCATTTGTTAACAAAAAGAATGTGAGAAATCTTAATTTTAACGTTTATACCACACCTACCGCTAGTGCGATGGGGACCTAAGAATCTCGGGACAGAAACGCTGACAAAGAGACGAGTTGTTGACACGCCGGTATAACTCGAGGCGCGTTGCCAACACAAACGAGCGAAAGGTATCATTCACTCATTCATTCATCATTTTGCTCTCTTGCTTATTAATTTATTGAATCTTAAAAGGCTAGGTAAAAGGTTTTGGGCATAATGATAAAACTACTAAAAGACTATTTCTTGCTGGACTGACTGTTACGAACTTTAATGTTAGTTTTATTGTTAGTTCCATAGTTGAGTGATAAAGTGCCTCTTCTTTGTTTATTTCAAGGAGCTAACCCTATCTTCTTCTGTTTCTTAACAGGTTAGAAAGTAAGAAATTTCATTTTGTCGATTTTGTCCAAGGCCCGTAAACCGTGTGACCTGGACCTAAGATTCCCCGCAGATGAACACTGACAAAGCGATGACTTGATGACGGACAGGTACGACGCGTTGCCAACACAAATGAATGAAGGAAATCATTCACTCCGTTCATTTATCAATATCGATCAGTCCGCTCTCTTGCGTATTTTGTAACCAATGCGTGGAAAAAGGCCTCAGACATAGATTCTTGAAACAATAAAATACTTTTTGTGCCTTTGAAACTTCTGTCTATATTCCTGTTATTGTTTATTTTATTTGACTTCTATATTTTACTTCAAAACGTTACGTACTGGATTTAACTGGATTCAAAGAAACCATCGATTTTTAATAAAGAAATAGGAAAACCCATGCTTTCTCAGTACAAAAATTTTCAAATGCGGTGTTAAAGTCACGTTATGCAAAATTGAATGGTCAATACCTATTAAGTATGTATTTTATATCGTTTTTATGTTTATCATTATCATTATGTGGATAAAAAAAGTTGATGACTATGCCGAATGTTTCATAAACGTATGAAAACAATCTTGTTTGTTCTGTTTCTGGGAGTTACTTTACTTAAGTGTATTTTAAAAATATCAGATGATTTCTGTTTTATGTTCTATGTTGTAGAACACTGTAATAATGAATATAACAAATTCTCGGTTACGCTATAAAGCCCAGCCCACGCTCGCCACACGGTAACAATCTTGCGCCACAGTAGGCTATCTAAGGCCGCCCGCCGAGTAATTAGCCTAGCGTGCACACAGACACGCGGCACAGCCCGTACGTACTGCCGCCTCCCTATGCCTCCCTATTTTATGCTAGCGTGTGCGTGAAATTGCGTGTGCGTGATATCGCGACACGGCGCGCGACGCGCACGCACACATTCAAACCGAGAGTAGCACGTTTGTATGTAGATGTTATACTGTATGGTTTATACTGTGCTTGCGCTGACCTTTTTTTTTTTTTTTTTTTTTTTTTTTTTTTTTTTTTTTTTTTTTGACCCGGAGGAAATGACGTTACGCATACCCGTCCACCGGGGGGCAGACGGGTTATGTGGGACTCACCACTGACAAAATGGCATACCCACTAAAAACTCCGGGACTCCCTCTCATCGTCCATGTTGGGGGAACTGCGGTGACTGGCACGATGCTTCCTACGCGGTTCCCCCGGACGGAGCCCGCCTACACGGCGGGAAGGAAGCGGCCCCCCCCTTGCAGGGAGGGGCCAGTAGGGACAGCCGAGGGCGTCGAGCCGTCTCTACCAGGCAGTGGAGGTGGCCCGTGCAATGCCGACGCCGGTACCCCCGTACCACGCGCCAGCTGGCCTCCTCCACGGAGAGGTTGGAGGCGACGGGCAACTGTTCGCCGTCTCCCTCCCCTCCTCGCCCTGCGGAGCGCGTTGGCAGCGGGATCTTGCTCCCGTATGCGCTCCGCGGCCTCCTTTTCAGCCACCACCTCTTCACAGTAGGTGGCGACCGCCTTCCAGGCGTCTTCGTCCGCCAACATGGCTAGGACGAGGCTTGGAAGGCACAGGTCTTGTCCGACTTTCGATACTAGCTCATTGCGCTGTGGGGCCCACTTCTGACACACTGCTAGGGTGTGGTGGGCCGTATCGTCCGCAGCGCCACACTCAAAACAGTGTGGAGCTCCCTCTCTTTGGATGCGGTGCAAATACGAGGCAAAGCAACCGTGCCCCGTCATAATCTGCACCATCCGGTATGAGAGGGAGCCATGTGTCCTTGTTAGCCATCGATCCAGGACCGGGGCTATGGCTTCTGTTACGCGGAGGCCGTACTCCGCGCTGCGTAGGTCCGCCGCCCAAAGGCGAACCAACGCCTCGTAGGCCTTCCTACGGACGGCCTCCCGTTCATCGGGGCAGTATGGCTCGTCCGCAGCCTTTTTGGCGGCCGTCCAGCGGTAGACAACCGCCAATATGTCCGCCTCCAATTCCCACGGAGGGGAGCCTGCGAGCGCGCAGGCCGCAGAGAAGCTTACTGTACGGTAGGCTCTCACGGCCCGCTGCGCAATCGCCCGTTGGGGCGCTCGTAGGAGGCGGACATTATCTTTTCTGGAGAGAGCCGCTGCCCATATGGGCGCACCATAAAGCGCCATGCTTTTTAAAATGCCGGAATAAAGCTTCCGGCATTTTGAGTCAGGCCCGCCTAAATTGGGCATTAGCCATCTCAGGCTATCAGCCGCCCTCATTAGCCTGGGTGACAGTGCACGAAAGTGCGCTGTGAAGTGCCACCCAGGATCTAATGTTAAGCCGAGATATTTCAACTCGGCCCCTACCGCCGTCCGGACACCCCCGAGCATGATGTGCGCATCAGTCGGCGCTCGGCGCTGCCGTGGCCCCCGAAACCAGATGGCCTCTGTCTTTTCGAGGGCCACTGTCAGCCCCAGGAGGCCGATACGCCTAGCGATCAGGTCTCCCCCCGCGGAGGCCTTTATGGCCGCTTCCCCAAAGGTTTTCCCCCGGGCAGTTAGGAGCGTGTCATCGGCGTAACATAGCACGCTCGTGCCCGGGAGAAGGGATCCGCGGAGGAGCCAGTCAAAGGCAATGTTCCACAGGAGTGGCCCCAGCACCGACCCCTGTGGGACACCGGAGTCAGCCGCGTAGCGGTGAATTACGCCATGACCGTCTGAGAAAACTATTTCTCGGCCCCTGAGGTAGTCCATTATGATCCCCCGAAGATATGGAGGGAAACGGAAAAACCCAAGGGCCTCAATGATGGTCGCGTGAGGGAGGGAGTTGAATGCATTCTTGATGTCAAACGACACTGCAATTACTCCCTCCCCACACTCTTCAGCCTCCTTTGTGAGCTCCCGCAGTCGTGTCAGGGCATCGACAGTGGAACGCCCTGCTCGAAACCCGTATTGGTTATCTGTCAGGTCCGGGCCTACTTCCCGGAGATGCTCGATGAGCCGGTACGAAATGATCTTCTCGAACATCTTACCAACCTCATCGAGCAAAATGATTGGCCTGTATGCCGAAGGTGAGTCTTTCGGCCGCCCTGCCTTTTGTAGAAGGCAGAGTAGACCCACCTTCCAAACTTTAGGGAACCTCTTCTCCCGGAAGCACCGGTCAAAGAGGTCCCTAAAATTCTCCTCCATTGGACCCGCCGCCAAGGAGACTACTTTGGCCGGAAGGCCGTCGGGCCCTGGGGCCGTCTTTTTACCCCGCAAGCGGAGTTTGACGGCACCAAATTCCTCCGTCGAGACGGGGGGAACCTCGTCAGGCACAGGTGCGCCGTGACATGGAGGCATGGCCGGTGGGCAGAAGTCCTCCCGACGTGCCGGGAATAAGGCTTGGACCACCTGGTCCAGGAAGGCTGGCTCAAGGGTCTCGGTCAGTGGAGGGCCAATGGGGCGCAATTTGGCGCGCGCCATCTTGTATGGCCTCCCCCACGGATCTCGGTTGAGACCCTCGAGCATCTCCGCCCGAGCACGGTCCTTGGCCTGGCCAATCTCATGTTTTAGGGTGCCCCGAGCCACCCTGTACAGCTCGTAAAGCCTAGCTTCTTCTTCGGGGTCACTCCTTCTCCGCCGGCGCCTACAATAGGTGTACGCCCTCCGGGCCGCAATACAGGCAGCCCGGAGGCCCGCGATCTCCTGCGACCACCAATGTACGGCGTGCCGGGGACCGGGGCGGCGGGACCGAGGCATGGAAAAGTCACATACCTCAGTCAAGGAGTCTTGAAGCTGCAGCGCAGCCGACTCTATGTCGTCGTCAGGGCGGGGTGGGCAGAACCACCCCTGAACCAAAGCAGCTTCCCTCGCCATGGACCGGTCGAGCCGTGTCAGGGCCCAGCGAGGGAATGAAGACTGAGGCTTTCGTGCCGCACCCTGGGGACCCTGACCGGAGATCTCATATCTTATGTATTTGTGGTCAGACAGAGTCTCCGTAGGGTCCACGTGCCAGTTTTTTACCAGGGCGGCCAGGGCGGGGGTGGCAAAAGTCACGTCGATAACCGACCCACCGTTATGCCGCACACAGGTTAATTCTTTGCCTCTGTTGAGCAAGGACAGGCCGGCCGACACAGCCCATGCCTGGAGGGTCCGTCCACGCAGGTCGGTGCGTACACTGCCCCAGGCCTCCGACTTGGAGTTTAAGTCCCCGGCAAGTATAATCTGCCGGGGCGCCAATCGACCGAGGACTGCGGACAGGGAGTTGAGGTAGTCCTCGAACTCCCTGTAGGGCCGAGTGGGAGAGAAATACACCCCCACCACGGCAAAGCCCCTGGCAGCAGCGACCACAAAACCAGACCCCTTCTCTAACAGAGAGAGAGGGGGAAAGTCCGGGGAGGGCCGGGTAAGAACCGCCACTACTCCGTCCGTGTCCCCGAACCAGAAGTCCGGGACGAAGTAGGGCTCGGCCACCACCGCTATGTTTGCCTGCCACTCGGCCATGGTTTGGGACAGTAGGTCCTGGGCCGAGCGGCAGTGGTTTAAATTCGCCTGGATAAAGGTGCAATGTCCGACTTGAGGCATCATTCGGACATTGCACCATCCTCCGCGGCCGCCGGGGCGGCTACTGCGGCCATGGCCTTAGGAGGCGCAGGCTGCTTTCCCTTTTTTGGAGGGGGGTTGCATTTAGACCCCCTCATTACGTGACCGGCTGGCCGGCCGGCTGCGGCACACACGGCACAATTCGGTTTCGCCGTGCAGCCGCTGGCTTTATGCCCATGGACTCCGCAGCGGAAGCACAATTCTGTGCGATCCACCGGAGAGGGGCAGCGCATGCGCGTATGGCCGGTGCCGAGGCATTTATAACACCTCAGCGGCTCGTCCTCTAGGGCACGTACGGACGCCGAGCTCCAGCCGATGAGGAGGCGGCCAGAGTTCAATACGGCCTTGGCGGCCGTGGTGGGGCATTGGAGGCGCACCATCCCTACGCCTCCGCGGCCGGTGCGAATTACACCAACCCGGACTTGCTCCACTGTACAGCCGCCCAATTGAGCCACCTTCGCCGCAACCTCCTGCTTTGTGACGGAATCATCCAATTCCGCCACTTGAAGGGAGGTGCATTTAACGGGCCGCGCCACATTGGCCACGCCCGCCACCACTTCTCGCAGTTTTGCCGCGAAGGTGTCGGCCTGTGCGCCGCTCTCTGCTCCCGGAAACTCAAAAAGGCGAGCCCCAGTCTGCGTCGTGCGGCATCTTTTCGGCGCGACACCTAAGGCGGTGGCGTCACCGATCGCCTCGCGAGCCCGTCTAAGGACAGACTCATAGGTCTCCCCCTTTTTTACGGCGTCGTCCGTGAGGGTGACAACGACGGCAGCGGACTTGGGGGCGACCAGCTTCCTTTTTGCAGCGGATGTGTTGGCGGCTGCGGAGGAAGGTTTTACGGCCTTCTTGCCTTTCTTGTTTTTGGCCGGCGTTGGTGCGGGGGCCGCCTCCTGTGCCTTCTTCGCCTTTGCTTTGGCTTTCCGGCCGATGACCTTGTTCCACCCATCGTTGGCTGGGGTCGTAGCCGGAAGAAGGTGGTCTTCCACCAACGGCACAGGGGCCAAAGTGGCCACTGGGGCCGTGGATGTGGTGGGCACCTCAGTACGAGGGTCTGCCGGGGCGGGAGCCTCGGGGACCTTGGTCTTCTTTCCCTTGTTTTTGGGAGGTAGGGGAGTTTTGAAAACCTCCGGCTCCGTCGCCGCGACAGGCGCTGATGCGGCAGCCTTTCTCCTAATATCATGCGCAAGGAGCGGACGACGACCCTTTTCGGGCAGGAGACGGTCCTCGATCGCCACAAAAGAGGCGCGTGTGTGAGCCCGTTCCTCAGCGAATTTTCGCTCAAGGAAGGCCTCGAGCCTCGCTTCCATTCCCATTGCAGCCGGGATAATTGGTTCCGGTATTGGCGGGGGTAGCTTGCGATTCGCTGGGTTAGGTGCAGCTTGTCCCGCCCGCAAGGCGACCAGTTCCTCAGACATTTGAGAGATTTGTTCAGAAAGCCGCTTGACTCTAGCCTGAAGGGCGGCGGTCTCGTCCGAAACACTGCGTTTAGCCATCTCAGACGTCAAACACAGGAAGGACATGGCTCGGTCCGTTAGCGCCTTTTGAAGGGTGCCTTTCAAGTTTTTTGACTTACGGGCGATGTTGAGAATTTCCTCAGCATCGTCCTTTGCCATCACTTCAAGGTCAGCCACCGACATGGAGGAGTGGTCCATGACCACTCCAACTCCGTAACCAGTCTTGGACCTCTGCACGCGGGAGTTCTGTTCTTTCGCCATAACTTGCTCCTCGAGTTGTGCGGCCAAGAGGTCCGTCTCTACCGCAGCCGCCTTTGTCTGTGCTTTGGCCACATCACCGTATTCACCCGATTTGGGTGGGCGTCCACGCCCTCGTTTGGCCGTCGATCGTTTCGATGTCGCCGAGCCGACTGAGCTCACAGAGCCCGGGGAGCTCGGGACATCGGTTTCGGCCGTGCGCTTGCGCGACCGTAAAAATTTCGAGCGGGATCCGCCGCAAGCATTATCGCTTACGACGGACTCCGCGTCAGACATACCGCGTAGGGTATCGTCAGAGTCTGACATTTCAAGGTCTCCAGCAGCAAAAAACTTGCTACCGGAGAGCATCAGGGGGTTCAGGTCCCTGCGAGGGACGCGTTTGGCAGGAGCGGTGACCGTTGGGGCCAACGCTTCCACCACCGCCTCATCCAATCCCATTTCGCTTGCCAAATCAAGGTCCGGTAAACGAGAATCGGTGTCAGGTGTGAAAGCCAAGTTGTCGGGGGTCACGCCCTGAGAAGGGCGGACCACACCGGAAGACAAATGAGCTGCTGCTGCAGCCGAGTCCTGAGAAGGACTCGACCCGCGCGCTGGAGACGGTTTTGGTGTCTTCGTCATTGTTGCGTAGAACGGCAGGGGGTTAGCGGTTCGCAACAAGGTCCACAGATCTTTTGCCGCTGTCCAGTGCCACTCCGTTACGGTGGTCACTGGAACAACGTTGCCCGGGGTACGCTACGTGGAAGCAATCTGTGGGGGGCACCCCTGCTTGCGCTGACCTAGCATAACCACAACAAACATCTCTTTAATTACCTTTTTAAACAAGGCTTCGGCTTCCTTTACATTTCAACGGAAACCAACTCCATTACCTAATTAAAGAGAATGCTGAGAAGATTATTATTTTAATTCTTCGTGTTTTTGTTCCCGGTGACTTCAGAGTTAGCCTTGAGGAGAGGATTTATTTTGGAAAATGTATGTTTCGAATTATGACGCTTAAATTGAGTTCTACTTGCATAATGTGAATGAATGAATGATTCATTCATTTGGATGGAATGACTGAATGGTAAAAATAACGAAATAAATTTTATTCTGAATGAATGAATGACCATTATTTAAATGAATAAATGAATAAAATTGTGTTCATCTGCCTACGTAGGGTTGTGATGTCTTCAGGCAGCCACAGTGGGTGACAGGTCAATCGTAACATAATCAGTTTGGAAAGTGGCATTTAATGCATTGATATACGGTGCTTATTACAAGCTGTCCCAACAGACTTTTAGCCGAGTTTTAGCGAGACTAACGAACAGCAATCCATTTTTATATATACAGATAAGCTTAGTTTAGTTTCTCCTCTGACTAGCAATAATATAGAAGTTCAATTGCATGAAATTCTAATTGCTTCAAAATTACATTCACTTGCCCAAAAGCCTTCAGGAAACGTAGCACGTTCATAACTTTCACTCATCCACAACTAAAACTTATAACGGGTTCATTCCCCATACGACATACACCCTCATTCACCCCCTGCGTGTAAAACAACTTTCTAAGTGATATTTATTGAATTTTGTGGGACAAACATTGTTTCAAGTGCTGTATGAGAACAGATAATAGGGTTAGTAAGTTATTATTGTGTAGTCACGACTTAAATGACTATGGGGGAGGCCTATGTTCAGCAATGGACATCATGTGGCTGCTGATGATGATGATGACTTGCAGGGTGGATAGAGTGCGATAACTGCTTACCATCAAGCTATCCGCATGCTTGTTCGCCACTGTTGTTGTATGAAATAAGAATCTGAATGTTTAGGCAAAAAAAACATTCAAATAAAGATTTGAAACTTCCATGGTAGAACCACTGTTTCTGCCTTTTCTTGTGTTTCTCGTGCCTGAAGCTTCTCCGGCAGACACAGCTTTTAACAATAATGTTTCCAATATTAAAAAAAAACTTGTTAATTATAATAATAACCTTGGTGGTTCTCTTGACGGATACCTCCTCCTCTCCCTCATCAACAGATTTCAATATGCCCAAATCCCGATATGTGCTTTTAATTTAAAAGCATGGAAATAATACCCTGATTTGCAATAAAGATAACTCTTTGAGTCTTTTCTTCACTATCTGGTTCAGGCGATTACGTCACCATACTGCTTACGCACTACAAGAGTGCAGAGAATGTCAAGAATACACCTCAACATACAAACTTACTTACCATACCATCACGCCTCTTGCCCAATGGGCTAGGCATACCTTAACATACACTACCATTATATTTTTGAATATACCCATTTCGCTCTTGAGCCACGTGTACAAGCTGTTTTCTAAGGTCATCACGAATCGTCTCGCACGCAGGTTTGATGACTTTCAGCCACCCGAACAAGCCGGATTCCGAAAAGGCTTCAGCACCATCGATCATATCCACACGCTCCGCCAGATTATACAAAAGACAGAAGAGTATAATCGGCCTCTCTGTCTAGCGTTCGTGGATTATGAGAAGGCCTTTGATACAATCGAGACATGGGCGGTGCTAGAGTCCTTGCAGCGATGCCAGATCGACTATAGGTACATCGAAGCTCTGAGGTGTCTGTATAGCAAAGCCACTATGTCGGTCCGTTTACAGGACCAGAGTACGAAATCTATTCCATTGCAGCGTGGTGTGAGACAGGGAGACGTCATTTCCCCAAAACTCTTCACCAACGCTCTGGAAGATGTTTTCAAGCTATTGGAATGGAACGGACTAGGCATCAATATCAATGGCGAATACATCACCCACCTTCGTTTTGCCGACGACATTGTTATAATGGCGGAATCGCTCGAGGACCTTGGTACCATGCTTGGCCACCTCTGTGAAGTCTCCCAACAGGTGGGTCTTAGAATGAACATGGACAAGACAAAAGTAATGTCGAATGTCCATGTTGACCCTGTACCAGTTGTAGTTGGGAACGACACCGTCGAAGCTGTGGACGAATATATCTACCTAGGGCAAAATGTCCGTCTTGGTAGGTCCAACTTCGACAAAGAGGTGGCTCGACGAATCCAACTCGGCTGGGCAGCGTTCGGGAAATTTCGCGACATCTTCACGGCCCGTATCCCTCAGAGCCTAAAGACTAAAGTCTTTGAGCAGTGCGTGTTGCCAGTGATGACTTACGGCACTGAGACGTGGTCTTTAACTGTTGGCCTTTTAAACAAGCTCAGAGTTGCTCAGCGCGCTATGGAGAGAGCTATGCTTGGAGTTTCTTTGCGTGACAGAGTTCGCAATGAAATTATCCGCGAAAGAACTAAGGTCACCGACATAGCTTCTCGGGTAGCCAGGCTGAAGTGGCAATGGGCAGGCCACATCGCTCGCAGAACCGACGACCGTTGGGGAAGAAGGGTTCTGGAGTGGCGACCACGAACTGGAAGACGCAGCGTGGGGAGGCCCCCCACTCGGTGGACCGATGACCTGGTGCAGTTTGCGGGAAGCCGTTGGATGCTAACGGCCCAAAGCCGCTCGTTGTGGCGCTCTATGGGGGAGGCCTATGTCCAGCAGTGGACTTCGAGAGGTTGATGATGATGATGATATTTTTGAACCTAAAACGACGAAAATATCATTCATTCAGTGATTTTTAAAGCACGAATCTAATTTCAAAGGCTGCGTCAAATAAAGCCATACAATTGGGACATACGAGTAATTTTTCCATTCATTTAAAGTTTTTGAATAAACGGCAGCATTTTCCTAAAGCTTTGCGCTGATGAAATGGCTGAATTTACCTGGAATTTTCAGGGAAATATTTTGAAAGCGCGATTCCGAACCTGGATTGGAACCAGCTTGGCTCATGGTTTGAAACGTGATATACTTTGCCATGTTCAATCAATCAATGCAGGATTTGGTGAAAAACTATTCACTCGTAGGTGGATGAGCTACTGGCGAACGCACTGTGGTGTGTTGTGATGATTTTACACAAAAAGGCCACGCTTAGCATTTTTCATTGGGGGTAGCTGGTTTTTAGAGATGATCAGCCTTCAGCTTATGACCTAAATCTTTGTACTCAGCTTAATATATTAGAAAAACATGGTCCATATTTAAGATGTTCAAGAGCTGTTTTTTCAATAGTCAGATATAAATTATCAGACCAATAAATTACACTCGGAAAATGTATTTCAAAATTACATATTGCAATTAAAGACACAATAATAGATTACGACATTCCACATTTCCAAATCTGCTGACTTGTAAATTATTGGTCTGATAAATTACTAACTACCTAATACGCTACGTTCTCACTTTACGAATTAAAAAATTGGGAAATGAAAATACTCACATCAATAGCACGCACGTCATCGAGTCGCTGTACTATTGGCTTGAACGTAACAGATCCATTGGACTTGATTTTATAGGACCACGCGAAATATACACAAATTGTATGTCGGTATGGTCGCCTATCCCATTACCCGACCTGTACGTAGCTTGACAATGGCGATCGTTGCCGATCCAAAGTAACCAATGAGCCACATTGACGATTAATGGCATAAGTACGAAATTCTTGTTCAATTAACATTCTTGTGAGCCTTGGAATTTAGCCTGGGTTTATTTCTGTCCCGCGCGGGTTCCGAAGGGCCGATAAGTTTTTATGCTTGCGTATGGATCGCAAATACCATTAGCCTTCTGAAACTGATGGGAGCGGCCAAGTTTCAGCGTTAAGGACTAGTGTTGCTAAACCATCGATGTTTTTATCCGATCACCACTATCGATAGCACACACTCACGATACTATTTGATACTATTTCTCTTTAGAACTTCGATAGTATCGATACTATCGGAGTTCTAAAAAGAAATGACGGATTACAGATGCAGTATCAACACTGCATCCGTAGTTTAGCGGTCAGACCGTTGTACTCTCAACCCGGAGGGCGTGAGTTTGAATACGGCGAGGGCCCAGAAATGTTGCAATCTAAGCTGACTAGGACAGTGGATCACTTCGTGTCTGAAAATCAGGATGATCAATGATATCGGATAGGCATGTAAAAAGTAGATCGGTCTTTTCTCCGGTCTTATCGATATGTCGTCCCATCGGGTAATACAAATGTGGTGAGGAAAGAGCATCCCTGTCAATTGCGCACGCATTAGTGCACTATAATATGTCCTGTATATCTAGTCTCTATAGTAGTCTCATTCAAATTAGCCGCTTTATCGATAGTAAAAAACGGTTGTCCTGCCATCAATCAGCAACACTGTGGTGTTCATGATGTAGGATTTGCAACTTTCGTATTTGAGAAATGAATGTTTGAAAACGAAAGAGCGAATCATAATTGCGGGAAAAACGGGTGGTACAATTTTTTACACTTTTTGTATAAAAACGAAAGCAAATGATGTCACACTTCCGATTTCAGCGTAAAATAAACTCAAAAGCTAGTTACTTAAGTCAAATTCGGTCGGTCGTACTGCATGGAGGAGGGCTGTCTGTGTTTTCATTAATACTATTTTAAAAGAGCCACTTATATAAAAGCTTAGAAACTAGTGAAAAAAACCAACAACATTCTTGTCAATATTTGTAACGCATTTATAAATAAGGAACTTTCAAAGCCAATATGAACTTGTTGCTCATTTCGATTTGACAAAAGGTTATTCTTAACCTAAGACCACTTCTGGGACCATATCAGACCACCTTATGTTTTTTAAATTCACTAGCTTTTTGCCTAAATTTTGTTTTTCACAACTTTCAGGTTGTGGTTTGAGTGGCCAGCGTTTTTCCATGGATACCTTCAACACTCGAAATATTTAAAAGGGGTTATCAATGTTATCATGTTCTTAATGGATGAAATTACAGCATTGTGAATGCTAAATGACCAAATGTGAAAATAAGTTACTGTTCAGTTCTGTTACTACTCACTATCACCAAAACTGAAACTCTTTTCCAGATAACATTCTAAATCCCCGTCAAGCAAGGGTAGACACGAGATGAATCCATTATTGGCGAACCCGAAACGCTCTGATTTCGACCTCACACCCGAGTGTTTCCGTTCGAGCCCAATATCAGTAGACAAATAAAAGAGGGCGACCCTTACCCCCCTAATGTGTAGTGGTAGTGTACACAAGGTGACCTACGAGTTCGGTACACTTACACTAAATGGTTACAAGCAATTGTGACGAGTTTTTCGCTGTTTTCTCGAAAAATACCGTCTTCAAATTGACGTACTAAAGAAAACGCGTTAGTTTTGAAAGTTTTCAGTTTCGGCTGAACAATTGAAACGCACTCAAATACTCTATTTGTAGCATATTTAACTTTTCAGATTTTCTTTACATCAATATAATCATCAATACATCAAACATACCCCTCGACCATATTCGTAATGGGCAAGTCAGAGGTACACTGATTGTTGCCTTCGTGGTGAACGGAACATTCAGAAGCCCACATTTCGCCGAGGGAATTTGAATCCAACGTGGTAAGGGGCGAGCCTATCGCCGTTATCCGGGTTGCTTGAGATCTATATCGGTGTTTTCATCACCGGAGAGTTGGCCGCAAATTGTTCAATTAACACAAAGAAGGTGTGTTCCAGCCAGATTTGATCTCAGGACCACCGGGTTCCGAACCATAGTGGTTAGCCAGTGGGCCAAGACGCTCTCAATTTTTTATAGCACAAACTACAAAGGTCTTTTGGCTGGCCTTCAAATTGGAGGCCTAGGGATTACTATAGTCACAACCCTCACAAGAAAAAACAAGCATAAACAATATTAGGCCAGTTTCCTATTTTTGTACGTAGTAAAAAGCGACGCCACGGAAACCGAAAGTTATTTCTAGAACGAGTCTCATACAGATCTCTAATAAAGTCTACAGGGACTTAAGCCCTTATAACCAACAAATTGACGTCTCCGGAGGAAAATACGAAGCATTTCGGCCATATTACATAATTTTCTTATTCCCCTATGAATTTTTATCTTACCTCAAGGGAATATAATTTAGTCTTTTTCTGGGAGAAAATTGGACCGTGTAGATAATAAAAATGCGGGATAACTCTTCTTCACATCACTGCTTTGTATTTATATATTGCACACACGTGTTTTGAGGGGTGGAGTATATTTTGAAATTATTATAACATCAAAATGTTTTCCCTCAAAGATTCAGAGGACATTAGAAAGAAGGGATGAGGGTTTGATATAATCAACAGCTCTCTCTGTTTCTACTAAGAGCTGTTGTAAGTAAAAATGTGTCTGTGATTATGAAAATGAGAATTAAGTATACGGTACATATAAAGGGATTAGTCTCCTTCTTTAGCTTAAGTTGCACCTACCTCGATTACGACACTGTAGACTATATTTTTCAGTGGTTTTTATTTATTGTTTCGTCTTTTACTATGGGTTGGATGGTGTTTATTTATAAGTTTTCGGATACATATTTCTTCGTGTAACATAAAAAAAATACTTTTCCTTTCTATTCTTGCCTCTACTATTCCCATGTTTTTGGAATGCTGATGGTCAGCATAAAATGCAAAATGGTTCTACGTTATTTTTTTACATTTTTTTCTTACTCGGTTCGATTCCCGCCTGAAGCCAAGACCGAATGTCTTTTTCTGGTTTTCGGATCTTTAGTAAAGATACTGCACTGCATGGAAAATGCTGAAAATAATAATTATATTTTCTTATAAATTTTGACTTTTTATAGAAAGGGATGAAAAAGGGAAGACACAATTTCGTCACGACCTCACTGTAAAGTGACTTAACATCCACAATTGAAAAACGAAGGAACCTTAAGCAAAAAAAATGGTGGCAAAACCGCCCGAGGCGCGGCTCCTCGCCAAATGTTTGTTGATGGAATATCTTCGCTCTTAGGTTCTGTTTGAGCAGCTCCTCAGCTCACTCAGACCCTGTCCTGCGTTACCTTTGAATGAAAAAATAATATTTGCTATTATGATCTCGCCTTTAATCTTTAATGAGAAAGCTGTCATAGCTAGGAAATTTTTCATAGTAGCTATAAGATAGCATTCCCGTAGTACTTGCGACGAGTTAGGAAAACTATTTACAAAAAAAATAATGATTTTGGTCTGGAAATGGAAATTTGATTTGAAAAATAACCCAAAATAAAGTAACAAAAGTCTTCGCATTTTTGTTTGTTTAAAATACGAAAACAAAATACTCAGCTACAAACTGAATGTTCATCTATCTGTATAGCAATACTTTCTAACTAGTAGGTTAACTTTATTCAACGCCTTTGTTTAATATTTAGCAAGTTTTTATTTTACGAGTATGTTGGGAAAATATTGATTTAAGGAAATACCTACTTTTAGGTATTGTAGACATTACAATCAAATAACAACAAATAACAAGCGTGGTTCTTTCTGAAGAAGTGTCCACTACCGCCCCCGCCCTAGCGCCCGCGGCCCGCCGCCCTAGCGTCCAGAACGTGGCATGTCCCATGGGGGCTGACCACGAGCAAACTCAAGTTTCTATATTTTTCTACATGTCAAAAACTTCACAATGTACTGATGTGACAGACAATGTCAATTTCATTGGTCGCCCACCTGACGACTTCTATAATGTTAACAACTTACGTGCCGTGTTGCTAAATTTAGTTCAAGACAGTTTATCAGAATAAAAAAAGACTTTCGAACTTAGTTTCCGCTTAGGTATTGCAATATATTTGAGGCTAGCAGTTTTACAGTGTGCCTTTTGGCCGCCCCATCAGACCGGTATATCATCCTAATGTCACATTAGACTTAAGTCTAATTTTGGTTGACAGTTAACTGTCAACATGCTTTCAACATAATCTTAGCCATGTTTTTGTTAGCTATACCCTTACCGTCGGAATACCTGATATTATTAACTTCTCGACACACATGACATACCATTCGTCACAGCTGTCACATCGGTCACTAACCAAATATTATGTTTGTTGTTGGAACAACCAGCACCTGGATTATTTGTGCCAGACACTATTTCACACATATACTTACCCTGAGACAAAGGACAAACCACTTTTTGACTATTAATATACGAGTATTATGCATTAATGAATAATACTTAAAACAAATACACACATCAAAAGTGTCTAGGGATATCTCAAGCATTTTCATACAAAGTATAGCTATTTGGGAGGCTGTAAAAATTAAAATATTGATACCAACGTAGAAATTTTTAGAACACAGAAACTGCTATATCTGCCCTTTCAGATTGTATGAAGAAATTCATTGTAGTAGCATTATTGTACAATCGTAAGGACGTTAAAAAAAGACAGATTTTTCTGATAAAATGTGTTTAAGTAAGTTTTAGCAAAATCAAACGTTTTTTTTTGTTATATTCTTAACCTTTATCTTATGCCATTGTCCTCGCGTTATTCTAAGATAATGCTCAACTTGTAAACAAACTCAACTTTATGAAATATTTGAAAAATGATATCCCTATGATATCCCTAGACAGTTTTGATGTGTGTATATGTGAAAGCTTGCTTAGATCATTGAATTTTAACCCCAACCTTAGCAACCTAAGCGGCAGGTTGGCTTCTTAGTAACCGTTGGCTGGTTCAAATTAGCTATACAAAGTGTGGGGTTCTGAATGTTCCCGTTCACCATGATGGTCACAATCAGTGTGGCTCTGTGGAAGGTAAGGTTATGTAGTGTAGTGTAAGCGTAAATAAGGTATATGGCAACAATGCCGTTTCAAACGATTTCAAACGTAAGTATGTTGGAATCAAACCAAGAATTTGTCCCTATGCCCACATATCTCGACCATCAGTTAACAAACATCGACGAGTACCACAAATGGGAGCTCACGGATGAACTAATGGCTCAGCATATATGCCAACGGGGTAGGTGTTGAATCCATGTATGCCGACACACGCCTTGCATAATCTGCACGCGAAGTGCCCCAAGTGTCCCACGGCACTATTAGTAAATCACCTGCGGTTGCCATCGATGCATTTTAAATACCATATAGGTGACAATAGGTGCTCCACGTTGAATAAAAAATCATAGAGTAGAGAAAAAGGTCCTGCTAATCGACTGCGTGATTAACGTCTGAAATGAACATAAACTAACATTTAGAACACTGTATTCATTAGAAGGTTCGAAAACTTATTTTGCCCTGACAAACCTTTAAATCAAAACTGTATACCCGAAACTCATACCTTAACTGTATGTTAAAACTGGCCCCAAAAATTTGAATATTTTAATCCCCCCTCCCCTCCAAAAAAAAACACTTAAATGTTCCAAATGAAGTACTCCAATGAATTTAATTGCATTTAAAGGATTTTTTCGCAATAAAATGTATGTACACATACTTACCCACTGCCAAGCGTAACTTGCTAGCTAGTAGGTAATCAAACCTTTTGGTTTTGCTAAAAAGGATCGCTGAAAAGGATCGAATACTGCGATTCCGGTAGCTGTTGCACCTAGGCTACTTAGGTTCCTTATAAGAGACGCTCAAATTGACCAAAGAAAGCTCACGTGATGGTAACTCTACACACAACAAAGTCTCGTTTACGACATTCCCTTACTAATCACGTGAATGGTTCCGACTTCAAGCAATTTATCAACACACACTGTCACCTTGTAACCAAAACACGGACTGTTAGCCAATTCGTCACGACATCAACAAAAGAACTCGCTAAAACGCTACTTTACCCCTTATTGTTGTTGTAATAAAGTCGTTATCCCTCGCAATTCTTCACACGTAATTAAAAGTATGAAGCGTCGGTGATTTTGTGTATGAGACACAATTTGCATGGTAGTTAGATAAATGAAACTATGAGTTCTAGTTGACGGATTCTATTAAAATTTATGATTCGCATCACTTTTTATGTGAGTATTTTGCTTGTACTGACCACTCATTGTCCATTGTCGGCCGGCCAAGATGGCGCCTGTTTATTTTTAAACAAGCCTAGAAATAGCTGTCATAGATACGTATCAACAAC